>CM065471.1:17026619-18226619 GCA_032872505.1 Leptopilina syphax | reverse complement strand
TTTTTTCTCTTGTTAGACCTCATCTCGATTTCCTTTCAGTAATTTACTCACCTTACTATAATTGTCATAAATTGAGACTTGAAAGGATTCAGAATCGATTTTTGAGGTTCGCTGCAAGACAACTTGACATACCTTACAACTTTTTTAGTCATGATTACTCGGAACTTCGCTCTGTATTGAAAATTCCTTCAGTGCAGAGTAGATTTTTAAAGTTGGATCTACAGTTTTATTATAATGTACTAAATGGTAATATTGATTGTCCAGCATTGCTTTCCAGTGTTTCGCTGTCGGTTCCCTATATCTCATTGAGAAATAGACCAAGTTTTAGGGTCCCTCTCAGTCGTACAAATCTTGGCAGTAATTCTCCTCTGACACGAATTTGTCGCGAGGCTAACAATGCGAGTGATTTAGATTTTTTTGACAATTGTATATCACGATTCAAGCGAAGCCTCTTTATTTATGTTCAAGACGTCGATTGAATTTCTATAGTTGAATTTGTAATATTGTAAGTAGTGACACGAATTGATGTTTCTTTCTTTTATTCTGCCAAATTGTATATTCTTCTTTTTTTTCTCTTAATAAAGGGTAAATTTTGTAAACCCGTTTATACGAAATAAATTTTCATAAATAAATTAAATAAATTTTCAAAAATTTGTAATCGAATGAAAAAAAGGCGAACGCAATTGGAATAATAGTTTTCGAGAAAAGTGTACCGAAAGTTGACTCTTTTTGTATAGTTTTTAGGTGACTTGGGTGTCCCCTTAAATAATTGAATTCTTGCAAAGGATTTTATTAAAATTTTTGTAAATAATTTTATTTTATTTAAAAAATTTATATGGAAATTTAAATGCACGGAGAGAAATTTATAGTAGTGGGTAACATAATGATGGTTAGGGTGACCATCCCTAATGCTACAAGTAGGTACAGACAGCTATCTAGATAGTAACCGTTACCATCAAGATTTTGCGGAGTAACATCTTGATAGTACAGGATAGCATAACTATATTTTTGTAACATCTGTGATGGTAGCCAGTAGCATAATGATAGTATCGTGTAACATCAGAATCTTATTATCCATTTCTCTCAGTGTAACTATAAAACATGAAAGTATCAATCACTCCTATTCTAAGACTCGGAGTGATCGATCGACAAACACATCCTTGATGCAAAAAGTTCCGCCAAATAAAAATTGTTGTAATTGTCAAAAAAATTATTGAAATAAAAGTTTACCAAGTTAAAGTTATAAGTAAAGTTCTAATATTGATTGATTTTATTAATATTTATTAATTACATGTCGGGATTGAGTCAATATTTCACGTTCTATTTTGAATGGTAACAAATATAAAATTTAATTTCATGATTGCCATAAGCAAAAAATGAAATCTAATTATTCATTTTAATAAAAAATTTCTATTCATCACACTAAAAAAAAGTCTTACTTTCAGCCTATTTTTGAGGCTGAATTTAAGGTGTAAACGGAGTCAGCCCCGTTAAACAAGGACAGACTTGTGTGAAATACTTGGGCTGAATTTAAGGTGTAAAGGTAAACGAAGTCAGACTTTTTTTTCCTGTGAAGACAATTTGAAAATTTTGGCGTCAATACTTTCATCAACTATAAGTTAGAAAAATTATTGACGCCAAGATTTTCAAATTACCTTGAGTAGATATTATTTATTAAGACGAATAATTATAGATTTCATTTTTTGATATTATGTTAATCATGAAATTAGATAAATAAAAAAATGAAAAAAATAAATTAAATAAACATATTTGTTATCATTCAAAATAAAACATGAAATATTCAATCAATTCGGACATGTAATATAAATAAAATCAATCAATATTAAAATTTTACTTGTAAATTTTACTTGGTAAACTTTTATTTACATAATTTTTTGTCAATAACAACAATTTTTACTTTTTTGCATCAAAGATGTTTTTGTTAGGATTTTAAAACTTTTTGCGTGATCTCCACTTTGTAATAAATAGGGGAGACTAGGTGCGGTTGTTACGCTGTGCAGTTATTACAAATGGAATATCTCAAAAACAGTGAATTATAGAAATGGGGTTCCAAAGGGAAAAATGTTTAGATTTTATGTACGAACTTGCTGCAATATGTTTAAAAATTATATGCAAGCTTTACAAGTAAAAAAATAGGCACATTGGTTTTTAGAGGCCAAAAGTAAATATTTATCTGGTTGATATTTTTTTAAATATTAATATTAATATTTTTAATTGACTATTCGATTTTTACACACTATTACTATTTATCATTAAGAGATGTAAGGACTAAATACCTACAATAAATAATAAATTAATCAGAACGAAAATACAAAAGGTATTGATTCCAATTATTATTTAATTGATTCCAATTAGCCATATATCCCACCTGGGTGGGTAAGACGCCTCCTGCGGTAAGTTATTATAATTTATTACAATAATTATTATAAAAAATGAAAAACGTCGATATAATATGTTTCTCTGATTAATTTGAAACAAGAAAATAGTTGCAAATATTTTCTCACGTGTTAAATATCCTTGATTCTTGTAATGAGGAATTTTGTCCAGCGGTTTGAAAATTTTTTGACATTTTCAGCAATCTGAAATTTTTACATTATTATAATTAAAAACCCCGGAGTACCAGTGAGCTGGAACTTTATAGTAAAATTGTTATGGCCAATAGGTATAAAAAAACTAATAATCCATAAATATAGTTTCTTTTATACTGGAGATCTGAGAAAGGGGGCATCAATCCGCGGGGGGCATCTATCCGCACTTTACCCTAATAGATCTTAATATCAATTCTATGAGGATTTAGCTTTAACATAAACTGCCTTGGTTGTTCACATTTAGTGTATACTTTTTTAATAAAGTAATTTATTGTAAAAAATGTACCTGTTGTGCAGTTGTGATAAGTGATGATGAGAATGGATATTTTTTGAAAAATTCGAAACAATATTAGTGCTGCAATCTCTATGACACTGTCACGCACTATTACGTTGAGACAAAAATTATGAAATTATTTGTCTTCAATTTAGAAATGTTATAGATGATTCTTGGTATTGTAACAACCGACATTCACTTTGCGCAGTTGTTACAATTTACACGCTGTCACTCAAATGCTTCTAGTTAATTAAATAATAGATATAGAGCTAAATCAATTATGGCCTTTTAAAACTAGATAATATACCTTTCATTTAATTTCATTTCTCCAAACAAATTAGAGTTAAACTCTACTCACTGTAACTGTTTAGATAATTATATGGCTGTTTTGAAAATACAGGAAGTGAGGAGTTATGCAACAGCGTCAGTGGGGAGCTGTGCCTATGCAACACATCAGTTTTAATATTTTTTTAACCTAATTAGAATTTTTCATAAGTTTCTGGTATTAATTATGAATGATTCGAATGTTTCATGAACTTATGCATGTAATTTAAATATTGTTCTTTAACCCCTTGATAGTCTATGCACGGAGAAAAATTTATTTGTAGCGGTTACAAAACTTTTCTGTACTGCTTGGACGAAACGACCATTTTAGACTACTTTTGTTACAGCTACAGAGCAGTTTTACTACTTTTTAAAACAGATCTGCTTAAATTACAAAACGCATCTGTAACATGTCACAAAGCCTACTGTACTTTGCTTCCGAATTTAAGTTTTGTTCTTAGTAAGGTTCAAATGGTAAGCGATGACAGAACTGACTTGTAGCGTTATTAAATGTGGTGCCTTAGTGGTGTGTTTACGTGTGCGCCTGACGTCAAAATGTATAGTAATTACGTAATACTGTAGTAAATCGTATAGTAACCAGAAGGACCTGAATTCCACATTGTCGAAACAATTTTTTTAACTATAAATTACTGCAAAATAATTACAAAATACCTTTGCGATTATTATTTCGATGAGCATTATCATGCATTTAAAATAATAAATAAAGATTGCATTGAATGGGAGGAATTCAATTTAAAAAATGTTGACAAAATTGTGTACAGGACGATTTTAATTACATAAATAAATTTTGGGCTTGAGTAATCCTGTAATTTTTATATTTTAATTTAATGAAATAATTTTTTTCGCAAATAAAATTTGTAACAAAAAATTTACAAACTTATATTAATTTTGAAATGCATGATAAAACGTCCTAAATTAATAAATAATTTGAATTTAATTATTTATAGAAGCATATAAATAATTTAAATGAATATAAATTATTGATATTTAATTTTTGTAAATTATTAATTTTTTATTGACAATAAATTATTAATTTCAAAGATATAGATTTAAGTGTTAAAATACTGTAAAAATAAAAGACATTAAAATTTTAATAATCACAACTAAATAGAAAATTTTTCGAAATATATAATAATTAATAATTTTATTAAATATAATTAAAAAATTTATGTAAATTCAAATTTATTATTATAGAATAAAGTAACTAATTTTAAGAATATTAGTAAATAACTACTTTTTTGTCATATATAAAATTGACCCTGATCATAGTTGATTTTTTAAAAGTATTAATTAATTTTTAAAGTTAAAGTTTAATAAAATTGATTAACTTCTTATTATGTATTACGTTTCTCGCAAGATCAAAAGAATTTGAGAAGTTAGTATATAAGAGCAGTTCGGAATATACTTAATATAGCGAATGTAATAGTATAGTGCGTTAATGTTTATACTGCGTTAGTTTAGGTTAGTTTTAGGAATATATGTATATAAGCGAGCGAAATTAAATGTATGTGTGAAGTGAACAAAATTTGAACGTGGTTGTATGCGAAAATGGTACAAATGTGTGAGTAAATGTTAAGAAAATAATTTTTATTTTTTACTTTATGAAATCAGAATTACAGTTGTGATCCGTTATGATTACAGAACTGTTTGTGAACGGGGCACGCCTGCGCCTTTTCTGCGCAGGTGTCACTGGTTTCTTATTTTACAAAACAGATCTGTAGTTAATAAGGGTACGATCATAATTTTTTCCATTTTTATTCCGTCTTTATTAATAGGCAATTTTATTTAACCATTATTGTTCGTGGCATTTCGTCCGAGCAGTACCGTGACAGTTCTGTAATGGATACAGATAAAATTTTCTCCGTGAACGTTTGTATAATATTCTCTTTTATTTATATAAACAAAAATAGAAAGAATTTTGTTTTCATTTAGTGTGTGCGTGTTGACACAATTTAAACGAAAAAGAAAACAGAGAAAAAAAATCTCGACAAAGAGTTACACCAAGTATTGCAAAAAGGATGGGGATTCCAATGTTGAATTTTCCCCCTCTTTGATAACCTCCAGATTCGACCTACAACAGTTTATCTTTATCGACGAGAGCATCGACCACCCGCCACGCGATTGGAAACAATGGGAAATGATCCCTAAAAGGGCGGGTTGCACACGTGAACGTGATAAAAATGTCGAATCGTTCTACGTGGTTTGTGGAGGGGCGGGGGGTACAAATATACTCAATTCGAGAAAAGACCAGATGCAATAGGTGAAACTTTTCCACATAAAACTTTTCTAAATCCTACATATAGATTTCGACCCTTTTTAGCTTAAGCATTTCAATTAGTGATGGTATTGTGTGAAAAAACCCCTCTTAGAAAAGTAGTTAATTTTCTCATTAATTGATTTGTCTATGGAAATTGTTCACACATAATTAAGTTTTCCCTAATTTCCAGACAGAATTTTAACTTTTTCCCTGGCCCTAAAGAATATTGTGATATCTAAAAATTATTAGATACTTAAAAAATGTTCTATTACATTTATTTCCGAATTTCTCTAATTGTACAATTATTCGAAAACATCAATAAATTCTTTTGTAAATAAATAGGGGAGAGTGGGAAGTTGTACAACAGGTTTTGTTTTTGGGTCAAAAATACTATAAAAATTTTTTTTCTCGATTTCTATCATATACAACTTTTAGTACATTTACTAACATATATCTTTCTGCCTGATTAATTTATTATAATTCAAAACGGACTCAAAATTTTGCTTGTTTTTCGACTTTTTAAAAACAGGTGAGGAGTTGTGCAACACCGATAAAAATTTGAAAAATTCTGCCATATTGGATCTGCTATTTTGCATTTTTAAAATTTGATATCGAATTTGGAATCAGCGACCTCAAAAACCTTAGAATACCCATCGATATTAACCCGTTGACTGTCGCTGACGCATATATTATGCGCAAAACTAAACTGGCCAAAAGTGTTTCATGACGCATATATGCGCAACTTAAAAAAGTGATTAAAAACTTCTTAAATGTTACTGAAACCGGTTACTCGGGGGTTTTCGAGATCGCTGATTACGAATATGACATTCGTTTTCCAAAATTCAAAATGGCGGATCCAATATGGCGGACAACAAAATAAAAAATTGATCAGATTGACTTGAAACGTAGTACTCGGAGGTTTTTGGGGTCGCTGATTACGAATCTGACATCAGTTTTTAGAAATTTAAAATGTCGGATCCAAGATGGCAGAAATTTTTTCAAAATTCGTCGAATTTGTTGAAACTTGTTACTCGGGGGTTTTAAGGGTCGCTGATTACGAATCTAACATTAGTTTTCCAAAATTCAAAATGGCGGATCCAATATGGCGGACAACGAAATAAAAAATTGATCAGATTGGTTTGAAACTGAATACTCAGGGGTTTTTAGGGTCGCTGATTACGAATCTGACATTAGTTTTTCAGGGTATTTATCGAAATTTGATTTCACCAACAATTATCATACTGATGTCAGATTAACCAGTTTTAAATCAATTCAATAAATTTTAAAAAATTTTCCGCCATATTGAACCAGATATTTTGAATTTTGAAAAACTGATTTTAGATTCGTAATCAGCGACCCTGAAAATCCCCAAGTATTTAGTTTCAAGCCAATCTGATCAATTTTTTATTTCGTTGTCCGACATATTGGATCCGCCATTTTGAATTTTGGAAAACTAATGTCATATTCGTAATCAGCGACCTCGAAAACCCCCGAGTAACAAGTTTCAAGCAAATTCGACGAATTTGGAAAAAATTTCCGCCATCTTGGATCCGCTATTTTGAATTTCGAAAAACTGATGTCAGATTCGTAATCAGCGACCCCAGAAACCTTAGGGTACCAAGTTTCATAAAAATCCATTAAACTTTTTTTTAACACACTTTTGGCCCAAACAGTGGAAATCTCGTTGACAGCCAAGGGGTTTATTTATTATTTTCACAGAAAAAACTTGGTGTGATTTTTGTTGCGTGTCGAAAACTTAAATTCGGAAGCAAAGTACAGTAGGCTTTGTGACATGTTACAGATGTGTTCTGTAATTTAAGCAGATCTGTTTTAAAAAGTAGTAGAACTGCTCTGTAGCTGTAACAAAAGTAGTCTAAAATGGTCGTTTCGTGCGAGCAGTACAGAAAAGTTTTGTAACCGCTACAAATAAATTTTTCTCCGTGTTGAGACAAATTTTTGATACAAAAATTGATAAAACATACATTGTTAAAAACCACGATTTATATAATCGCGCTTGGGTGTTATTCATTATTTATAAATTTCAGTATTGCATTTGACTCGTGTGTCACAACCACAGAAATTCAATTGCAAATGCTGAAACTTTAATTCGTTTGCTTGTCATTTGGATCAGTTATCGCGTTGCAGTGTGACGGTTTTCACGAATGCTTGTCATTTCAAGTATGTAATTGCTATGAAATTTATGTTGATAGGATTTTGCGAGGTTTTGATAGGATTTAACGTTGTTTTATCAACTTGAGTTTAAAAGTTATGCGTGTTGTCGAATATTTTACTAGAATATAAACAAATTTGTATATTAAAATATATTCAAAACGCTTTAATGACTCTTTCACTCTATATAGTGAAAAAAACAAAAATAATAAAAAAATAAGTATTCTTTAAAATTAATATTTTTATACAAAGTTATAAACTTATTATAAGCAAAATTAAGTAACAGCAATTAAATATAAAAAAGTCCTTTTCTGTTACATTAATATTTTTCTCATGAATCTTAATATTTAAAGTCTTCTGTAAATATTTTTCAACAAAGTAATCTAGCAAATATTCTAGCAAAGTTTAGTAGAAATGTTTATTTTATTGACATTTCGAAGTTAAAGAACAGCGCAAAAATTGCAGTCCCGTTATAAAACATTAAAAATGTAAAATTGACTAAACTAGGACAAACTAGCAAAAATTCTAGCAAAATCTATCAAAAATTCAGTAAAAATTTATATTTTATTGACTTTTAAA
Organism: Leptopilina syphax; assembly: GCA_032872505.1. Lineage (NCBI taxonomy): Eukaryota > Metazoa > Arthropoda > Insecta > Hymenoptera > Figitidae > Leptopilina > Leptopilina syphax. The sequence goes on along the minus strand of CM065471.1, from coordinate 18,218,386 downwards.
GTAAAAAAAATTGCGGTCGTGAGATTTTACTTCTAAAGATATAAAATTAAGCAAACTAAGACAATCTAGCAAAAATTCTAGCAAAATTCAGTAATAATTTTTGTTTTATTGACTTTTAAAGTCGAAGAAGAGCTCAAAAATTGAGGCTCCCAATTCAAGAACCGGTCGGACGCTCGGAAGGCACGCGGTAATAACAGTCGGGTAGCAGTGAGCGCCTCTGGGCCACGCACTGCTACCCGACTGGTAATAGAGCGTGTCGTCCGAGCGTCCGACCGGTTCTTGAATTGGGAGCCTCAATTTGGGTTCTGAAATAAAACGTGTAAAAATGCAAAATTGACTAAACTATGACAATCTAGAAAAAGTTTTAGCAAATTATAGCAAAATTCATTAGACATTTTTGTTTTTATTGACTTTTGAAGAAGGAAGACTTCAAAAATTGCAGTATTAAGATAAAACGTCAAATAATTCTAACTTTACTAAACTATGACAATCTAGCAAAAATTCTAGTAAAATTTAGTAAAAATTTTTGTTATTAATTTCGAAGTTTGTGGCTCCAATTTCCTGTGCCCTTTTTTTAAAAAAAAGGATAGTACTATCATACATATATATACGAACACGAATAAGCAAAGTTGTGTCCGGCATCATCGTACGGAGAGACCGGTTCACCTTGGACGTGTCTCAGCCCAAAGTGACTCTCGACCCAGCAGACGCGTTTTGTTACTGGACAAGCTTTACTCATTCGACTATCACATGTCGAAGAAGTACGTTGCAAAACTATATTTATAAAAAAAAGTCAAGCACTTCTCTCTCTCTCTTTCTCTCAAACCGTATAAGGTTCTCTATTTTCACATTTTCAGGGTTATATTCTTTCCCTTTTTTAAGACCGTAATATAATTTGCCACAAAGTTATCTCAATATATATACCGGGTGAGGTTTCACCTCTTTGCTTCTTCTTAAAAAAATCCTTTAATTATAATTTAAAATGATATATTTTTTAATTTTCTGTTTCTCCAATTTACAGAAACTTGGCTTAAAGAAAAAGAAATAAAATTATTCTTCTTCATTCCACCAAAAAAAGTGCTTCGTCGATTAATACAAACTATTGCCTTTTCTTTTCGAATTTCTCTCATTTCATTGAATTTTTCCCGAGGAATAAAAGTACCAAGAAGCACTTCTAAAAATGTCTTCCTTTAACGATTGCAACAATTTTCCGATGTAGTCTTTTCAAACAATTGAATCTCGTTTCATCGAATAAAAATTGACTTCTTGTTACTACATCCCACTTCGTTCGAGAAGTCCATTTTCTTCTCTTTGCATTTGCACTCCCCATTTCTCAAAGTATTAATAACTAATTTTTAATTTAATAGGCAGTAGCGTAACAAGAGAGGCCGGGGCCCTGGGGCGAGTAAAGTAGTGATGGGATATCGAAAAAATTTGACATCGATATTTCACTTATCGATATTGCATCAGTAATATCGATATTTAAAAATATATCGTTATGGAAAACAAATATCGATATATCGTATACACGATATCGCGCATGCGCAAAACTCTAAAAAAAATTGAATGCGCATATTTATTATTAATAATTATTAATTTAATATTATTCATTGATAAATATAAAGAACCTAAATAAATTAAAAAACTTTATTGTTAAGGAGAAAAATAAAAAAAATTTAAATTATTTAAATAGAAAAATAGGATTTTTATATTAATGTATATTTTATTAGTATAGACAATATTATCAATGCGTCCCTTATTTGTAATAACTGAAATAATTAAAGACAAACTTTCAATTTTTATGTAAACAAAATGACTTTTAATACTTTAAGAATGACAGCTTTTAATAAAACTTTCTAAGGTACATGTTTTTGATGTTTTGAGGGGCTTTCTACAACAGCTTTTTTTCATCAACAAGAGCAAAATGCACCATGCAAAATAGTTGCGCGCGCATCGTTTTCACACTGATTTCGATGAAAAAAAAAGCTGTTGTAGAAGCAGCCTCAAAGAACATGCATAATAATCATAACCTCAAAATTGACTTTACTTTTGCCGCTATTAACCCTTAAATACATGTGAAAAAATGGGCTAAAATATTTGTTTACACTAAAAATATTTGATTATATATGAGTTTACACTTATTTATATTTAGTACTTCAAATAGTTATTAATTATTGCGAAAGAATTATCGATATTAAAAATGTTATCGATATCGGTAACGATATATCGAAACGTTAATATCGATGTCAAAATATCGATTATCGTGACGATGATATCGATATGGTCCGATATTTCATATAGATATCCCATCACTAGAGTAAAGCCTTAGGGCCCACTAGTAGAAATGAAATTTGATTAACAGTGGGAAATACCAAATACCTTACAGCAATAATAAAATTACTCTTGATTCTCTTTCAAAACATTTATTAAGTTTTTCTAGTCGTAAGAAATATTTATGGAAGAATGTTGAGACTAGATAACAAGCTTAAAGTATATTTACTCAAAGTCATAAATAAAAATTTTAGTATAATTTATTATAACAATTTGACAATAGAATGATTACAATATTTATTAAAATAAAAATTTTATCTTTTGAATTTATTTAAACAAGATTTTTAGTTTTAAATATGTTCATATTAAATATCAATAATAATTTATTAATTTAATAAAATGAAAAATAATAATAAATATAATAAATAAATAAACTAATTTAAAAAATTAATAATAATCTAAGTTTCATATTTAAATCGTCTTAATCGCGGGGCCCCTAAAGTCGCGAGGCCCCGGGATTTCGCCCGGTTTGCCCTATGGTAGTTCCGCCACTGTTAATAGGGTAAGTCCGGGGGAAATGGCCATAGTTTTTTTAAAGTACTGTTAAAATTATAAAAAAGCGATTTATGTCTAAACTTTTATTGATAATTAAACATTGGACACTTAACTTTAACGAAAAATAAAATAAAATATTTTCATAGGAACAATCTCAAAATTTACATTTTGTAAAAAGTGCATTTGGCCATCTCTCCCGGAATGTCCGGGTGAGATGGCCACATGTGTGCGGGAGAGATGGCCAATGCTTATAATTTTTTACTTTTAGCTTAAACTTAATTTTTAATCGTTCAAATTACTTTTCTCTTATTCTGGTCACATTTTAAACATTTGTTATGGGATTTAGTGCAGTTTTCATGTAACCAAAAATTTTAAATACTGCACTGAATCCAATCTTCAATTATAGTTTATTTGTTTTATGGCACAAGCCAATACAAAGAGGTTGCCGTAGATTATTAAAAATTTAAATAATACTTTATCTATTATCTAATTTTTCACATAAAGTTTTGATAAAGAGATCCAAATTTTTCATTAAATTAAATTGCGTGTTTTCTAACATATTAATAAATACGCTCTTTATGACAGACTCATCCTGTTCCACACATAAATATTTCGTTCTTTCCGTTGAGAGATAAGGACATTCAATTAAAAGGTGATAAAACATTTCAAGAGTATTGGTTCCACATCCACTGCAGGTTCCAGAGACACTCAGCTTATAAGCTTTCTTATCTATTATTATTCTAGTGCATATGTTATTTAAAAGACGAATTTGGCTTACAACTCTTATATACTTTAACGGAATTTTAATTTGTAAATAACTCTGCGGTCCCTTAATTAAAGCCAAGTGTGGCAGAATCTGCAGTGAATGAGATTCACTAAATTTTCTAAAATCTTCCATATATAGGTAATTTTCGTATTTTTCTATACAAAAAATTTTTTTCTCTTGCAATTTATGTATATTTAAGTTTTCACATTCTATTTTTTCATTAATATATTCGAATATGAGTTCTACCTGATCGTACCAATTAAATTTATTTTTATCAATTTTGCTCTGAGCTAAAGCTTTCAATCTCTCAATGCATAGTTAGGAGTGTTTTTTGGAAGAAGTAACATTTTTTGAGAAAAGTATTTTGAATTATTTCAATATCATCCAGATATCTCAAACCCCATACTTGAATAGCGTAAAATAAATTACTTACAGTAAGGCATTTAAATAATCTAATAACTGGACTCCAAGATTTCAGATTTAGACGATTTAACAAAGACACTGTTGTTCCAAGAGCTACATTCGCTTTACTAATAGCATAGTTTGTTTCATTAAAAAACGTTGCCGAGTTTGAAAAAATTTCACCCAGGTATTTATATTTAGAGACTTTATCAATTTTTTGTGTTTTATCATACATGAATGATCCGTATTTATAATTGTGGGAATGTCCACCTTTTCTAAAAATAACTATTTGCGTTTTCTTTACATTTATTTCTAGTTTATTAATAATACAATATTTTTTTAATGCTTTTAATATTTTCCTCATATTTACGCATGTGTCAGCAAGTATTGCTACCCGTGTGGAAATTTGTCACGTATCTGTACCGTAATGATATAGTTTCACTAGTTCCTATCTAGTTGCGATACCGTGAAATGTTGTAGTAACTATCTTGAAATGTAACACTATGGACATAAAGTTTCTAGATAGTTTTACTATATCAGAACAATATAGTGAAATATTATAAAGCTATAACACGGGCTCTAGTATAAATTTCATTGAATTTAAAAAAAAATTTCGATTATTCGCTTTCTTCTTTTATACCATATTTTATTTTTAACAAGTCCAGTTATTTATTTGTTATTATTTTAAATTCTAATTAAGAATTTCAACCTATACTACACTTCACATTATTAACATAAATCACTTAAATTAAGACGGAAAAATATCGCACGCACGGGGGTTCGAACCCTAGACCTTTGGGACGCAATACGAATACACATACCACACAGCCACGCTGACTTGGAAGATTTGTTGCTTAAAATACCTTTTCAGTTTAGAGACTGCAATTTTTGCCTTTATTTATAATAAATTGTTTGTAAATGGTATATTTAAATCTATATACTTAATAACATTATTAATTACAATATGTAAATAATAATAATAATATTATAAACATAAAGAAATTACTTGCAGATTATGATTGTGAAGTTTCACTAGTCAGAATTGATCTAGATCGACAATATGAAGTAGTTAATGTAGTGAAACTATACAAATTCTAGACCGTATCCCAATGTAAAGCAGTTGTAGTGAAACTATACAGATTCTAGAACGTATTCCAATGTAAAGCAGTTAATGTAGTGAAACTATACAGAATCTAGACCATTTCGGTATAGTTTTACGTGACTAGCTTTACGAGATGTTTGCGGTACAGTTTCTATCTCGTATATAGTTTCACCAAACACTTTTCTGCACGGGTATGTCATCCGCATACGCAAAAAGTAATATCTCAAATAAATGATTTAGGGAGACTCCTCTAATTCCTTCAGCTATCAAGAACTCTTTAAAATCAGCAATAAAACAAGAAAAAAGTAGGGGACTTAGTACTTCACCCTGTAAAACCCCTTGAGTGACCTTGGTGTACTCCGAAATCCCGGATGACCCTTTAACTGCAATAGAGGCTTTTGAGTATAAATTTATCAAAATGTTTATGATTTTACTGCCAATTCCCATCCTGAAAAGTTTCTCCCACAAAATTTTGTGTGAAACCGAAGGGAAAGCACTACGAAAATCTACAAACAGAACGAACAACTTTTCCCCAGTGAGGTTCAGGCGAGATTGTATTATTGCGTTAAGAGAAAAAATATTGTCAATGCAACTTCTTTTTTTTCTAAATCCCGTCTGCCACTCTGGTAAAAAATTGCCGCTCTCTATCCACCTGTTTAGTCTTTCTGCAACTATTTGCGTAAAAATTTTTACAATGCAATTTACCAAAGCGATCGGGCAGTAATTCGCCGGGTCCTTTTTTCTCACCTTTTTTATATATCATTCTAGCTAAGATATTTGCCCAAGAATTTGGAACCTCTTCTTTTTCCCAAATTTTATTAAATAAAATTACTGATAATTTCATCTAGATATGGATTTCCCATCGGCATCACGGTTCTCGGAGTACTCAACCTCGCGGGAAAAATGCTTTGAAAATAATTATACCATTCCTTTAAATTTAAATATTCCTTCACATTTAATCGAGTTCTATGTTTATTTATTATTTTCCAAAAATTAGAAAAAATTAGAGATTTTAGAAAAATTTCTTCTCTTACAGAAGAAAGTTGATCCAAAAAAGTAAAATTATATTCATCCCTTTTAATTTTTTGAAAACAATTATATATTTTTTTTAATTCATTATATTCAGACACTTTATCTACGGAAGCAAAATTATCATTTTTACATTTTTTTATTAAATTATTTAGATGTTTTTTAAGAGTTATACAGTCACAATCGAACCAAGGTTTAGATTTCCCTTTTATTTTATTATTTTCTATTCTCATCCCTAAAGTATTTGCTATATCATGAATTTTTCTAAAAAAAGTTTCTGCAATTATATTTATATCTACATTTTCTTCTATTTCTAACGGAGAGTTGCTGACAAGAGATCTATATTCTTCCCGTGATTCATTCTTCCATCGTAAGCGAATCATATCGTTTCGAGTTTCATGCTTATAAATTAGTTTAATTAAATTAATTGATATTGGAAAGTGGTCTGAAGTAGTGGTTATATAATTAACTAAAAAATCTAGTACTTGTTCAATCCCTAAAAGATTAGACCAGGCAAGATCTATTGTTGATTTCCCTAAAGAATTCAAAAAAGTAAATTTCGCGGGGTCATCTCCCATTGACCTTCCATTTAAAACAACAAACGCATTTCTTTCCATAAAAGACACAACTTTTTTTCCTCTTACATCTAATTTTCCATCTAAAACATTTCTCTTGCTATTAACAAACATGTCATCATCTATTATATGATCCGACATCTAATTCAAATCAGCTATTCTTGAATTAAAATCTCCCAAGATAAAAAATGGTACATTGGAATATCTCATTAATAATTCATCAATTATCTCTTCAAAATTTGCGACAAAAAAATCAATATTTCTATTGGGGGAAACATAAACAGCACTTACAATAAATTCAATATTCAAGACACGACTTGAAATTTTCACAATTATAAAATCTTCAGAGCTGCTTATTATGTCACCACTGTATTTGTTTTGGTTATAAGCTATGAGGATCCCTCCCTTCGCTCTTCCTCTCGTCGCCGTCTTGATTGCAGGCTGGTGTAAGACATCAAAACCATTGAAAACACTCATGAATGCAAAGGACGGATCGTTCGTAGACCAAGTCTCACACAGACAGACGATATCACAAACATCACCAATGGGTAGTAAGTCGGTTAAATTTCCAAGGCTTCTGACATTCCAGAAAATAATTTTTTGCCTACAGAGATGCGATAGTGGCTAAGCAGGGTGATCGTTCTTCATGCTCGTATTATTTGTCCTAAAAAATACATGAATTTTTTTATCTGGGTTGAGGGATTTCAATTTTTTGTCTTCTTTGAGTTTTTGGGACCAGTTGATCTCACTCTCTTTCGGCTGGCAGTGGATATTCCTGACATGGTGGAGTCATCACTTTTAACATCACTATCATCAACGATTTCACTAATCTCTTTTGAGTTAGAAGATAACATTTTATGAATCTCTTCGATGCTGTAGTAAACTTCATCCTTCAAAAGTTTTGAACCCCTGATAACGGTCATTTTTCCTTGTTTCTTCAGAAGTGTTTTCGCTTCGCAGAGTATATTGTACTGACTTTTCTTTCTCTCTCTCAACTCCTTCGTCATGTCGTTGGCAAAACTTAAATTAAATTTACCAAAATTTTTAGCTTTTTTGTAAATTTCATTTTTGCACTTTTCTAATTCGAAGGATATAAGGATCGGACGATTCCCTTCCTTTTTTCACAATCTTCTTACATCAGAAATGTCCTTTTTTTCAATATTTACCTCTGTTTTTTTGAAAATTGATAATACTGTTTCCAGTAGATTTACATTTTCAGACGGAAGCGAAGCGTGGATTATGCACTACTCAATAAAACTTCAAATTAAAAAAGCTGTTAAATAATAACAATATAGCAATAGGAAATCTGAAATTCTCAATTTATTTTGGACTCATGCAAAAAAAATCGACGGTTTAGAGTACAAACCTGCTAACATACATTTATGAAATTTTTCAGGAGAGTCAAAAAACTATTCAAAAGAATTTTTAGGTTATATTCTTATAGAACAAAACTTTCAGTATATTTGTTTTATTAATAGAACAGCATAATGCTACTTAATAATAATAAGTACTTCCTTTTGAAATATATTTTAACTGATATCTCTTACACTCAAAATATAGACACATATCAATACAATACAATATATTATGTGGAGTTATAGCAGTGCAATTTGACAGGTATGGAGTTAGCTGTTTTACTCACAACACTTTTTTAGCAATTTACAGACATAATTTCGTCAAACTGTTTTACTTGGCTGATGTATCACCTCTTTATCTATCAAATACAAAAAGAATCTCAAATTTGATAAAATGTGGAGTTAGCAGGTTTGCACTCTAAACCGTCAAAATGTAGAAGGACTACGCTTACATTTTCATTATTTTTCAACAATTTGTTGTTTATATTTATTAGTAGTCACAGCGTTGAAGAACAACTCACAATAAGTGATATTTATTAACAAATTCTGTAAAATATTTTAACTGGCCATCTCCCCCGGACTTACCCTAATATACAATAACATATATTGCTTAAATCGGTGAGCTTGCACACATATGTAAAATGCAATGGCTAAGCCGAATTATAATCGGAAGCATTCGTGATCACTCGAAAAATGCAAGGAACGCGAGAAATAGAACTGAACTAATCTGATAGCAATTACTTAAATATTATTTTAATAGGTTTTTTGATATTTCTCTGATAAACTTTTATATTCCCGCATCAAAGAACCATTGCGTCACCATAACGTCACGTCACATGCAAATCCCGTCCTGCTCGCGATTAACAATGTTTAAATAAGTCAGTTGTCAAAACCGTGCCATTTTTTTTCTCAACGGAATATTACTCAGTGATATTCAAAGAATAAGTACTATTTTTTTCATTTTAAAATTCGACTGCAAACATAGTTTTTTGCTAATTTGTTATAAATAAATAGTTTGTTTATTTATTAAATTTCAATATTTTTTTACGAAAAAAATGTTATTCAAAACTTTGACTCAAATTAAAAAGAATGCCTCTTGGATCATTAGAATTGGTTAACAAGTTTTTTTTAAATTAATTTTTTTAAAAAATTTCCTAAAAACTTTAATTGTTTATAATAATTCAAAAAAAAAATTTTTTTTGGCAAATCCTTTAATGTAGTGTTTTTTATATAAAACACTATAGGAAAAACAACATTTTGGCGAAAAATAAATTTTTTTAATTTTAGGTGGTACGTTTCAAAAATTATTACTCAACTGTTAACTGTTAATTTAAGGGAAATTTATTTATCATTCTAGTCACGAACTAATAAGATTGCGAAAGAAATGACGCGGCGGTTTTTAAAAAGATGTGTAAACCAGAAATGCAGCATAGATGCAGTTACCTGTATCTTGTAGCAGACAGTAATTGTAGTTAGATAATTTCTCACATGAGGCGCTGGAAAGATTCTTCACAGCTATGGCGCTTGTGTGTCAAAAAAAATCGTAACTTCCCTATCCCAGCTCAATATAACTAACACCATTGATAACTTTATTTTTTTTATATAAAAAAATAAAGATATAAACATTCTCAATTTCTACATTCACATTTCATACAACAACAAAAAAAACCCAGAATTTCTCAATTTTAGAACAAAAAAGAAATATTCTTAAGATACTAGATACGATACTTTTCTTCAGTTAAAAGATAATAAGTTTTCATTAGCTATTATTCACCTGCTCCAGAATGAGTGCAATTTATTTCAATCGAAAAAGCTTCTTGAGTTGAAATCCCATCGAGAAATTCTTTATGGTATAGTACCAAAAGGAACTCTCTCTCTCTCTCTCTCTCTCTCTCTCTCTCTCTCTCTCTCTCTCTCTCTCTCTCTCTCTCTCTCTCTCTCTCTCTCTCGATAGGACAAAATTTTATTTATGCCAATGGGAATAATATTTTTCAATTTTTAAAAACTGGAAGGACTGAAAAAAATAGATATTATTTATTGGAAGTACTTATAAATAATTTATTGAAAAAAAATATTATTTTACTTTTCAGTTATTCATTTTTTTATTTTTATTAAATGTAATAATAATAATAATTCAACATAATTGTCTATTTTTAGAAATAATAAATTATTTAAACAAATTAAAATTATAAACAAAATTTAAACTTTAATCTCATCAATAATTTGGTTCTTATTAAAATATTATTATACTTCTTATTATCAATTACAAGGTTTGGCATAACTATGGCGGAACCATTTATTCTGTCCTGCGCCAGGATTACCCTGCCAAGACTTGACAAAATGCTGGAAGAACAAATGGTTCTGTCCTGCGCCATTTGTCACTGTTGGCATTATACAGAGATTTCCCATTGGGAAATGAATAACTGAAAAGTAAAATATTATAATTTTTTCAATAAGTTTATATTTTTAACATTCATAAACTTTTTTTCAATTTTATGTCAAAAAAGCAATGTTGGCAAAGAGCGTCGTGAACAATTTTTCTATACTCAGCTAGCACTTGCCTCCGTGGCTTGTCCAAGCTTTGGCGAAACAAAAATTCTGTACTGCGCCAGCACTAATTGTCGAAGCTCGGCTAGACTACGGCCGAATAATCGTCGAGTACTAAGCCAGTGGTGAATAATGGTACTACACTGGCATTTCCTATTGGGTTATGGAAAAGGTAGAAAATGGAACAGAAAGTATCTGTATATATATATATATATATATATATATATATATATATATATATATAATGAAATTTTTGTTGTGAGTTATCAACAAAATTTTATGCTGGAACGCAGTGCGTGTTTCATAATTATTTATGTGTGTAGTGTATATGTATATGTATATGTATATGTATATGTATATGTATATGTATATGTATATGTATATGTATATGGGCAATTCCACGTGAGATTTAAGTCGACCTCTTAAAATCGGCCAAAAATATTTTTTTTCTATTCTGTATCGAAAAAAAACAGATACGTATTTTTTTATTTATGTTTAATTGTCCAAATTTTCGAGTTATGAATTTTCGAAAATTTGGACTTTTAATTGTAGACCTATATTCAGTAGCTTATAAGTCCGAAAATATTGAGTTTAGGAAAAAGTTGTCAAAGAATGAAAGTTTTAGTTTTCTTTCGACTTTTAAGAAATGTAAACAAAAAATTTTTTTTTATAAACAAATTAATTTTTTTTAACTTTAGGCCGGATTTTTTTTATTTATTTTTTTATTTTTTTGTACCTTATAATTAAAGAAGATTTTCCAAAAAGTCCCGAAATGGGCCTGATGTGTTAAATGAGTATTAAAATATTTTCAAAAATCACTTGCAAGCATCACAGTGGGATTTTTTTACAATTAACTTTCTAAAACTGTCTACAAGGTATAATTTTTAATATATTTGAGTGTTCTTTGTTTTAAGTGAAAGGGTCTACGCTGTAAACAGTTTAAAAAAGTTAAATGTAAAAAAAATCCCACTGTGATGCTTGCAAGTGATTTTTGAAAATATTTTAAAACTCATTTAACACATCAGGCCCATTTCGGGACTTTTTGGAAAATCTTCTCTATATTATAAGGTACAATAAAATAAAAAAACCCAAGTGCGAAATGCCAAGACTGCAAAAACGGCCCATCATTGGTGCAGTAATGTCTGCCGAGAATTGGCAGTAGTTACTGGGCCATTATTGGTGTTCAAAACGTCCCATTACTGGGCCAATGGCACCGATGGTCAGAATTTCAAATTTTTTAAGACTGGGCCTGCTCTCGGCCCAATAATGGCACATTCATGGCAAAGTTGATCAATCTTTAATGTCAAAATTCAATTGCCAGTGATGTCACGAAGATCGGCCCATTAATGGCTCATTAGTGGCACTTTAATGGCAAACATTTTGTATCTTTGATGGCAAATTATAATTGCCAGTATTGGGGCGTAGCTTGGCCCAATAACGGCACATTCACGGCAAAGTTGATAAATCTTTAATGGTAAAAGACAATTGCCAGTGATGTGACGAAGATCGGCTCATTGATGGCACATTAGTGGCACTTTAATGGCAAACATTTTGTATCTTTGATGGCAAATTTTAATTGCCAGTATGAGGGCGTAGCTTGGCCCAATAATGGCACGTTATTGTCAAAGTTGATCAATCTCTAATGGCAATATTCAATTGCCAGTGATGTGACGAAGATAGGCCCATTAAAGGTACATTATTTAATGGCATTTTAATTTGGTAAAATTTTTTATAAGAATTTAATTTAAGAAACATTCAGTTATTCAATAAATTATTTATTTTGTATTTAAATAATTGAATAAGCTTGAAAAGGATTCAAATTAAATATTCGAAACTTTGAATTTTCTATATTTTTAACTGTCAATTTTAAAGAATTAATTTTTTTGAAAAAGTTTAATTAAGTATTTATTTAAAAAAGAAGTTATTAATGTTTTCAAATAATTTTACAATTAAAGAAATTCGTAAATAAATGTAACAGAAACCTTTTTTTGAGTAAAATTTTTCCTTTATTATCTAAAAATTAAAAAATTTTCAATTTCACTTCCAATTAATATTTGCAATTGACAAATAGAAGTTATAAACATTTTTTTCCTTTATTTTTAAAAATCTTTGAATTTTTCTTAAAGCAATTGTAATTAAGAAATTGAAATGATGCAAATTATTTCCTTAAGAAAATTTATTGAATAAATGAATGTTTTTTAAAATTTAATTATCATAATTCATTTTTAAGAAACATTTAGTTATTCAATACATTATTTATTTTTGCATTTAAATAATTAAATTCTCGTAGAATTTTCTAGTAAAAATTGATTTCAAAATGGATTCTAGTCAAATTTTTAGATAATAATTAAATATTAAAAATATATCATGAATTTTGATATTAAAATTTTTTTAAATTCAATTGCCAGTGATGTGACGAAGATCGGTCCATTAATGGCTCATTATTGGCACTTTAATGGCAAAAAATTTGTATCTTTCATGGCAAATTATAATTGCCTGTATTAGGACGTAGCTTGGCTCAATAACGGCACAATATTGGTAAAGTTGATCAATCTTTAATGGCAAAATTCAATTGCCAGTGATGTGACGAAGATCGGTCCATTAATGGCACATTAGTGGCACTTTAATGGCAAAAATTTTTTGTCTTTGATGTCAAATTATAATTTCCAGAATTGGGACGTAGCTTGGCCTAGGAATGGCACATTAATGTCTATCATTTTGTACCTATGATGGCAAATTATAATTGTCAATATTGGGACGTAGCTCGGACCAATAATGGCACAGTATCGGCCAGTTTAGTGTAGCTTATAAGAACGCTTTTGCTTCCTCGACTTCATGTCAGAGTAGCAGAGTGGTCAGAGTGTTCGGCTGTGGTGCGTCAGGTTCAGGTATCGATCCCCGCGAGAGGTAAGAATTTTTCAAATATTTGTAAGTTTGCGTTTAATTTAGGGAAATAAGCCGTATAAATGTTATAAATTTATTAGTTAATTGATTAAAAAAAATTTATTTTTTTCTAATTTTGTCAACACTGGGGGAGTAATGGCAGCCAATATTGGGTCATTAATGTCTGCTGAGTTCTGGCTGCCAATAATGGGCCATTAATGTCTGCCGAGATCTGGCGGCCAATATTGGGCCATTAATGTCTGCCAAGATCTGGCTGCCGACGTCCAACCGCTGTTAACACCACAAGAGTCGGCGCAAAGTCGGGCCAATATTGTCTGCCAAGTCTCGATGCCAGCTTTGCCAATACTGGTTCAGTGTTGGGCCGCGTTGGTTTTCGCACTTGGGAAATAAAAAATAATCCGGCCCAAAGTTAAAAAAAATTAATTTGTTTATAAAAAAAATTTTTTTTTTAATAAAAAATTTTTAAAAAAATTTTTTGTTCACATTTTTCAAAAGTCGAAAGAAAACTAAAACTTTCATTCTTTGACAACTTTTTCCTAAACTCAATATTTTCGGACTTATAAGCTACTAAATATAGGTCTACAATCAAAAGTCCAAATTTTCGAAAATTCATAACTCGAAGATTTGGACAATTAAACATAAATAAAAAAATACGTATCTGTTTTTTTTCGATACAGAATAGAAAAAAAATATTTTTGGCCGATTTTAAGAGGTCGTCTTAAATCTCACGTGGAATTGCCCATATGTATGTATATATATATATATATATATATATATATTATAATAAAAAGGGGTGGGGAGGGGTAACTTCACTGTAAAAAGAAGACATCTTACTTTAAGATACTTTGGTAGTCACTTTTAAGTTGTTCCAAAAAGTTATCAAAAGCAAAATGCATTAGTTTCTAAGATAGAAGTTGGAAAAATAAGATGTTTTAAACGTTTTAAGAGTGACTACAATGTATTTTAAGATGCTTGTTTTTGCAGTGTTGTAATCGTAGTTGGTATGCGCATGGTTGGACGATTAATGGTGGTTGCGTGTCCTAATTAACGAGAATTTATTCAGTCGATTGGAATTAATGGCATACTGGCAGCATTTGCCACGATTTGTCCAAAGAGTGAGTGAGAGAGAGAAATTCTCAAAACGTGCAAGAGAGGCAGAAGGGTCAAATCAAATCGATACTCATTCACCCCTTATGACCTGGCTCTGCTTTACGGTGATGAGGAAAAAAAACATTACTATATTGCGTGTGCTATTGACAACAAAATACAGTGGACATTAGATATATATTTCCATTTCGTTAAACGAATTTCATGATAAACCGACACACTACACACATAAATAGTTATGAAACACGCACTGCGTTCCAGCATAAAATTTTGTTGATAACTCACAACAAAAGTTTCATTTTTATATAATTATGTGAGGCATTTTACGTGAAATGTCCTAAGTTAAAATTTCAACTTCTTGAAAAAAATTGAAACTCAGGAAATTTGTTGTTCTATCAAGTAGAAATGTGCCCCAAAAATATTTTTGATTTTTTCGAAAATTTGGAGGGGGTAGAGGGGGGTCAATTTGACCAATTTTGCTAACACCGGCTACTTTGTGAATTTTTTCTGAACATACTTGTAATATGAAAAATTTTTTAGAATATGTTTCTGAAAGGTTTTTTCGTCCTCTTTCCAATGGTGTATTTTATTTTTTAATATTTTAAAAATTTACCCTAATTTTTGATAATTAATATTTAATTTTCAATTTCCCAAAAATCGGTCCCTTTTTTAAATAAATTATTGCAAACGAAAGCTGAGGTTTTTTCCTATCGGCATGTAAATTTGCAGAATGCCCTTTTTTGTTTTTGAGTTATTAAATTTCAAAGAATAAATTGCGGCGCGCTGCGTCGCGGTTGCACTGAGCCGTGTGGCAACCGGCGTGAGACGAGGCGCCCGGGACGCAATTTATTCTTTGAAGTTTAATAAATCAAAAACAAAAAAAGAGCATTCTAAAAATTTACATGCCGATAGGAAAAAACTTTAGCTTTCGTTTACAATAATTAATTAAAAAAAAACGGACCGATTTTTGGGGAAATTGAAAATTAAATAATTATTAATTATCAAAAATAAGGGTAAATTTTAAAAATATTAAAAAATAAAATGCACCATTGGAAAGAGGACGAAAAAACCTTTCAGAAACATATTCTAAAAAATTTTTCATATTACAAGTATGTTCAGAAAAAATTCACAAAGTAGCCGGTGTTAGCAAAATTGGTCAAATTGACCCCCCCTCTACCCCCTCCAAATTTTCGAAAAAATCAAAAATATTTTTTGGGGCACATTTCTACTTGATAGAACAACAAATTCTCTGAGTTTCAATTTTTTTCAAGAAGTTGAAATTTCAACTTAGGACATTTCACGTAAAATGCCTCATATATGCGCAACTTAAAAATGGTGATTAAAAACTTCTTAAATGTTCCTGAAACCGGTTACTCGGGGGTTTTCGAGGTCGCTGATTACGAATATGATATTCGTTTTCAAAAATTCAAAATGGCGGATCCAATATGGCGGCCAAAAAAAATAAAAAAATAAATTGGATTGACTTGAAACTGATACTTAGGGGTTTTTGAGGTCGCTGATTACAAATCTGACATTAGTTTTCCAAAATTCAAAACGGCGCATCTAATATGTCGGACGACAAAATAAAAAATTGTTCAGATTGGCTTGAAACTGAATACTCGGGGATTTTCAGGGTTGCCGATTACGAAACTGAAATCAGTTTTTAAAAATTCAAAATGGCTGATACAATATGGCGGACGTCTAGTATATAATAATCTAGTATATTCTTATTAATAAAAGCACCCAGTGAGAAATTTCTCACCGGTCCAATATCGGTCCAATATTGGGAGCCAAGAGAACGATCATCGGTCCAATAAAGGCTCCCAATATTGGACCAATATGGGCTGATGCTTGGGATGTAACGGGATCGCCAAGCATCGGTTGTTAATATTGGTCCAATATTGGCCGAATATTGGCAACCAAGAGAAAAAATTTTTTTAAATAAATTTTTTTAATTAAATAATAATAATAAAAAATTAATGTTTATAATTTTTTTGTTTAATATATTTATTTGTTTAATTATTTATTTTTAATAATTCATGTAAATAATAAATAATTTATTATTTATAAATTATAATTATTTAAAAATGCAGCAGCTATTAGAAAATAGCATTCTGCAAAAAAATTCTATCATTGAAAAATCAATGATAGGCGAGAGAAATCCGCGTCTTTAAATAGATTCGCAGATGATAGACAAGAGATATCCGCGTCATTAAACGGATTCGCAGATATACTCTAGTCTCGCGACGAATTTCTCGATACTTATATACACTGGAGTCGCCGTGGCAGTTGCGAGAACGGTTACAGCGTCCCTCTTGCGGCAGAGATAAGAATTGTCACGTAAACTGCTAAATTGCTTTACCGACCGCCTTATTATACCCGCAGTTTACGTGACAATTCTTATCTCCGCCGAAAGAGGGACGCTGTAACCGTTCTCGCAACTGACACGGCGACTCCAGTGTATATAAGTATCGAGAGATTCGTCGCGAGACCAGAGTATATCTGCGAATCCGTTTAATGACGCGGATATCTCTTGTCTATCATCTGCGAATCTATTTAAAAACGCGGATTTCTCTCGCCTATCATTGATTTTTCAATGATAGAATTTTTTTGCAGAATGCTATTTTCTAATAGTTGCTGCATTTTTAAATAATTATAATTTATAAATAATAAATTATTTATTATTTACATGAATTATTAAAAATAAATAATTAAACAAATAAATATATTAAACAAAAATTATAAACATTAATTTTTTATTATTATTATTTAATTAAAAAAAATTTATTTAAAAAAATTTTTTTCTCTTGGTTGCCAATATTCGGCCAATATTGGACCAATATTAACAACCGATGCTTGGCGATCCCGTTACATCCCAAGCATCAGCCCATATTGGTCCAATATTGGGAGTCAATCGGCGCCCAGCACGGCAACCAATATTGGACCGATATTGGACCGATTAAAGTCTATTGGCAATTTCTCACTGGGCAGACTTTTGTCTGTACATTGCACAGAATTCAAAAATTCTATTATATTCCTTCTTTTTACACTCTAAGAAAAGCGAAAATACTATTAAGAAAACTTATTACATATTAGTCTCAATTAAAATAATTATTTATAATGAATAATTGAAAATTTGATACAAATATATATGTAGTTATTTCAAAAAAGTTATTTCATTGTTACAAATAAATTCGCTTATTTGAATTAAAAGAACGGGAATTATTAAATCAAGCAATATTTAAAGCAATATTTATTAGATTTAATTATTCCATTTATTTGACCTTAGTAGTTTGTATTTGGCATAAATAAGTATATAATCCTTATAAATAAAATTGCACTTCTGCATGTACATTGCTTAAAACATAAAAATTTTAATAAAAACAGTTGTTTTGAACATCAAGAAATCGGTGCGTCTAGTCAAAATTAAATGAAAAATGATATTACCTCAAATTTTTTTGTTGATTCTGTATCCTAGCCCTATATAGACATATCTTATGAAGAAACGAAAATTGTAAGTTTAGCGCTTTCTTTTTAACGACGTCAATTACATTTTTGATAATTTTTACATTTTTCAACATATTTTATATCATTTTAAACATAATTATATAATTGCGTAAAACCTTAAAAGTAAATATAGATCCAAGAGGGTGATGTATTTCACATTCAGTGTATGCTTTGTTATTGTTTAGTATCGGTTAGCCCCGCTAACATTGATTTGACAACAACGAAACAATAATTTAATATAACATGTACATAATTACTCATGAAAAAGCGTGGTTATAAGTGAAGAGTATTGTAAACTAGAGTAGCCCTTAAAAGAATAAAACTGCTGCCAAGTTGTATATTTTTTTATAATTTTGGTGCTCATTTCATGAACACTTTGCTTCCTCATAGAGGTAATAATAACAGAAATATATGAATAACTTTTCATAAATATGGTAAAAGTGATTGAATTTTGGGTCAATAAATGTATTTTTAAATACCCTACAAGATAGTTATAATAGTTTAATAGTTAAACAAAAATTTTTAAACAAAAAGGTTAAGAAGATGTCTTTTTCCACAATTTTTGATTTTTAAAATACCAATAATTTCGAAATTTATTATCGAATTAGGTTCAAAAGTAGGTCAATCGAAGCGTTTTTTAATGCTCTACAAGTTAGTATCGATAATTTGAAAGTTACTTCTACATTTTTCAACAAAATTTTCAAAAAAGTCTTATTTTCCAAAATTTTTGATTTTTAAAAGTTTATTATCTCCGGTCAATATTGACGAAAAATGTTCAATTAGGGCTTAAAAGATGCGTCTAAAAAAACTCTACAAAATTATGGAAAAACATTTATAGGTATTCTAACATTTTTTTAAAGTTATGGGCAAAAAACTTTTTTTTGCAAAATTAAAAATAAAAAAAATTTAGTTAAACTTTATTAATATATCAGAAAGTACTCTCACTTTATGTCCGCAGGTGAGATCTACAATTTAAAAAAAATTCAACCCAAAAGCTCTTCATGATTTCGAGATATTTATGAAAATGTGATGTTTACACACACATACACACACGCATACGAAATGACATTTTTTAGAAATGTCATTTTTGAACTCCTGAGGTCGAACAACATAAAGATATGTCAGAAAATCGAACTCGAAAAATTTTGTCATTACAATACTTCATCTATGAGGAAGTAAAATGATATAAAATATGTTGAAAAATGTAAAAATTATCAAAAAATGTAATTGACGTCGTTAAAAAGAAAGCGCTAAACTTACAATTTTAGTTTCTTCATAAGATATGTCTATATAGGGCTAGGATACAGAATCAACAAAAAAATTTGAGGTAATATCATTTTTCATTTAATTTTGACTAGACGCACCGTGCGAGTATGTATGTATATATTTCACAAAAGCTCCCTATTGAAAATCCCCATATGGGAAACCACATGGGATCCTTTGTCAAAAACCATGTGAAACCCTACTACCATGAAGGAAATCACATGGTTTATCATGTGGTTTTCCATGTCAAATCATATGGGAAATTGAGACAGGATTTTAGATAGGAATAATCATAGGAGATTTGAACAGTTTGTCTATGCATAAAACCATATCAAATCCCACATGAAATCCTGCATGTTTTTCCCATTCAAATCCTAAACCAAATCCCATGTGAAAAACAGTATCATTTATTTATAATTATTTTCCCAAATCAATCCCCCAAGTGAAAGCCTTTTTTCTTTTTTTAAATTTTCCCATGTCAAATCCTAAACCAAATCCTATGTGAAAAACATTATCCGCCTTATTAAATATCCCTACATGGGAATCCACTTGGAATTTTACAAGGGATTTCACATAGGATTTTATATGGGAATTGACATAGGATTTCATGCAAGATTTCACCTAGGATTTAATATGAGATATCATATATTATTTTATTAAAGATCCAATGAAGAAATTTTCAAAGGATTAAAAATTATTTAATAAAAAATTAAATAATAAATAGTATTAGTGTTACAAGTCATCAAGAAAGTGAAAAAATCGATAATTTGAAACACGTCCTCTGTGCTACAGGTTCTCAGCTCTTATATACTTTCAGAATCGTCTCAACAGCGAGAGAAGTCACTTTCGCTACCTAGCGGTGAAAGTATAGGAGCGACAGTAATCTTTAACATTATTAAGGAAACCACGTGGAATACCACGTAGGATTCCATGTGGTTTCCTATGTGGGGATTTACATGGGATTTTACTTTGGAATTCATTTGTGAATTTATTTCTACGTAAATTTCTAAGTAAAATCCCATGTAAATCCCCACATAGGAAACCACATGGAATAAAAATCCATTAGAAATTTTTTCAACACACTTTTGGCCCAAACAGTGGAAATCTCGTTGACAGCCAAGGGGTTAACTCAACTTTTGACTAAAGTTTATACAAAATATTTTCTTAGTGTAAGATGATATCTTTTACAATTTTCAAAGAAATAAGAAAATCCATAACATGGTAACAAAAATTCTCTGGGCTGACACTAATTCTCCCATTACCGCACAGAATTCTTACACGACATAATTTGTATAAAAGATAAAAACATAAACAAATTTTAGTATTACTTGGACTTTTATACATGTCTACACATATTCACCTATAATCGAGCCTATAATATAATGACAAAACATAACTAAATAATACGATTTTAACTACTTATTGTGATGTTTGGAAATATTTTGCATTTAACAACAAAAACTCAAAAAATACATTTTCCCTTGTGTTTTACTAAAAATTTGTCAAAAATGTGATCGTTTCTTTTCAAATGACATAAACAAAGGTTGTCGAAGATTTTTTATGAATTGCAGCCAGTTTTAAGGCTTTTAAGTACGTGAAATTTAAAAGCTCCCCTTTACTTTCTTTTAAGGAAACTGGTTTAAAGTTGTTTCTAATATAAGTAAAAGCTGATGATGATGCAAAAAAATTAATTCAACCAAATGTACAAGAATTACTTAATCGGATGGAAATTGAAAATTAAATTAAAAATCGAGAAAATTTTACTGGATACAATAATATTATAATATTATTGTACCCAGTAAAATTGCTGTACTATAGTACAGCAATAATTTATGCTGCAAATACGGACAGATCCATATTAAATGAGTTGCAATTCAGATCTATAACAGAGTAACCTCGATTGTACCCTTTCAGTGTAAACTATACTTCTTCTACTTTCTACTGCATTATGTATGTAAATACCACTTGTATTAATGCTAATTCCTTTAGATGATGATCCATAAGCGAAGCTACTTGTACTGCCTAAGTAACATTAACTTTTTTCCTGATTTTTACTATTCGTATAATCCAAAAATTTCAAACTAAATAACGTCACTTGCAGTTTTTTCTTTGTAGATCACCCGTGTGGAAATCTGCCCAAGTTAGCCCAGTTAAAAATTGGGAGCCAGCTGGGCCCCACCTGGGCTTCCCATTTTCATAAAAATATTAACATTATAATAGAAAAAGTCTGAAAATTAAATATAACTATTCACAATAAATAATTCTACAATTAATTCATAATAATAATAATCATTATTATTTTAAATAATTTATTATTGTCAATAATTATAAACTTTTATTGTACTACACTAACAGACATTTTGTTTTACCGAAATTTTAAAGTTGTTCCAGCTGAATTTATTTATTTAATAATTAACTCATCAAGGTATAACGGTTTTTAATACATTTTAATAATTGTTTAAACAAATAATTGTTGTTATTTATTAACTTTTGATACACATAACTTAGAAACTTACAATTTTTTTCCTAATTTTGCAATTAAGTAATACGAACGACATAAAATAAAGATAATTTATGGTTTTAACAATTCAGAAATTGTTTAAACAAATTATTGTTGTTATTTATTAACTTTTGATACACATAACTTAGAAACGCAGTTTTTTCCTAATTTTGCAATTAACTAATGTAAATAGTAAATCATTCGGATGTTTTATGATTTTAATTTTAACAATTTATCAAATGTTTAAACAAATAATTGTTGTTATTTACTATCTCTTGACACATAGCATCTAGAAAAATGAAGTTTTTTCTTATTTTGCAATTAGTTAATCAGAGTAGTAGTAATTGTAAAATTAGAAAGAAACTGCAAGTTTCTGGATTGTTTGTATCAAAAGTTAATAAACAATAACAATTATTTGTTCAAACAATTTCTGAACTGTTTAAATCATAAAATACTGTTATTTCATACTTTTCAGATTAGTTAAATGTAAAATTAAAAAGAAACTGCATTTTTTTAGGTGCTTTGTGTCAAAAATGAGTAAATAACAACAATCATTTGTTTAAACAATTTTTGAATTGTTAAAACCTTAAATTATTTTTATTTCATGTGGTTCGAATTAGTTAATTGCAAAATTAGAAAAAAACTGCATCTTTCTGGAAGCTAGTGTCAGGAGTTACTAATTAACAACAATTATTTATTTAAACAATAACGACTGCAATATAACATTAGTAAAATTTATTATATATAATAACAAAAATCGTTTACAGTGAAAATTATTAATTAGTTTAGTTTTTCTTTAACATTTAATAATAAAACTTTGATGTAATTATAGTCATCTTCGTACATGAATTGACAATTGTTATAAATAAACAATAAAAAATATATAATTGTTAACATGTTAACATTTTACGGAAGCATTTTAGAGTTTGTCTATTGACCCACTCACGGTGGGTTCCGGTCAGGCGAAATAATATTATAAGTGGGCGTGAGCTGGGCCCTACCTGGGCTTCCCAGTTTTTGAGGATTCACATCAATAATTATATAAGCAAAAATTTCTAAGTCCAAACCTAAAAATTTTTTTTTCAACAAAAAATTAATGTTTATAATGACTTAGATTAAGAAAAAACGTGTTTTTAATAAAAATGTATTCACAATATTTTTTTTATGTAATGTCCACATAATTAATTAGTAAAAATTTCTAAGTCCAAACAACTAAAAAAAATTTTTTTTTTAGACCAACAAATTAATGTTTATAATGATTGTAAACAATAAAAAACACATTTTTAATAAAAATGTATTGATATATTTTTTTCATAATAATATAAATATTATTTTAAGAATATTTATCGTTTATTATTACATTATTAATATTGTTATTATTTTTATTAAACTATTTATTTGTTACGGTGTATTCGTGTCAGTAAGTGCTTTATTGAATCATTACAGCAGATCAACAAGTCACTGACAATAAAACGTCGGTGTTCAGTAGTTAGTCTCCGTAGTATAGTGGTTAGGGCGTTAGTCTAGTAGTCCGTAGGTCGTAGGTTCAATCCCCGCGTGCGTTAAATTTTATTTGTTTCTTAGGTTTGCGTTTATTCCAATTTTTCTGCATTGTATTCGTATAAGTATGCAATTTAGTGATTATATATACCGTTTAATAATTTAATTAACAAATTTCTAATTTTTTTATAAATTTTTAATTTATAAATGAAAGGATATATATTAATTCCCACATATATGCTAACATTATTTATGAATTTGCTTTTGGTCACAATTTCATTAAAAACAAGTTGTTCATTTCATGATCATTAAGCTTCCTCAATATAATATATACCAATTGTTTAATTTTTTATTTTAGAATAATTATTTTAAAGTGTTAAGATAAATTGTCAAAAAATACAAAATTTCAATTTTTTGTGAAAATTTAAAATATTTATTAATTCTATAAATTTTGATAAAATATATACTTTATATACATGAATCGATTCGTTTTTATGTCAGGAATGCAATTTTGACAAGAATTAATAAAAATTTTAATATAGAAAAAAGTTATTTCAAAAAATCCAAAAATTAATTTTTTCAAAAATTAAAAAATTGTTGAAAAATTTTTTTTTTTTAGATATTTTTGAAAATCCTTTTGTCTGATTTTTGGTATTCGTGACCGTAATACACCTACAAAATTTTATCAAAATCCGTCAAGACGTGTAAGAGAAAATTTGTCCACAAGAATCGGTGACATACACACACACACACACACACACACACACACACACACACACGCATACATACACACACACACACACATACATACACACATACATCCGGACATTTGTTCCTCTCGACGAATTATGTATACTATACACTTGAAAATTTGTAAAAATAATTGGTTCTAAAAAATTCGGAAATCGACATCACTATAAGGCTTCCTTTATGAGGAAGCAAAAGTAAAAATCGTTAAATAATAACGTTATTTATTTATAATTCGACTTATTTGTTATTAATAAACAATTTATTCATTAATTTAAATGAAAACTAAATCTATGGGCCCCAGCTGGATTTTTCCTAGGTGGGCTGTGGCTGGATTCACCGTTACAAGCCAAGGAATCGCCAACCTGGGCCATCCCTGCTGGGACCCACCGTGGGCCCACCTCACTTTTCCACACGGGCAGAAAAGCTACTGTCCGACAATTATCCAAAATTATTAAATTTCTATTGCCTTCTGAAGTACACAATGTTTAAATCGTATACTGAACGAAAATTACTTAACAAATGTTTAAATTTCTGTTTGCATTATGCAGACACAGCTTGCATTAATACAAATTGTTCCTGATGATGATTCATGAGAATAATTTTCACTTAAATGTGCCATTCTGTATATAAGGAAACACATGGTATTTTGTAAGTTGTTTCCAGTGCTGATGATAATCCAAAGGGATTATGTCCCCAAAATGTTGCAATTATTCTGTATTTAAGAATTATTTTTTCTTAGTTTGGAAATGTTTTTACTTGTTATTTTACTCGGCACTTTATTTCAAAGTATAAACTTTACCTTTAGGTGAAATAATTCTTTTGGTTCTTTTTTGTCTTTACTTTTTCTTCTTCTTGGTTCTTTTTTTAATATTATAAAAAATTGCCATTTTCTCTACAATTTTGAATAAATGACTTTTTCTTGTAGAATCAATAGTTTTCGAAATAAAAATTCTGAAAAAAGTTATTTTTTTCAGTTTCCGATTTTTCAAATCTAAATACCTTGCAAAAAATTTTTTTTTTGCAAAACTGTTTGGCACAGTTATTTAGTACCCCAAGTACTACAAAATTACAAACTTTAAGAAAAATCGGTGATTCACCATTTGCTTTTCGTATGGAACTGCCCATTATGCAAAAGAATTTTTTCATCAAAATGTAGGTACCAAATGTGTAAGAATTCCTGAAGTGTTCCTATTTTTCATTGGGTCGATAAATTTTTCTCATTCTTATATGTTTCGATAGCCTACAATGGTATAATAAAAACCTGTAAATAGTTTTCCGAAATTCGAATATTTGCCAAAGTTATTCAAGGTCAAAGTTAGTTGTAGCGTTTTAGTAAATAGCTAATTACCCGCGATCGGATGAACCGATTTTAATAAAAATTGGAGGAGAGTTTACCTAAAGAATTGTACTTTAGATAAATGATCAAAATTTTAATTAAAAAATATAATTTGTTTAAATAAATTAACTTTTTAATTTTTGGGGTTAAAAAAAATTTGTTCTCTATCTTTTTTTTTGATTTTTTTAATAATCAAATAGAGAATACTTTTAAGATTTTATTTGAACAATAAAAAAGTGGAATTCTTGAATGTTCTGAAAGGACGACGCACAAAAAGTACATAAATTGGTTCCCGGTAAAATTTGTTAATACTTATTGGTTATATTTGTTCCAAATTACTTTAACTCAAACATATATCCAAACTCCAAAACAAATTTGAGTCAAACAAAAATCTTCTAGAAGAAATTACATTTATCAACCAAATCTCATCCTGATGCTCCAAAACAACTATTATTATTCACTATAAAATGTTCCAATTTTGACTAATTAGGAAAGAAACGAAAACATTTAGAGGTAAAATATTCTCTATCATAATTATTGACAATGTGAATTTTCGCGGATAATTCACCAATTTATCCAAAATCATGAGCATTTTTTTCTCTTCTCTCTTTTTTTATTCGCGAATAACACAAATTCGTTGTCAATAAGGACCAATTACTGGGGCTTTTGAAAGTGCAATAGCCATTGGACCACATTTGAATTCATCGAAACGACACATATATACGATTTAAAGTTGCTATAGGGTGCAATGTCGAATAATCCGATGACAATGGTCCTTTATTCGTCCGATTCGAGTGAAATGCAGCAGGACCCAGTCGGTTAAAAATCACTAGATTTAGAGAGCAGGGAAAGAGATAGAGAAAGAGAGTGAGAGAAAGATAGAAACAAAGGAAGGAAAGAAAGAGTGAACAGGAAAATATACAACACTGCAGATATACTTTAGGTCAAAATATAATGCAGCAGGTATAAGCTCTTTACGGATTTACGAATTTTAAGTACATAATACAAAACTTGAAATACACACGAAAGAATTATGTACATATGTTGTCTTATGTTTCATTTTTATTCCAAAATTCATAACCTTAAGTGTATGAGTTTTAAAAAGGCCGCTTAAAAAAAGCACTTGTCGTTAATTTTTAATGTTTCTAAAAATTGTCCGTTATTTCTATAAATGGCACGTTAGTAAGTATGGTATAAGATTTTGTGGTATAGCAAATAAAAGAAATCACATATGCGACGAAAATTGTAGGTTATGTTTAGAAAACTTACGGATTGATTTAAGATTCATTTTTGATTTTCTCAAGTCAAGAACCATTTTTATTTATATACAATTTTAACCCTCTACCATTTTTAATTTATCGCTACTCTATTGCCATAAAACGTAAAGGTTATGACGAATTATTTTTTCTTACCGTGAATTTTGTCTTTGATTTTTTCTCCTTAATTATTTGAACTTAGGTTTACAGACTCAAGATGAGTTTACAAATAAAAAGAGTAAAGGTTTTAAAGTGTAAATATGACCCACACAGCACAACATTTCGCAGGAAGTTCGCAGGGAGTTCGCAATACAAAGCGAGTGAACTCGCTGGGAAGTTAAAATGCAAATTCGATGCGAAATTGAAAAGCGAATTAGCTGAAAACTTAAAATGCGAAATCGCTGAAAAGTTAAAATGTTAATTCGCAGCGAATTATCTGGAAGTTATCCGTGATAAGTTCGGAAATTATCATTGATAATTTTAGATAGGTTAGGGATGTATATTTGCTCAAAAAAAGAAGAAATATATTTGTTAAATATTAAAAATAATATTATAATAAAATAAAAAAATTAATTTTGCTCATTTTATTATTTCATTATTATTCAAATTAATTTTATAATATGGGTGAGTTTACTGTACCCTGTTGAAGTCCTTCTATTATGTCGAATGTGTGTTGAGAGATTGCTGCTCCGTTTGCAGTTATGAATTTTTTGTCGTAAATCATATCATCTATAAGATGTATTAAATAAGTGGGAAATTCTTTTTTGACTAGTTTATAGATAAAGCCATTAAGCCAAACGGAGTCAAAGGCTTTCTCCAAGTCTATAAGGATCGCTCCAACAACATGTTCTTCGTGTAAATGGAAATTTACGTCTGTTAAAAATTTGTTACAGGCGTGTATTGTCGAGTGTTGCCGTCTAAAACCAAACTGATTGTCAGGTATTATATTATTAGAGTTACAAAATTTACTGATAGAATTGTTAATAACACTTTCGTATACTTTACTTATACTCGGCGTGAGACTGACTGGGCGGTAATCTGCTTTCAGTGTGCACGTACTATAACTGTTCTAGACCAAAAAAAGAACTGTGTTCTAGAATAAGTGTTACAATTTTATTATAGAACAGTTCTAGAGCTTTGTTTTAAATTTGTTCTAGAACAGTTGTCCTGTATCTGTTCTATAACAGACATGTAACATTTGTTCTAAATTAGTTATAGAATTTTGAAGTAACATTGTTCCTACAGTGTTCTAGAACACTGTTACAAAAATTTAATATAACTGTTCTTTCACTATAAACTCGTGTTTATTTTCACTTCACGGAAAGATGTTATTATTAAATTTTATAAAAGTATTTTACAAGTGTAGAGTGCAGCCGCGTTTTTGCATGAATTACAAAAAATCTTTTGAATTTAGATACTTAGAAAGACTCGTATCGATGATTCGTGAAAAATTAAATAATTTTTCACTGTCAGCTTGCATAAATTTTCAAGATTTTTAAAAACATTATTCACCAACAATAACATCAAATATTTAATTAATTTATTATCAATTATTAATTAATAGGTATATCATAAAAATACAAAAATAAATTATTATCATTAACTAATTAATTAAAATTTATTATTATTTGTAGCATAATTATATATTATTATTTGTAATAAAAAAATTTATATATATATATATATATATATATATATATATATATATATATATATATATATATATATATATATATATATATACACTACCGTCCAAAAGTATCAGGACGATTACTTTCGACTCTATGAAAAAACATGCCATCACTTTTTCAATCATATCTCGGAAATAAAAGGAGGTACAAAAAAAACCTAAATATGGTAAGAAAGCTGATTAAATTTTGCGTAAAATAAGTCGTCTTTGAAGTCATTTCGTTAATTATTTTTTAAGTTGTAGAGTGAGAAAGAAATAAAAAAAATTATAAAATTTTCTAATTTTTGTCTCTTGACTTCAACTTTTTCAAAAATCTAGAAAAATTTAGATAAAATTTTTCTAAAAACACAGAAATCTTCGTTAGAATTTCAGCTTTAAAATAAGCCTTCGAAAATTAAAAAAGGTTAATCCGTCTTCGATATATCATTAAAAATGTGAAGCCGTGTTTCGGCCGATTGGTTGCATTGAAATTCAACTGTGACGACTCGATTCTGGCTTCGCGCGGCAGCGAATTAGAGAAAACAGGGACGAATTTTTGCTGGAGAATAATAAATAATGATGTTTCACGAGTAATATAAAGAAACTCAAAAGTTCATCGTTCCCCCGCATGAATTCGTCCCTTTCTCTCTCATTTGCAGCCGCGCGAAGCCAGAATCGAGTCGTCACAGTTAAATTTCAATGCACCAATCGGTCGAAACACGGCTTAACATTTTTAATGATATATCGAAGACGGATTAACCTTTTTTAATTTTCGAAGGCTTATTTTAAAGCTGAAATTCTAACGAAGATTTCTGTGTTTTTAGAAAAATTTTATCTAAATTTTTCTAGATTTTTAAAAAAGTTGAAATCAAGAGACAAAAATGAGAAAATTTGATATTTTTTGTTATTTCTTTCTCACTCTACAACTTAAAAAACAATTAACGAAATGACTTTGCAGATGGCTTATTTTACGCAGATTTTAATCAGCTTTCTAACCGTATTTAAGTTTTTTTGTACCTCCTTTTATTTCCGAGATATGATTGAAAAAGTGATGGCATGTTTTTTTATAGAGTCGAATGTAATCGTCCTGATACTTTTGGACGGTGGTGTAGAGCTAGTTTTTCGAGAGTGACTCACAATTAATTGTATAGTACATAGCACTTTTTTTTCTAGTCAACACAACACAAAAAAAAACAAATGTATTATATTAATGGAAACATTATAATAAACACAAAAACTTATACACTTAATTTTAATTTATAAAATGAACATAAAAAAAATTGTTAATGTCGACAAGTTCTACAGTGGCTTCCAGAAAGCCCGTTTTCGACACATATTGTTATTTTATTAAAAAAAATTTAATATGCAAATGTTTTGTTCATTTTTCTTTGTAAAATATATGTATTTATTTGTTGTTGAAATAAATGATTAAAAAAAAGTAGAGCGTTTGATTTCTAATCCACTCCTAGCTGCGTCTTGCGTTCGAGACCTCGTGATGGTAAATATTTAAATAAATAGCAAAACAAATTTTCTTCGACATGTATAAACATTCCGGGTATGTATGACATGCGAGAACAGCGTGGAATATTTTTTTAATTTTAATTTAAATATTTTTTAATGACAGATATGAGTAACAGATATTTGTAATTGTTCTAGAACTGTGACAAGTATCTTTGTCACCATGTTACAGATCTGTTACTTAACTGTCACATCCCCTTGACTACGAAATTTTGCGTACCCAGTGAGTCCCCTGTGAGTCACCAGTTACAGAACATGTTCTTCAATTATTTGTCACAGTTCTGTAACAGATCTGTAACAGTGTTTGCTGGGAAGCTTTAACCCCTTAACTGTTTGAGGAAAATACAACATGATTGTCCCAAAATGCCCAGCGGAATCTGATACTTTTTTAAATAGTATAGTATATTTAAATTATAACTAATTATTCAATTATTTTCTAAAATATCATTAATGACCCTTATAATTTCTTATAATATTGATATAAAGAAAAATATCTTTCAATTTATATACAAATTATATTTATTTTGAGTAATAGTGAACACGACCCACGGGTGGGTCGGAAACAGTTATGGCCATACTTTTTCATGACCCACCCGTGGGTCGGAAACAGGCAACGGGTTAAAACATAGATTCTAAATTATTTTTTTTAGTTTTTTTTAATGCACAAATTTTTAACTAAAAACAAAAAACCTTTTGATCCAGATTCTACAAGGTTCAAAGAGATTTTTCAGCTAATAAAAAAAAATTTATGTTTTGAAAATTCTACAGTGGCCTTACCCCTTAAATTAAATTTTTTAAATAATTTGCAATGTAAAAAAAAAAAAATTTTTTTAAATTTTAATTGAAACGTAAATAATAAATATTCAAAAGAATAAAATATTGGTATTAATAATTGTAAACAAACTAAGATGGGGTAGCGTACACATGATACAAAATAAAAACGACAAATGGATCAAGAAATCGAGCAATTGGTACCTGAGACTCGACAAATGGTATTTTATAAACAATTTCTTTTATATTAATTATTTAATAAATAATTAATTTTTTTAAACGAAATTATATCAAGTATAGAATCTTAGATACTCCTTTTACTTAAATCATATTTTTTATTTTACATGGAAAGTCTAGTTTGTGATTAAAAAATGTGTAAATGTAGAACCTCACTATTTCCTAAAAAAATGGTTCCTTTACCCTATTATTCGTTTTCATTACTTATTTTTTTAATAATTATTCCAATATAAATTAATTTCTTTTCCTTTTGTTTCAGGTGAGTTAAACAACATATCATTCTTGTCAAGTTTATTTTGTAAGTAAATAAAGATATTATCAAAAAAATAATTATAAAATTCAAAATTTGTTTATTTTAACGAAAAATATCAGCTGTACAATATTTTTTTATGGAATTATTAAATATTTAAATTAAAAGAAAATATATATTTAGTTTTGTAAAATTTGTTTTTAAATATTTATAAGCGAATTTTAATAAACATTGTAGTCTAATATAAATTGTCATTATTTCTTTATAATTTATCACTGCTAATACTATTATTTTTTACTTAATTTAAAAAATTCCCTTCTTTTTAAATTGCAGCCTTCGCACTCGTCTACTAAAACCTACTATATATTTACCACTATTTCCGGATACTTTTTTTTCTCAAAAATTTTAATAAAATTATTAGAAACAATTCAAAAAATATTAGGGGAGAGTGGAGCAAACCGGCCATACAAGTCACTGAAATCGCCGGAAACTCGTCACTCGGGGGTTTTTGGGGTTGCTGATTACGAATATGATGTTAGTTTTCCAAGATTCAAAATGGCGGATCCAATATGTCGGACGAGTTTTGTAAAAATGACTCTATATTGCTTGAAATTTGTTACTCGGGGGTTTTTGGGGTCACTGATTACGAATATGATGTTATTTTTCCAAGATTCAAAATGGCAGATCTAATATAGCGGACGAGTTTTGTAAAAATGACTCTATATTGCTTGAAACTTGTTACTCGGGGGTTTTTGGGGTCACTGATTACGAATATGATGTTAGATTACCAGAATTCAAAATGACAAATCCAATATGGCTGTCGCAAATTTAAAAACTCTTTGAATTTGTCTGAATCTTGTCAGTAGGTGGTTTTTGAGGTCGCTGATTACGAATCTGATGGCAATTTTTAAAATTTCAAAATGTCGATGACCAGTTTTGCAAGCGATGCTAGTGCAATGCCAATAAGCAGTACTGCAGTAATGACATTTGAGATAACATATTAGTAAAACTTTTGTTATTTTTGTGATATAGATTAAATATGAGAAAATTAATTCTATTTTTGATGTTATAACTTTCTTGCAGCTATATTAGGATTAAAATAATTTACAAATTGTATTAGCTTTATTTTTATCTACTAAAATTATGTATCTATTTTGTTTCTTAAAGGATTTAAGCCCTAGGAACTTTAATTTAAATAAATAAATAAATATTGACGCAGTATTGCTTGTCTCCAAAACTAGTGATGCGCCGACTTTGGCATAAAGTCTTGGCGGAAACAACAGGCGCGGCACCGCCATAGTTGTGAGCATAGTTAAAAATATTGGGCAACAGTGAATAAATCGACGGTAAACAAACAAAACCAGCTCTTTAGATAGTGAAATAAATATTTGGATTAAAAAATCTGCTACCAAAATTTACAAATTTTTAAAATTGCCATCAGGTTCGTAATCAGCGACCCCAAAAACCCCCGAGTAACAAGTTTCAAGTGAATATAATAAATTTTTACAAAACTTGTCCGCCATATTGGATCCGCCATTTTGAATTTTGGAAAACTAACATCATATTCGTAATCAGTGACCCCAAAAACCCCCGAGTAACAAGTTTCAAGTGAATATAATAAATTTTTACAAAACTTGTCCGCCATATTGGATCCGCCATTTTGAATCTTGGAAAACTAACATCATATTCGTAATCAGTGACCCCAAAAACTCCCGAGTAACAAGTTTAATGCGAATCCAATAAATTTTTACAAAACTCGTCCGCCATTTTTAATCTTGGAAAACTAACATCATATTCGTAATCAGCGACCCCAAAAACCCCCGAATGACGAGTTTCCGGCGATTTCAGTGACTTGAAAAAGTTGGAGCACTATGTTTCATATGTGAGCTATTTTATTAGTTTTAGCCCCCATATTAGCATCCGCCATATTAAAAAAAATTGTCGCATCAGGGTTTTGTAGCTGAGGGTCCATGGACGCGAAATTTTGATCTTTTAAGAGCATCCATTTGCATTTTTTCAGTGAAAATACGTCTGAAAAGAAATTTTTTTCTCGAATAATCGAGTTTTTTTGAAAAAAATTGTTTATAACTTTTTAACAATTTGTTATAAACAAGATTTAACGTCAGAATCTGAAAGAGGAGTAAAGGACCCCGCACCAAATACATGGAAATAAAGGTCTCTGTAAAATTTTTTTATACTTTGTAGTATTACAGTTTATGACCTATTAAACAAAAAATGTAAATACCAAAACTCAAAAAAATGGACAGTTTTTGAGTTACACGACTTAAAAGTCACAAAATAAACAAAAAATCATAATATACAATGTAAAGGAAACAATGTTTTTTATAAGAGATTTTTCAATAATCATGTTAAACAAGCATTTAACATAGAACTACAGATGCTTATAGTTCTTCAATGGTGATTATGGTTACTACCAAAAACCATTAAACAACCATTGTAGAACAAAAATGACTCTTACAGATGCAGATTAAATCCAGTAATCTAAAATTCTTTTATGCATACCACTTAAAATCGAACGCATTTATACTTCTTCGTTAGTGATTATGGTTACTACCATCAACCGATAAACAACCATTGCAGAATAAAAATTATACTTACAAGTTCAGACTAAACTCCATCAATATATAAATCTTTTACGTATATCTAGCAAGAAAACCACTTAAAATCGAAATAGAAATAGTATATCGAAATAGTATAAAAGCGAACGCGTCGCACGCTTGAGTGTGAAATGCAAGCATTTTACAGGCATTTAGTGCTTTCTATTGTTTGCAATCTTGATGTGATTTCCAACAATGATAAATGTAGAATCTACTTTTCAATACATCTAAGTATATATCAATTAATTGTTTGTTTATGTACTAGCAAAACTTTATTGCTTGCCCTAATGCCTAACAAAATATACAAAAATAATCCTGGAAACAAATAACTTATTGTAAAAGGAAAATATTAATGAATTCAGTTTTTGTTTGTCTTTTACTTTTTAGAACATGCTAAATAAGGAAGTTTTGATAATACTTTAAAATCGTTCAATTAAACATAAGTTGATTCTACTAGAGTTTCTCATCATACCTTTAAATGTTTTTTAATATAAATAGTAGTGGCTGTAAATAGTGTACGATAAAAAATAAAAAAAAATAATAAAATAAAATAATGATAATTATTATTTTATAATATAATTATAAAATAACGGAAAGACAAAGTGTGAAAGATTTTCTAAACGCTTCATAGCCAAGATAACATTATACTATTAAATGTAGAAGTCATTTTCTATGTTTTATGTAACCCTGACTGTAATACGTGTGTAGGTAAAAAAATCTCTGTATCTTGATGTGATGTTCTACTTATAAAGATGCGCGCGGCGCTTGGTGGGATAAGGTTCGAGTGGTGGGGAGCGGACCGCACGGTCAAGGGAAGGGACCGCGTGGTCTGTTTTTCAGTACTCGATAGCCTGAAGTGATTAATATCGAGTAAGTATTAGTTTTATTACACTTTCCCCAGACGGCACACTTGGTATTACCATCTGTAGGCAATATATGCAAAAGACTTTGTCAACTTGTTCGTCTATTTCGGAAAAGTACATCTTTACGTACCATAACCTGAAACGTATCTTCTGCTTCTGGATTTTCTTTACAATTTTGTTACTGTCATTAAGTGGGACTTATTAAATAAAGAACTCTTGTTTTCATTAACATTTGAATCTTTTTTTTAATCTAACTAGTATATATTATTAGTATTTGGAACTAATATTTTTTTATTTGACATTGATAACAAAGATTAAAAATATTTGTGAGTTGCTTTACAGAAAAATATTTTGCTGTCAGTATTTTAGATGCTCTAAATGAACACGTGGTTTGTCATTACGTCTGAATCCTTTACTCTAAAAGATTAATAGTATTACGTTTAATCATTTTCAAATATCGTTTTCCTTTATAAATGTTTCATTTATTATTTCGATTTTAGTGATAGTTATTTTTATTTCATTTGATGTTGCAATAAAGGAATTGAATTAATCTCACATGGCTAGAAAAAGTTTTATTGCTGTTAATGATTGGATTTTAATGATATAAAAATGGCTTTCATTAATAGAATTCAGTGTTATATTTGCGATAGAGCATTTGCCCCTGGGCGAATGTCTCGAATTGATAGAGAAGATAATAATATTAAACGAGAAATAGCTATTGCTAGACGTACAGCATTCGAAAGACCGGCCTTAGTCGTAACAGATATGACAAGGCTGTGCATTAATTGCAATCAATCTGTTACGGATGAAATATTAGATTTAGAGCAGAATGTTCACTGCTTAAGACTGAATGTTTTAACACAAACGGCAAATCGTAGTTGTTTTATATGCAACGACGTCAATGATATTCACAGACTTTCTTTTGACTGCAGAATCAGTTTTTCTTTCTCTGAATATTTTTATTCCAGTAGACGTAAAATCCTGCGTGCATCATTTAGATAATCGAGGACTCCTTTTAAACCCCTTGTTACCTGGATTACGATACATTAACAGGCCATACAGAGTTAATGGTCAAGATTTTCAACTATTCTTGGAGGGTGTTCGCAATGTTGCGAGAAACAGAGTAAGTTTCGAGGACATTTATTCATTTTCAGATGAAGATTTTAAAGCAATATTCCCAGTTTCAAAAGATCAATTTGAAGAATTGTTAAATCTTTGTGTACCTGTACCTCGTGTAGGCGGTCACAGATATGTCGATAGAAAGGATCTTCTTGCATTCCTATGCAAGATCCGACAAGGCCTTCCAGACAATTTTCTGAAGATCATGTTTAAATATTCGAGCAGGCAGGCTGTGAGTATGGCAATTGCGACTGTGAGACAGTCGTTAATGTATCAATTCGTTCCGCAAAATATCGGTTTCGATGCTTTAACGTCAGAAGAATATAAGACAAATCATGTGACGGAATTCTCGAATGCATTGTATAATCCTGAACCCGAAAATCGAAAAGTTATATCCATAATTGATGGTACTTATGTGTATGCTGAAAAGAGCAGCAACTTTCGCACATTAAGACAAACTTATTGCCTTCATAAAGGTAATCACTTAGTGAAACCTGTAATGATTGTAGCCCCTGATGGCTACATACTCACCATACAAGGTCCCTATTTTTCAGATGCCAGGAATAATGATGCAGCGTTGTTAAGAAACGAATTCGATATTGATGGTGACAGAATGAGAGAATGGTTTCCACAGAATTCGATAATAATTGTAGATAGAGGATATCGAGACGTTACGGAATAATTGACAAGACTTGGAATTGACTGGCGAATGCCACCTTACATTGAACAAGGACAAAGACAACTCTCAACGGAAGAAGCGAACGAATCTCGACTCATAACTAAAACTAGATGGATTGTCGAGTCCATGAATGGACATATGAAAACAGTGTTTAAATTCCTTGCTCACAAAATGAGTATTACTCATTTGAGAAATCTGAAAGATTTTTATCTCATCTGTGGTGCAATATTAAATAGATTTTATCCCCGAATCCATATGCAAGAGGCAAATGCAGACTTGGCAGGAAGGATGCTACAGAAATTAAAAGAGCCTAATCTACTTCAAGCTTACGTGGAATTGAAGAGTTGCATCGAAGAAATGCACGAAGATGGGTTCTCTTGGACGATGTAGATGTCCCCAATTTTCCAAGACTGTCACTGGAATATTTAAAAAACTTGACATTCGGAGAATATCAAATCAACTTGTCACCTGCATATATTCAGGATAAACTTCAAAGAGGGAACGAGGAAGTATTCCAGATGGATATACCACGAGCAGGTGAATTGATTCCAGGATTGATAAGAATCAGAATTCATTCACGATTCACAAATGCACAAAGGCACCAATTATGGATCAAATACACAGTTCCTATTTGACAAAATGAACCAAATCCAATTGAAGGGTATTACTGTACATGCAGGTCAGGTGCACGAACGTTAGGAACATGTGCACATGTGACAAGTGTTTTGTGGTACATGGGGTACGCAAGACACGAGGAAAACATAAAATATCCTTCTACAGCACTACTTAACGTGATTTTAGACTCAGCTAACAGGCCATTACCAAATAATATTAATCACATCGAAGAAGACGAGTAGAATCTTTATGTTAATAATTGTTGCTAAGGTTAATTGATCGATTTTTCGACAATAATATTTTATTATACACTCTACTCAGTCTCTAAATAATTAATCTATTCATTAAGTTTGTTTCAACTATACTTTCCACTAAAAGTACTCACCACAAACCATTTTGTTTTATTTATACACAGCGTATTCGTTTCATTCATTTTGATTCCTCGTGAGGAAGCTTTGTAGTCGTTTAATTTACAAAATTTTTAAAAATCCTTTTAACAAATTTTCTTCTATATGGGACTATGTTATATAAGACCCTGAACAATTGTCCGGATGTATGTATGTGTGTGTATGTGTGTGTGTGTGTGGATCCCGATTTTTGTGAACACGATAACTCGAAGAGGTTTTAACGAATTTGGCAAAAATTTACCAGGTATATTTATCATAAAAATATCTCGAAATGGATTGATAGACTTTAAAAAATTCTCAAAAAAAAATTTTTTTTGACTTTTATATAAAAAATTTTTTTAAGTTGTTTATTGAAGTTAATATATAATAAAATCTTATTCTTTGCATCAAGACGAATCGATTGGTATATACGAAGTATAAATTGTATGAGAATTGATAGAGTTAATCACAATTAAAGCTGAAAAAATCGCATTTTTATCAAAAAATGAGTTCTTTCCGCAAAATTATGTTGCTGTATAAGACAATCTTACTCATTTACTTCTAAAATCTTATTCTTTACACCAAGACGGATCGATTGGTATATATAAAGTATATATTTTACTTAAATTTATTGAATTAAAACCAATTATAGACAAAAAATTTGCACTTTTAATAAAAATTCATTTTTTCTTAAAAATCATGTTGCTGTACAATAGAATGTTATTATTTATTAAAAAATAAATCAAAAATCTTATTCTTTGCATCAAGACGAATCGATTGATGTATATAAAGTAGATATTCTATTGAATACTATAGAATTAATTACAATTAAAGTTGAAAAATTCACTTTTTGACTAAAAATTTTTTTGTTTATTTAGATTCATATTACTGTAAAAGAAAATTTTATTTTTTCTATTAAGACGAATGAACTTTATTTTATAAATGTTAAATTGTATTAAAAATGATTTAAAAATGAAATATATTTATTGTTAATGCTTCCTTCACGAGGAAGCAAATTTTTTTTGCTGATCCTAAAGAGGAAGCAAAATGTTCATGTAATGAACATCTGGATTTACAACTTGTTTATTTGTACTTTAGACTAAATGTTCTCAGAGTATTCCTTTCATTCAATTTTTATTTGTACTTTCGACTAAAAGTACTCGAACTAAACCATTTCGTTTTCTTTATACTCAATGTATTATTGTATTCGTTTCAATCCTATTTATTAATACTCTTCACTAAATGTATTCAAAGCATTCGTATCATTCAATTTTTATTTGTACTTTCGACTAAAAGTACTCGAACTAAACCATTTTGTTTTCTTTATACTCAATGTATTCGTTTCAATCCTATTTATTAATACTCTCCACTAAATGTATTCAAAGCATTCGTATTATTCAATTTTTATTTGTACTTTCGACTAAAAGTACTCGAACTAAAACATTACGTTTTCTTTATACTCAATGTATTTGTTTCAATCCTTTTTATTTATACTCTCCACTAAATGTACTCAGAGTATTCCTTTCATTCAATTTTTATTTGTACTTTCGACTAAAAGTACTCGAACTAAACCATTACGTTTTCTTTATACTCAATGTATTTGTTTCAATCTTTTTTATTTATACTCTCCACTAAATGTACTCAGAGTATTCCGTTCATTCAATTTTTATTTGTACTTTTGACTAAAAGTACTCGAACTAAACCATTTCGTTTTCTTTATACTCAATGTATTATTGTATTCGTTTCAATCCTATTTATTAATACTCTTCACTAAATGTATTCAAAGCATTCGTATCATTCAATTTTTATTTGTACTTTCGACTAAAAGTACTCGAACTAAACCATTTCGTTTTCTTTATACTCAATGTATTCGTTTCAATCCTATTTATTAATACTCTCCACTAAATGTATTCAAAGCATTCGTATCATTCAATTTTTATTTTTGACTAAAAGTACTCGAACTAAAACATTACGTTTTCTTTATACTCAATGTATTTGTTTCAATCCTTTTTATTTATACTCTCCACTAAATGTACTCAGAGTATTCCTTTCATTCAATTTTTATTTGTACTTTCGACTAAAAGTACTCGAACTAAACCATTACGTTTTCTTTATACTCAATGTATTTGTTTCAATCTTTTTTATTTATACTCTCCACTAAATGTACTCAGAGTATTCCGTTCATTCAATTTTTATTTGTACTTTCGACTAAAAGTACTCGAACTAAACCATTACGTTTTCTTTATACTCAATGTATTTGTTTCAATCTTTTTTATTTATACTCTCCACTAAATGTACTCAGAGTATTCCTTTCATTCAATTTTTATTTGTACTTTCGACTAAAAGTACTCGAACTAAACCATTACGTTTTCTTTATACTCAATGTATTTGTTTCAATCTTTTTTATTTATACTCTCCACTAAATGTACTCAGAGTATTCCGTTCATTCAATTTTTATTTGTACTTTCGACTAAAAGTACTCGAACTAAACCATTACGTTTTCTTTATACTCAATGTATTCGTTTTAATCCTATTTATTAATACTCTCCACTAAATGTATTCAAAGCACGAATATGAAATATTCGAATATCATTCAATTTTTATTTGTACTTTCGACTAAAAGTACTCGAACTAAACCATTTCGTTTTCTTTATACTCAATGTATTCGTTTTAATACTATTTATTAATACTCTTCACTAAATCTATTCAAAGCATTCGTATCATTCAATTTTTATTTGTACTTTTGACTAAAAGTACTTATTATAAAATATTTTGTTATCTTTAGACTCAGGGTATTAGTTTTTTTTGTTTGTTTATTTGTCTAAAAGTAATCAAGTTATTACATTCTGCAATGGTTGTTTATCGGTTGATGGTAGTAACCATAATCACTAACGAAGAAGTATAAATGCGTTCGATTTTAAGTGGTATGCATAAAAGAATTTTAGATTACTGGATTTAATCTGCATCTGTAAGAGTCATTTTTGTTCTACAATGGTTGTTTAATGGTTTTTGGTAGTAACCATAATCACCATTGAAGAACTATAAGCATCTGTAGTTCTATGTTAAATGCTTGTTTAACATGATTATTGAAAAATCTCTTATAAAAAACATTGTTTCCTTTACATTGTATATTATGATTTTTTGTTTATTTCGTGACTTTTAAGTCGTGTAACTCAAAAACTGTCCATTTTTTGAGTTTTGGTATTAAAATTTTTTGTTTAATAGGTCATAAACTGTAATACTACAAAGTATAAAAAAATTTCACCGAGACCTTTATTTCCATGTATTTGGTGCGGGGTCCTTTTACGTTAAAAATAATATGTGCCAATTTTTTGTATACATTTTTATAGAAAACCAGGTCCTCAAAGTCAATTGAAATTTTTCGTCCGTCTGAGCGTTAATGGGTTAAAACCTAAGACCTAATATTTGAAAATAATCCACGATTTCCTCAGAATTTTCTTAAGAGAAAATTCGTAAAAGTGTAGAAAAGAACTAAAAAAAAATTTTTTCTTCCAGCTTTCCACAAACAAAAGTAAAAAATATCAAATTGAAAAAATAAGGTATACTACACATGGTTGTTTCATAAACAACACTTTTGACAATTTCGCTATTTCGGAGATATTGACACCTGGCCGGTTTGCCCCACTCTTCCCTAATAAAATTTATTTAAATTAGTGATTTTCAAAAAAGTTGCGAAATTCTATTATTTTGAATAAAAAATTTCCCAAAAGAATTCAATTTAATAAAATTTCATAAAAAAATTCAATTATTTAAAAACCAATTTTAATAAAATTCTTTGCAAAAATTCAATTATATTGAAATACAATTTTCATACAATGTTTTGAAAGAAATCAATTATTTTAAATAATTTTGATAAAATTTGTTTATAAGAATTCAACTTTTTTAATAAAATTTTTTTTAAAAAAATCAATTATTTTCAAAAATATTAATAAAAATCAATTATTTTTACAAATAATAAAATTTTTTCCAGGAATTTAGTTATTTAAAAAAATGTTAATAAAATTCTTTTGCAAGCATTCAATTATTTTTAAAATTAATACAATTTTTCACAGTCATTTAATTATTTAAAAAAAATTTAATAAAATATTATTCTTTAGCAAGAATTCGATTATTTTCATAAATAATAAAAATCATTGCAGAATTTCAATTATTTTTAATGCTATTTTAAATAAATTTCTCAAAAAAACGCAATTACTCTTAAAAATGTTAGTAAAATTGTTTGTATAATTAAAATTTTTTGAAGATTGTTTAGGGTATTTGAACCATTATGAAGTCAAAATTTGTGCAAAGCTTGTGTTTTAAAACTGTGACTTCATAAAGGTTCAAATGCCCTTAAATTTCCAATTAATTGTAAATTTTGTAGAATTATAGAATTTAAATAATTTTTATATTTTAAAGAATTTTATTTTTTTTTACTTCTAACAATTATTTTCAAATATAATCGTATTTTTAAAGAATTCTAGCAAAAATTTTTAAAAATAATTGTATTTAA
Organism: Leptopilina syphax; assembly: GCA_032872505.1. Taxonomy (NCBI): domain Eukaryota; kingdom Metazoa; phylum Arthropoda; class Insecta; order Hymenoptera; family Figitidae; genus Leptopilina; species Leptopilina syphax. The sequence goes on along the minus strand of CM065471.1, from coordinate 18,176,423 downwards.
AAAAAGTTTAAAATTGAAGTTATTACCAAGGATAAGGAAAAAAGTGAATTTTATGAAAATCAGGTGAATTTTGTAAATCGACTAATTCGAGTATTTTAGTCAATAAGTTTAATTTTTCTATAAATACTTTTTTTATTATTATCAAAACAACTTATTTTGTTTTATTTTTTATTTATTTTCTGCATAAGGTCGTTACCTAATAAATTTTTGACATTTATGGGAAAAAAAAGAGTATGATTGATACAAATCAAATTTGATGAATATAGGATTTACAAAGCTAGAAATAAAGAAATCACTTCCTAACGCGTCATAAATCTACTGCACCCTTCTTGAGAATGTTTTTCTCACATCCCGGTAAAGTAAACTAAAGTGAAGGTGTGAAAATAATATCAAGAAAAACTTTTCCTTCTTTTTCCCTTATATATATATATATATATATATATATATTTTTTATTTTTTTCCTTATATATATATATATATATATATATATATATATATATATATATATATATATTATATATATATATATATATATATATATATATATATATATATATATATATATATATATATATATATATATATATATATATATATATATATATATATATATATATATATATATATATATATATATATATATATATATATATATAGAACAAAGCAAGTCAATAGCAAACGACAATATAATTTTCGTAAATATTTTCTTTTCTTTCTCAATAGAGAAAAATGCCAGAAATTTTTTCCTTTTTTGCCGTATTTTAACGAATCTGCTTGCTCAAATTTTATTCGATTGACACTTTCAAAACTGTGTGCGTACCCGTATTTACCCTTTTTTGACAATATAACTGTGTATCCGTTACATTTAACACGGTCTGTTTCCTTCCTTTCCGGAGGATTTTAACTGCGTGTGGTTGTTTACTAAATCACACATCAGTCACTTTGTTATCAAAATAAATCGTGCATTTTTACACATATAAAACAAAATCAAACCATAATAAAAATTCCCGAGTTTTCTTTTACCCTCACAACATAACGCAACATCCATGTATACAAATCCACAGGAAAAAAATATTTTTCTATAAAAGAGAAAAGTAAATTTATCTATTTAACAGAAAGAAATTAATAATAACCGATAAATTTCTAACGAAAATATAATTTTAATGCTCTTTAAGTGGTCGATAAAAAACAAAGAAGCGGATGTTTCAATTTAGCGATAAAAATATATTGAGGGTCTATATATACCTAACCTTCACACGAATGAATAACAAAAATAGTGTAGCATAATTTAGAGATGGTTATAATTTATTTTTAGACAAGGAGTAATCTGCTTTGAAGTGTTAGCAGACATGAAATATTAATTTGGAACGTCCTTTTTTGGTTGTATGAAAAAGTATGATGGTAAAATTGCACTTCTAATAGTGAGGACAATGGTGTTTATAATGATTTAAAGTATATATAATAGTGGATCTCGTAATTTAGTCTATATTAGAGACACTTAACTTGTCAAGTGCATAATATTATAAGGAAATTTAATCCAATTGACGTAAACAGAAACATTGTATTGCATTTCTTTTAAGATCGTACTTGAAGAATACCAACGGCAATAATATAACAACCACTGTTCCATTTTCAACAGAGGCACTTATCGCTTGTAATCGTATTTTCAAGATGTAACGGCTGAAACGCTCGTTAAAAGAACATTAAGGTAAAAACGTTCAATCAAGCTTTATACGATCCCTTGTCGCATTAGAAAAAAGCGCTAAAAAGATGACCTGACGTTATATAATATAACAAATATTTATAACATACTCTCATACATAAGATTCGATTCGAAACAAGTGACTCTGCACAACTTTATACGAGGCTCAAAATTTCTTAAGTTTGACACTAATTTTTTGCTGGAGAGATTTTTAAACGTCATACTAATAATTTTATAGTATCTTCGTATTAAAATATAAACCTAAAGTTGATTTTGCAAAATTTTAATTTTTTTAAGAGTTATTGTTTAAACAATTTTTAAGCATCAAATTATTAAGAAAAAAATTTCTACCGTTTTATTTGATGAATTTTGATAAAATTTGGTATGAGTAATATACAATAATCATGCTGTGGCTACTGTTTTCACATACCCACACTTACACACACATAAAAATTAAAAACAATTTCATTAATTATTTATCAAATTTAATATTTTTTTTGTTAAATTTAAATTGATTTTATATATATATATATATAACATAGTTCACAAACAAATACACAACACACACATACAAATTAATGTATACACATTACGTTTTATGTTTGTTATTTATAATAAATTAATATTTTTTGTAATTTTTGTATTCTGGACGGAATATTCTAAATTTTTCTAAGCTTCTTACTTTTAACAGTTTTGTACACTTTTTCGCTTTTAGGTAAATACCTGAGACCCTTTTTTTATTACCTTGTTGTTCAACTCGTTGCAAGTTGAGACTTGCAAACTTTTTGGGCTCTGTACGTAGGTAGTACAGAGTGAGTCACATTTTTACCTCTACAAGTCCCTTTTTTCAATTGCATAGATTATTAGTACCGTTTGCGCTTCCGTCCAGAGCACAAGCATAAACGCAAAATTCTTGAAATAAAAGCAATTCTTAATTTATTCAAAATTTAACCTTTTATTTATTTTCTCACCTTTTATCACCAAACTGGTGACCCCGACGTGATTTATCTTTTATTGTGTGATTAAAAGTGCATTTTTAGGGTTCCGTACACCATAGGTGTACTGACGGAACCCTTATGAAATCACTCGTGTGTCCGTCCCAGCCACGCAAAATGGGCTGTCCCCCCCCCCTTAACTTTTACAAATCTCAACCTGGTGAGCTGAAATTCAGTAAGGATCTTCAGTTTTAAGTGCGAATTACAGGAAAAATATAGCGAACCCAATTGACGGATATATTTGCAAACTAGGAGGGAAAGAAATTCAATTTTTTTCGAAAAAATTGAAAAAATTACCCTGTCCCCCCCCTTTAACTTTTACAAATCTTAACTTGATGAGCTGAAATTCGGTAGGGATCATCAGTTTTAAGTGCAGATTACAGGAAAAATATAGCGAACCTGATTGGTGGAGATATTTGGGAACTAGAAGGGAAAGAAATTGAATTTTTTTAAAAAAATTGCAAAAAATGACCCTGTCCCCCCCCCTTAACTTCTACAAATCTCAACCTGGTGAGTTGAAATTCGGTAGGGATCTTCAGTTTTAAGTGTAGATTACAGGAAAAATATAACGAACCCGATTGACAAACATATTTGCGAACTAGGAGGGAAAGAAATTTAATTTTTTCGAAAAAATTGCAAAAAATGACCCTGTCCCCCCCCTTAACTTTTATAAATCTCAAAATGGTGAACTGAAATTCTGTAAGGATCTTCAGTTTTAAGTGCAAATTACAGGAAAAATATAGCGAACCTGATTGGTGGAGATATTTGGGAACTAGAAGGGAAAGAAATGGAATTTTTTTGACAAAATTACAAAAAATAACCCTGTCCCCCCCTTAACTTTTACAAATCTCAACCTGGTAAGTTAAAATTCGGTAGGGATCTTCAGTTTCAAGTGTAGATTACAGGAAAAATATAGCGAACTCGATTGACGGACATATTTGCGAACTAGGAGGGAAAGAAATTCAATTTTTTCGTAAAAATAGCAAAAAATGACCCTGTCCCCCCCCCTTTAATTTTATAAATCTCAAAATGGTGAGCTGAAATTCTGTAAGGATGTTCAGTTTTAAGTGCAGATTACAGGAAAAATATAGCGAACTTGATTGGTGGAGATATTTGGGAACTAGAAGGGAAAGAAATTCAATTTTTTTGGAAAAATTGCAAAAAATGATTAGGTCAATATGGATTTTTATAGTTTTTTCTTGTAATTTACATGTAATAAAAATACATATGTATACCGAATTTCAGGTCAATAAGTTTATATATGTTAATTTTAATCAATTATATTTCTTATATATATATTTTTTATAAAAAATAAGTTTTATTTTGGTGTACGGAACCCTCGATCTTAATGCGAGTGCAACTCGCACTTGCCCGATTTTTTATGTCAATATAATATTCAGAATTTTTTGACTATAAAATAAATATGGCGAACGGAAGTGATAATAGTGAAACGTTCAATCCCGCATTACAATGTGCGTAGTTCAAATTTAAATGTGAAGCTCCCGAGTTTTATTTATTCTGATCCAGAATTATGGTTTTCCATGGTGGAACAGCGTTTTCGGTATCTCAAGTGACAAGTGAAAAATATACTTGCATCGCGAACGCCTTAGATCCAAAAGTCGCGTTGGAAGTGCGCGATCTCATTGTGACAGTTCCTCCAAATAATCCCTATACCACGCTTAATACACAAATAATTAAGCGTTCAAGTGCATCCCAAGAAGAGAAAACGCGAAGAATTTTAGAATCCGAAGAAATTGGCGATAGGAAACCAACTCAATTTTTACGTCACTTACAATCGCTCGCGGACGCAATGGTACCGAAAACAATGATACGAACGCTTTGGGTTCGTCGTTTACCAACCTGTGTAGAAATTTGTCGTGGCCTTCCCATAAGCCTACAGATAGACAATTTTTGTCGTGGAATTTTATTCTCAAATAACTCTCCTGGTCCTGTAAAGTTAATGTACAGTTTTTTATACAATTTTCCCTTTATTTCTTTCGATATGGAGAATACCTACACGGAAAAATGTTTTGAGACAGTATCTGTACCTTTTGGTCCATCGGTTATCCTTGTCTAAAAATTTTACTATTTAATTCACTTTACACTTATTATTTCCTATTGTTTTTATATGAAGTGAAGTTAATTGTTGGATATATTTTTTTAAAAGTATACCATGTGCATCTTACATTTTTCCGTGTAGTACTTATCGTGATGCTGTCTAGGTTACCGACATAAGGAATTAGAACATGTCCGTCTAGTAGGTGTCACTAAATTCGTTATAGTAACTAGCTAGCATACCAAATCTTCTACCTTTATTGCGTATGTAATACAGATTCTTTATGTTTTGAAACGAACTTTTAAGAAATATAAATCCTTGTAAAAATTAAAGTTGCATTTAATGTAAAGGTTTTAGAACTATATTTGGATAATTTATTCTTCAATTTAAAGACAGATTATGGGTTATAAAAATGTTATAAAAATTATATTTCTTCTCATTGAGATCAAGACTTTGAGATAATAGTAAAGAAATTTTAATTGTTTATATGGATTACCTGTTTTTAGATTCAAAAAAGAATCTAAGCTTTCATTAATTTTATTATTTTTGATATTTTCTTACAAACATGACTATTTTTGAACAATATTATAAGTTAGTAGCAGTGGTAGTAGCAGACGACAGTGTTACTGTGCATGCGACAGTTGTCAGCAATAAATCAGCTAATCGCGATAGCTGTGCGTGTCAGCGTGTGTGGGCAGAAATTGTTAAAGACAAGTTTGTTAAACAGTGTCATTTGTAAAAAAATTTACTGATGAATCTTCTCATTGAACTCTAGAAATAGTATACTAACAAATTCCAAAGATTAGAAGGGTCATAGAAAGATGAGGAAAAAGTTATTTTTGATACATTAGTTATCCAGATATCAACTTTGAAAATTAAGATGATTAACTAGACAACAAAAACATGTACGTGAAATATAATAATCTAACTGGAATGAAAAATTGTGATATGTAAGAAATAGTTTTGTAATTTATTTGTAATAATAAAGATTTTTTAAATATACATAATATGTATGTTATTATTATTAACGTAGGGGAGACTAGGGTAATCCCGCTCACTTTTTCTCAGATCGGCTAAAATCTAGGAAATTATTCTCTAAATCCAAGTTAATTTATATCATTTGAAAGCTTATGATTTCTACTAAAAAAATAAAAAGAGTTTTTGATTTATAGTTTTTAGTTTTACTTAGAGAAACTTTTTAATAAACATATACCAAATTTCGAAATCACAATTTTCCAGGGTAAACCCGCTCACCTTATCTTTTCAAGACGGAAGAGTTTTATTTTTTAAATATTAAAGTTCGTCTTATTCCCGTCTTAAGTATGAATTATTATTGATAATTTATGAGTTTTATAAACAATTCTATAAACAACAAATTGGTTTAATAAATAATGAACATAGATTTCATGAATTACAACTATGGATTTAAATAGTGTTATATTTTATTAAGAGAAAGTGAAATGTAGTTACAATTTTGGTTTTAATAAGTCATAAATTGTGTTATTGTTGAAATATAATACGTGAAATTATTTTATTCTAAATTTTAAATTTAAAACTAAGTGAGCGGGTTTACCCCAGTCTCCCCTAAATAAATATTTAACGTTTATAAGAACGGTATATTTTGATATCGTGGATTTGTCCAGAAACGTTCAATTTTAATAGAAAGAGACTAGACAGCCAGCCTGTATATATTCTAGATGTTTCTAGCGTCACATTCCTAGTTCGCTTCTGCTCAGATTTTCCTTCAAGTTCATAGAGAGAATCTAGCGCAACTAGGCAGTTTCTCATATACTTCCACGATAAAATTCTACACGGGAAATAGCGTTCAAACCATATTGGCCGCGCAATAAGAACTTTCATTTAAAAAGGTCGCAGAATCAGCGGATTAAATTATCGAAGTCGACTCGCGAAATCGTCCAGTTGGCGCGGAAACCGCAATAAATCATTTCAGAAATGGCGAAATTGTCAAAAGTGCTATTTAGATATTTGAAACAACCATGTGTAGTATACCTTATTTTTTCAATTTGACATTTTTTACTTTTGTTTGTGCAACGCAGGAAGCAAAAGTTTTTTTTAGTTTTTTTCTACTCTTTTACGTATTTTTTCTTAAGTAAATTCTGAGGAAATCGTGTAATATTTCCAAACATTAGGTCTTAGGTTTTGAAGGTACACACCTTAGGAATATTTATCACCAAACCGGCCATAGGATATTTTCATTGTATTAGAGTTTCAAAAAAATTATTATTAATTAGAATGTTTTTTTTATTAAAATATTTACTTTCAATGAAAAATAATTATCTTCTAATGAGAATTAGATCCTTTAATATTGCTTCTCTGATAATTTTAATTATTTTTTTTGTTATTTAAAAAAATTATTTATTTAATTAAAATTCAATCCTGTATTATTATTTACATTATTACAACCATTGTTCACATGATTATTTATGTTTGTTGTTTTTGTAGATTATAAAAATGCAATTTTATAGATAAAAAACTTAGGTGATCGGTTTACCCCAGGGGGTGGGGTAAACCGGCCCGTTTGCAAAATTTTTTCAAATTAACACAGCAACTAAACAATAAAAGATGAAGTATAGATGTCTCTGGAAAAAAGTTGCGGAATTAAATGATCTTTGAAACAAGCCATCAAAAAATGAAATCGGTTGATTCGTTTAGTCACAAGAGTAAAAAAACCGTATGTGTGTCCAGTTTGCCCCACTCTCCCCTAATTGATTAAGAGTTTTTTTTAAGTACATTAAAAAATGTTATAAAAATACACTAAGATAGGAAATAGTATTCCATCATCTTTAGATAAATAAACATTTAGTTAAATAGTTGTTTAAACAAATTATTGTTATTTATTTACTTCTAACTAGTTATATATGCACTAATCGTAATTTCTTCTTTATACCTCAGGTATCATACTTCTGCTTTTTCGTAGAGGAACCTTTGCTTTGTAATCCTCAAAATTTTTAATAATTATTTAAACAAATTATCCTTAGAAAAACATTTTAAAAAAATAAGTAAATAACAATAATTTGTTTAAACAACTATTTAACTAAATGTTTATTTATCTAAAAATAAGTAAATACTATTTCCTATCTCAATGTATTTTAATAACATTTTTTAATGTACATAAAAAAGCTCTTAGTTAATTAATTTGATTTATTTATAATAATATTTATTATTAACAATTATTTTTCTATCCTACCTGTTGTTTAAACCATTATTTAAATTATTGCATCAAAAAAAGCAATATTTTCTTTTTTTATTATTTATAGGTATTTGTTTAACACTATTGTTAAGAACAATTGGAATAATATTTTTAATTATGAGTTTTGTGTCTTTGGATATATATTTTATTGTTAAGATCTTTAAATAGTTAATTTAATAATTTTTTTAAAAAAAGATTCAACAAATATTGAAATTGTAGGTTTAATTTTTCATTTAATTGTTTAAATAAACTATATTACAAAATGAAATTCTGAATTCCGGCTCAATCGCGATCTGGGGAATTTATCGCTGATGATTTAGAAAAAAAATAAAGTCAAATTCATCAAAAATTGTAGGCTGTAGGTGATTATGAACACTAAATTGTAATTCTGAACCACTGTGCTACGACATCACTAACATCACGCTGGATTTAGGACTGCAACGAGACTTCCCGTGGAGATTCATAGTCGCGGACGTGACTAAGCCGATAATAGGCGTTGGTTTTTTAGCATACAGTTTCGATATCTTGATTTTATCGGACAGTTTTCCACTGATATTCAATATATCAGCGGTGAGGAAAATATTGTTGCTGATGCCCTTTCCCGAATTGAAGAGATTGAGCCTGCCTTATACCTGAAGATGCTTGAGACCGCCCAGAAGGATGATCAACAACTGAAGAAAAAGGCAGATTCATATCGTAGATTATTTTCCTTGGGACACGTTCTACGTGTCTTTAACGAAAATCAAATTAAAAAATCATTATAATTCACTGGTAAATTCACTCACTATATGTGAGTGAATATAAAGTTATATAAGTGAATTATTAGTGAATACTTCGTGAATTGGTAAATTGTGATTTAGTGAATGGTAAGTATAATAGGATAAAAACAAAGCTGGAAATTGGTTAAATTGGATAAAAGGCAAAATTGGAAATTGGTTATATTGGATAAAAAAGCTGGAAATTGGTTAAATTGGATAGAAGGCAAAATTGGAAATTGGATATATTGGATAAAAACAAAGCTGGAAATTGGTTAAATTTGATAAAAGGAAAAATTGGAAATTGGTTATATTGGATAAAAACAAAGGTAGAAATTGGTTAAATTGGATAAAAGAAAAAATTGGTTATATTTTATAAAAACAAAATTGGAAATTGGTTAAATTGGATGAAAGACAAAATTGGACATTGATTATATTGGATAGAAGGAAAAATTTGAAAGTTTTGAATAAGAAGAGAATTGTAAATTTGTTGTTATTTTCTATAAGAGGCAAAATTTGGTAAAATTGTATAAAAGGAAATTATAAAATTTATAATTAAATGTATAAAACTTGATGTTAAAATTCTAATATAATATTACTATTTTTGAAATTTTAATTCCTTGATATAAGTAAATTTTATAAAATAAAAGAACAATGTCTAACAAAGGAGAAACTGTTAATTTGACTACTCATGATTTAAGTATTGCTGTCACTGTAGGAGTAATGCTAAATAATGATCATATGCCCTGCCGGAAGAATAGACTAAAAAACTACTGAAATTGTACTGGCCTCAGTACTATTTCAGTCTGGTTTTTTTAATGCTTCGGTAGACATTTTTAAAGTTTTTTAACAATAGTTTCAAATGTAGGTTATGTGAACAAACCAATATGAACAGTCTAGAAGTAGAAATGAAAATGGTTACCAAAATTTTCAATGGAATTCCCGTTAAATTTTAAAATTATATTGCAACCCCGGCTTTAACAATAGACCCGAAAGCCTATTGTTGTATGGGTTTATGATTTTATGGCTTAAAAAGTACAATTTAAATAATACAATTTTTAAAACAAAAAAATTTTAATCTATGATATTTTGTGATTACAAATATCTAAAATTCATTATAAAAAATTTTTATTTAAAAAAGTTATGAACTATCTCGCAAACTCCAATTGTTACGTAAAAACGGATATTATTTTTGAATTTTTATGCACATGAACATTTAGCATATATAATAATTATTTGTAAAGAATCTGAGTTCATGAAAAACAAATATAATGTTGAAATATAAATAAAAATTATTCTTACATTAACAAAGAAATAATAGTCCTTCAACTTAATGACGGTTAGGCCATAAACACCACCTATAGCGACCCTTTTGCAGGTAATTTTTCCCAGTACAATTTCAGTGCTAAAACGCAGCAAATTTTCACTGAAATAGACTGAGCTCTCAGTACTAATTCCCCAGTACAATTTCAGTCTATTTTTTCGGCAGGGTGTATGAATTTCAAGAGCTATTGGGAAGATAATCAAATTTTTTTTATAATATGCAAAATACTTTGTGTTTACAAACACTTGATTTGATAGTTCCAATCAAGAATAATAAGCAGCACATTCAAATACTTTTTAGTGGATCTTATAAATCTGGTCATTGGATTTGTACTTATTATGATGGAATAAGCCTTTACATTTTTGATAGTCTTAATAAAAAATGTTTAAATCATTATCAAAGATATTATTTAATTATATTATATCCTTTTAAACCACCAGTAGTTATCACAACTGTTGATCAACAACCAAAATACAGTCTTTCTTGTGGAGTATATGAAATAGCTTTTAAACGTTGTTTTTTAATATTATGCCCCACTCTGTCAATTACTATTATTGTTATATGAGAAATCATTTAATGTTAATGTTCGAAAACAATAGTTTATGTAAATTTCCCTCTGTTCAACTTTCTACTAGTAGATCTTGTATAGTTGTGTGTGACTGGAATTGCCTTTTAAATGAAAAAGATATTCAACTTCAGTATGGACAATCAAACTTTTTTAAAAACTCTATTAAGAAAGAAATTTCTTTCCCGAGAATAATAAATGAAATAAATGAAGAAATATATATTGAATCAACAACACTTAAACAAAGTAGGGCTAAAATTCAAAAAAGTTATCGTGAGAGGCAAAAATTAAAACGTAAAATTGATAATGCAAATTATTCAGAGGAAGCACACACTTCCATTTCTTTCCCGAGAATAATAAATAAAATAAATGAAGGGAATATTTCATCAACAACAGTTAAACAAAGTAGGGATGAAATTCAAAAAATTTATCGTGAGAGGCAAAAATTAAAACGTAAACTTGATAATGAAAATTATTCAGAGGAAGCATACACATCCATTTCTTTCCCGAAAATAATAAATGAAATAAATGAAGGAAATATTGAATCAAAAACACTTAAAGAAAGTTAAGGCTAAAGTTCAAAAAAAATTATCGTGAGGGGCAAAAATTAAAACGTACAATTGATAACGTAAATTATTTAGGTGAAAAACACACTTCAACTAAGAAAAAACTTCAAGTCGAATCCAAAATAGAATATGCTGAGAACCTTAAATTAAAAAATAAAAATAGTGTTACAAGTTCTTTGTCAAAAACAAAGAATACTTGATGTCAAAGAAATTATTGTAAAGAAGTATTAAAGCATCAAATTCAAAATAAGTTGAATGTTGAAAATTATCTAGGTCTAATGAATTATTACTGCAGGCATTGTCAAGCTAAACACTTTAAAGATGAAAAAGTTGCTGGTAAAAAAGTTAGTTTTAATGACTGCTGTAGTCATGGAGGTGTTGTGTTAACTTCAATACAATATCCAGATGAATTAAGGCTTTTGTTAGAAGGGTTTCATCAAAAATCAGGTCATTTTAAAAAGAATATAAGGCTGTATAATAATTATTTTTCTTTTGCATCTTTAAATGCTTATGTAACTAATTTTAATGGAAGAAGAAGAGGACCATTCTGTTACAAAATTCAAGGTCAAATTTACTATCAAATTAATAATGCTTTATATCCGGATAAAGGTGAGGATCCATGTTTTGGTCAATTATTTATTTATAACCCTGAGGAATCAATCAGATACAGATTAGAAAGTAACGAAAATTTGAATGAAGACGTTTTAAAATCTATAGAAAATATTATGAGAAATTCTAATATATACAAAAAATCTTACATGATGATGTCAGAGGTAATTCAAATAGAAGCTGAATTAGCAAGACAAAAAAATTAAGAAATTCCTGAGTTACAATTATTGTTTACGTTAAAAAAAGGCTTTGATAAAAATAGATACAATTTTCAAAGTTTTAATGAAGTTGCTGCAATTTTTAATACAAACTCTGGAGGAGAAACACCAGAATCTTATGTAACGGTTCATATAAATCTACAAATTAATTAAAATTGGTTAGTAATTTAAATCCGAATGTTGAACCATGGATTTATCCCATATTTATCCACTTGGAAATAAGGGTTATAATAATAATAAGATTCTTAGTGATAGTGATTACAGAAGTAGAAATCATACTATTTCTAGATCTGCCTACATTAAATACAAAATTGCTGTAAGAGATAAAAAATTTAATCAATTATTATATAGAAGTAGATTGTTTCAACACTGGGTGGTTGACAATTATGTAAAAATAGAAAAAGATAGATTAAGATTTTGTGCAAATAATCAAGCTCCATTGAGAAGTGAAACATATAAAGGACTGATGGATTATTTACACAATCATGAGTTGGAAAATGATGTATACGTGGGAAAAAACGCTTTTTCATAACGCGATGCTAAAAAGAACACTTTTTTGCACCTTGTTATGAAAAATATCGTTCGTAACTAGTGCTCGTTCAAACTGCAGCTGCTCGCACTAGTTACGAAATATACTAATATTGCCTTCTACTTTTATAGAATCACCTCGCAATATGATGCAACAATATCAGGATTCGATAGCTATTGTTGCTCGTCATAGTAGACCAGATTTATTTATTACAATGACGTGTAACCCAAATTGGAAAGAGATTCAGGAAAATTTATTCCCTTATCAAACTGCTGCTGATAGACCTGATATAGTAAATAGGGTTTTCGCATTAAAAGTAAAACATCTACTTAAACTTATTGTTGATAATAAATTATTTGGAGAAGTCAAATCTTATGTTTATGTTATTAAATTTTAAAAGCGAGGATTGCCACACATTCATTTGTTAGTTATATTAAAAGAAAATTCTAAAATATTAACAGTTGAAAGTGTTGATCGTTATATTTCTGCAGTAATTCCAGATGAAAATATCAATCCTATTTTACATAAAATAATAATGCAAAATAATATTCACGGACCTTGTGGAGATTAGTGTTTAATTGATGGGAAATGTTTAAAAAAATTTCAAAAATGTTACCAAGAAGAAACTACAATTGAAGAAAATTGCTATGTTCATTGTCGTCGAAGAAATAATAATAAAGCGTATAAACGACTGAATGGATTTATTGTTGATAATTCTAATGTTGTTCCGTATTGCCCTAAACTTTCAGAAATATTTAATTGACATATTAATGTTTAAATAGTTTCGAGTATCAAGTCTGTTAAATATTTATATAAATATATTCTCAAAGGGCATGATGCGTCAATAGCTTACTCATACATTTGCCAAATGAACAGAATGTTATTATTCGAGAAGAAAAAGATAGTAACGGCATTTCTTTATTTCTTTATCTTTCGATTTAAATAAAAATAAAAAACTTCTGGATTATTTTAAACTTAACCAACGAGATAGTAATGCTCAAAAGTATTATTATTCAGAAATGCCAGAGCATTATACATGGGTAACAAAATCTCTTGAATGGAAACCAAGAATTCGTAAAGAAAAAGTATTGGGAAGAATGTATTCGCAGTTAATCCACATCAATTGGAGTTATTTCACCTTAGATTATTGTTGCTTAAAGTAAATGAAGCAACTTCTTTTGAAAGTTTGAGAACTGTTAATGGAGTTGTTTATGAATCTTTTAAAACTGCTTGTTTGGCATTAGGACTTGTAGAAGATGATAGTGAGTGGATTAGGACAATGGAAGAAGCTGCATTATGGATGATGCCTCATTCACTTTGCCAATTATTCACAAGAATTTTAATTCATTGTCATCCTGTACATCCGGATAAACTATGGGAACAATTTAAGGGTCAAATGTCAGAAGATTATTAAAAAATTAAGGTAGGGGGTCAATTTTCCCAAAATATATTTTCCAATCTTTTTTTTCCTAAACTAATTTTCCCAATAACCTCTTTTTCCCAAAAAATTAATTCCCAAAAAAATGAATTTCCAAACCAAGTTTTTCCAAAACATAATATTTCCCAATTTGTGTTTAACAAAACACAATCAACTGGCAGCAGCAATTTCATATTGTTTATTAGTCTGGCATTTATCTGGCATATCAAAATTTCAGTTTTGTAAATTGTAGTAATTTCAATAATTATTTGGTAAAAAAAAATTGGTAAAAATATATTTGGTAAAAAAAAATTTGGTAAAAATGTCTTGGAAACACATTATTTTGGGAAAATAAATTTTGGTAAATTTAGTTATTGGAACTGGTAGATTGGGAAAACTGACCCCCAATCAAAATTAACGACATTGAAGCTGAACAAAGGGCTTATAGAAATATTAAAACAATGTTATTTAACGAAGGATATAATTTAACTGACTTTTAGGGGTTATTAGATATACAAAATGAAATTTTTACTGAACAAGTTAATGATATAAATATTGCAGAACATATTAATATAGGAGAACAGAATTATGCTAAATTAAATGTAAAACAAAAACTTGTAATTGATTATGTACAGTTGCGTGCAAATGTTTCGGGCCAAACAATTTTTTATGTATAACTCACGTTAAAAGAAAGAAATAATAACAATATAATATACTGACACAACCTGCTTAATTTATACTTGCAATATATATAATATTTATGTTTTTGATATTATTATAATTTGTTATAACAAAAATAAGATTTTACTTGTGTTCATAAACATTGGGCCAAAAATACATTTTGAATGAAAACATTTTTAATTGAACGAAATTAACAAACAATGTTTTAAATTCTTAAATGTTAATTATAAGAATCATAAAATTATTAAATAATATAAAAATAACATTAATATAAGATGTCTAAAAACATTAAAATCTTTTAAATAAAGCGAGTGCTTAATATTTCGTAGCCATGCCCTTTGATGCTATCACAGCTGCACAACGTTTTGGCATTGATTGAATTAATGTTTCAATTCTTTCTTGGGAAATATTTTTCCATTCCTCTTGTACTTTTTCCCAAAGAATAGTTTTATTAGAACATTTTACTACTCCTATTTTAATTGTTAATTCCTTCCATAAATGTTCAATCGGATTTAAATCCGGGGACTGGCTTGGCCATTTTAAAACACGAAGTTTTTTTGTTTTGAAAAATTCTTGCAATAATCCAGATCGATGCTTTGGATCGTTATCCTGTTGAAAAATCCAACCTCGTGGCATATTTCGACGAGCGTAAGGTAGCATGTGTTCCGTCAAAATGTTTTTGTACATAGCCGCATTCATTATGCCATTTATTTTAAAAATAGGAAGGATTATTAATTTGGTTAAATAAACGTAAGAAATTAATTCATTATAAGACAGAAAAAAACGAAGAAATTCAGACAAAGATTTCTTTAATGTAATATTATAATGAATTCGTTATAATATTACAAAAATATTTTTTATTAGAGCTCCAAAAATAAAAAGTTACTAAAGTTAACGACTCAGTTTAAAAAAATAATATGCAAGATTATTCTTTTTAATGATATTTTAAATAAAGTATTATTTTGACGAAATGTATATTATTTTATAATTACAGTCTAATGAATGAAATTCTGTCTTTCAATTCGAAATTTGGACATTCAATAAAATAACAGTCAATAGTACCATTTAATTTTAAATACAGGGCCCACGCCTTTCATTGAAAATGCTCCCCAAAGCATAATATTGCCTCCACCGTGTTTAACAGTTGGTATTTGATATCGGGAATTGTATCTGGTGCCTTCAGGTCGTCGAACATATCTTCTGCCGTCATTTTCAAAGAAATTTATTTTAGTTTCGTCCGAAAAAAGCACCTTTCGCCAATCCTCTGGAGACCAATGTTAATGCTCCTTTGCAAATTCCAATCTATTTTTTCTATTTTTTGAACTAATAAGTGGTTTTTTAACACCGACTCGTCCAAAAAGTCCCACTTCCTTTAGTCGACGTGAAACAGTACTCCGACTGATATAAGCAAGTTTTTCATTGCGTAATTCGCAAACTATAACTGCAGCATTTTTTTCGGATCTATTACAACTCTCCTTTTAATGACTTTATCAACACGATGAGTGGTTTTTCTCGGCCTTCCAGGAGATTTTTTATCTTCCAAAGTATTCATAACTTTGAATTTTTTAATAATATAATTCACGGTAGTCTTTCCTATTGCTAATAATGCGGATATTTCACGAGAAACTTTTCCTTCATCGTGAAGCTTCATTACGATTTCACGTATTTGTAAATTCGTGCGCTTTGTCATTTTGACAAGATAGAACCGATGCTTGTTAGATTTCTCGATAATTATTTCAATACCCGACCATAATTGTAAACAAAAATAGTAAATAATTGATTTCAAACCCATTGTCGAAAGATGGCCCGATATTTATGAATACGTATAAATTGTTATTTTCATTTTAATTTATTGTAACTACATAAAAACAATTAGAAACTTACATTTTTTGTTGTTATTATAAAAGTAATATATTTTAAAAAATTTGTACATGATTTAAATTTTTTTTAAAGTAAAATATTTATAAAAAACTGTTTGGCCCGATACTTTTGCACGCAACTGTACTTGATGCCCTAAAGGATTCTTCTTTTGATGGTTCTAAGTGCTTATATGTTGATGGTTTTGAAAGATCTGAAAAAAACATTTTTCTACATTACGCTATGACATTTGTTAAGAAGTTAAGGAATAAATGTTTGCAAAGGAATAAATGTTTGCAACATGGCATTTACAGGTATAGCTGCAACTCTGCTTCCTAACGGAAAAACTGTTTATAAAGTTTTAGGCTTACCCGTTCTATTATACAGTAATTCATCTTCAAACATTAAAGTTTAATCTTTATAAGGCCTCTTTTTAAAAAATATAGATGTTTTTATTTGGGACGAAGCACCAATGGCTCCAAAATATGCTTTAGGAATTATGGATTATCTATTAAGAGATATAATGAATTACAACAAACCTTTTGATGGTAAAATTGTAATTCTAGGCAGAGATTTTCGACAAACTTTACCAATTAAAGAACGGGGTACTAGATCACAAATAGTAAATTTATCAATAAAAAATAGTAAACTATGGAAATATTTAAAAAATACACATTAACAGATAATATGAGAGTTTTACCACAAGAAACGGAATTTGTAGATTTTTTACTTAAAGTTGGCAATGGTGAATTAAATGATGCAGATGATAATGTTATATTACCAGAGCATATTATTCAAAAATGAAATAGGTATACAAAATTTAAAACAAAATTTTATCCTTTAAAGACAATTTAGGTATACAAAATTTAAAACAAAATTTAATCCTTTAAAGATAAAATGTTTTTAATAACTATGTGTGTATCTTTAGAGTAATATTAGAAACATTTCGGTGTAAAAACATTTCCATTTTTAATAGCAGAAAGAAAGGGGGCGTGCGTAGCGCGCAAAATTAGTGACTAGTATATATGAAAGAGCAACTCGAAAAATATTTTTATTGATATTTTTTTTTTACTTTCGAAAATATAAAAGTGATTTACACGTAAATTTATAAAATTCTAAATACTTTTATAATATAAAACTATAATATAAAACAATATAGGGGAGGATGGGGCCAGGATAGTTAGGTAAGACCTTTTCGGATCTAGCGGCCAAACTTGAATATGTATCTGCAAACGAAAAGTATTTTTGGAAAGCCTGGTTATTTGGCTATAATTTTGCTATACATTATTTTACTGTAGACTCAAATCCCTACGAGTTACGAATGAAAAAGTAAACAAAAATTTTTAACTATCTCTGCCCCAGCACCGGGGCAAGGATAGTTAAAGAATCTGAATGTTATAAAAAATCAGTAGATTTTCGTTCTCTTTATTTTATTCGATTTAGACTACTCAATATTGATATGTGAAGTATTAACAATATGTTTTGAACATTTTCTGAATTTTAATTATTGCATTAAAAATCATCTGAACTTGAATTTCAGTTTTAACCAATTTTCTTCAGACCAATTTCTTGGTCAATAAGCTTTGTTTTCCGTATATAATTACGCACTATTATGTATATCAGCCTAAAAAGAACAATTGAACATTTTTTCATAATTTACAGTCACATTAGCTGGCTTGTACCATGCCATATTAGCTCTAACTATCCTTGCCCCGTGGGGGAAAAAGGAGCCCATATTTCAGATTTTTCTAATTTTTTGTAAAACGACGTGAATTTAATTAAAAATAAATTCGATATTCGTGTTCAGCAGGAAATTCCACTCCGGAAAATACTTACGTATGTATATAAATATTCGGAAGCACTAATAAAGAAAACAAGATGATAAAACGTGACAAAGATTCCGTTGACATTTTTCAAAAACAGGTGTTTTTTAAAAATAAACTCCTAACTTCGCAAATGGTGGTAGATTGACTTCCAATTTTTACTATCATCTTTTGGTGTTAAGACGCTAAAATATCATGAATGACGCGCTAATTTGAACAAGCCTTTTAAGCAATATAGCCACTAACTATCCTTGCCCCATCCTCCCCTACTTTAGCAAAAATCCAAACAGTCTCTATTCGATCAAGCACAAAGCGTAAACCTAGGCGAACTAGGAATGTGACGCTAGAAACATCTAGAATATATACAGGCTGGCTGTCTAGTCTCTTTCTATTAAAATTGAACGTTTCTGGACAAATCCACGATATTAAAATATACCGCTCCTATAAAGGATGAATATTTATATACGTTAATAATAATGAACATACATATTATGTAACCCTACTAAAAATAAAATCAGGAATCGTCATGAATGGTCAGAATTTCTGAACATTCCTGAACAGTCTCACCACTTCTGACGTTTTCGAACGTTTCTCACCATTCCTAACCAAATACTTTCCAAGCTCCTCCCACTTTACTCCCACCATTTTCGAAGCTGTGACCATTTCTGAAATTCCTGACCATTTCTGAAATTCTTGACTATTTCGGAAATGTGTGAACACATAACCTATAAAAATTTTGGTACATCTTTCTAATTTTGGTAAAGTCTCATGAAAATTTATATATACATATAAAATCTTTCAAATTTATTTTTTACATTTCAGAATACATTATTCTATTATAAAAATTGTTCTTTTAACTTGACAAAAGTTCTCATTTTTCAAATTGGTATAATTATTGAATTAATTATACAGCAAAAGTAGGTAAATAAATCAAAACATTCGGACCATTCTTTCAACATTATTTAATATATTTATTTAATGTATATTTATAATATATTTATTTAATATATGTATATTTACTTGTAATTATTTAATATAGTTAATTAATAATAAATTTTGTTTCAGAATATTAGTAATTTACTATACCAGTCAGTACTCATTATGAGAAGTATTTGCATTATAATTGAAATACAGTTATATTTAAATTATTATTAATCATTAATAGAATAATTTCTTACTATAATGATTATTAATAATTTAAATTTAAAATTTAGAAAAATTTCAATATTGCATTAATAATTCATTATTATTATAAATTATAATGTTAAATTAAATTAATATTAAATACTAAATTCATTTTAAATGCAGATATAATAATAAATAATTAATCTGTATTCGTATTATAGTTTATGAAACATTACAAATTGTAAAGTTAAGACTTAATTTATTATTGATTCAATTAATAATGTTAATTTTTATTAATTCACATAACCTATTATGACTTAATTGAAATATAATTAATTAATAAAAATTATTTAACAGTTTATTCTGATTTATTGATAATATTGGTAATTAAAGTTTACTATTTTACAGTTGCTCTTTATATAGACAGTTGAATCCAGAAATATGTAAGTCGGTTCGGTAGTCGCAGTCGTTAGGGCAGTTAGTTTAGGCACTAGATTAGGTCATGCGTCGGGGTTCGATCCCCGTAGGGTCCAAATTTTAATTTAATTCCGGGAATTAGTTTCAAGTTATTTCTTATGTAAACAAACTGATATTAATTAATAAAATATATTTTTTAAAATTAATTTGTTGCAACTTTTTGCATATTGTTTAAATAAATAAAACAGAAGTGGCTTAAAAATATGGTCAAAAATGAAATACAAATGGTCTCAAATAGTCACCAATTATGGGCGGGGTCAACAAAGAGGAGGGGATAGTAGCAAACTTGTGACCACTTTAAACTTCCTCCTGATGAGTTGTGATAGATTTCTGACGAGATCCATTCAGAATCGTAAGAAAACTGGATTCAAGTGGTCAGGCGGCCTGACCATTTGTCTGACCATTCCTGATTTTATTTTTAGTAGAGAAAATTAAAAAAACTTTATTATTACAAATAAATTACAAAACTATTTCTTACATATCACAATTTTTCATTCCGGTTAGATTATTATATTTTACGTACATGTTATTGTTGTCTAGTTGATCATCTAAATTTTCAGAGTTGATATCTGGATAACTAATGTATCAAAAATAACTTTTTCCTCATCTTTCTATGACCCTTCCAATCTTTGGAATTTGTTAATATACTATTCCTAGAGTTCAATAAGAAGATTCATCAGTAAATTTCTTCACAAATGACACTGATTAACAAACTTTTTTTTAACAATTTCTGCACTATACACGCTGACACGCACAGCTATCGCGATCAGCTGATCCATTGCTGTCAACTGTCGCATGCACAGTCACACTGTCGTCTGTTACTACCACTGCTACCAACTTATAATATTGTTCAAAAATAGTCATGTTTGTAAGAAAATGGCAAAAATAATAAAATTAATAAAAGCTTATTTCTTTTTCAAATCTAAAAACAGGTAATCCATATAAACAATTAAAATTTCTTTACTATTATCTCAAAAGTCTTGATCTCAATGAGAAGAAATATAATTTTTATAACATTTTTATAACCCATAATCTGTCTTTAAATTGAAGAATAAATTATCCAAATATAGTTCTAAAACCTTTACATTAAATGCAACTTTAATTTTTACAAGGATTTATATTTTTTAAAAGTTCGTTTTAAAACAGAAAGAATCTGTATTACATACGCAATAAAGGTAGAAGATTTGGTATGCTAGCTAGTTACTATAACGAATTTAGTGACACCTACTAGACGGACTTGTTCTAATTCCTTATGTCGGTAACCTAGACAGCATCACGATAAATACTAGGCAGCCTCCATATCGAAAGAAATGAAGGGAAAACTGTATAAAATATTAACTTTACGTGACCAGGACAGTTATTTGAGAATAAAATTCCACGGCAAAAACTGTCTAGGTGTAGGCTAACACTAGGAAGGCCACGACAAATTTCTACACGGGTAGGTGCGAAAAACTGTGCATCGGTTCGAATAATTATTTTTTATTTTAAATTTCGAGACTGACACAAAGAAACAAAACCATTTCATGAAACTAGGATATCCAACAGTTATTAAGGTAAATATGAGAATAACAAAAATATAATATGTGACGCTCCACGGTGAAAGGGACCTTAGCTACAACAGACGAAATTTACAGGAAAAGCATTTAAAGTAGAGCCACTCTGATTGGTCAAGACATTCCATTGAAATTCAGCCCCACTACTCACTACACATTGATAGTTGTCCGTGTTACACAAAAGGCACGAATTGTACAAACATGACCAGTGTAGTAGTATTGGAAAGTAGAGGGGCTGACTTTCTGAACAACCACGTGTAAACACACAACAAGCTCATTTTTAAACATTCATAACAAAAAAAACCTATAAGTAGAAATTATTTTTGACTTTTGTATATGAAAGAGCAACTCAAAAACTATAGTATGATATAAATAACTCAAAATTAATTTTTTTAGCCGTGGAGCGTCACATATGTGTCGAATAATAAAGTATCAAAATTTCGGCCGAAAATTTACTTTAAGCAATTTTTTTTGCACACATATTAAATGCATTTCAAAAACTTTTCTCAGGTGGTCAAGTAAATTTGCATTAAATAGTGAATCAAAAATGTAATAAATTCACGCTTTTCAAAATTTTTAAAAGGTCATACCTTTCGAGAAATCGGCTTTGTTACAACTCACCTCGGTCTCCCGTACACACGTGTAATTTTCTACATTAAGCAACATTCACTTTTTCCTTGAATTAAGCACAACACTGAAATAATTATTTTATCACACTACAAACTTATAAGTAAACCCTAATGAAGAACTAAATTCAGATCAAACGAAAAATATCTAGCGGTAACGGGGAGCGAACTCGGGTCACACTGGGACGAAATACCTAAACGCACGCTGACGCATCACGACCGTTCTAGTCGGTGGACGATTCCAGAAAAGTAAGAACCATACTCTACCGGCAGGTAAAGCAGTTCCCTTTTTATCTTTTCTAGCTCAACTGGTGAATTACTAGACAGCTACTGCATAACACTCTAAAGTTGAACTTACTGATTATTACTGTATATATAAATTCTGTCTGTCCAGTTATTTTCATGGTACTGTCTAGGCGTTCCGAGAAATTAAGTTTCAAAGTTTGTCGTGGTGCTAGCGCTACCGTCAGTCCAGCAACTGAACAGTGTTGTGTAGACATTTTCCATAAATACAGTGTATACACTGAAAGAAATAATTCGCCGGTATAGATAGAATTATGTCAATTTCTTCCATAACGAATTAGTAATAAGCTGATACTGGCTACTGCCCTAAATTGTAGATAGTTCTGTTATACCCGGGTAGCAATTGAAGTGTGGATCAGGTCTGTAACTGATCTGGTTAGATCTGGGCCAGATCTGGTAACCAAGTCTGTGCCAAAGCTGGTTTGAAACGCGGAACATGTCTGAAACGTGTATATAACCAGATTTGATTTTCTCTGTTGTTCGTATGGTAACAAGGCGTTCGAAAGTACCTAGCGTGGGTTCTTGCTTTTTTCTGGTTATTGCTTTGCTGTTTATTATAATAGCTTTGCTTTTTGTAAAATTTGTGTTTTTAGTTGAAAATATATTTAATTTAAATACAATAATAATATTTTCATCTTTTGCAATTAATAAAATAGACATTTTTCAAATGAATAAGATTGTTTTTAAATAAATTACAAAAAGCAAAATTTAAGTTAAATTTAAATGTTTTAAATTGTTTATTTTTTAATTTTTTTCAATTTTTTTTTATTTTAAGCTGGAAGAACTACTTAAATACACACTCCTAAACACAGTATTTTATTTTTTTTTTTATTAAAGTCGTAGATTATAATTATATTAAGAAAATTCCTAGACGCAGGGATTCGAGCACCTAACTATATATCGCAACGCAGGTTTTGGTGACGTAGGGGACGCAAGATAAAACGCTTTAACCGCTCGACCATCTCGGAGGTCTGAGAATCTGGGCTTAGAGAAAAATTGCATTCAAAAATCAGAGCAAATAGACTCTCTTTCTCTCTCACTTACTGAAACCCGAAAGAAAAGATAGGTAGAACCCCTGCGGTTCAGGGTTACTTTACGCGCTCATGCTACGTTTGGGAAATTCCCAAAAGTTGTTTATATAGTACATTTTCAGATTTCTCGGTTTTTAATTTGTAAGCATAAATTACTTGTGTAGAATAATGATTATAGAATTTATTGTAAATACAGGGATTTGTTTCCGAGTAAATATTTTCGAATATTAGGTTAAACAATTATAAATCTGAATTCAGTCCAATAGATACATTAAGTAACCAACTGTTTAGTAAAGTAATTTTAAAAAGCATACAGAAGGAAATGTTTTGCATTATAAGGGTCATAAAATATAAATATTCGTGAAACGAAAAGAACAATTATATTTTAATTGTGCTCTCTAAATTTGAATCAGTTAAAAATCACTGGGTTAACTAACAATAAATGACTGACATTTTACTTCTGCAATCAGTTAAAATTAACTTATTGTCAATGACAAAATTAATGGTTATCAGTAAAAAACAACTAAAAATTGGTCAAATTTTATCAATATTTCAGTGTATTACAAATTATTATTATTATGAATAAATATTCGGTATTTTATAGTATATAATAAAAAAATTAATATTATGAGCTACTCATTAATTAATCTCATTAAGCTTAATTAATAATTCTTATTTAATTATAATTGAATCAGTTAAATGAGTGTACTAAAATATCAGTTATTTTTAACTGACAATCAGATATGCTTTTCTGAAAATTAGTTATTTTTAACTAATTCAAATATAGAGAATGATCATTAAAATAGTAAAGAGAAATTTGTAGCAGTACAAAGTTAAAATTTCGGTTTTCTCTTAATGTACTTCTGTACGTCGCTATCCTTATTTTCCTACCTGTTCAAGGGCTCAATCGGTTTCACCTTACCGACTTTTCATTATTTGTGCAATTGGTTTAGTAGTTTTGGTACCTGCATATAGATAGAGCTGTTTAATTGGTTACCAAGTCTGCTTCTGGTTTGGACCATGTAAAATTCCAGATCCGTTCCAGATCTAGAATAACAGGTCTGCATCAGATCTGTACTCTGGTAGCGACTTGGATTTTGCTACCCGGGTACAGATCGGAGAGCTATACATACATATGTCAACGTCAATACATCAATGTGTAACATAACACATTGATTTTAGTGGGTTTTAGTGGGTCGGGCTGGTAGTAGGTCGCCAGTTTATTAAAATTATTATATTTATCTATCTTTATTTTATATTTCTTTCTTTTTTTCTTATTGTACCAACCCCACATAACCTTGGAGTGCGGAATCCAAGGTATCTGTAAGCAGATTTCCTAAAGATCCCTAAGCAAAAAAAAAATAAAAATAGTTGTCAACAGTAAAATTATAAAAAATATACAAACTTGTTTTATATTTTTTAATAACTTTTGTAATAACAAAACACACAATTAATAAAAAATTAATTGTTATAAACAAATAATAATGTCAAAAGTTGTTTTACGAAATTATTTTATTTTAAGTTCTACATGCGGGTTTACAAAATTACACGCTTTATAATGAAAAAGTATTCTAAAATTAATGTTGAATATATAGTGTGAAAGCCGCAATTAGTAAAAAAAAGAACTCAAAAGCTATAAAAAATTTTAACTTTAAGTGGATTTCTCTATGTGTATTTTGAAAAGAAATTGAACACTTAATGTGACACATTAAAGTTTTAAACATTAGATTATTTAAACTTTTTTACTTCAAAATAGACTAAAAGCTAACTAAAATGCTATTTAATAACACAAAAGCTTCAATTTATCATAAAAAATCAATATGTATAGTGTTTATGAAATACCATGTAACAATTGTTGCAAAAGTTATATTGAAGAAACAGGAAGACATATTTCGGATAGATAAGTCGAATCAGATTCTAGTAGAAAACTAAACAGTTTTTCTAGAAAATTTTACTATCCACCTCTAGCAAGGGATTGCTTTTTGTCTAGAAAGCCCCTATGAAGCCCTCAAAAGAAAGCGTGAGAAAACTCTCAAATTACCCTCAAAGTTTGCATCAATTTCAACTTATTCGATCAATTTTCAATTTATTCTGTTTTTTAGAGTTAAATATAATTTTACAATTCGCCCCAAAAAAATAATGTTACATAATATCAAATTCAAAATTGTAAAATTAACTCTGCGGCTTTTTTTACAGTGCATATTATTTTTAATGTGGAGTGAAATATAGAAAAACAATATTAAATATAGTGTTACATCATTAAAAATTCCAAAGTATTAAATTAATTCTGCGACTTTTTTTTACAGTGTATATTATTTGTATGTAGAGTGAAATACACTACCGTCGGGAATTATCGATTTTTTTGTAAATACAAATGTCAGAAAATTAACAAATATACTATTCGAAACATTTTTAAATTCTTAGATTATTATTTTTACGGAAATCTTTCGGAAATGAATTTTTTTTTACGGAAATCACATGTGAAACTTTCCGGAAATAATCCGAAAATCTTCAGGAAAATGATTTTCTCTTTACTGAAATCATTTCGGAAACTTTCCGGAAATCTTTTGAAAATTGATTTTTTTACGGAAATCTTCCGGAAATTAATTTTTTTTACCCAAATCACGTTGGAAACTTTTCGGAAATTGATTTTTTTACGAAAATCACTTCGGAATTGGACCCTGCACAAAATGCACGTAAAAAAATTTTTGGATTGAAATTGTTTGAAACTTCATTGGAATCATAGTTTTAAGAATGATGAACAAAATACTGAAGTCAAAAGTGCCCCACTTAAGGTCAGAAATAGGACTAGGAGAGGTTAAAATCAATTTGTAAATTGTCATAAATTTAATAAATAAACAAAATCTGTTTGGAAATTCATTGTGACTATTTTTGTATGATTAAAAAAATGTATTAATTAATTAATGAACTAATTAATTAAAACATAAAAAACCGCTGCCAATTTGTATATTTTTTTAAAATTTTGGTGCTCATTTCATGAACACTTTACTTCCTCATAGGAATAAAAATAATAGAAATATATGAATAACTTTTTATAAATATGGTAAAAGTGATTCAATTTTGGGTAAATCAATGTATTTTTAAATACCCTATAAGATAGTTACAATAATTTAATAGTTAATCAAAAATTTTAAACAAAAAAGGTGAGAAAATGTCATTTTTCACAATTTTTGGTTTTTAAAATACCAGTAATTTCGAAATTTATTATCGAATTAGGTTTAAAAATATGTCAATTGAAGCGTTTTTTAATGCTCTACAAGTTAGTAACGATTATTTTAAAGTTACTTCTACGTTTTTTAACAAAATTTTCAAAAAAGTCTTATTTTCCAAAATTTTTGATTTTTAAAAATTTAATATCTCCGGTTAATATGGACGAAACATGTTTAATTAAGGCTCAAATGATGCGTCTAAAAAAACTCTACAAAATCATGAAAAAACATTTATAGGTGTCCAAACATTTTTTTAAAGTTATGGGCAAAAAACTTTTT
The DNA here is from genome assembly GCA_032872505.1 of Leptopilina syphax. Taxonomy (NCBI): domain Eukaryota; kingdom Metazoa; phylum Arthropoda; class Insecta; order Hymenoptera; family Figitidae; genus Leptopilina; species Leptopilina syphax. The sequence goes on along the minus strand of CM065471.1, from coordinate 18,149,491 downwards.
TTTGCAAAATTAAAAATCCCAAAAAAATAGTAAAACTTTATTAATCTATTACAAAGTACTTTCATCGTATGTCCGCAGGTGAGATCTACAATTTAAAAAAAATTCAACCCAAAAGCTCTTCAAGATTTCGAGATATTTATGAAAATGTGATGTTTACACACACACATACGAAATAACATTTTTTAAAAATGTCATTTTTGAACTCCTCAGGTCAAATAACATAAAAATATGTCAAAAAATCAAACTCGAAAAATTTTGGTATTACAATACTTCCTCTATGAGGAAGTAATTAAATGATTTTTTGAGAAAGTTCTTTGACAATTAAATTTATTATTAAAAGGAAATAAATCCAGCCTAAAATAATACTGAAGTCCACTTGTTTACAATTCAATTTTACGTAATTGAAATAATTTAAATTTAATTTATTATGTTCAGAAACATTAAATGTAAGTAAAATATAATAAATTTATTGGAGTTGTTCCATATTATCTATTGTTCATGGTTGATCAACCTGCAAAACTGAATTTCGAAACGTTGATTTTACATCATTTTTAAAATTGTATGTAAAAATTTAATTTTTTGCCAATTTAAATTATCTATTGGGTCAAATTCGTACCTTTTTAGGTCCTATTTCTAATGGTTCGTTCATATAAATTATTATTTTTTTAGTTACGAGCAAAAAACCTTAGATGTGTCAAACTACAAGCCTTTCCCCCAAATAATGTTTACTATAAAAAATTTTTAATTATATGTGACGCGACACGAGAAAAGGGACCTATCGTTAAAAAAATCGATTTTGAGATTATGGTGCTATTCGACAGATTATTCTTTGCTCTTTCACGTGAAAAAATCAAAAGTTGAAAAACTTAAATAGTGTTAATAATATAAAGCCCGAAAGTTAAGCATGTACGCGTAAATACACGGGTTTTCTGCGCATGCCGTCGCTTTAAACGCTCTCCCTGTAAAATTCTCTTTTGCGGCGATACCCGTGTAGAAAAATTGTTGGGTTCTAGTGTGGTGGCAGAAAGACAGTCTATTCTCTAACTGGGCGCTGAAAAGACTGTCTGACCATGGGCTAATCAGACCAGTGACGATCGAACCACGCGTTGGTTTAGACTGGACGAGCTAATCAGAGCTAATGAGCAGTGCTAATATTTAAAATTTTAGGTTCGATTTCAATATTTCAGTTTTTTAATTTTAAATAATTTACCCAAATTTACTCGGTTCTCACGTTTATTCAATGTAATGTGAAAATATGAATTAATAATAATAATAAATATTATTGTTATTCATATATATGTGTGTATATGTATTTAATGACAATAACTTATTATAATAATAATTATATTATTTTCAAATAAATAATATACTGCACTAGCAGTAAATATCATTTAAAATAGTAATATTGAAAAATAATTTTAATAAAAAAACAATCTGCGTTAATTGGTACATTTTTTAAATTAATTCTTTAACAGTCCTTTAACATTATTTACAAACATGTTTACAATTTTAATTTATAACACTTATACAGATTAAATATAGTAATTTTATTATTTTATATAACACTTACAATGAAAAATATCCGCTCGCATGTGGGATCGAACTCACGCCCCCCACCCTTGACGACCCGACTCGAAGCATTTAAACCGCACGGCCACTGAAGTCTGGGTGTGAACTCTCCTAATTTACTATATCAATGCCAGTGTTATATATTCTGTTGCTTATAAGGACAAAGTGAAAACTATGACTAAAATTATTACACATAATAATCCCGAATTATTTTAATTATTATATATATGAATATTTAAATAAATAATTCTTACTATAATTATAATCATTAACCATTTTTTAATGAATTCTTATGGCGAATTACAATAGAATTCTTAAGTATAATTATACACTTTTCGAAGAATTCGATTAAAATTGTATTAAAAATAATTAAGAAATTTTGAGATTAACTAAGAAATTTTGAATAATAAAAAATTTTTGAGAATTTTATTATTTATAAAAATAATTGAATTATTGAGAAGAAACTTATAAAAAATTTGTAAATCCTTATTGAATTTTTGTGAAAGGTTTTTTATTTATGAAAGTAATTAAATTTTTGCTTACATTTTATTTTGCCAAGAATCTTGTTAAAAATTTGGAAAATAATTGAATTTTAGAGAACGATTTTATTATTTATAAAGATAATTGAAATTTTGATGAAATAATAATAATTTAAACAAATTTTTGAACATAATTGAATTTCTGTGTAGAATTTTGTTACTTTTGAAAATAATTAAATTTCTACAATAATGTGTAACTTCTCCAACACTCAATTGTTTATAGTGTTTTTAACTAAAATTCTTCTACAGATAAATTATTTTTAATAATTAATCAAATACAATATGTTAAAAAATTTATCTAATTTCAGGAGAATTTGAATTATTAGGCATTTTTTAAAAATTTAAGATCTTTAGAATTTTTAATTAAACTCATTAAAAATTTTATTTATAATAATTCATATAAACCTACAATATTTATTTTTGAACGATTCTTTAGATACTAAATTATTTCATTGAATTTTGAAGTGACAATCTATGTATAAATTCAAAGAAGACCGACAAATCGGGGACTAAAGTCTTGATTGTACTTTGATTTGTACTTTAAAAATTTTGAATTCTAGTGATGCCAATAAAGTCCCATATAGCATACAGTTAGAAAGTCTAAATTAGACCGTCCAGAAAAATCCCATATAGCATACAGTTAGACAGTCTAAATTAGACCGCCCAGAAAAATCCCATGTAGCATACAGTTAGAAAGTCTAAATTAGACTGTCCAGAAAAATCCCATATAGCACACAGTTAGACCGTCCAGATTAGACCGTCCAGATTAGACCGTCCAGATGCGTCTAGTTGGGTCAATCTCTGGACTCCAGACTGCCCCGAAATTTTTCTACACGGGAAACACAAAGCTGTCAAACTGACATTGTCACAGTCATTATTTTTAAGTTTTCCAATCGTCATAATAATTTAATTGGCATTAAGAACGTGATTTCCTTCAATCATGTATCTTTGGGAAGAAGTCGTATTCTACCAAGCAAAAATATTTTCTATTTTAATTAGCATTTTGGAAAAAAATTTGATATTACACGTGTATTTTGCACTATTTTAGGGTATATAAGCCGCCTTATTGAATAAGCCACGCCCCTATGTCAATTCCCAATATTGAGGATTTCTTTGAAGACTAGTTTTAGTATTAAATTGAGGACTAATTTTTAAGATCGGTTATGGTCTTTTTAAGGACTAGTTTTATAATATACCAATTGTTTAATTTTTTATTTTAGAATAATTATTTTAAAGTGTTAAGATAAAATTTTAAAGAATACAAAATTTCATTTTTTTGTGAAAAATTAAAATATTTATTAATTCTATAAATTTTGATAAAATATATACTTTAAATACATGAATCGATTCGTTTTTATGTCAGGAACGCAATTTTGACAAGAATTAATAAAAATGTTAATATAGAAAAAAGTTATTTCAAAAAATTCAAAAATTAATTTTTTCAAAAATTCAAAAATTGTTGAAAAAAATGTTTTTTAGATATTTTTGAAAATCCTTCTGTCTGATTTTTGGTATTCGTGACCGTAATACACCTACAAAATTTTATCAAAATTCGTCAAGATGTGTAAGAGAAAATTTGTCCACAAGAATCGGTGACATACACACACTCACACACACACACACACACACACTCATACACACATACATCCGGACATTTGTTCCTCTCGACGAATTATATATACTACACTTGAAAATTTGTAAAAATAATTGATTCTAAAAAATTCCGATATCGACATCACTATAAGGCTTCTTTTTTGAGGAAGCAAAACAATCAAATTTTTCTGACAACACTGTTCGTATTTAAAATTAGTAAAGGATGGGAGCACTGAGAAAACCTAGGTTCAAATTAAGTAGCGTAAGCTACTCAATTTGAAACGCAACAAAAATGAACCTCGTAGATGGCGCCACGTTATATGGCGTTTAACATTGGCTCATTTTGAGTTGCAACAAAAATGAGTCCAGGTTTTTCGTGTGAGGCGACCCAATTTATCTGGAGGTCGACTAGCTATAACTTCATCTCACTTCACTTTCATTTTACTTTCACTTCCCTTCATTTTCATTTATCTTTTACTTCACTCTCACTTCACTTTATTTTTATTACCTTTTTTTCAGATTTTAAAGAAAATTTTGAAAGTAAATAAAGTAAATAAAATAAAGTGACAGTGAAATGAATGTGAAGAGAGAGAGAGAGAGAGAGAGAGAGAGAGAGAGAGAGAGAGAGAGAGAGAGAGAGAGAGAGAGAGAGAGAGAGAGAGAGAGTGAATTAAAGTTACATAATCAACCCCCGTAAGCTTTCTAAATTTGAAGTGCAAGCTTGCTGCAAGTTTGCTGTATGAACTTATTTAGCAAACTTGTGGCAAGCTTATGTACCATGAAGTTATGATTTGTTAAAATACAAATTATCAAATCCCCACGAAACGACAAAAATTATACACATAAGAAAAGAAGATAAAAATATAATTGAGAGCTGTGATTAAAATTTTCCATTAATATGTATACATATAATAAAAATTTATAAGGAGAGAAAGAGCGTTTGCGCACAAGCTACTATGCAATTTTCAATGTTGCCTTTTCTGTAATGTAGACAAAATCATAGATAGAGTTTGTGGTCCTGGGGTCACGAGTTTGCTGATCCTGCTTTTGAATTGTTGAGTGGACACCCGTGGATAGCTGGACTGACTATGGGGGAGGGATGAGGAGGCTTGGGGGAAAGAGTGGCAACTGGAGGAGGACGGAAAATGAAACTATGAAAGGTAGAAGGGAATGAGAGAGGGAGAAAGGCTACTCACAGGTAATATGATTATTCTGCTCTGTCGAATCGACCAGGCACTGTGAGAGAGAAACTTTACAAGTTGCGCACGAGTACTACTTCAAGATAATAAAAGGATCCACAAGTTGTCGAGTATTTTCTGTTATACCCCTCATTCCCCCCTGCCACCACCTACATCTATTATTATTTTCTTTTTTTCCTATTTATTTTTCATTCTTTCCATTCAGTCTCGACAATGGGAAAAATTATTCATTCACAAACACTCTATAGTTTAGGATTTTTATGATTCAGTTCTATTATTTAGGTATATTTTAATTTATTTTCATTTTAAAAGAATAACTTGTCATGCAAGTTTCGCAATTCACAAGAAAAAATTCGTTTCAAATATCCTCAGATACATTTTAAATTTTAATATTTCTGAAATATTACTGTTGTATTTGTTGTAATTATTGTCCAGATAGCTACTTTTTTCTACGTTTGAGAATTTGCACTACTTTAAATTCGGTAATAGTTGGAATAAAAAAATTAATAAATGATTTTCAAGAATTTTAAAAAAATTCTCAACAACTTTTAAGAAATATTTTAATAAAATTCTTTCAAACGATTCAATTAGGTAGGGTAGAGTGGGGTAAAAAAGCCATTTGAGTTTTATTTAAAAACTATTAAGCCGATTTATCAGCTGTTTAGAATATAAATACTATTAGGTAATACGCAACTTTTGAATTTAATTTGAATGTTGTACCTAGATTAATATTGTTTTTATTGTAATTTTAATTTTTTGTTGCTTTTTTGAAAACATTTTGGTGAACTTTTCAAACATATTACAATTTGATTAAGTGAACGAATAATAAAAGTAAATGTTTGTACATAAGGAGAAAAGTATACCGAAAACGTATACAATGTTAATTTTTGGAAATTAAACTGAATTAACAATTTATTTTTGCTTTTTTTAATAACTGGTCTTGGGTGTAAAAAAGCCAGGGCAAAAAATCCATTGAATATTTTGTGAAATTCACTTGTTTTCTATTTAAACTAACCTTCTTATTTTACAAAATTTCTCGTGTTTATTTAATAAAATAAATTAAACACGACGAAAAAGTAGTTCAAAGTGCATTTAAAAAATAAACAATGAATAAACGGTTGCAACGAAATATGTTATCTGTGGTAAAACTTAAAGAGAACTTCTAAAAAAGGTACGAAAAATTGGCAGTGCAAATCGAAAACAGGTAAACTTAATATAATTTTCAATTTTGCTTGCTAAAAACTCTTTCATAATTATTAGAATATTTTTCAAATAAGACTATTTGTCATATAAATAAAGAGAAACTATAAAAATACCTAAATTGATAACATGTTTTGCTAAAATCGTAGGGTGGCTTTTTCACCCCACCAGGTGGTGCAAAAAAGCCACTTACAGTGCTTTCGTAAAACTCTTATAACTTAGTCCTTTCATGAGATAAAAAATATTTCCGTCAAGAATTTTCAAGCTTAATAACTAAACTTTCAATAACAATTGGAAATTTGAGAAAAAAATTTTAAATACAGATTTTACAGCATCAAAAGTAAAAATGTGGCTTTTTTACCCCACTCTACCCTACTTTCAAAAAAATTCAAAACAAATTTTTTTTCATGAATTCAATTACTTTCCCACACAATAAAATTCTTTCGCTGAAATTAAATTCTATATTTAACCCTCTTACCACACACTCCTATCTAGCACCCATATATCGGACACAAGTGCGAATTGGGATTTCGTATTTTTAATAATCGATGTAGGATAGAGAAATCTTTGTAAATATATTAAATAATATATCATTTTGGGGTAAAATTTTCCGTACAATACAATGGAGGAATTCAATTGTCAAATATTACTGTAAACATGATCGATTATACACTGTAAAAAAAGGGAGTTAAATTTTAACTTCCCCGGGGGGTCTATAAAAGTCGCACCCATTGGGGAGTTAATGCCAGGGGAGTTAAATAAAGAGAGTTAAAATTTAACACCCAAATGCTAACTCCCCATGGAAAAAATAACTCGCGCGGGTGTTGAATGAAGGGAGTTAGAAATTAACTCTCTTTTGGAGTTGATTTTTAACTCGAAAAATTTAACTCCTAACTCCCGAGTCCGTTAACTCCCTAAATTTTTTACAGTGTACTTAAGTTTTTTTAACTCGATTTTCCACGCAAAATTCAATTTTTTTGTTTTATAATTTTTAACAATCTACACTCACTAACCGCACACAGGTGCGAATTTGCACTAACTTGAGATTTAAAACCTTCTATTTCGGCTGCTAAATGGTAAATAAGCGCGCACGCAACGACAATAGACACGAGAGGGGTCCTACATATTTGTCGTGTTGGGGATAGACCTTGGAAAAGTGTCAACGTGAAATGCCATCAACTTGAAAATTTTGGCAGTGCGAATTCGTACCTGTGTGTGGTTATTAAAATAGTAGATATTAACTCTGCTGATGCTAACTTATCCCTACACTATCGCCAAAGAACGTAACTCCCATAGTCCCCACCAGGTGTCCAGAATGATAATTTTTGACGATAACGGTCGTTAGCATCAGCAGAGTTAATATCTACTATTTTAATAAAATTTCACAAAGAAATTCAATTATTTAAAAACTAGTTAATTTTAATAAAATTTTTGGTAAAAATTCAATTATTTTCATAAATAATAAAATTTTCAAAGAAATTTAATTATTTTAAAATACAATTTTCATAAAATGTTTTGAGATTAATTATTTACATAGTTTTTTAAGCAACAAGAGGATAAAGACAGTCATTTCTTTACGGTGATTTTTGTGACACGAGTAGAGGTCGAGGGCGCCCCGACACCTCCACTCGTGTCACAAAAATCATCGTAAAGAAATTGGCTACCTTTATTCTCGTGTTACTTACGATATTTTTTATTCCTAATGTACAAAATTGGCGATTTAAGATAGCAGACGACAGGGAGTAAAAGTCATTCACTTCTTTATAAGAACTTTGTTTATAAGAATTAATCTATTTTCAATACAAGTGTAATTATTTTCATTATATTGAAATTTTTTAATAAAAAAGTTCAATTAATTTTAAAATGATTAAAAAACTTCTTTTGCAAATATTAAATTATTTTTACAAATTACACCGGCACACAAAAAAAAATTTGAATTGCCAGGACTGCCATGTGGTAGGTATTCTTCCTTAAGGTGTATCTAAAGAGAAAAACATTGTCCGACCTAAAAGTTAGTTCGTGTTCTCTTTTTACAGGCTTGTTGGGGGGGGGGTGAAGTTTGAGAAACTGATTTTTATGGGAATTTACTTAATTTCTATAAATAAAGCTGAATTTTTGCTTCTTTTGAATGTTTTTTTCAATTCAGTTACTTTAATAACATAAAAATTGAATATATAAAAAAAAATAAAAATGGCGGATCTAAAATGGTGTATTAAAAAAAACTGTTCAGATTTCCGTGAAACTTGATACTCAGGGGTGTTTGAGGTCGCTGATTACGAATCTGGCATCAGATTTTCAAAATTCAAAATGGCGGATCCAATATGGCGGACGAAATTTTTAAAAATTCCTCGCATTTAGTTGAAACTCGTTACTCGGGGGTTTTCGGGGTCGCTAATTACGATAAAGATGTTGGTTTATAAAAATTCAATATGGCGGACAAAATATATTTAAATGAATGAAATCGATTGAAACTTGCTACTCCGTGGGGATTTTGGAGGTCGCCGAATACGAATCTGATGTTGGGTTTTAAAAATTCAAAAGGGTGTATCCAATACGACTTACGATGAAATTGTTTTTAGATTTTCTTGGTTCTTGGTATATAGGTGTTTTCTCTAGTCGCTAATTTTAAATCTGAATTTTTTATAATCCAGAAATGGTTTACTGTAAATGTGTTACTAAAATTTAATCGCATTTCTGTGATACTACAATCTTAAAAAGTTTTTGAAGTTTTTTTTGTAAAATTAGTTTCCGTGTTTATTTATTTTCTTTTTTTCTATATTTGCGACTAGGACACCTCCCCGTGGTAAAGGCGGGCAACGAATTTCTCGGCTAAGTTTCTAGGTTAAAATTATGGTTAAAATTATTCCTTCATGGCAAAAGTAGAAAAAAAGTTTACAATACAGAGGAGGGATACCTCAGTATTTGACGGAGAAGTTTCCGAAACTGTCTGACGCTAAAATCAAAGAAGGCGTGTTCGATGGGCCTCAGATGTGTAAGTTGTTATATGACGAAAAATTTGTACAAACGATGAAGCTCAAAGAAAAAGCATCCTGAACAAGTTTTAAAGAAGTTTGCTTGGGATTTCTAGGAAATAAAGAAAGTCACAGATCTAGAGAAATTGTAGGAAACATGGTAGAGAATTTTAAAAAGCTGGGATGTTTGATGAGTTATAAAATTCACTTTTTGGATTCACACTTAGACGAATTTCCTGAAAATCTTGGTGATTTCAGCGAGAAACAAGGCGCGAGATTTCACCAAGATTTAAAGGATATGGAGACACGCTAACAAGGGAAATGGAGTAAGAATATGTTAGCGGACTATTGTTGGAAGCTAAAACGAGATATACCAGAGACTAAAACATCAAAGAAGACAAAACTAGCTCCTCTCCGGAGATCATTTGAAACCAAGAGGGTAAGGTACTCAAGACATAGAAATTAAGAAATCTGTTCTTTTTTGTCCCCCATATTTAAACCACCATATTGAATTTTTTTAAACTAACATCATATTCGTAATCAGCGACCCCGAAAACCCCCGAGTAACGAGTTTTAAGTAAATGCGAGGAATTTTTAAAAATTTCGTCCGCCATATTGGATCCGCCATTTTGAATTTTGAAAATCTGATGACAGATTCGTAATCAGCGACCCCAAAAACCCCTGAGTAACAAGTTTCAAGGAAATCTGAACAATTTTTTTTTAAATCCACCATTTTAGATCCGCCATTTTAATTTTTTTTATATATTCAATTCTTCCCAGGCGCGAAAGACCAATGCTGACGATGGATTGAAGATTTATTGAGCCTTGAACGCCCAGCCTGGGTAACCCAGTGTTGAAGCAGTCTTTATACCACTGTCACTCATAATGTTGATTCAGCATTGGACACCAATGTTCGTTCCATGCTCGATTCAAGACTCGGTCAATCTTCGTGAGTGAAGCTCGAACATCTGATCTTAATTCAAGCCTGAATCAATCTTGACAGTTTATTTATTGACGTGTGCACTTAAAAATATTAAATATAAATATTTATAAATTAATTAATATTAAAATATTTTTTATGATAATTTTGTATACTATTTAAAAATTATTATTAATTATTATTATTAAGATATCAATTGGTAAATAAATATTAATATTTATTTAGTGTATAATATTTATATTAATTATTAATTTATTAATAATAATAATAATAATAATAATAATAATAATAATTATTATTATTATTATTAATATAATAATATAATACAATAATAATAATAATTATTATTATTATTATATTATTTATTATTAGATATTATTAATTATATAAGATTCATATAAATAAAGTTAAATTATATATTATTTTTTTTCTTGCTCAGTGTCAAATTATTGTTTTCAAAGTCCAAGAGTTTCGTTTGTCTGAAAAATTTTCAGTAAAAAAATGTTCATTAGTGTGTAATAAATATTTATGCCTAGTAGTTGTACACTAGGATCAACTGTTTAGTAAATATTATCAAAAAACTATTTTTTGTCAAACGCGTGCGACTAAATGCAAATAACCTTGAGACTTTAGCATTGCAAACTCAAGAGTTGAGTTGGTAATGCTGGAGTTTCAAGGTTATTTGTGTTTAGCTGCGCGTGTTTGCTAAAAAATAGTTTTTTGATAATATTTACTAAACAGTTAATCCTAGTGTAAAAACTACTAAGCATAAATATTTATCACTACCTAATGAACATTTTTTTCACTAATAATTTTTCAGATAAACAGTCATAATTTTTCAAAGATAAATATCTTTGAAAATAATAATTTGACACTGTACAAGAAAAAAAATAATATATATAATTTAACTTGTAAAATTATCATAAAAAATATTTTAATATTAAATAATTTATAAATATTTATATTTAATATTGTTCAGTGCACACGGTAATAAAGAAAGTGAATACTGTATCAAGACTGACCGAGTCTTGAATCGAGCATGGGACGAACATTGGTGTCCCATGCTCAACAAATATTGAGTGACGCGCCGTATATACAGAATATACTGCGCTGGCATTGAAATAGTAGATTAGGCGAGGTGCCTTCCAGCCTTCTGTGGCCGAGCGGTTTAAATGCGTGCGTTGAGAACTTCCGGTATGCGTTAGGGGCGGGGTACGTGAGTTTCGATCCCACATGCGAGCGAATATTTTTCATTCTTTGTTTTAAGCGTTTATATATAATAATAAACTTGTGTGTTGTGTTGTGAATAAAAAATGTGAATATGTTTGTAAATAATATTAAAAAGTCTGCTGAAAAATCGAGAAAAAAATGTACCGATTAACAGAAAAATTGTTTTCTTTTACTAAAATTATTTTTTTAATATTACTATTTCAAATGACATTTACTGTTAGTAATATATTATTTATATGAAAATAATATAATTATTATAATAGTAACTTAATGCCATTAAATTAACAAACGCATATAATATGAATAAAAATAATAACAATAATATTCATTACTATTATAATAATTATTATTAATATTATTATTAATATTATATACAATTCATATATTCGTATTATATTGAATGGGCGCGAGAGACGCGTAAATTTGGGAACAGTGGAAGCAGCCTTGTTTCAGTCCTGCATTAGGGTTCCGCAGCATTGATTGAACATTGAACGCGAATCTTCAACAAGGACTGGAGCGTCAGTCTTAAATAAGTGTTACATTATGGCTAGAAGCAACCTTCGTTCCGCCGTCCCACCAAGGCTTGATCAATGTTGACCAAGCCTCAACGAAGGTTCCGTAAAGCCTGAATCCACCGTCAGTTCTCACCTGGGTTATGTTATTAAAGTCACTATATTAAAAAAACATTCAGAAGAAGCAAATATTCAGCTTTATTTATAGAAATTAAGTAAATTCCCATAAAAATCAGTTTCTCAAACTTCACCCCCCCCAACAAGCCTGTAAAAAGAGAACACGAACTAACTTTTAGGTCGGACAATGTTTTTCTCTTTAGATACACCTTAAGGAATAAAACCTACCACATGGCAGTCCTTGCAATTCAAATTTTTTTTGGTGTGCTGGTGTTATAAAAGTTTTCTAAGTAATTTAGTTATTTAAAGAAAACGTTAATAAAATTCTTTTGCAAGAATTAATTTATTTTTACTAACTATAAAATTTTTCCCAGGAATAAATAATTAAAAAAAAATGTTAATGAAATTCTTCTACGAAAATTTGATTATTATTTTGATAAGTTATAACATTCTTTGCAGGATTTCAATTGAGGGCCTGGAATAGATAACTTCCTGCTACACATGGTTGATAGGGACTATACCAGTCAGACAACAGTGAGCGCCCCTAGGCCTCTCACTGATGTCTGACTGGTATAGTCCTTTTCAACCATGCGTAGCAGGCAGTTATCCGTTCCAGGCCTTCAATTATTTTTTAAACAATTTTAAATGAAATTCTTCGAAAAAATGTAATTATTCTTAAAAATGTTATTAAAATTCTTTGAAAAAATGCAATTATTTTTAAAAAATTTGACCTATCGCTAATGGGTGGAATAAAAAAATTATTCTCAAATTTTTGCTTAAAAAATTTTTAGAAACAATTCAAAAAAATTTAATTCAAACTACTCAATTATTTTCAAAAAATTGTAAGAAATTTGTTATCCCAATATAAATTTTAATAAAATTACTTTTTACTAAAATTATATTATTTTTAGAAATAATAAAATTTTTAATGATATTCAAATATTTTGAAATTCAATTTTCATAAAATGTATTGAAAGAAATTAATTATTTACAATAATTTTTAAAAAATTGGTTTTGGGTTAGTTGGGGTGAATACAAAAAGATTTGCTAAGTTTCAGCAATAACATAAGTTTTTTCTTTTAAATCAGAATACTTTCAGTTTTTTTGTGTATTGAGTTATTATTTTAATTCTATGGAACAATTTTATGGGGTAGTAGAAAATATGGGTATCATTAAATCGCAATAAGTAGAATCAACTGTTTTTATTTACGCCTAAATTTTTCAACTTTGCTAAATTTGAGGGGTAAATAGAAACAGTTGATTATTTCTTACAAAATTTAAGAAAAAATAAATTTCAAGTAAGGAAATGTTTAAAGATACAAAGCATTACATAAAAAATGGTGATAGTTATACAATAATTCAAACTAATAAATAATAATGCATTACATAAGTTTAAAAATAAACTATGCCAAAAGTTGAAACACATTACACAAATAAATGTTTGTTCTCTCTTATTCTCTCTTTCTATTATAAAAAAAATTGTTGAAATTTCTGTTTCTATTTACCCCGAATTTTCAGTTTTTAGGGGTAAAGGGTGTCTTCTTTGATTTTCAATTTTTTATGCATTAGGAAATATCTTTGTATATACTGCTGCTAATTGACAAACGGAAAATTGGAAAATACTTAGAACCTGTTAAGGGTGATCTAAGGTACAAGGTTTAAGGCCGTATTTATTTTTAAAATTTTTTATTTAACTGAAATAACTACTGTTTCTATTTACCCCAACTGATTATTTACCCTCAATATTATTTTGTAATTTTGTTTAATATGATTGTCCATATCTCATTTAATTGATTCGGCTTAAGAGCGTTCGATGGTCTCTGAAATTTGTAGGTTATGAGCGACCTACACTTTTCGCCCTACAAAAACGGTACTGTCTGGTTTAAATGACGTGAAATTGGTAAACAATCATTTTCGAACGAGTTTTTCTCTGCACACAAGCACTTTTTGCAAAATCTGAATCCGAACCAATGACACAAATCTTCTTAATTACCTAAATCCAAAATATTTTTTTAATCCATGAAGAAACGCGGTTGCAAAATGGTAAATGCAAAAGCAACAAAAGTATGACAGGCAGCAAGACGTTTGTTCCAACCATTTGCCATTAGAGGGCAGAAGCATGCAGGGAGCGTAAAGGCTCAGCTGTCAAAATGATTCGCATTACATTACTCTGGCCTTTTCCATTTTGCAACCGCGTTTCTTCAAGAATTAAAATAATATTTTGGATTTAGGTAATTAAGAAGATTTGTGTCAATGGTTCGGATTCAGATTTTGCGAAAGTGCTTGTGTGCAGAGAAAAACTCGTTCGAAAATGATTGTTTACGAATTTCACGTCATTTAAACCAGGCAGTGCCGTATTTGTTAGGTGATAGCGGTTTGTCGAATGTAATCTAGAAATTTCAGAGACCGTCGAACACCGTTAAGTCCCACGTTAGGCAGCTATGAACTCAGGTTCGAGTCCTCACAGATGCACAATGCATTCGTTCACGCAGCTTATTTTTTCAGATCAAAATTAATTTAAAAATTGATAATTATTTTTCGACAACCATATCGAAATAATAATCGTATGAAACACCTAACTCTGAACCAAAGAGTTTAATTGACATCTGATAGATGTCACTTTTTGCTGATAAAGTGTGGGGATTTGTTAGTTATAGATAATAATTACGGTTCCCCAAACCATAATTAATAATTTATGTTTGTACACCAGAAATAACTTTGACTCAATATTTATAATCTCGACGTATTATTTATTTTATACTTCGATAAACAATTAATAAACAACATCAGTATATATAGATGTTAAGTGCGTACCAGTCAACGAAAAACTGAATTACTCCAAAAGTCTCCAAAAGCAACAGTTGCCAAGGCTTTAGGGGCCGTCCATAAATTACGTAAGACATTTAGGGGGGAGGGGGGGTCAGCAAGATCTTTCTTCGTAATTAATATTCTCAATCAGCGAAAAATTCTAACATTAACACAAATATTGATTTTTAGACATTATTCCATGTAATTGCTAATTTGTTTAAACAGATTATTATTGTTTATATACAACTTTTTTATATAATTGAGCTACAGAGTTGCGATTTTTTCTCAATTTTGCAACTTTTCAGGACGAATGTAACCAGTTACTAACAACAAACTAAGAATAATAATTTTATCAATTGTTTAAACAAATTACTATTGTTTAACTTAAATTTTTATCAAAATGAGTTTACAGAGTTGCGATTTTTTTTTAATTTTGCAACTTTTCAAGCCGAATGTAACCAGTTACTAACAACAAACTAAGAATAATAATTGTATCAATTGTTTAAACAAATTACTATTTTTTAACTTCAACTTTTTATCAAATTGAGCTATAGAGTTGCAATTTTTTCTGAATTTTGCAACTTTTCAAGCCGAATGTAACCAGTTACTAACAACAATCTAAAAATTACAATTTTACCAATATTGTTTAAACAAATTGTTATTGTTAAATTTGAAGATATCGCAGTAGTAATTTCAATTATGTAAATAAAAATTTTTGTACTTAACATTTTTATAATAATAAATTGTTCACAATTTTTACTCGATAATTAAGTCTTATACCTCACAAAAAAAATAAAATGTACAATTGAGAGAAAGTTGCAACTCTGTAGCTCATTTTGATAAAAATTGAAGTTAAATAATAGTAATTTGTTTAAACAATTGATAAAATTATTATTATTCTTAGTTTTTTGTTAGTAACTGGTTACATACTCTACACCGAAAAAATTGCCTAGGACCCGTATACCAGGAATTGACTAGTTTCCTAGTTACGAGAGGAACCCACTATGGAATCCTAGTCAAAGTAATAAAATTCAAGCATAGTTAAAGTGACCAGGAAAATTAGTCGATGTAATCAGGAAAAAATAGTCAAATTGACTAGGAGAATAATATTAGATTTACACTGTGTATCATAATTATGTGAAATTGCTAATCAAACTCTTATTATCAAATAAAAGAGAAAAACTGATTAAAAGAAAAAAATTAATTATCGTATTTGAACATATTTATATTTGACTTTGTATTTATATACCTTAGAATTAATTTAAACTTATGAAATAAATATTTGACGCAGGGGGCACGCGAACACCTGAACCTAACGAATACGCACTTTGAAACCCGGAACGATAACCACTACACTAAACACGACTTGGTATTTTAATTTTTTAATAGACACTAGATTTTCGAGTCAAAATATAATACTAAGGCTGGAGTCCCATGGTAGCGTTTTGCGTTGCGTTTTGTAACTAGGCCATGAGTGCAAATAGAGTAAACATATATCTGTATCTCTCTCACACTCATTGCCTAGTTACAAAACGCAACGCAAAACGCTGCCATGGGACTTCAGCCTTAATCAGATGATGTTTTACACATTTCAAGTACACAATTTTATACACTTGTCAAAAACTATTTATTTTTAATTATTTATGCCATTTAAATGGAAATAAATTTAATTACACAAATTATTGCAAAGGTAAATTTTCAAACACACTGCGCGATTAAAATAGTAAAAATTTTATCACCACGTGCGTAAAAATTTCGACGATTTATATTGAAACCTAACCAAAAAAGTCTGAAAGAATTGCTAATATACATAAATAGTTTAATTTCTAAAACATGGACTATCTATATTTCCAGAGGTTCCGAGAAACCAGCAATTTTGATTCATGTAAGAACTCCATTTTATGTACAAAAAATAGACGCGAGTAATGATAAAAAATCGTTTTACGAAATCACGATAAATGACGCGAAAGATATAGAGGTAAACTCTGTTAAAACAGAAGCAGACGCCCTCACAGCACGGGATATCCCGCGATTATCCCATTTCCATCCCGTGATATCCCTAGGCTATCTCAGGGATATCCCATGAGATATCTCACGGGGCGGAAATTTGGATATCTCAAGGACATCCACTGGATATCCCTGGGATATCCACGGGATATGCAAAGTTTTCTTTCGTGGGTCATCCCGTGTGGGATATCCCGCGTGGGATATGTCAGCGCATGCGCAGGAAACGAAATGCAATCGTTCCAAGTGTCAAAGAGTGTTTGTCAAAGAGCTGTGAAATTAAATTTAACGCATTTAAATTAGAAAAAGTTTGCTTAGATATTTGTTGCATTAAATTAACGAAAGTGGAAAATAAATATATTTATAAACTCAGCTCAAGAATCTTCTTGACTCAGCTTAAAGTGTACGATTTTTTAGTTACTTTTTTGGTAGATAATATATTAAATTATTCAAATATTTATTCTAACTACATTCTAAACAAATAATGCATGAATTACAAGAATAATTACTGAAAATCCAGTATATTTTTCCCATGGAGTAGTATAAGGAGACCGAACGACATGTATTGAAAGTGGACCTGATTTCGGTTCCCTCTTAACATCGTGAAAACACCGAATGCAACACTAGCGCTACTCGCGGGAAAATGAAGAAATAAACTGCATTTTTTTAATAATCACATGCCAGTTTACTATTTACACTTGGCCAATAATAAATATTTATCACTATATTTGACTACGCTATAACCATACTACGCTGCACGTTGCTGCACATACATAATTGTAGGTTATATTATGAATTTCCATGATAGTTATCACTTTTCTCACAAGTAGCGCTAGTGTTGCATTCGGTGTTTTCACGATGCTAAGCAGGTACCAAAAAGTGGTACACTTTCAATACAGATTTCGCACGGTCGTTCGGTCTCCTTATACTACTCCATGATTTTTCCCTTTAAACAAGAAAGAAATAAAATTTTATATGTATGTACTCATATAATCTTACACGCGCAGGCGTCGACCTTCCCAGCCCTATATTAAAGAACCAGTTGAGACCAGTTGAGACCAGTAGAAATTGAACATGGATCTACTGGTGTCAACTTGCTTTCCAAATTGAAAAACTTTTCCGTGTAGCAATTCTACTGGTTTTAACTTGGAAATCCTATTTATGTAACTGAAACGGATATCCAAGATAAAATTGAAATGGTTCTATCTTGGATTGTCCTCTTCAATTTTTGTTTCGACTTGTTTAACATGGATTTCCAATCTTATCATTTCTACTTGTATTTCCAAGTTCGCACGTACTACAAGTATCAGCTGCATTTCCAAATACAAAATTAAGTTCAAGTATCTACTTGGTTCAATTTGGATTCTCGAATACTACATTTCACTTGTCCTGTCAAATTAAAAATCAACAAGCTTGAGTTTGGAACTTCCAACTCCAAATTTATATAGCACAGTGAAGGATTAATGTCATCATGGTTTAATTTTGAATCGGGGATGCATTCTATTTGGAATTTCAAGTTCAAATTTAAAAAGTTTGATTAATCGCTAATTGGAATTCTTTAAATTGTCATTTTCGCCAATTGTTATTTTTGCAAAGAATTATTATTGCAAATTTACATTTTACAAATATTTATTTTAGTTTACTGTTATTTTTCAAATTTGTTATTTTTGCAAACTTGCATTCTTCGCAATGGACAGTTTTACAAATTGTTAGATACTTTTGCTAATTGTTATTTTTTGCGAAACTGCTTTGTTGTGTATCATTATTTCTGCTAATTGTTGTTTTGATAATTTTATTTTTGCGAATTTGCATTTATCGAATTGATATTTTTATGAATTTGTTACTGTTGCTATTTGTAATTTTGTAATTTTATGAAAATCTGTAGTTCACAACAAAACAATAAAGCACTTTTAACCGTTTTTTTGAAATTTTAAATTTTTGTTATTTTTTTGCATTAACAAAATATTACAAAATTTAAAAAAAATTAGTAACTCATAAAAGCCGTTTACAATAAATTAATGAAACTTACACTATTTACACAAAATTGTTTACACTCTTTTAATAGAAAATATTTGCATGATTGTAAATTTAAAAATTCCGTATTTTTAATAACAATTTTATATACAATTTTAATTATTTATGTGTTCGACCGCTCCTGTTGCAATGAAACTCATAGGAAGTATACTTAGTAGTCTCTTCTTGAAACCCCCCAAAAAAATGTTGGTATTTTCAATTTGGAATGTACATAACGAATTTTTGTATTAAAAACGCGCGCCAACTCCACAGTGGGAAAAAGTTGATTGTTGTGGTAAATTCAGTCTTTTATTTAAAAAAAAAATTATAAAAAACAAATAATAATTGTAACGTCTAGACTAAATTTTCCACGACAATCACATTTTTCCCATTGTGGAATGGACGCGCGTTTTTATTAAAAAATACGTTATGTACATTCCAAATTGAAAATTTTTTATTAGGGTCTTCAAAAAGAGACTACTATGACTATACCTCCTATGAGTTTCATTGCAATTATGGAGGGGCAGAACACATAAATAATTCAAATTATTTATAAAATTGTTATTAAAAATATGAAATTTTTAAATTTACAATCATGCTAATATTTTCTTGTAAGGGACCGTCCATAAACCACGTAGCCCCATTTTGGGGGAATTTTGACCCCCCCCTCCCCCATGTAGTACCATATTACATGTATTAGCGCCATTTTTTCCTCTTGTCGTAGTCAATTGCTTGACCCCCCTCCCCCTTAAGAGGCTACGTGGTTTATGGATGGCCCCTAAGAGAGTGAACAATTTTGTGTAATCAGTGTAAGTTTTATTAATTTATGGTAAAAGGTTTTTGAGTTATTAATTATTTTAAAATTTTGTAATATTTTGTTAATGCAAAAAATAACAAAAATTTCAAAAAACGGTTAAGAGTGTTTTATTGTTTTGTTGTGAACTACAGATTTTCATAAAAGTTTAAACATTTTAGAAAATCAATGAAATTTTTTAACACAGTTGAGCTGGTCTGGCCCAGTCATTTTGGGAATTTTAATTTTTACGAATTTTCTGTTTTTTATTTCGCTTAATGTTATTTTTTGCAAATATTTGCAAAAAATTACAAAGCGGTCAAATGACATTTGAGCAAAGATGTATTAAATATTTAATTAATATTTTTTACATAATATCATATATTTGCAAATCTCTATAAATATTTTAATTTCTGCTTGTATTTTTATAGGTACTTACAAAAATTATAATATTTTACATAAACTTATTACGTTTTCCTAAGTTGCAGTTTATATAGACAGATCGAAAAATATTTCTCACGTCGATTCGATAGCCGCGGTCGTTAAGCGTTTAGATAGATAGGTCATAGGTACGGGGTTCGATTCCCATAGGGTACAAGTTTTAATTTAATACTTCCAGTTTAATTAAAATGTTTGTATGTCTGGAGCGTGCTAAGAATATAAAGTTATTAATGGTCATAAGAATCTTTTATTATTTTTTCCACAAATATTTTTTTTCAAAAATATCTGCTCAATTGTTACCACCTTGGATTTCCAATTGTGAATCGATATCCAAGTTGAAACAAGTTCATGTTGTACAATGTAACCTATTTGGAATTTCCTGTTGACTGTAATGTTCAAACTGAGACCAGTTCATTTTGAACTTGACATTCCAAATTCAAACCAGCTGAAAATACTTATCTACTGGTTTGAAATTGGAACTTACGTGACAGTAACCAACTTAAAGCAAGTAGGCTCCTGATTCTACCCGGTTCTACTGGTTCTTTAATATAGGGAGCTGTTGAGTGTCATGGCGACCATGGCGTCGCGTCATTAGATCAGAAGCGCATCAGAAGTTTGTGTTTTGCAGTGTGTGATTATAAGTGTTGCTGTTTAATATGTTTAACTTTCACATTTTTTTAGTTTCTTGTAAATATCTTTAACCAATAAATATTTATCAGTAATAGACAATATGAATTGACCAAAATTAGTTTATAAACCCACACACAATAAATGTTTAGCGTTAAAAAGACATTTTATTGAATTCAACTAATGTTTATTAAATTACAAACAAATAACTTTGATATTAGTCAAATAATCTTTTATTTTTGAAATAATTTTTTTCTCATTTTAGATATAATTTAATAATGGTTTTTCAACTCTTTAAAGCTCTAATTATTTTTCAACATATTACTATTTCTCACGTAGCATATCCCGTGTGGATATGCTACTAATTTTTATATTTGTTTATCCCGCGCAAGTCTCCCATGGGATGGAAATTTGGATATCCCAGGGATATCTCTGAGATGTCACAAATATCACAGGGATCTCCCTGGGGGTATCTCAATACTTCGCGAGATATCTCTAGGATATCCCTGGGATATCCTTTTGCTCAGAGGGCGCGTGCGCATTATGGAAATAGGCAAAATTACTAAAATCCTAGTCAATTTGACTAGGATTTGCAGGGCTGTTTTTGCCAGGCTTGAATTTGTTGAATCAACCTAGCGATCCTAACCATAATGATTAGGAATCCTTATTACTTTTACTAGGTTAAGATTAACTATAGGGTCATAGTTAATAATACCATCGAGATTTTTTTCGGTGTACATACAAACTAATGTTCAAAATTACCTATGATTTGTAAATTTTAACCGAATTCAATTTTTCTTTTTGGAAAATGACAGGCTATTTTGTAAGAATAATATGCATTTTTTAAAATTTTTATTTGTTTAAACAAATTATTATTATTATTGTTAATTACTAACTTTTTACATATTGTACCTAGAGAGGTGTATTTTTCTATAATTTTGCAATTTACCGGACCTTACATAAATACCGATCCAGGTTTAAAACATAATTATTATTTTGGAAAGCAAGATTTAGCAAATTATTATTGTTAATTACTAACTATTTACAAAATAGTATACTAAAAAGATGCAGTTTTTTCTAATCATGCAAATTTACCAAACTTTTTTGAAATGCCGATGTACATTAAAAATAAAATTATAATTTAAACAAAAATAAGAATAATAATTTGTTTAAAAATTGTTTAAATAATAATGGCACTTTTAATTTTAATCTGGGTAGGTCTATGCCTAAAAAATCAAAGTTGCCCCTTGTTCTTCAATTTCTATGAAATTTTGAGAAATTGTCACAGAACCCATTCAAATGAAAAGTGTAAAAACTATTTTATAATTATTTGTTAATCATGATTATTAAATATTAAATAAAAAACAAATTGTCTTTACTAAAAGCTTTTGAAATTTAAATACTTTCGGAAACATTCACAACAAAAGCACTTTCTTGAGTTTGCAAAATTAAGTAAAATTAACTTTCGGAAAGCAAAATAACACAATTAATATTAAATTTAATTGTTATAAACAATTATTAAAACAACACCGAAAAAAATCTCGATGGTATTATTAACTATGACCCCATAGTTAATCTTAACCTAGTACAAGTAATAAGGATTCCTAATCATTATGGTTAGGATCGCTAGGTCAATTGATTTAGAAGAAATCAATTTTAATGCTCTTGTTGAAGCTATTAAATTGTGTTTATTTGAGAGTCATATTTTGGCGAATAAATATTATTATTTAGTATATAATAATATATATTATTAATATATTTAATTATTTCTACTAAACATAACGTTTTATGTCATACTTATTAAATTTTAGCCATTTTTAACGAGTGTCTCACAGCTGGAGACATTTTTTTTTTTTTTTTTGAAAAAAGCGATGTGCTCGGAAAATGTATCGTAAAATTTTTGAGTTCATCGAAACACTACACTTTCTTTTAATAAAAGTTGCGTATTTCTGTTACCTTTTGAACGATATATTTTATTTACAATTTCGTTTAACCGTTTACAATTTACGGGTCAAAAATAAAACCCGTCTCACAACTGGAGACTCTCCCCTACTTTATGACATTGATCACTGTTAATAATTTCCGTTTTACATTTTTAGTAATCCCGAGGAAAATTGAGTTTAGGCATCGTCTGCTGTCAACAACACGCAGAAGCATGCGCAGTGATATCTCTTTATATTTGTTAGTTATCAAATATTTATATTAGGTTGGTAACAGTGCTTCAGTAGCATGGAAGGTGAGAGGAACTATGCGAGAATCTTCTACCTCCCCTCTTTTCTCGCACTAGTGCGTCTAAAACGGCACTTTAGTCGAGTTTTTGACGTAGGGTGTTATAGAAAATATAATTTATTTGTATATTTAAAGAAAATAACAGGCGTATTTTTTAAAATGACTGATCTAAGTCAGATAAAATAATCAACAGACAAATCAGTTGAATAAAATGACTGGTTTTCAGTTAATTTGATACCGGTCACATGTATATGAAAATTTCGCGAAAGAAAAACACCACTGCACAAGTTGAGAACCCTTCTTTTTGAAGGTCTCAACTTCGTGAAAATGTGGTATCTTCCCTTGGGTTGACTTTTTCGACATCGACATGTAGAAAAAATTAGTCTAGCTGGGCCTTACTCGTCGATTTCCCTGACCGCGCGCCTTTCTCTGTCTTTTCTATCTCTGTCTCTCCCTATTCTACGTTTCCGCTTTTCCTCTTTCGCATTCCTCCCCAGCAAAGATTCAAAGGGCCCAGCAATCACTATATATATGTCGTAGGCAGATAGCATAATCCGGTAGTATGCAAACTGCCTAGGCAGTTTGTAAACCGCGGGCAGTTAGTAAAATGCCTAAATTTGAATGTATAAAAACAGGTAATAAGTAAAGTACCTAGGCAGCCCTGCTGGAAGTAAATAGATAGAAACCTTTTCTCTTTTAATCCCTTTTTATTGCTAATATAGAAAGAGATATGAATAATGTATAACTTTTAATCTTTTACCTATACTTCTTTATGCCTTTCTATTCCTACCTTTATCAACTTGTTCGCTATTTCTTTTAATCACCTTTTTTGAATAACTTTTAATAGCCATTTTAAACCCTTCTATCTCTTTTTATATACAATCTTATTACAACTTTTTGTTATCCCTTTCAATCACCTTTTCTCTATTACTTTTAAAATCCTGTCTATTTCCTTGTATCTCTTTCAATGTTAGACCTTATAGACACTATTCTTTATACCTATTAATAACCTATTCTCAATACCTTTTAATAACCTGTCTATAAACTTCTATCTCTTTTTATGACAGAAGTTCTCGATACTTTTCTTTCTCCACATTTATAACCTTTTCTTAATAACTATTGATATCCTATTTATACCCTTCCATCGCTTTTTATGTAGGATCTTATTAACACTTATTTATTCCCATTATTGAAATAGAAAAAGATAGAAATGCGAGACTGCAAAACTATAAACCTTTTTTATTCCTTTTTACCATTCTTCTTTCGAATGTTATTCTTTTAATCTTCTTTCAATCCCATATTCTATCTCCTATTACTTCATTTAGAAGAGATAGGGATAGTTAAGAATATGGGGATTTGAGGAGATATAATAAGATTATCTCTTCTAATCTACTATAGTATATCCCTTTCTATATACATACTCATAAACTTATACGCGCATGCGTCGATCTTCCCAGCTGTTATGTGTCATGGCGTCGGGTCAGTAGATCCGTAGATCAGAAAGCGTGTGTTATGCACAGGAAGGAAGAGTAAGGAGACCGAACTCTGCTTCTACAAATGTCTGAAAAATATGCACGAAAAGTGCCAGACTCACTGTGTTCTAGTTGATCGCCAATTAAGTCGATCATGCGCATTGAACTAAAGTTCAGTGTTGACATAGATGAAAAGTGAGGTTATGTCAAGGTAAATATAACATAGTTTAAACAGTGTTAATTTTAAAAGCAAATTTATTTATTTGCAATTGTGATATTATTTAGATTTTCAAAATAATTTAATAATATATTTATGAAAAGGGAAAAATTTTGTGAAAATGGTTAAGAAGAATTGTGTTTATAACTAGAGTATATTTACATACCGTTAACCGTAGAAGGATAGAAGAGACTAATGTTTTTAGACTCTTTTTGTTCTTTCTTTACATCCGGGCACACAACACGACATTTTTTAAATAAAATAAATACATAATTATTAAAACGAAATGTATTGTATATGTATCTCACTAAGACCGGCTAAATGTAAACATTAGATCTTACATCTCACTCGCACAATTTTTACGAGAAACAGAGACACAACACAGCTTATGCGCATGATCGACTTAATTGGCGATCAACTAGAACACAGTGAGCCTGGCACTTTTCGTGCATATTTCTCTGAGATTTTTAAAGCGCTTTCTACACAGAGTTCGGTCTCCTTACTCTTCCTTCCTGGTTATGCACTGTGCGATTGTACGTTTTTGTTTGAGTTTATAACTTCCATATTTTTATAGTTTATTGTAAATATATTTAACCAATAAATGTTTATCAGTAATAGACAACCAAAATTAGTTTTAAACTCACAAAGCATCGAAACTTTTCTAAAAATGTATTAAAGATTTACTTGCAAATTTTTTATAGTTAATCGTAATGAATTAGAACAACACGATTAAGAAACTAAATTAACAACAATAGAGAAAGTTTTTAATTGAAATTAATCGATTTCTTCTATAAGGGGTATCTCCTTTTTTACTTTTCTTTGGATTAGAAAGGATGTGAAAATGGATAGAGGAAGACAGAAATGTATGAATAGAAAGAGATTGAAAAGTTCTATCTTCTTTAATTCACCACTTTGCATCCCCAATTTTTTATCTCTTTCTATATATTTTTTTCTATATATTTCTATATCTAAAACTGTATATAAAGAGATTAGAAGGGATAAAAAGAGATATAAATATAAAGTTATACAAAGAGATAAAAAAATTGTATCTCTTTTAAGTATCCATTTTGCATCTCCAAACTGTTATATCTTCTAATCGTTTTTTATCCCCCTTTTTTAATCTCTTTGTATCTCTTTACTTCCAGCAGGGAGTTTACATACTGCCAAAGACGTTTCAGGTAATTAGAAAAATGTATTGAAAGTCAAAAAATTTTTTCTGTGGCATAACTTTTATACAACTATACTATCTTGTAAATTTTTTTTTAATCTAAAACATGTTTGAGTTTAATTGAAATAAATTTTTTGGTTAATTTAAGAATTATTTATAATCAACTTTTAAGTTTAAATCAAACATAAAATTTTTAAACATAATTTTTGTTGAAATCAAAACTTAAAATATGTTTGAATTAAACATAATTATTTAAACAAATTATATTTTTGAATCAAAGCTTAAAAAAATTTGAATGAATACTTTTAAACAAATAAAATTTTTATTTATTTTACACTTATAAATATTGTTTATCTGGAACTCTTCCCAGTGTGCACGTACTATAACTGTTCTAGACCAAATAATTAAAAAATTAATTTTTTTGAAAACGCATATCAGAAATGTTTTTAGTTAGGCTTACTACAAAAGATTATGAAAAAAAGATTTGGAATTTGAAAAGTCCATTTCAGGTGGCCTGTTAAGAAATTTTCACCCCATTGCATTTTTCAATACATTTTTCTAATTGCCTGAAACGTCTTTGGCAGTATGTAAACTGCCTAGGTACTTTGCTTATAACCTGTTTTTATACATTCAAATTTAGGCATTTTACTAACTGCCCGCGGTTTACAAACTGCCTAGGCAGTTTGCATAATACCGGATTATGCTATCTGCCTACGACATATATACATCGAGTTAAAATTCGTATTAACAATTTTAAAATTGACTGGATATATTGTAATAATGATTTA
The DNA here is from genome assembly GCA_032872505.1 of Leptopilina syphax. Lineage (NCBI taxonomy): Eukaryota > Metazoa > Arthropoda > Insecta > Hymenoptera > Figitidae > Leptopilina > Leptopilina syphax. The sequence goes on along the minus strand of CM065471.1, from coordinate 18,123,060 downwards.
ATAATGATTAAACTTATATTATTTTACTAAGAATTAGTTTAACAATATTTGACTGATTAAGTATAAATATTATTATTCTTATTATTATATTAGTGTTGTTATTATTAATATTGTTAATATTATCAACACTATTATGTTTTATTGAATTGCTGTTCATTTTATTATCGTTTTAATGTTAATTATTTTTCCTTTGAGAAATAATTCTTTTAATGTTTAAAAATAATAATTTTATTATTAATACGTTTATATTATCTTAAGTATTAATTCTGATTATTGTTTAATTGTTTAATTAATAAATGAATTAGTATTAATTAAATAATTAATAAATCAATATTAAATTAAATAAAGAGATAAATATATTCTTTTATTTATAATATAATTAAACAACGTTATGCAAATTATATGCATTATTATGTCTCAATTAGGGTAAAATTAATGTAAAATTAGATTTTTTAAGTTTAATTAAGTTTATTTTATATTTCAATATTAAGTTTTAGCTATTTGTAAGCTGACTAGCAAGTTCGTCTCTTGTTATCCCTCTTACATGTATAAAAAATCTTCTCCTTCCGAGAGGCAGATTTTTTATGCATAGAGTTATTGGGTATAAAAGGCGACGAAAATGCCCAGTCAGAGAGTCAGTTCGCCGCCAACTCTTGTAATGGAACTACTTCCGTAGTCTCCTTCTAAATAAAATTTTAAAGACCAACTTTAACTGTTGTCTCTTTTTCTTTTACCTACACTACCACACCAGCTCTTGCACTAATACCGTACACACTAGCAATACGGGATTTATTTCCTGATTTGCGCGTGAGTCGGTACTACTATACGCAAGTCCCAAGTACTTTTACCGTGCACACTGGCTCTGGCAATACGGGATTTATTTCCTAATTTTGCCTTGCGCGTGAGTCGGTACTATAGTACTTACTCCACCCCGTACGAAAGTTACGCACAATCATACGTCACTGTGAGTTGCCACTTTTGACAGTGCTTTGTGGGAATTTTTCCTGTTCTTAGCTCTGTGCTGGAGGCAAGACTCTCGACGAAACCTTTACACCCACAAGCTATTTAACCCCAATTTACTACCACACTGAGTACAGCACTACGGGAAGAAATTCCTTGCTCTGCTGAATGCGTGAGGTGGTCGAACGGGACGATGGCTTTTGGGGTTAATGGGTCTGACGTCACCGAGAAAATTACCACCTTCGACGGGGCTTTGCGGGATTTTATCCTGTTCTTAGCTCTGTGCGTGAGGCAAATTCTCGAGACGACAGCAGTACGATCATTGTGTAACTTCTCTCCCTTCCCACTACAGTACCAACTTTTTTGTAAACTTTTTCTGAATTTTATGATTAATAACAATTAATTATTAACTTTCAGACTTTGCTTAAATTTTAAACTTCTCTCATAAGTGAACCATTAACCAGCATCTAATTACAAATTTATTAATTAATTATTTGTAATTGCACATTTCCAACACCAGAACTGTAAACAAACCATCCTAACCTCCAAGTTTGTTTACGTTTATGTGTTTAAATTCCACCTCGACTTGACGCTTGCTGAAGCTAACCTCTAATTTTGGTCGGCTCCTGAGCATTTAAGGCTGCGGTTACACCTCTGAAGGCTGCCTGCCTGCGCAGGCAGGAGCAACGAAAGTAAGGGAGAAGTTTAAAGTCACTGACTCTCTTACTCTTGTACGTTACCAAGACAACCTGCAGGCAGGCAGGCTGCCTGCAGAGGTGTAACCGCCAGGCCTGGTAACCGCAGCCTAAATCTCCTCGAGGCATCCTCGCCAATCTCGATAGTGTCCCGTCGACTATCGATTATCGAACATCGAGAGATCGATATATTGCTGACGTCACTGCTTAACGTCGGCTACGGAGAAGCTGCCTTCCCCTAAGGCCCAGCTACTCTGACGTCACTGTCGCACTACGAAGGTGCTACCCACGTATCGAATGCCGAGATATCGATAGGGTCAGCCTGCTCTAGACCAACGATTTTCCGGCGTTATTTATTTTCTCCCGATACGAAATATCAATCCGTTCTTTGCCTGGTCCCTTCCCTTCACACGGTGACCGGTAACAAATTTCAGTGACAGATTGAATCAGTGACAATATTTGACACATTTACCAGTTAAAATGATTATTGTGCCAATGAAAATTAATGATTTGTCAGTGAAAATGTGCGTGACTGATTGAATCAATCAAATTTTGCCTGATTCAAACTAAGAGTGTAAAGAACCCTTTTTTGGAAAATATTTCCTCTTTTAGAGTTTCTTTTAACTTTTTGTTGAGATTAGGTTTCTTTGAATTTTATTGAAATGTTTGACACTTTAAACTTTAAGCTCAACGGGTTTATAATTTACTGCAAGTGTATACACGTATATACGCACACAACTTGAAAATAACTTCAACTTGGATGCTTGTTGATTAACTGGTGTCTTTTCAGTTGTTCCAACCATTGCAACTTTAATGTAGTCAATTTCTCGATCAAACTTTAGACTTCACTACTAATACTACTACTACTACTATACTATTATAATTTATAATAGTAAAATCTCTAAGAAACTTCTTCAATTGTTTAATGCTCCTAAAGTCTGTTTCTGTTTAATACGACCCTCCCCTCTCTTTTAATCTATAATTATACTGATTTACTTCGATATTACGATAGTCATTAGAACACCAGCGAAAATACTTTATTGTTTGGTAATTGGGGTATTATTCGCTATTTCTCATCAGGCTATAGAAGTGGAAGGGGAATGAATTCATGAGCATAACGTGCTTGGCTTTTCTAATTTCTATTATATACGCGAAAATAATTATAAGAGTCTTTAAGGGGTTATACCTAGTCACGATTTTCAAAAAACCAATTTTTTTTGCAGTTTCTTAAAGTATATATACTTGACTGTTGTGAAAAAAAAATTTATTAAGATTCGAGGCATATTTTTGAAATTACAGACATAATTAGCAAGGCTGAGCAGTGCGGTGTAGAGCAGATTGTGAAACTTTAAACTCGTTTTTTAAGTCGCGTACACCGCACACGATATCTCAAAAACCGCTGAACCGATTTGGCTCAAATTTTTACAAAATCTCAACAACTACATTTTGCTGTCCTTAATCGAAGGATTTTTAAATAAAATTAAAATTATATTTGATTATATTTGATAGAAGGAAAAATTTTAAGGTTTTGAATAAGGAGAGTATTGTAAATTTGTTGTTATTTTCTATAAGAGGCAAAATTTGGTAACATTGGATAAAAGGAAATTATAAAATTTATAATTAAATGTATAAAACTTGACGTTAAAATTCTAATGTAATATTACTATTTTTAAAATTATAAATCCTTGATATAAGTAAATTTTATAAAATAAAAGAACAATGTCTAACAAAGGAGAAACTGTTAATTCAACTACTCATGATTTAAGTATTGTTGTCACTGAAGGAGCAATGCTAAATAATGATCATATGTATGAATTTCAAAAGCTATTGCCAATCAATTTTTTTTATAATATGCAAAATACTTTGTGTTTACAAACAATTAATTTGATAGTTGCAATTGAGAAAAGTAAGCAGCACATTCAAATACTTTTTAGTGGATCTTATAAATCTGGTCATTGGATTTGTACTTATTATGATGGAATAAGCCTTTAAATTTTTGATAGTCTTAATAAAAAATGTTTAAATCATGATCAAAGAGATTATTAAATTAGATTATATCCTTTTGAACCACCAGTAGCTTTCACAACTGTTGATAAACAACCAGAATACAGTCTTTCTTATGGAGTATATGCAATAGCATTTGCAACATCGTTGTTTTTTAATATTCTGCCCCACTCAGTCAATTACTATTATTGCAATATTAGAAAACATTTAATGTTAATGTTCGAAAACAATACTTTATGTAAATTTCCCTCTGTACAACTTTCTAATAGTAGATCTTGCATAGTTGTGTATAACTGAAATTGCCTGTTAAATGAAAAAGATATTTAACTTCAGTATTGAGAATCAAACTTTTCTAAAAACTCTATTAAGAAAGAAATTTCTTTCTCGAGAATAATAAATAAAATAAATGAAAGAAATATTGCATCAACAACACTTAAACAAAGAAGGGCTGAAATTCAAAAAAGTTATCGTGAGAGGCAAAAATTAAAACGTAAAATTGATAATGAAAATTATTCAGAGGAAGCATACACATCCAATTCTTTTCCGAAAATTTTAAATGAAATAAAGAAAGAAATATTGCATCAAAAACACTTGAAGAAAGTAGGGCAGAAATTCAAAAAAATTATCGTGAGAGGCAAAAATTAAAATGTACAATTGATAACGTAAGTTATTAAGTGAAAAACACACTTCAACTAAGAAAAAACTTCAAGACGAATCCAAAATACAATATGCTGAGAACCTTAAATTAAAAAATAAAAATAGTGATACAAATTCTTTGGCAAAAACAAAGAATACTCGATGTCAAAGAAATTATTGTGAAGGAGTATTAAAGCATCAAATTCAAAATGAGATAAATGTTGAAAATTATCTAAGTCCGTTAAATAATTACTGCACACAAGCTAAACATTTTAAAGATGAAAAAGTTACTGGTAAAAAAGTTAGTTTTTATGACTGCTGTAGTCATGGAGGTGCTGTGTTAACTTTAATACAATATTTAGATGAATTAAGGCTTTTGTTAAAAGGGTTTCATAAAAAATCAGGTCATTTTAAAACGAATATAAGGCTGTATAATAATTCTTTTTTTTGCATCTTTAAATGCTAATGTAATTAATTTTAATGGCAGAAGAAGAGGACCATTCTGTTACAAAATTCAAGGTCAAATTTACTATCAAATTAATAGTGCTTTATATGAGGATCCATGTTTTGGTCAATTATTTATTTATGACCCTGAGGAATCAATCAGATACAGATTAAAAAGTAACGAAAATTTGGATGAAGACGGTTTAAAATCTATAAAAAATGTTATGAGAAATTCTAATGCATACACAAAATCTCACATGATGATGTCAGAGGTAATTTAAATAGAAGCTGAATTAGCAAGACAAATAATGAAGTAATTCTTGAGTTACAATTATTGTTCACGTTGAAAAAAAGCTTTGATAAAAATAGATACAATTCTCAAAGTTTTAATGAAGTTGCTGCAATTTTTAATACAAACTCTAAAGGAGAAATACCAGAATCTTATGAAACGGTTTATAATAAATCTACAAAGGAATTAAAATTCGTTAGTAATTTAGATCCGAATGTTGAACCATGGATTTATCCCATATTTTATCCACTTGGAAATAAGGGTTATAATATTAATATGATTCGTAGTGATGGTGATTACAGAATTAGAAATCATACTATTTCTAGGTCTGCCTACTTTAAATACAAAATTGCTGTAAGACATAAAGAATTTAATCAATTTTTATATGGAGGTAGATTGTTTGAACAATGTGTGGTTGAAAATAATGTAAAAATAGAAAAAGATAGATTAAGATTTTGTGCAAATAATCAAGCTCAAGTGAGAAGTCAAGATATAAAGGACTGATGTATTATTTACACAATCATGTGTTGGAAAATGATGTACACATCGGAAAAACGCTTATATTGCTTTCTACTTTTATAGGATTACCTCGCAATATGATGCAACAATTTTAGGATTCAATGGCTATTGTTGCGCGTCATGGTAGACCAGATTTATTTATTACAATGACGTGTAACCCAAGTTGGAAAGAGATTCAGGAAAATTTATTCCCTTATCAAACTGCTGCTGATAGACCTGATATAGTAACTAGGGTTTTCGCATTAAAAGTAAAACATTTACTTGAACTTATTGTTGATAATAAATTATTTGGAGAGGTCAAATCTTATGTATATGTTATTGAATTTCAAAAGCGAGGATTGCCACACATTCATTTGTTAGTTGAAAGAAAATTCTAAAATATTAACAGTTCAAAGTGTTGATTGTCATATTTCTGCAGAAATTCCTGATGAAAATATCAATCCTATTTTACATAAAATAATAATGCAAAATAATATTCACGGACGTTGTGGAGATTGGTGTTTACCCAGATAACAATTTGAGATTGATATGCGTCTCATATCTCTCGCATGTATGAGGTTTCTTTTCGCACTCGTGCCTTCACTGATGCAGACAGATGCGTCCTCATATGAGACGCATTACGCTCGCATGTCATAAAGGTACATGATGCATGAGAGTGAAATGCGAGTCTCGTGCGTTTTTTAAGGATTATTTATGATAAATATATTGTAAAAAATTAAATACAAAAAACTAAGGTTAAATTTAAAAATATTTCATTAAAATTTTTTATTTCAATAATATAAACATGGCATTAATATTGAACATTTTTCTCTTTAGTCTTGAACATACATAACCTCCTAAATAACCTATAATAAACAGCTGAGATCATAATTCGTAATAAATATAAACTTTTCAACACAAGTTCAACAAAAGTCAACTGTATAACATAATAAATTAAACAATTTGGACTGCGTCTAAGAGCCTTTCTATTCGAAGCAAAATAACTTTAAATGCTCTTGTTCGATATGACCGTTATATTTTTTAATTTTTCAATTTAAAAACGAGTTTAAACAAAAACAAATATTTATAAAACATAAAAGAAACAAAACTGTGATTCGCACACGCACTTTTTATAAATAACAAACAATCACGACATTCACCCAACGATAAAAACACATGCTCAGAGCGAAACTGGACGTCATGTGACTCGAGACGGACATCAACAAGTACATTTTCGGCCATATTGGGAAAATTGGCTGCGCACCCTGCGCACATGCGCATCGGTGAGACCGCGAATATTAAAAAATTATAAAGTCAAATATTTGTCTGCCTTTATTATTAACTTTAGATAAATAAATGAAAATAACGTTCTACAGTAAAGTTTTATTTTTTTAAGTAAAAATTTTTTGTAGTAATTTCAAAACATTTAGTAATTTATTATTATTTAAATTAAATTATAAATTACAATCTATAATAAATATTATATATGTATATGAGTCATTCCATTATATTGTGACTAAAGTCTTTGCCGACTAATTTTAAAAAATTATAATATTTTGCAGGAATGATTTTAAAGATATATTAGGATCATCGAACAAAAAGAATTCTTTAAATATTTTTTATATTTATTGTAAAATAAGCATCTAAAGTATATAAAGTCGTAAAAACTGTCTATTAGAAAATATTAAAGAAAACACATAATTTACTATGAAAACTAGAGCTGTGCAAAATTCGAACCAAACCGAATTTAGTTCGGTTTTGGGGCGCCGAAATGTCGAATGTCGAATATTCGACATCCGAACTGGGCTAGTTCGAATGTCGAAAAACCGACATTCGAACTAAGCTAACTCGAATGTCGAATTTTCGACATTCAAACTAGGCGAAAAAATTCGAACAGTTCGGTTCGAATTATTTTGCACAGCTCTAATGAAAACGTAAAAAAATTATTAGAATTTATTATGAATGAATTATTTTATTATTATAAATTGATACAAACAATTATTATTAGGAAATATTAAATAAACAATTATTTTAAAGTTCACCTGGCAAATAACCTATTTTTGCAAATTTCATTCGCTAAATGTGAGAAAGAGAAATCATTAAATTGAATAAAACCTTATGAAATATAAAGAAACTTTTAATAACTTTTAGTTTTTCTTATCACTTTCTTCCTTTTTTCTTCACAAATGTTAAAAAATAAGCAATTAAAACTGGCACTTTGCTTATTTTCACGATTTTAAAACAGGCCTGTTTTAAAATGTAAATAACTTCTGCCCAGAAAAAAGAAAAACTACGAAAATTGGGCAATAATAATAAAATGATTATTTTACAATAAATATAAAAAATATTTAAAAAATTCTTTTTGTTCGATGATCCTAATATCTTTAAAATTATTCCTGCAAAATATTATATTTTTTTACAATTAGTCGGCAACGACTTTAGTCGAAATATAATGGAATGCTTCATATGCATTTTATATAAATTAATAAAATATAAATTGTAAATTATTAAATAATTCAATTTTAAAAATTTCTATAAGTTATCATTAAAGTAATTTTCATAAATTCATAAATTTTATTAACTTTAATGTAATATAAAATTATTTGAGGGGCTGATATAAAGTGGTTTAAAAAAAACATTGGGAGATAAGTGACTTGGTAGCAAAAATGGTTGAAAACAATTAAAATATTTATCAATAAGTTTATTACACGAATGATTTGCAAAATATTAAAGTTTTTCTTTACTATTTTAAATATTTTTTTATCATTAATTATAATTAATTTATCCATAAACTAGCTCCTCCGACGGCCGCAAGCGGCCGTCTACGGTGCTAGTTTTTATATGTCCATTGTCCAAGTCCATTATTTCATTAATAATAATATTCAAATTTTTTCAGTTAATAATTTGCTTATTTATATTTGAAATGTTGACGTTTTTTTTTGACAATGCAAAATAAGATTTATTATGAGTACTTTCTCTTAACAAAATTAAATTTATATATTCGCGCTCTTTTTAAATAACATACGACTGCAGCGCCACCTTCACAAGTACAAACAATTTTAAAAACACCCTTCTATTAAGATTTTACATTCTCATTGCCCATTCTTTACTTCGATACTTTTCGATACATTCGACCTTTCCACTCCATGTCATTTTTAAGGTTGATTACAAAATCATTTTAGCCCGTATTTGCGCCCAAGTCACTTATCCCACTTTTGCTCCTAATTACCACTTTTACTATCAACCCCTCATTTCAAAGTATTACGTTTATGCCCTCTCGCATGCTACAAAATTAGCACGAGCGACAGCAAAATGTGTCTCATTAAGCAAGCACGGTGTGACTCGCACGTCATGTGCCTAAAGTGCAACAAAATCAGAACGAGTGACTGCTAAATGCGTCTCATTATGCACGCACCGCGTGACTCGCATGTCCTGCGCCCGAAGTGCGACAAAGTGCGACGCATGATTGTTATCTGGGTAATTGATAATAAATATTCAAAAAAAATTTCCAAAAAGTTACCAAGAAGAAACTACAATTGAAGAAAATTGCTATGTTCATTGTCGTCGAAGAAATAATAATAAAGCGTATGAACGACCAAATGGATTTATTGTTGATAATTCTAATGTTGTTCCGTATTGCCCTAAAGTTTCAGAAATATTTAATTGCCATATTAATGTAGAAATAGTTTCGAGTATCAAGTCTGTTAAATATTTATACAAATATATTCTCAAAGGGCATGATGATGCATCTATTGTTATCACAAATGCGAATGGTGAGGTAACTGTTAATCATAATGAAATACATCATTATAAAGAAAATAGATATGTTGGTCCAGTTGAGGCAGTTTGGAGAATTCTAAGTAAACCTTTAGAGAAAAAGAGTCATAGCGTTAATCGCTTACCCATACATTTGCCAAATGAACAGAATGTTATTATTCAAAAAGAAAAAGATAGTAACGGCATTTCTTTCGATTTAAATACAAAAATTTGGATTACTTTAAACTTAACCAACGAGATGGTAATGCTCAAAAGTATTATTATTCAGATATACCAGAGCATTATACATGGGTAACAAAATCTCTTGAATGGAAACAAAGAATTCGTAAAGTAAAAGTATAGGGAAGAATGTATTCAGTTAATCCACATCAATTGGAGTTATTTCATCTTAGATTATTGTTGCTTACAGTAAAAGGAGCAACTTCTTTTGAAAGTTTGAGAACAGTTAATGGAGTTGTTCATGAATCTTTTACAACTGCTTGTTTGGCATTAGGACTTGTAGAAGATGATAGTGAGTGGACTAGAACAATCGAAGAAGCTGCATTATGGATGATGCCTCATTCACTTCGCCAATTATTCACAAGAAAAAAAAAAAAAAAAAAAAAAAAAAAAAATTAAAAAAAAAAAAAAAAAAAAAAAAAAAAATCAATGTCATCCTGTACATCCGGATAAACTATATATGGGAACAATTTAAGGGTCAAATGTCAGAAGATTATTAAAAAATAAACGACATTGAAGCTGAACAAAGGGCTTGTAGAAATATTAAAACAATGTTATGTAACGAAGGATATAATTTAACTGACTTTCAGGGGTTATTAGATATACAAGCTGAAATTTTTACTGAACAAGTTAATGATATAAATATTGCAGAACATATTAACATAAGAGAACAGAATTATGCTAAATTAAATGTAAAACAAAAACTTGTAGTTGATTATGTACTTAATGCCCTAAAGAATTCTTCTTTTGATGGTTCTATGGCAATTATTAAGATGTAAAGGAATAAATGTTTGCAACATGGCATTTACAGGTATAGCTGCGACTCTGCTTCCTAATGGAAAAACTGTTCATAAAGTTTTAGGCTTACCCGTTCTATTATACAGTAATTCATCTTCAAACATTAAATTTTAATCTTTATAAGGCCTCTTTTTAAAAAATATAGATGTTTTTATTTGGGATGAAGCACCAATGGCTCCAAAATATGCTTTAGAAATTATGGATTATCTATTCCAACAAACCTTTTGGTGGTAAAATTTTAATTCTAGGTGGAGATTTTCGGCAAACTCTACCAATTAAAGAACGGGGTACTAAATCAGAAATAGTAAATTTATCAATAAGAAATAGTAAACTATAGAAATATTTCAAAAAATACACATTAACAGATAATATGATAGCTTTCCCACAAGAAACGGAATTTGTAGATTTTTTACTTAAAGTTGTCAATGGTGAATTAAATGATGCAGATGATAATGTTATATTGCCAGAAAAACATTTCCATTTTTAATAGCAAAAATAAAAGGGGCGTGCGTAGCGCGCAAAAATAGTGACTAGTGTAAATAATAATACAGGATTGAATTTTAATTAAATAAATAATTTTTTTAAATAACAAAAAAAATGTTTAAAATTATTAGAGAAACAATATTAAAGGGTCTAATTCTTATTGGAAGATAATTATTTTTCATTAAATGTAAATATTTTAATGAAAAAAACATTCTAATTAATAATAATTTTCTTGAAACTCTAATACAATGGAAATATCCTATGGCCGCTTTGCCCCACAGGTTCATTTTAAGAATAAATATTTTTTCATAACGCGGTGCAAAAAAGGGCACTTTTTTGCACCTTGTTATGAAAAATATCGTTCGTAACTAGTGCAAGCAGTTGCCAATTTTTGAACGAGCACTTTTTTTGGAACAAACTGTAGGCGAAGCGAAGCTTCGCCTACAGTTGGTTCCAAAAAAGTGGTCATTCAAAAATTGACAACTGCTCACACTCGTTACGAAATATACTATTTTAAAAGAAACGCTTTGCAAATTTATCAAAGTTTTTAGTGGTAAATATTCCTGAGGTGTGTACCTTCAAAACCCAAGACCTAATATTTGCAAATATTACACGATTTCCTAAGAATGTTCTTAAGAAAAAAATTCGTAAAATTGTAGAAGAAAACTAAAAAAAACTTTTGCTCCCAGCGTTGCACAAACAAAAGTAAAAATTGTCAAATTGAAAAAATAAGGCATACTACACTGTAAAAACAAGTGTCTCAATGTAAGACGTTTTGTCCCTACTTTTGAAACATTTGAGGTGTTTTATCTCAAAATTGCTAAGGTAAAACACTTCAAATGTTTCGAAAGTGAGGACAGAAACGTCTTACATTGCGACACTGTTTTTACAGTGTACATATGGTTGAGATATAACTTTTAATGATAAATCGTCCAACATCCTTCCGGCAGGACGAAAAAGACTCAGGTGAGTCCCTCCGAAATCACTAAAGAAAACTAACATGGATTCAGACAAATAAAAAATGAAATATATCATTGGAAAGGTAACGAATCAAGCTTTCAGTGCATATAAATATCGAGCTTGTAAGTTCAAAACTAAGGGCTGGGTAGTTTGAAGAAGTTACATGTTCCAAAAATTCACATAATTTTTAGTCACAGAATGACGAAGCCCGGTCCTGCCGGCAGGACGCTTTTCGCTTTATTTAAGAGACTACCTAGCCCAGGTTTATAAATTTAAAGACTCGATATTTACATCATTTGAAAGCTTGTTTCATTACCTTTCCAACGATATACTTAGTTTTATATTTATCTGCTTCCATATTAATTTTATAGAGCAATTTCGAGGGACTCACGCCTGAGTCTATACTCAGATATACTGAACAATATTAAAAATGAATTTTTTTTAATTGAGCAATTAGGTATCATTCTTTGAACGTTTTTGAAGAGAAAGAGACCTGTCCGGTCAAAAAGTATTGATTTTCGGGGATACTACATTAAATTTACTAAAAAACGTTTTTTTTACTGATTAGAAACATAGCAAGTTTGAAGGCTTTGAAAAATGGTTTAATATTATTATTTTAAAAAGTAAAAAATATGGATTTTTTCGTCTTTTCGTCTACTTTAATCCAAAGGAGTGCCAGAAAAGAAAAGTTGAATTCTCTTTTTTTAAAAGCCTTTTTTTCGGAACGTCCTTCCGGCAGGACGGGCGCTTGGACGATTTATCATTAAAAATAAAAAATTTTTAAAAATGAGAATTTTTTGAAAATTTTAATAAAAAAAGTAAAAGTAACTTTAAAATTATCTATTTCCATTTTTTGGTGTTTATTTTCGTTTCGACTTATTATATTAAATATCTGTGTATTGATAGAAATTTTCGTTTCGTTTTTTTATAAGTCATTTATTATGTATTGTAATATCTACGTGTAAGTACACATTTTAATTTTTAGACGTTTCGACAACCCACGTTTGTCATTTTCAATATCTGTAATTGTAAAAATATCGCATATACCAATTACTTTAATTAACTTAATTTTTAAACATAATTTTAACTATCATTTATCAATTATTTTTAGATTTTTTAACATAAATACTCACAGAAGTCTTTCGTATAAAATCAACTCCATTAACAACCTATACTTTGGCATTAGTTTCGCAATATTGCACATATTTTTTTCATATATTAGTACAGGTACATAACACTTAATTTTTGTAGTCTCGTTTTTATTTCACATTGAAGTTAAATTATTTTTGAGTTAAAAACTATTGTCAAAATTATTTTTCCCATATTAAAGTCAGTTTGTCAGCAAGCATGGGCACGAGACATTAACAGGTTATGTTTACAGCGTGAGATAAGGTTACATTCTAATTAGGTTGCGTTCACAATTATTTAGCATTCAATTAAAGTACCAATCACATTCCTAATTAGTTTTGATTTAAATAATTCTCATGTTAGAATTTTTATCTATTAAAATTTTTAATTTTTAATTTTTTTATTTTTTTTTTTATTAATTTTTTTTTTTTTTTTTTTTTAATTTTTATTTTTTATTGACATTGAAAATCAAATTTTTGTAATTTTGACTTAATTTTTCAGTGTCTCTTCTATAGTTAATTGATTTTTTGTTTTTAATAATATGATACATTTCTAAAAAATTCCGCTTTAACCAATTAGGTTCAGTATTCAGTACTTTTACATTTTCGAAATCAAACAAATGATCTTTGTCATGAGAATGATGAACAAGAGCAGATACATTTTCATCTTTAGTACAAGAATACTTGTGTTCATATATTCTTCTTTTCAATTTTCTCTTTGTCTGGCCAATGTATACAGAATCACAATCTTTACACGGAATGCTATATATGACATCCGATTTTTGAAGAGTATGCGTGGAATCCTTCATAGAACGGAAGATACTTGAATTATTATTATTAGTTTCAAAAACAGCTTTCATATTATGTCTGTGACAAATTTTTCTAAATTTTTCATGAGTACTATGAGTATATGGAAAAACAATAATTTTATTATTGTCAAAAGGTTCGTTTTGAGCTATTAGATTGTTATTTATTATTTTACGATATCTATATTGTATGTATTTTTCAATGAATTTTTCCGGATAGTTGTTGTTTAACAAAGTGTTTTTTATTAAATTTAAATTTTCTTCATGAAATCGTTTGTTTGTCAACTTGATGCCTCTGTCAACTAGATTGTAAATGACACCAATTTTTTGACTAACATGCGTATTCGAATTAAAATTTATATATTTCCAGACCATGTTGGTTTCCTGTACCAATTGGTTATAATATTTTGGTTTTCGTTTTGGATTGTGACATCTAAGAAGTTTATCGCTTTTTCTCCAACCTCCATTGTGAATTGGATTCTTTCATTATATTTATTAAATTCATTTAGAAAATATTCAATCTTTGTTTTCGGAATCAAGGCGACAATGTCGTCTACATATCTTTTATAAAGTACGGGTTTAAAATTTAAATTATTTAATACTTTGTTTTCAAAATCCAGTATCTTCTAAAATCAAGTATCTTCCGTTCTATGAAGGATTCCACGCATACTCTTCAAAAATCGGATGTCATATATAGCATTCCGTGTAAAGATTGTGATTCTGTATACATTGGCCAGACAAAGAGAAAATTGAAAAGAAGAATATATGAACACAAGTATTCTTGTACTAAAGATGAAAATGTATCTGCTCTTGTTCATCATTCTCATGACAAAGATCATTTGTTTGATTTCGAAAATGTAAAAGTACTGAATACTGAACCTAATTGGTTAAAGCGGAATTTTTTAGAAATGTATCATATTATTAAAAACAAAAAATCAATTAACTATAGAAGAGACACTGAAAAATTAAGTCAAAATTACAAAAATTTGATTTTCAATGTCAATAAAAAATAAAAATTAAAAAAAAAAAAATTAATAAAAAAAAAAATTAAAAAATTAAAAATTTTAATAGATAAAAATTCTAACATAAGAATTATTTAAATCAAAACTAATTAGGAATGTGATTGGTACTTTAATTGAATGCTAAATAATTGTGAACGCAACCTAATTAGAATGTAACCTTATCTCACGCTGTAAACATAACCTGTTAATGTATCGTGCCCATGCTTGCTGACTAACTGACTTTAATATGGGAAAAATAATTTTGACAATAGTTTTTAACTCAAAAATAATTTAACTTCAATGTGAAATAAAAACGAGACTACAAAAATTAAGTGTTATGTACCTGTACTAATATATGAAAAAAATATGTGCAATATTGCGAAACTAATGCCAAAGTATAGGTTGTTAATGGAGTTGATTTTATACGAAAGACTTCTGTGAGTATTTATGTTAAAAAATCTAAAAATAATTGATAAATGATAGTTAAAATTATGTTTAAAAATTAAGTTAATTAAAGTAATTGGTATATGCGATATTTTTACAATTACAGATATTGAAAATGACAAACGTGGGTTGTCGAAACGTCTAAAAATTAAAATGTGTACTTACACGTAGATATTACAATACATAATAAATGACTTATAAAAAAACGAAACGAAAATTTCTATCAATACACAGATATTTAAAATTATCATTACCAACTTGTAGAGCATTAAAAAACACATCGATTGATCTATTTTTTAACCTAATTCGATAATAAATTTCGAAATTATTGGTAGGGGAGACTAGGTGAATTACACTACCGTCGCGTGGCTTGTCTAAGCTCTGGCGAAACAAAAATTCTGTACTGCGCCAGCATTAATTGTCGAGGCTCGGCTGACTACGGCCGAACAATCGTCTGAGTACTAAGCCAGTGGTGAACATTGGCACTACACTGGCATTCCCCATTAGGTAAATGTAAAACCTGCGACAATGAAATGTATAATAACTTGTCATAAAGAAAATTTATTTCAAAAAATTGATATAGTTTACCTTTTAGTTTTTAAATTTTTTTAAAGCACCACGTATCTTGATATTGCACCCAGAATTCATACACTATAAACTCTAAACATTTATTTATACTTAATGATAGCCTACCTAACAGAAAATCTATACTAATGACCGGAATCGAACGCACAACCCTAATATTAATAGAACGCAACCCTAACCAACTAGCTACGCACCGCACGCTGCAGGTGGTCCTTCGATAATAAAGGACATTCTCACTTTGCAAATATATGCGCAGCAGACTACTGCGCAACTGACGCGTGCGCGATTCTTTACAATATTTCATACAGTATAGTAATTTTTTTAAACTTGTCTGGAATACACATCTAAACTCATCTTTCTTATAAGTATTAAAATAATGTATATATTGATAGTTCCATAAAATTTAATAATAATTTTACGACAATGAAAAACATTTTTCCTATTATATGAGAATATTTATAAGCTATAATTTTTTTAATACATTTTAAACGTTTTATTATACGCAACATAAAATTTCTTAGACATCTTGAAATAATTTTCAGGAAATCAAATAAATATTATAAATTGTTTATCTTGTCCAACTTTTCTATAATATATTAGAATATTCTTTAGACTTTTTCTTTCCGTGTAGTAAAATTCTTCTTCGAAATTAAATTATTTTCAAAAATTTTCCTCAATTCAATGATTTTTAATATTTATTATTTTAATCAAATTTTCTAGAAATAAAGAATTCAATTTGTATTTAAAAAAAATTTTAATAAAATTCTACGCAAACATTTAATTATTTTCATAAATAATAAAAATTACACAGGAATTCAATTATTTACAAATTATAAATTTCTTCCGAATAATTCACATATTTTCATAAATTATAAAATTCTTTATAGATTTTCAATTATTATTTTTATAAATAGTAAAAATCATCACAGAATTTTAATAATTTTTAATAGAATTTTAATGAAATTGCTTGAAAAATGTAATTATCCTTAAAAAAATCTGTCCGCGCAAGCGCGGACACATTCTCGTCCGGGCTTCGCGCGCAAATAGCTCGCTTCGCTCGCGGTGGTCTGCAATTATTGTGCATTATTATATTGTGTTCTTGTTCTTGTTTCCTATTATATGTTTCATAAAATATTTTTTTTTCTTAAAGTTACTACGACTTTAAGGATTACATTCGCATCACATGTTTTTGTTTGCTGATGATTGCGAGATTAAGTGGATTTAAATGTATATTTTTGGTCTTGATGATTAAAATTGTGAAGTTATTTTTAATTCTACTAACTCTCTTAGCAGAAACATGATTTGCAGAAGCAGCTAAAATATTCTTAAAGTATTAGTATTATTATAAGTTTTTTGTGTAGTGTAGACCGGAGCGTAATGGCTAACTTTTCACTCTTTGTTGATTTACTCGGACATCTCCTAGAAAAGTTACTCTGGTATCTCAGCTTTCTTTTAAAAAAACGAACGTCCCTATATTACTCTTACATTTGTTTTTACAATGAACGTACACTTCGTAGGTATCGTAGGTTGCTCTTTATGCATAGCGTGTTGCATTAGCCAACACGCCCTAGGGGTACTTGGGAAATATTTTGAAATTTTTATCAATACAGTAAGTGTGAATCAAAAATTTCAAATTGACCCTCAAAAAATGTTTCAAGCTTAAAACGCGATTTTAGTTTCTTTTATAAAGTTACTAGAACCAAAAGGGCGCGCCTACTTCTGGTCCTTTCCCACAACAAAAACCTTAATATAACCTTAATTTAAATCTTAATTAAATAAAAACATATGTTTATATTTTAAAAATTATTTCTCTGTTAATAAGATTGTTTAAAAGTTTTTTAAATGTAAGTTTGACAAATTGAATTTTCTAAAAAAAAATTACACGTTAATGCCTATAAAAAATTCTCATTCTGGAGAAAATCACCTTTAAAATAAGCATAACATCATTAAAAAGCATTCAGTATTTTAGAAGTTATTAAAATTTTTTTAATACATTGAAAATTATCATTTTTTAAAAATGTCTAAATAAAATATTGATCAAATGACTTCTAAAAGATCTTGATCTATTCAAAATTTAAACATCTTTTAAAACTTAAAATATACAAAAATTTTAGGTTCCGTACATGATATGTTTTAATATGTTTTTCATTTTCCTGAAAATGGGTATGGTCTCTAAATTTTAACTGGTAGTGTATATTATATTTTTATTAGAGTTTTTCTTATATTTAATATTAAAATAATATTTATATAATATATATATATATATATATATATTACAAAACTAATTGTGTTCATCATATGGAAATTACAAAGTAAAAACGCTACTGATATTTTCCATCAGTTTATTATATTTTTACTTATATTAGGGACAAAATAAATAAAACCGGCCACTTGAAAAATTATGGCAAAACTCCAAGGATTAATTTAAAGAAAGAAAAATCAGTAAACTTCTATATTATAGAAATTGTGTAGATTTTTCTTGCCAAAATACAGGCGAAAATTTTTTTAAATTAATACTTGGAGTTTTGCACATCAATACATAGTAATTTAATTTTTCCAAAATATTAAGAACATTCTTGAATTTGCAATTGTTTATAAGAATTGTTAATAACAATTTAAAATTTTAATTTTTTAACAATCTTTTTATTTTATTATTTAAGTATAGACATTAAGCTTTATTTAAAAGAAATTACTTTATTATCATTATTTGTTTTAAAGTAATAATAACATGAAAATAAAATGATCCAGAACTTCAACACTAAATTACTTTAATAATAAAATTTTTTTTAAATTGTTTCACTTATTTGGACCCATTATATTAAAACATTAAAGACTTTTTTGTTGGGAATAAATTATTCTCTGATAAATGATTTATTACCATTTATTAAATCAATTTTAATTAATTGTACACTATCTGCGAAAATTCTGTAAATACTACATGTTAGTGCTATAAATAATTTTTTTATTTTGCAAAATGTAGGTATTAATTAACATTTTTCCCGTCTAAGGTACTAAAACTCAATATAATTATTTAAAAATTAAACTTAAAAGTAAAATTTAACTAACTTTCTAAAATCATTAAAAAGATACTTGAGTTTGTCTAGCATTAATAAAATTAATATAATTTTAAAAATACTTTACACGTGTGTATGTTCTTTGGATAAAGCTGAAATATGCATTCAGTTTATTTTAATACAATTAATGTTTTTTAAAGATAGTATTTAACATTAAAATTTACAAGTAAATATGTAAATAAAAAAGCCGAACAAGACAGAACTTTATGTAGAAACCTAACTTCTATGCTTGGCCATTTCTGGTTAAAAAGATATCAAGCTAAAACAAAAATTGTGCCTTTTTTAAAACATTTACAATATAAAATTTTTTAAATTTCTTATTTTAACTCATAGTAATCATAGTAATACAACACTATCCTACCTAATTTTTTTACACAAAAAACATTTTTATAATAAAGTTCAAAAATTTAGAAATTAAAAAATTATATTATTTTATTATTATTATATTATTTATATTAATTTATTTTTATATTTATAAGAAAATACAAAATTTTTATAAATTAATAGGAAATTTAAATTTTAGTCAGTTAAGTAATTTTTAATTTTATTTAAGTATTTCAACATTAAATACTATTATAAAAATACTTTAAAATGAACAGTACAGATGGTCACTTTAAGCTTTAATTTTTTACCAATTTTTAAGAATTTAAAGTTAAAAATCAGTAATCAAAACTACTTCTAAAATAAGTCAAAAACATTATTCTGAAACTGGCACCTTATTATTTATGGCACCTGTTTATTACCTTAAAGACTCTAATTTTGAACTGGCTCGCGTGACATGTGGTGTGAATTTCAGTTTGTGATCTAAAATTCCTCCAAGATACTTTACATTAGTTTTCCGCTCTATAAGTTAGTTCGCTACTACAAAATCTGGAACTTTATTTTTCTTTTTCTTAACTTTTTTTACATAATTTTTATATAAGTGTTTATTTAAACTATACAGTTCATTATTACAACAAAAGAAAAATATAAAGAAATAACAAGAAAGGTATAAATGAAATAATTAACATCTAGCCTCTCGTTCCAAAAACATAGAAAAAATTTAGTTTACAAAGCGTTTAGGAGGCAAGTCAAAAATTCCGGAAAGAACATTCCACCAAAAAGACTTCAGGTCCGTGCACGCCAGAAGCTGTAGGAAAAAAGAAGTTCTAAGAGCGTTTAAATGAGAGCAGGTCACTAAGAAATGATAAAAGTCCTCATTACGCTCATCGCAGAACATGCAATTTCACCCTTTGGTATTTTTAATTTAGATTTATTAATAATTATAAAATTTACATGGGTGTTCAAAAATCTAACTTGGGCAAAAGCTCTTTTAACATCTAAACCCGACCGAATACAAAGATACACTACCGTCCAAAAGTATCAGGACGATTACATTTGACTCTATAAAAAAACATGCCATCACTTTTTCAATCATATCTTGGAAATAAAGGGAGGTACAAAAAAACTTAAATACAGTAAGAAAGCTGATTAAATTCTGCGTAAAATAAGCCATTTTTGAAGTCATTTCGTTAACTATTTTTTGAGTTTTAGAGTGAGAAAGAAATAAAAAAATTTTCTCATTTTTGTCTCTTGACTTCAACTTTTTCAAAAATCTAGAAAAATTTAAATACAATTTATTTAAAAACACAGAAATCTTCGTTAGAATTTCAGCTTTAAAGTAAGTCTTCGAAAATTAAAAAAGGTTAATCCGTCTTTGATATATCATTAAAAGTGTGAAGCCGTGTTTCGACCGATTGGTGCATTGAAATTCAACTGTGACGACTCGATTGTGGCTTCGCGCGGCAGCGAATGAGAGAGAAAACAGGAACGAATTTATGCGGGGGAACGATGAACTTTTGAGTTTCTTTATATTACTCGTGAAACATCATTATTCATTATTCTCCAGCAAAAATTCGTCCCTGTTTTCTCTCTTTCGCTGCCGCGGGAAGCCAGAATCGAGTCGTCATAGTTGAATTTCAATGCAGCAATCGGTCGAAACACTGCTTCACATTTTTAATGATATATAGAAGACGGATGAACCTTTTTTAATTTTCGAAGGCTTATTTTTAAGCTGAAATTCTAACGAAGATTTCTGTGTTTTTAGAAAAATTTTATCTAAATTTTTCTAGATTTTTGAAAAGGTTGAAGTCAAGAGACAAAAATGAGAAAATTTGATAATTTTTTTTATTTCTTTCTCACTCTACAACTCAAAAAATAATTAACGAAATGACTTCAAAGACGGCTTATTTTACGCAGAATTTAATCAGCTTTCTAACCGTATTTAAGTTTTTTTGTACCTCCTTTTATTTCCGAGATATGATTGAAAAAGTGATGGCATGTTTTTTCATAGAGTCGAATGTAATCGTCCTGATACTTTTGGACGGTAGTGTACTGCTGGGGCCCCCTTTGTAATGAGACATGAGGCCAAATTTCCAAGCTCCTTGATTTCTCGCGAGCTTTATGATCTCTCTCAAACAAAAAGTTTCCGTAATCATGAAGAATCAGGTCCCTGTTAATAAATAAATTTTTCCAAAGAAATGGAATTCCAGAGATCGAGCCGGTTGCATTCTACAAAATAATGTTTTAAACTATTAAACCAATTTCCGCAATTTCTCATTGATTGAGACAATTCGATAAGGCGGAGGAGACACAATCTTGGGTACCGAGAAGAGTTTATATTATAAATTTGAGAAATCTAAGACAGCGTTCTCTTCAGAATTAAAAAGGAAATTGGTAAGCAACCCGTTTCGAGACGTACCGCATAGCTTGGGGTACACCGCGGAAGCAATAGTAAATTTTTTAAAAAAGAGACCTGAACCTTCTCAACTGCATCTAAGTGATTATGACCCCAAACCTGAATCGCGTAAGACATTGTACTTAAAAAAACTGTTAAAAAGTCTGGCGTACACCGACCACGAGTCTGCCCCAGTACGAAAAATTGCATTCATGGTCACACCCGCAGCAGAGTTGGCTGAGCTCGCGAACTTACTTGCAGCCGGCGTGAAAGAGCCGGACCTAGAGAAAATAACTCCTAAATATTCATACTCGTTTACAATTTCGATTTTTTCAGAGCCAAACTTAAAAGATTTCAGGTGTCTTAACGAAGAATTGTTACCCCTATTAAAAATTACAATTTTTGTCTTATTCACATTGACAGATAATTTATTTTCACAACAGTATGCGTGAAGCGCTGATAATTTTTTTGATAGTTCCGAAGGAGAGTCTGGAAGTAAAACAAGGTCGTCCGCATATGCCAATAACAGAATTTCAACTTTACTATTAATACTTAAACCTCTACAGCCGCGATCAATTAGGAATTGTTCCAAATCAGCAATAAACAATGGAAACAGTAGAGGGCTGAGAACATCACCCTGAATAACATATTTACTGACCTTAACAAACTCCGTTTGTTCGCTTCCACTCTTAATACAAGCATACGCAATCTCGTAAAAGTTTCTTACAATATTTATGAATTTAAAACTCACACCCAAACCTTGTAGCTTTAACCATAACAGACGATGACACACCGAGGGAAACGCGCTTTTAAAGTCAATGAAGACCGCGAAGACTGCCCTGTGTTTATGTCGAAGTTGAATCTGAATGGTGGAATGAAGGGAGAATAAGTTTTCTAGGCAACCTCTTCCTCTTCTGAATCCAGATTGAAACTCCGGAATCAAATTATTAACTTCAACCCAATTATTAAGTCTATTAGATAAAACTTGAAAAAAAATTTTAGCAATGCAATTCATAAGGGAGATTGGCCTATAGTTATTGACATCAGATAGTGCACCTTTTTTATGCAACATGAAAAAATTTTAATTTTCCCCAATCTTCAGGTAATCTCTCCTCCTCCAAAATTTTGTTAAAAAAAAATTCGAGAAATATAATCTAATTTAGGTCTGTGAAGCTGGCCGAACAACTTTCATAAAAATGAATTTAAATTATACCATTAATTAGTGCTCAATTAGTGCTATTTTTGTACCATATTGACGAATTTAGTGCTCAATGTTTATTTAAAAAAACAATGGTTCTGCTGAGTGAACGTTCTGCTGGACGGACCATAACGAAAAACGCTTTAAAAACGCCAACAGAATATTTATAAATAGCCTATTATTTAGTGCTCAATTAGTGCTCAAAGCTTAACAAAATAAAATTTTTTTATAAATTATTTATTTAAAAAAAAAATTATTCGAATGAGTGAGTAATCCGCTAGCCAGACCATAACGAAAAACGCATTAAAAACACCAACAAAATATTTATCGATAGCCTATTATTTAGTGCTCAAAGATTAACAAAAAAAAAGTTTTTAATTAATTATTTATTTTAAAAAAAATTTGCCCGCCCTTCGGGCGGACAAAATCTCATCCGCGCTTCGCGCGGAGGGCGCGCAAATTTTGGTCGTCGCGCTTGGCGCTCCGAGGATTGTTGCGCGCAAAAGCTCGCAGTCATCCACGACCGTTGTGCATTATTTGCGTTCTCTTCCTTTTTTCTATTATACGTTTCATGGAATTATTTTTTCTTAAAGTTACTACGACTTTAAGGATTACATTCTCATCACAGATTTTTGTTTGCTGATAAATAATTGCGAGATTAAGTGAACTTGAATGCAAATTTTCGTTCTTGCGTTCGTCCCCTTATTGCAACCAGCCCTTCATTTGTAAATAACAATTATTTGTATAAACTGCTGCCCAAATTGATTAAATCATAAAATATCTTCATGTTTTTAGGAAAAACTTAATTATTTGCAAAATTTAAAAATAACCCTAGTTTTTAGGTGCTTTACATAAGAAAAATAATAAAATAATAATAACTACTGAGTATACTTCCTATGATATTCGATGCAATTCGAGGGGTAGAGCATATAAATTATTCAAATTATTTATAAAATTATTATTAAAAATGTGAAATGTGACTATCCACGAGAAAACACGGCTTAGCTCCCAAACGTGAATTTCACAGGGCGAGCGATTGAAGTACTACGATTGAAGTTAACTACGCTTGACATACCCATCTTTAAAACGATATATTGTCGAAAGTAGTTGATATTTTTAACTTTTGACTTTTGCATTTGAAAAAGCAACATAAAATCTATCGATTACCATAAAAAACTCAAAATTTATTTTTTGGACCTAAGCCGTGTTTTCTCGTGGACAGTCACAAATTTTTAAATATATACAATCATGAAAATATTTTCATTTGAAAGAGTGAACTAGGCCTGTGCGGTTAACCGGTTAACTGGTTATAAAACCGGTTATTGTCATAACCGGTTAAACGGTTATAAAATTTTTGAGCAAACGGTTAACCTTTTTTCGGTTATTTAGGAATAACCGGTTATTTAGGAATAACCGGTTATTTAGGAATAACCGGTTATTTTGAAATAACCGGTTATTTTAGAATAACCTGGAATAACCGGTTATTTTAGAATAACCGATTGTTTATTCATTTTCTATTTTCAAAAAACATAAAATTAGTGTGTGCAATTAAACTCTATGTGCTTAAGGGGACCGTACACCACTTTTGCGTGTTTTTTCAACATTTATTTTTTCATAGTAAAATGTATCGAAACACTGGGCTCTTTTCACACATATTAACATACATATTGAGGATTAGGAAATAGTATATTTCGTAACGAGTGCGAGCAGTTGTCAATTTTTGAATGAGCACTTTTTTAGGAACAAACTGTAGGCGAAGCGAAGCTTCGCCTACAGTTTGTTCCAAAAAAAGTGCTCGTTCAAAAATTGGCAACTGCTAGCACTAGTTACGAACGATATTTTTCATAACAAGGTGCAAAAAAGTGCCCTTTTTTGCACCGCGTTATGAAAAAAATATTTTTTTTATTTAGTCTGCCCTTCATGGCGACAAAATGACGGCTGAAGTGATTGTCCGGAAAAAACTGGTTGACACGATATCTCTGCTTCAAAATGTCGGAAACAAAAAATCAAAAGAATTTCTTAAAATATATGTCAGTAAACCGAAAAAAAATGAATTTGAATAAAAAATAAGAAAATGGCGTCGGTTTAAATTTTTTTTACCCCTTTTCCACCCCTAAAACGGTAAAAAAATGGGTTAAAAATGGATGTAGAATGTTGGTTGTGGTTCAGGCCATAGCCACTGACATATATTTTAAGAAATTCTTTTGATTTTTTGTTTCCGACGTTTTGAAGCAGAGATATCGTGTCAACCAGTTTTTTTCCGGACAATCACTTCAGCCGTCATTTTGTCGCCATGAAGGGCAGACTAAATAAAAAAATATTTTTTTCTTAATCCTCAATATGTGTGTTAATATGTGTGAAAAGAGCCCAGTGTTTCAATACATTTTACTATGAATAAGTAAATATTGAAAAAACACGCAAAAGTGGTGTACGGTCCCCTTAAAGAAAAATTCACTTTTTAAAAATTACATTAAAAAATCTAAGAAACTATTAAAATATTTAAATTTAGATTTGAAAATTTTGCCTTCCGTTTTGCAAATTAGATGTTTAAGAAACAATTTTTTCTACACAAATAAAAATAATGAGTCTCTTTCCCTATAATTTCAAAATAATCGGAAAACCGTGTAACTCGTTACTTCAAAAGAACCGAAAAAAACGGTTAACCGGTTATTTTATAATAACCGAATAAACGGTTAATCGGTTATTTCATAATAACCGAAGGACCGGTTAATCGGTTATATGGTTAAAACCGGTTATAACCGAATAACCGGTTATTTATCTGTAACCAGTTAACCGGGTTTATAACCGGTTATTTCAATAACCGGAAACCGGTTACAGAATTCAATAACCGCACAGGCCTAGAGTGAACTACTTTGTGTAATCAGTGTAAGTTTTATTAATTTATTGTAAACGCATTTTTAGTTATTAATTATTTTTCAAAATGTTGTAATATTCTGTTATAATGCAAAAAAAAACAAAAATTTCAAAAAACAGTTAAAAGGTCTTTTTGTTTTATTCGAAACTACAGATTTTTAAAAAAGTTTTAAGATTTTAAAAATCAATAAAATTTTTTAAACACAGTAGAACTGGTCGGGCCCAAAAACTTAAAAAAAGAAGTTTTTTTAAAAAAATGTTATAAAGAAAAGTTGTTTGTAAAAAATTTAGTTTTTTGACAGTTTTTAAAAAATAACTCGAAAAGTTTTGGGTTTGGCAAAAAGTTGTCAACAGCAAAGTTATAGCTGATGCAAAGACGAGAAAAAAAGTCTGTGGTAGCAAAATCGCATATGCAAGAATGTCGGAGATAATTGAGTCGGAATATTGATTTTTTGTCAAAAAAGCGCACAAAAAATATATATAGAGGGATTTTTCTGGAAATTACGAGTTTTTTGTGTTCAAGTATCTTTTTCAAGTATTTTAGGGTGAGAATATGTCAAAATCAATTAACTGACTTTTATTCCTTTAAAAAAATTCGATTTTTAGTGTTATTTTAGAATTTTTTAGTTTTTTTTACCATTTAGGAGACTATAACTTCAAAAATTGAGCTTTTATGAAAAAATGTTATAGAGAAAAGTTGTTTGTATTTTCCTAATCTAAAATAATATAAAGTTAAAAATTCTAAAATTTGAAAAAATTGAGTTTTAAAAATTTTGAAACTACCGTAGTTTTTAACGATAATGGCTGGTTAACGAACTTAGCCTTCATTTTTACACCAACTTTAAGTGTGTTAAATTTAAAAACGATCCGATAAGTTTTTCAATAGTTATCGTGAGAACAACATTTTACCGTCTACAGACGGACAGACAGACAGACACACAGACAGACTCACTCACCGGACCATGATTTTCGGACTCAGGGTACCTCAAAACGTAAAGATTTCATAAAATAAGCAAAAGTCAAAATTCGACCAAAACTAATACCTTCTCATGTGATAAGAATGTAAAAAATTTTTCGATTGAGTGAGTAATCCGCCAACCGCACCATTACGACAGACACGTCAAAAACAACAACAAAATATTTATCAATAGTCTAAAATTTAGTGCTCCATTAGTGCTTAAATATTAACATAATAAAAAATTGTTTATTAATTATTTATTTATAAAAAACATTTCTTCGAAAGAGTGAACACGTTAAAAATGTTTTAAATTCGTTTTATAATTCGTTTTCTTAACCTTAAATTTAGTGCTCAAATAGTGTTTGCAGATTAACAAAATAAAAAAATTTTTTATTAATTATTTATTTAAAAGAAAAACTTATTCAAATGAGTGAGCGAACCGCTATCCGCACCATTAAGAAAAACACATTAAAAACGGCAACAAAATATTTATCAATAGCATATTATTTAGTGCTTAATTAGTGCTGAAAGTTCAACACAATACAAAATTTATTGATTAATTATTAATTTTAAAAAATAACTTATTCGTCTGACTAAGCTATCTGCTAACCGCACCATTACAAAAAACACGCTAACAGAATATTTGGGCGAATCCACGGAACCGTGCGATTTAAACATAAAAATATAAATATTTTTAAATTACAAGCACACTTTTTATTTTTAGATATACATATATGTTCGAAATTTATTCAAGAACAACATTCTCTGTGCGTGAATCATTTTTATTTACTGCTGAAAGCATTGTAATTAAATAAGTATATTGAAATTTTGATTGGCAAGATGTCATTTTTGAACTGAAAAAACAAATGAAGACAACTGAAATATGCGTATAATAATCAATTTTATTCTAGTCGATTTTTCTAAGTAGAAAGTTTTTACAAATGTTTTAACCTATTTTTATTTATTTCTTATAATTTACTTCAATAGGAATGATTGTTTATTTGTATATATTTATTTTATATTTCTTTTACGAGTTTTAAAGTGCAAACAATAAAATTATAAGGTTTTTAACAATTCAAAATCTTTATTTTCATAAAATATTCTTAACATTTTACTTTTTAAAACTTTTTTAAATTGAAAATCAAAAGGTTATTTGCTTACCATTGTGAAAAATATTTTCTAACCCGTATTTCTAGAAATTGACATTTCTAAATATAAACAAACATATCGACCTTCCAATAAATAAAAACTGATATATTCACACTTATGAGATCGAGTCTTTTAAAGATGAAAATTTCACAACTTTTTTATATTTAATATTTTTTAAATGTTTTAATTGGAATACATATTTAGCATTTAGAATTATGAA
Source organism: Leptopilina syphax (assembly GCA_032872505.1). Lineage (NCBI taxonomy): Eukaryota > Metazoa > Arthropoda > Insecta > Hymenoptera > Figitidae > Leptopilina > Leptopilina syphax. Next base: position 18,095,145 of record CM065471.1, on the reverse strand, counting down.
TATTTATAATAATATCTACCGTTTACACAAAGTTTCAACCGATTATTTTTTAAGCTATAAGTGTGCCATTAAAAAAGTATAAATTTATAATCATTTACGTTTAAAGGTGTAGACATAATTATTGTTTTATTATCTTTATTTTTAAAGGCACATGGTTAAGTAAGGTCTCAAGTTATTCATTTTTTCATAAGAAATAAGCTCATTCAAAAAAAATTAGGATTGCATTACCGCTAAAAGCACAAAATGAAGAAAACCTTGGACTTCCTGTTACTGAAAAATGGGAGTAACATTGCTTGAATTGCTGATATTTAGTTTTAATAAAGGAGCACATATTTATTTCGATATGCAATAGATTTTAAAATATTAGAAGAATTATTTACAACTTTTCTTGGACGATTTTAATTTACGCTGAAAAAGTTATACACGTTTAAGTCGAAGAGAAGCCCAAAGTAACAAATCAAATTTAATTTTTTAAGTACACATATGACTTTTTATTTTACATGAAGATTATAAAAATTATGTTTTTATTTGATTATTCTGTTATATGTGTTATCCAAGAGACATTGACATTAAAAAAAATTATATAATATTAAAACAAATTGTTTAAAAGAGGAGTAACATGAAATCACACGGTTCCGTGGATTCGTCCATTTACAATTAGCCTATTATTTAGTGCTCAATTAGTGCTGAAAGATCAACACAATACAAAATTTATTTATTAATTATTTATTTTAAAAAATAACTTATTTTTGAAAAAAAGTCTATTTTGCTAAAATGTCAACATTATGTTTATCATATTGTTTTCTATATTAGAGTTTCAGAATATTTATTTACGTAAGTGTTTTCCGGTGTGGAATTTCCTGCTAAACACGAATATCGTATTTATTTTCAAATTAATTCACGTCGTTCCTTAAAATTTAGAAAAAACGGAAATATAGACTCAAGGGGCAAGGATAGTTATAGAGATAATACGGCACGGTAAAATCCTGTTAATGCCATTGCAAATTTTAAAAAAGGGTTTTTGGGGTCGCTAATCACAATTCTGAAATAAGATTTTCAAAATAAATAATTTTTTATACAAAATGGCCGCCAAAGATTTTGAAAAATTTCAAAAGTGGATAAATTCTTTTAAAAATTCTTACTATTTAAACTTTGAAAAACTAATAACAGATTCGTAATCAGCGACCCCAAAAACCCCCGAATAACGAATTTTAAGCGTATCCAATAAATTTTTCAAAATCTTGACCGCTATTTTGAATTTTTGAAAACTAACACCGGAATCGTAATCAGCGACCCCAAAAACCTCTTAGTACCTAGTGTCATGAAAATTTATTCACAAGAAGGTCTTACACATTTTGGGACCATTTTGTTATATTTTAGCAACACACTGAAGGGGTTAATATCTCAGTATCATTAAGACATACAATTATTGAGTCAAAGATGAGAAAAAAATAGGGATACGTTAGAAATAATAAATTGAAATAATATTTTATTTCAAATTAAACTAAATTTTTAATAATTAAATTAAATTACTTTACTTATTGCATTTAACATTTTACGTAATTCTGAAATTACGTGGTAATTTTTTAATAATTTTTTATTCATAGTAAGAAGTATAATAGTAATTAGACAAAAATAGCTTTTATTACAAATAATATAATTTTATACGAACATTAAATTTACAACGTAGTATTAATAATTTTTGTATAACGAAAAATACGTGTTTTTTGATAAATTTAAAATAACACAAATCAAGATTAGGTTTTACAACGCGAAAGTGAGTTCTTCGTTTTTTTCAATTTTTTCGAAAGTAATTACCAATAATTCAATTTCTTTCAAATGTTCCAAGATGACAAATTTGCAATTGCACAGAAGTTTGTAATTTAGAATTTCATTTAAACGAAAATTTTTTCTGTTTTTATTTAAAAAAACATTTAAGATTAATTCAGTTTCTAATTTTGGATCATATGGTAATTTTCCTAAAATTGTTCCATTATTAACATTTTTATTTACGATAAATTTACCATCGACTTGTTCGATTAGAGTTGGTAATTTTTTTTTTTATTTAATAGTTTTTCTACATTTTGTTTCTTAGTTTTAATTAAATTAAATATTTTTTCTCGACAAAAGTTTCGTGAAATTTCTAATGATGGTATTAAAGTTAAAAATTCACTTTTACATCTGAATTTTGTAGAGTCGGTGTGGACGAAGTTTGTTCAGATTGAATTTCAGAACAATTAACAATTTCATTGGTTTCTAAAATTTTCGATTGCTCATCCGAATTGTGTGCCGTTTGTGTTGTCGAAATTGTTTCCTCTGAATTGTGTACCATCGATTTAGTCGAAATTGTTTCATTTGTTTCCATGGTGGAATCATATTCGATTTCATTGGTTTTTAAAATTTTCGATTGCTCATTTGAATTGTGTGCCGTCGGTGTTGTCGAAATTGGTGTTTTTGTTTCCATGGTAAAATCACTGACGATTTCATTGGTTTCTAAAATTTTCGATTGCTCATCCGAATTGTGTGCCGTTTGTGTTGTCGAAATTGTTTCCTCTGAATTGTGTATATCAATGTAGTCGAAATTGTTTGATTTGTTTCCATGGTGGAATCATATTCAATTTCATCGGATGCTAAAGTTTGAAAAACTGTGCTATACTCTGTTTCCTGTGTAGTTGATAATAACAATGGGTTACATTCAAGATGAGATTTTGAATTTAATTCCAAATTATCGACGATTTCTTTGAGTTCTAAAGTTTCCATGGGTGTTTGTAAATCAATTTCCTTTGCGGTAGACGGAAATAGAGGATCGCTTTCAATATGCAAATTTGAATTTATTATTTTAGAAATGTCGACAATTTTTTCGACATTCAAATTTTCAGTGTATATATCCAAATTTTCTGATGATGATGGCGACGATGGCGAAGATATTTGTTCAAGCAGTATCAGTAGTTGTAAATTTGCTTGTAAATTTCGAGTAAATTTTCATCAAACGGAATCAATTTGTCTATTGCATTCAAATAATTGGGATCTTGGTTGTAAACGGAATTGAGTATTTGCATTTTTGACTATAGAAAATTCTCCATCGTTGAAAGTTTACTCAAATTTGTTTTTTCGCATTTGTTGTGATTTCATTTGAAGTACTTTCTTGATTACTATTTGGATATAATAAATTTAAGGCGACCGTTTTGTGCTCCTGTCTTATAATCTTCGTTTTTTGCTTTGTTTTTTCGTACTTTTGCCAATTGTCCTTTTTTTACTTATAACAATATTTGTTTTCATTGCAAATTGTAATCCAAATAAATTATTAATTGTCCCAGTCCGAAACGGTGTTGTGAATTCTGGATTGTAATTTAATTGTTGATCTCCAAAATTGTCGTCGTTATAGTCTTTTAAATAATTAATAATTTGAATTTATTTCTTCTAAAAATAATTCAGGCATCACTAAAAAAAATTCTTTTTCAATTTCTAAATTGAATCCTTGAAAGCACAATTCCAAGGTCAAATACAAAATTGTCGGATTACTTCTTATAAAAAACGCTATTTGTTTTTCGATATTCGTTATCGAGGCTCTTCCGCTTGGGAAGCATTTTTCGCAATATTCAAATGCTAATTCCTCCAATAAAATTTTCGGGAAAGATTTTTCTTCCTTGTTTATCAATTTGATAATCGACAAATTTTTGTATATTAATCTTAATAAAAATTGTAACATAATCGGATTATTCATAATTTTTTAGAATTGTGCTGCCCAGGTAGAAATTGACGACCGGGATGGTACCGGCCCGGTACAAACGGCGGATTATAAGTGCCGGGGCGGTACCGGCATAAGACCGTCATTTTCACCGGCTTGGTACCGGCAAATTGCCGGATGATAACTACGGCAGGTATCCGGCAAACGTACCGGGCCGGTACCGAATAATCCACCGGGGCGGTACTGGCCCGGTTAATATTTGTAGACATTTAGTGCCGCTTTAATACCGGCACACTACCGGCTAGGTACCGGGCCGGCACTAAAAAACAACCGGTGTGGTACCGGGCCGGTTAAAAAAATTATATTTCAGTCTGATTAATTATTTAATTATTATTATTATTATCAATGTTATTATTAATTTTAAATTGGAAACAGTAAATATATTAAATGCTGAAACAGAGAAACATAAACAATCATAGAAAAATCTGAAGACTCGAGGAATTGAACTCCGGACCCTGAGGCTGCAAAGTCGACACCACATCCGCTAACCTAAACCTGCATATGGAAAGCAAATGCAAAGTGAGCTTATAAAGTCCAACCGACATTACAGCTGGCAGCAGTACCGGGCCGGCACTAATATTCAACCGGTGCGGTACCGGGCCAGTATTTGTATTTCTAATTTATTTTAATTCAATTTAAATTATTATAAATAAATAAAAATAGTAAATATAAATAATAATAACCGCCCCATTCACCGGCTAGATACCGGGCAGGCACCAATAAGCAACCTACTCGGTAATAATATAATTGCCGGCACAACTAACTAATTAATTTATTATTAATAATTAAATTAATAAATTAATTAATAAATTAATTTTCAAATTTTTTTTCTTTTCTTTAATTCTTTTTCTGATAGTTTAACATTGGCAAACAACCGAAAGGACACTAGGTTAGTACTAATATTTTTGTCGGCAAAACTTCTGTGCCAGTAGAAAGCATTAAGTACATTTTTGTGCTGGGCCGGTGCTGGGCCGGCACAAATATTATCACCGGAAAATCTCCTTCGGCAGTATAAGACAGAGCGAAATGACAGTACCGGGCCGGTGATACGCCAGTGCTGGGCCGGTACAAATATTGTCACCGGCACATCTACGTCGGCGGTATAAAAACAGAAGTAAATTTTAGTACCGGGCCGGTGATACGCCGGTGCTGGGCCGGTTAAAATATTATCACCGGCAAATCTCCTTCGGCGGTATAAAAACAGAAGTAAATTATAGTACCGGGCCGGTGATACGCCGGTGCTGGGCCGGTACAAATATTGTCACCGGCAAATCTCCTTCGGCGGTATAAAAACAGAAGTAAATTATAGTACCGGGCCGGTGCTGGGCCGGTAAAAATATTATCACCGGCAAATCTACGTCGGCGGTATAAAAACAGAAGTAAATTATAGTACCGGGCCGGTGATACGCCGGTGCTGGGCCGGTACAAATATTGTCACCGGCAAATCTCCTTCGGCGGTATAAAAACAGAAGTAAATTATAGTACCGGGCCGGTGATACGCCGGTGCTGGGCCGGTACAAATATTGTCACCGGCAAATCTACGTCGGCGGTATAAAAACAGAAGTAAATTATAGTACCGGGCCGGTGATACGCCGGTGCTGGGCCGGTAAAAATATTATCACCGGCAAATCTACGTCGGCGGTATAAAAACAGAAGTAAATTTTAGTACCGGGCCGGTGATACGCCGGTGCTGGGCCGGTTAAAATATTATCACCGGCAAATCTCCTTCGGCGGTATAAAAACAGAAGTAAATTATAGTACCGGGCCGGTGATACGCCGGTGCTGGGCCGGTACAAATATTGTCACCGGCAAATCTCCTTCGGCGGTATAAAAACAGAAGTAAATTATAGTACCGGGCCGGTGATACGCCGGTGCTGGGCCGGTTAAAATATTATCACCGGCAAATCTCCTTCGGCGGTATAAAAACAGAAGTAAATTATAGTACCGGGCCGGTGATACGCCGGTGCTGGGCCGGTAAAAATGTTATCACCGGCAAATCTCCGTCAGCGGTATAAGACAGAGCGGAATGACAATACCGGGCCGGTGATACGCCGATGCTGGGCCGGTAATAATATTATCACCGGCAAATCTCCTTCGGCGGTATAAGACAGAGCGAAATGGCAGTACCGGGCCGGTGATACGCCAGTGCTGGGCCGGTACAAATATTGTCACCGGCATATCTCCTTCGGCGGTATAAAACAGAAGTAAATTATAGTACCGGGCCGGTGATACGCCGGTGCTGGGCCGGTAAAAATATTATCACCGGCAAATCTCCGTCGGCGGTATAAAAGAAGAAGTAATTTATAGTACCGGGCCGGTGCTGGGCCAGATATTTTTAATTAACCGGCCCGGTACACTCTACCAGTACCGGTAGAAATCCACATTTACCACCGGGCCGGTACTGGGCCGGTATTTATTTCATATCCGGCCCGGTACCTTTTTGCCGGTACCGGCATATGTCCGACTTTACAACCGGTTCGGTACCATGCCGGTCGTTAGTGCTGGCACACCTCCAACTTTTCTGCCTGGGTGATAGCGCAAACCACTATCAGCACGATGAGCGATGTCCTTTTTTTCGTCGGTAAATGTGTAATGAATTTTGATATTTGGATTTAAAATAAATTTAATATATTCACGTGATAATTTTTGAATTCCAAAAATTTGGAAAGCTTTTCGGAGAACGATCTGCATTCCATTTTCTGTGAACGGAAATATTGCACAGAAATGTGCGTAATGCCTTTAGGCCAGTCGGTGAGTGCAAAAAGTGCACAAAAATACAAACAGCAAAGTCTCAGTGGTTTCTAGTAGTTTAGGGGCTCCATATAAGTGCCCTATAGTTTGCTCTCGATTTCCGGTTGCGAAAAATGGTATAAACAATCTACAAAGTTTGGAAAACGTAGTTTGTTGCTTCCAGTTACATTTTAGGGGAAAAAGTTGTTATTCAAAGTTGTAGAGCTTGAAAATACCTTTCACATGACGGGTCATACGTTAAAAACGGTTAATTAGTTTAGTTGCAAATGAATTTAAACCATTAAAAATAGCACTTTGTTAATTGTTTAATAACTTTGTTAATAATTATCGAATTTGTTTATAACTTCTCAGAAATATTACCCTTGCGAGACTGAATAAATCCCAAAAAAATTCAACTTGATCGGATAAATAGTTTATGCATAATTCCATTTGTTAACTAAAAACATGTAATTTTTCAACGGAATTTCCCCACTTTTGGACATGCAAATTTCGATCTTTTTTCTTCTAAAGTACACTTAAGGAGTCCAACTTTCATTCCAGTTAAATGGAAATTCGATTTTTTTTATTTAAGTGCATAATAATGGACTTCAAAAAAGGGTATGTTTTTTGAAATAAACAAATGGAATAACTCAGTCAATTTTCACTTTATCAATTTGGTGTAAACGGCATTTAATTTTATTTGTTTTCACAAAAATTTTTCAAAAAAAATCCAACATAATTTTAAGGGGGGGAGAGTTAGTTTTTATTTTTCAAAAAATTCCTGACTAGATAATAATTATTAATATTTTTAATTGAAAATTGCACCACTTATAGTTCAATACATGTATTTTATGAAAAAAATTGAACATAAGGTTGTGTGCATTTATTTTTTATTTACATCAAGTAAAAGTAAATTCCAACCTCTGAACATCGGAGTGGGGGTACTCGGAAGAGCGTGATTCTGGCCGTCACAACTCAATTCAGCCGTTCATATTTGCAAAAATTGTCATAACTTCGTTAATTATTTACCGATTTTAATCATTCTTTTTTTAATTTGATGTATTTTTTTTACGCTGAATCCAAAAATGATTTTATATTTTTTCAAAATACAATATTTTTAATAATAAAAGAGAAAATTTTTTTAACAAAAAATTTTTAATTATTATTTACAACATTTGACAAAGAATTCTTTTCATACATATAATTCCATTGAATTCAAAATAATATTATGACATAAAAAAATTCAAATTATTTTTATATAAGTGTGTAGCATCGTTGTATTGATAGTTGAACAGGCGTGCATATGTGAAACTAATGCTACACACTTATATAAAAATAATTTGAATTTTTTTATGTCATAATATTATTTTGAATTCAATGGAATTATATGTATGAAAAGAATTCTTTGTCAAATGTTGTAAATAATAATTAAAATATGGTCTGGCCAGCGGATCCCTCAGTCCGACGAATAAGTTAGTTTTTTAAATAAATAATTAATAAACAAATTTTGAATTGTGTTCATCTTTCAGCACTAATTGAGCACTAAATAATATTTTATTGATAAATATTTTGTTGGCTTTTTTAGCGTGTTTTTTGTAATGGTGCGGTTAGCAGATAGCTTAGTCAGACGAATAAGTTATTTTTTTAAATAAATAATAAATAAATAAATTTTGTATTGTGTTGATCTTTCAGCAATAATTGAGCACTAAATAATATGCTATTGATAACTATTTTGTTGCCGTATTTAATGTGTTTTTCATAATGGTGCGGATAGCGGTTCGCTCACTCATTTGAATAAGTTTTTCTTTTAAATAAATAATTAATAATTTTTTTTTTATTTTGTTAATCTGCGAACACTATAATTTGAATTTTTTTATGTCATAATATTATTTTGAATTCAATGGAATATTAAAAATATTAAAAATATTAAATATATAATATTATTAAAAATATTGTATTTTAAAAAAATATAAAATTATTTTTGGATTCAGCGTAAAAAAATACATCAAATTAAAAAAAGAATGATTAAAATCGGTAAATAATTAACGAAGTTATGACAATTTTGCAAATATGAACGGCTGAATTGAGTTGTGACGGCCAGAATCACGCTCCTCCGAGTACCCCCACTCCGATGTTCAGAGGTTGGAAAAAGGATACATTTACTTTTACTTGATGTAAATAAAAAATAAATGCACACAACCTTATGTTCAATTTTTTTTCATAAAATACATGTATTGAACTATAAGTGGTGCAATTTTCAATTAAAAATATTAATAATTATTATCTAGTCAGGAATTTTTTGAAAAATAAAAACTAACTCTCCCCCCCTTAAAATTAGGTTGGATTTTTTTTTTGAAAAATTTTTGTGAAAACAAATAAAATTAAATGCCGTTTACACCAAATTGATAAAGTGAAAATTGACTGAGTTATTCCATTTGTTTATTTCAAAAAACATACCCTTTTTTGAAGTCCATTATTATGCACTTAAATAAAAAAAATCGAATTTCCATTTAACTGGAATGAAAGTTGGACTCCTTAAGTGTACTTTAGAAGAAAAAAGAACGAAATTTGCATGTCCAAAAGTTGGGAAATTCCGTTGAAAAATTACATGTTTTTAGTTAACAAATGGAATTATGCATAAACTATTTATCCGATCAAGTTGAATTTTTTTGGGATTTATTCAGTCTCGCAAGGGTAATATTTCTGAGAAGTTATAAACAAATTCGATAATTATTAACAAAGTTATTAAACAATTAACAAAGTGCTATTTTTAATGGTTTAAATTCATTTGCAACTAAACTAATTAACCGTTTTTAACGTATGACCCGTCATGTGAAAGGTATTTTCAAGCTCTACAACTTTGAATAACAACTTTTTCCCCTAAAATGTAACTGGAAGCAACAGTCATCGAAAAACTACGTTTTCTAAACTTTGTAGATTGTTTATACCATTTTTCGCACCCGGAAATCGAGAGCAAACTATGGGGCACTTATATGGAGCCCCTAAACTACTAGAAACCACTGAGACTTTGCTGTTTGTATTTTTGTGCACTTTTTGCACTCACCGACTGGTCTACTTTTCTTGTCGATAATACCCGATTCACGCAGAATTCCGTAAAGGGATTCGTTACTTTTAAATGGGAAAACGATTGTTTTGTTTTTAATTCGATAGTAAATAATATGTATGATTTCTAAGCATTCTCTTTCCCAGCACAAGCATTTTTAATTACCGAGTACAATAAATCTGCATTTATATTTATAAACATTCATAAACTTTTTTTATAATTTTTTTCAAGTTTATGTCAAAAAAAGCAATGTTGGCAAAGAGCGTTGTGAAAAAGAACGACTGTAAATGAACCATTCGCTCGAACAACGGCTTAAGTTGATTTAAGCCGTTTTTCAAAAGACGCTTACCATCCTGTTAATTAACATCTAAATTATAATGTTTGATTGGAATTGTTTAAAGCAAAACCTATTAAATTAAATAGTAATGCTTTAAATTACTTAGAATTTATAAATTAGTGTTAATTTTAAGACTTTCCAAAATGCCTCAAAAACACTTAAGCCGTTATTCGAGCGAACGGTTCAAATACGAGCGTAAATATGACTGTGAATACGACCCTAAATATGGGCCTTAGAAGGGTAGTGTAATTGAAACAGCAAATACAGCCGTATTTATGCCCGTATTTAGGGTCGTATTTACGGTCATATGTGAATACCATTTTTTTAAAAAAAATATATATACCCCCACAGCACCGAAACTTTCCTAACAATTTATTGAATGTTTACTTGTAATATTCGGCATATTTAACTGAAATGTTTAGTGAAAATTGTTCTTTACACAACTTTCAATAAACATTGCAATTACATATTCCGAACATTGCAAGTAAATATTTAATAAATTTTTAGGAAAGTTTCGGTGCTGTGGGGATATATATATATATAATGGAACATTATTAATTATTATTAATTTAATATATTAAATATAATAATGCAACTAAAATAAATAATATTGAAGGTAAGTATTGAAATACGATTTATTCTTATAATAAATGCATAACAAACAAACAAATATATAAATGTCACTTTATTTTAATCACATACACACATATACACATGGTACAATTATTTATTAAAAATTGTAATTTTTATTATTTTTATTATAAGAGAAAAAACACAAACGCACAATAAAAACACTTGTAGATTTTTCAACAGCTAAATAAAAACGACAAATAACGCGAATCACATGTAACTGTAAGAATTTTTTTATTATTTTTATTATAAGAGAAAAAACACAAAAACACAAACGCACAATAAAAACACTTGTAGATTTTTCAACAGCTAAATAAAGACGACAAATAACTCGAATCACATGTAACTGTAAGCACTGTTGTAAAAAAGGTTGGGTCTATAGGGATGGGTAGTTACACGTAACTTGAAATATTAATAATAAATGTAATAATAATAATAATACTAACAGAAATAATAATAGTATATTTATGAACTAGATGTAATTAAGAAGTTTAATCACTATTTTAAAAACAAATAAATTTATAGTATATTTTGTTTGTTGTTGTTATAGCAAAAATCGATAGAAATATTAGGTTAAGTCCACAATAGATAAATATAAAAAAATAAAAATAAATCAAAAAAATATAAATTCGCACAAAATTAATACCTCCTCGTGCGATTAGATTGTAATTAAAATGTAGTTTTCTGAAAATAAATCGAAAAGTTTAGGGTTCAGTGAAAATTACCGAAAAATGTCAAAATCGCCTTCCGTTTACACACCTCATTGTAAAGGTCTTTCTGCAATAGCTTGAAAATACATTTATTTCTTCCGATTCAAAGTAATTGCAAATATAAATTGCTGCAATTAAACTTACTTTAAATCATTAACTTCAAAGCAAATTATAGTAAATTATATATGCAGAATATGCGATTACTTAGCTTCAGACAAAACAAATGTATTTTTAAGATAATATAGAAAAACATTTACAGTTTTGTGTGAAGGCAATTTTGACAGATTTTTGGTAAATTTTTTTTCTACCAACAGTCGTGTAAATGCAGTTTACAAATAACAAAAGGGTCAGAATTCGTGAAATTTTCACAGAAAATAAAAAGTATTTTTTTAAAATCGAAATGTTAAAAAAACATTTCTATTTGGCTTTAAGAATGTGTCCACCAAAAAACAGAAAAAAAAATTATTTTTTATAAAATTTATTGCAAAATTAATTTTTTTGCAACTTTTTAAACAAAATTTGATTTCTCCTAAATGAATAAACCGATTTAAATGAACCAAGCAGGAATATAAAGGGGATAAAATATACTTTCGTTCAGAATTAGAAAATTTTTAAAAAGTTTATTTTTTAATAATTTTTTAATAAGTTTTTTATAAACAATTAATTTTATTTAATGTTCTACGCCTTTTAAAAATTTGAAAAAAATATTAACATACACTTAAAACTATAAGAAATCAAAATCCGTTGAGAAAATTTTGGAGCGACAATTATTTTAAAAGTTATAAACAAATTATATTGAACGGAGATGCGATTTTAATTATTTTCAAAATTAAAACATTATTTTTAACTACGAAATGAACAAAACACTGTCAAATTAACATTTTTATTCAATTATATAACCATAAAAATTGATAAAAATTATCAAAAACTAAGTTTAGCGTTGATGCACAACATAGAAAGAGATGAACAGATATCAGGTTCTCACTCACTCACATGGTTTACGCTTTACGCCGACGCTTTCACGCCATCATGGGACGGTACCTTTACTCTTTATGTTATCTTGACAACCTGCTGACATGCAACCGAGTTATGTCAGCACCTTTATGTTGAATCTATAAGGGTACGGTCACACGACTTTTGGAAAAACCATTCTTGTCTTTCTCTCTCCTATGACATAGGCATAAGTTTGTCTCACTCTACATTTTCCGTTTTTGGAAAAAGTAAGAAAATGTAGAGTGAGACAAACTTATGCCTATGTCATAGGAGAGAGAAAGCCAAGAATATTTTTTCCAAAAGTCGTGTGACCGTACCCTTATAGCATTCTTGAACGGAACGTAACCAATCAATATACTTAGCATTATTACGTTACGATTACGTTCCATTCAAGGTGCTATTGTGGACTCAACCTTCAGGCCAACGCTGAATAGAAACTTAACCGGAACCGCAATCGTGAATGTGAGCGGAAGAATGAGTTAGAGAAGAATAAGTATGTTGTTCATCCTTCTCTAACTCATTCTTAAGCTTATGGTTTCGGTTAATTTTTTATTTTTCGTTGCTCTTTATGAGGATTATACACTTCGATTTAAGAAGCTAAGCGGGACGGTTTTTCGTGGCGCTTATCTTATAATTTACTATATATATAAGAGCGTCACCTTTTATGCATCTTAGATCGAAGTGTGGATTCCCCATTAGGTTGGTTCCGGAATGGACTATGACGCAACGCGTCCCCATTGCACCCTTAGGACGCAGTCCCATGGCAGCGTTTTGCGTTGCGTTGTAATGAGAGAGAATGCAGCAAACGTATATTTGCGTCTTTTTCTCTCCCATTACGACGCAACGCAAAACGCTGTCATGGGACTCCACCCTTAGGGTGCAGTCCCATGGCACCGTTTTGCGTTGCGTTTTGTAACTAGGCCATGAGTGTGAGAGAGATACAGATATAGGTTTGCTCTATTTGCACTCATTGCCTAGTTACAAAACGCAACGCAAAACGCTACCATGGGACTCCAGCCTTAACCAGAACCACAATCGTAATGGCCTTTCTCCAATAGTACGCGAACGTGAAAATTCCGTGCTGATGTCACAATGTTATTCAAATGGGTGACGTTAGCACGTTTACGTTCACGTACATGCAATGGAGACGCGTTGCGTCACAGAGATGCCATTGGGCGGAGGAATTTCATCCCCACTCTTGCACCATTTTACATTTAAGTCAATGTAAAATGGCGCAAGAGTGGGGATGAAATTCCTCCGCCCAATGGCATCTCTGTTGCGTCATAGTCAGTGTCATTGACAGTGTTTTGTTCATTTCGTAGTTAAAAATAATGTTTTAATTTTGAAAATAATCAAAATCGCATCTCCGTTCAATATAATTTGTTTATAACTTTTAAAATAATTGTCGCTCCAAAATTTTCTCAACGGATTTTGATTTCTTATAGTTTTAAGTGTATGTTAATATTTTTTTTTTTCAAATTTTTAAAAGGCGTAGAACATTAAATAAAATTAATTGTTTATAAAAAATTTATTAAAAAATTATTAAAAAATAAACTCTTTTAAAATTTTCTAATTCTGAACGAAAGTATATTTTACCCACACAGCACATGATATTTCCTGAATACTTCCTGAATATTTCACTGAAAGATTGAAATATTTCATTGCAAGATTCAGGAAATATTTCTGCAAACAGGAAAATGTCCGCTTCTGTGGGAATATTGACGCGAAAGTTGAGAAAATATTTCATTGAAATATTTTGGAAATATTCAACTGAAATGATGCGCACTGGTCGAACTCAGTTTCTATGGCCTGTAGAGTTGCGCAGTAGTTTTTGGCTTACTATATCCTATGGGTTTTAAAATATTTCAGAAAATTCCTATTGATTTGAGGTGTTTAACAAATTTTTCCATTTTTTGAAATATTTTCACAATATTGCAGAATCTTTATGTGTAATATTGCAGGAATATTTCAATGAAATATTTTCTCAATTTTCGCGTCAATATTCCTACATAAGCGGACATTTTCCTGTTTGCAGAAATATTTCCTGAATCTTGCAATGAAATATTTCAATCTTTCAGTGAAATATTCAGGAAGTATTCAGGAAATATCATGTGCTGTGTGGGTATCCCCTTTATATTCCTGCTTGGTTCATTTAAATCGGTTTATTCATTTAGGAGAAATCAAATTTTGTTTAAAAAGTTGCAAAAAAATTAATTTTGCAATAAATTTTATAAAAAATAATTTTTTTTTCTGTTTTTTGGTGGACACATTCTTAAAGCCAAATAGAAATGTTTTTTTAACATTTCGATTTTAAAAAAATACTTTTTATTTTCTGTGAAAATTTCACGAATTCTGACCCTTTTGTTATTTGTAAAGTGCATTTACACGACTGTTGGTAGAAAAAAAATTTATCAAAAATCTGTCAAAATTGCCTTCACACAAAACTGTAAATGTTTTTCTATATTATCTTAAAAATACATTTGTTTTGTCTGAAGCTAAGTAATCGCATATTCTGCATATATAATTTACTATAATTTGCTTTGAAGTTAATGATTTAAAGTAAGTTTAATTGCAGCAATTTATATTTGCAATTACTTTAAATCGGAAGAAATAAATGTATTTTCAAGCTATTGCAGAAAGACCTTTACAATGAGGTGTGTAAACGGAAGGCGATTTTGACATTTTTCGGTAATTTTCACTGAACCCTAAACTTTTCGATTTATTTTCAGAAAACTACATTTTAATTACAATCTAATCACACGAGGAGGTATTAATTTTGTGCGAATTTATATTTTTTGATTTATTTTTATTTTTTTAATATTTATTTATTGTGGACTTAACCTAATATTCCCTGGTTAAAAAACCGGACAGATTTCGGACTAATCCGGAATTTGTCCGAAACAGTGCGGTTTATGGTCAGGTTTTTGTCACCCGAAATTGATCCGGAAAAATCCGAACTCTATACGGTTTGTGAACAACTAGTAAATCCGGAGTTGGTCGGATGAAGTCCGAAATTAATCAGTTAATTTTAACTATTTAATCCGAAATTAGTCCGAAACAGTCAAAAATTAGACTGGACAATTTAGTGAATGTGAGACGCATTCTTATTCTCTAAAGTGAATTTGTTAGAAGTTCCATTATACAGAATTTTATGTGGAAGAAATTTCCTTTATCCGTCTTTTTATGTATCCTAGTTAATAATTGTCTTACAGAGTAGATAAGCAAAATATTTAATAGAGAAATTAGAATTTAAATAAATTTACAAAAATATTGTTTTGTAAATGGTAGAAGTTTCGTTCGAAAGAATTATTATGTTTCAGAATTTTTTTTATTCGAAATTTCGTTTTTGCAAATTTTTATTTACATTTATTTTCATTTCAACGAATTTTTATAACACAAAATTCATTCATAATCGAACTTTCATTAAACAGAATTCACATTAGATCGAATTTTAATTTTTCAACATTTTCATTTGCTAAAATTTATATTAAATAGAATAGTAATTCAAACAATTTTTTAATTGATAGAAGAAATAATTGAATAAATTCTTTCTTAGCTGAATTTTCATTTCTAAAAATATTAAGTGGCATATATTTTATTTAAGCAACTTTTTATTTGACAGAAATTTCAAAAAGCAGAAATTCAATTGTACAGAATTTATGATTAGTAGAATTTCCATCTGTCAGAATGTTCATATGCTAGAAATTTCATCTAAAGAATTTAAATGTAACAGAATTGACATATGCACGAATTTCTACTTTACCGACATCTAAAGCTGACGAAAGTTTAGTTGACAGAAATTTAATGTGCCCGACAATGCTCCATTAGTTAGAGAGAGACAACAAATCTATCTAATGGAGTCTTTTCGGACAAATTATATTTCTGTTAATTAAACTTTCGTGTGCTTGATATATCGGTGAATTAGAAATTCGCGCATACTGCAATTCTGTCACATTTAAATTCTATAAAATAAAATATACAGCATATGAACATTCTGACAAATGGAAATTCTACTAATCATAAATTCTGTTCAATTGAATTTCTGCTTTTTGAAATTTCTGTCAAATAAAAAGTTGCTCAAATAAAATATATGCCACTTAATATTTTTAGAAATGAAAATTCAGCTAGAAAAGAATTCATTCTATCATTTCTTCTATCAATTAAAAAATTGTTTGAATAACTATTCTATTTAATATAAATTTTAGCAAATGAAAATTTCGAGAAAACAAAATTTATTCTAATGTGAATTCTGTATAATGATAATTCGATTAAGTATAAATTATGTACTTTAAAAATTCTTTTAAATGAGAATCACAACAAATAAAAATTCTCAAAATCGAAATTTCCAGTAAAATAAAATTCTGAAATATTAAATTCTGTTAAACAAAACTTATCCAATTTACAAATTAATACTGTTGCAAATTTGTTTAAATTCTAATTTTTTTATTATATATTTTGATTATCTACACTGTAAAACATTTAATAACTAAGATAAATAAAAATACTGATAATGGACATTCCTTCCACTTAAAATTCTGCACTGAAAGAAACTTTGTTACAATATATGATAAACCCGAAAGGAAATTTTAGTATTTTATTTTTCAAACGTAGGACATTCAGGGTTGATATCAAAGATTGATATAATTTTACGAATAGCTTTTAAAGTAACTATATTCAAGAAATTAAAAGTATTATTTCTTATTTTAAATTCAGAATTTTTGAATATTGATAAAAGTATACGAAAAAACAGTTGCAACCAGTAGTGAGTGCACTGAAAGAAACTTTGTTACAATATATGATAAAGCCAAAAGGAAATTTTAGTATTTTATTTTTCAAACTTTGGAAATTCAGGGTTGGTATTAAAAATTGATATAGTTTTACCAATTGCTTTTACAGTAAATATATTCAAGAATCTTTGAAAATTGATAAAAGTATACGAAAAACCAGTAGTCAGTAAACAGACGCGCCCATTCGTTATTTGAAAAATTTATATGAAAATTCAGAACGGTTTTTTCGTAATTTTCTAAAATTATTATATATAATATTATATTATATATATTTGCACCCATTCATTATTTAATTAGTATTAGTTTGAAGGAGGAAAGGGAATTAATTTAATTGAAACACTCTATTAAAAACAGAGTGATAAAAATGAGACAAAAATAATATTTGTCTTTAAGTTTAAGAATGCATTCAATCGTCTCCTCTTATATAGAGCTGGTAAATTAACTTGTCAGCGAGAAAAGAAACTTGCGCGCCCTGGTGTTCGCTTACGGAAGCAGTCTCGCGCTGCTTATGTTTGAAATTCGGTTAATTCCGTTCACACTGATTCGTTCAACTTCGGCAAGTTTCGACGATTCTCGTCAATTTTTTCGGTTTTTCATATCAACTTTATCAAAATTTGAAACGATTATAGAATAAAATAAAATTCTAACTACGTAGTTTGAGATATTTGGTTATAATACTTCTTAAACAGCGTATCAGAATTTGACATTTTGAGTTTTATTACAAACATTTTGAATTTTGTGAAGATTATACTAAATTCTCTTTTCATATATATTGTACTTCCTTATTTTACTTCTAAACATTCCTAAAAGTAGTAACGAAAATCATTACCATACCAAAATGTCCTACACTTGTAACTAAATATACTAAAAAGTGACTCCACAATATTAAATTTTGCAACAAAGTTTCTTTCAGTGTGTATAATGGAACTTCTAACAAATTCACTTTAGAGAATAAGAATGCGTTTCGTGAATGTTAATAAAAAAATAATTATTATTACACAAATTAATTATCATTACTTTATATGGTACATTCAACATATTTTTCGATATACCTATCGCAATTTTATTTACATTAACTTAAAATTTCTAACGCTTGGGGATTCGAACCTACACCTATCTAACATTATAACGCACTGAAATCGAATACACTAACCACTATACCACGCTCGCATAGGATTTCAAATTCATAATAGAATTTATGAAGTGCCACGAAAAGAATTTACAAAAAAGTAACACATTAGTGTTAATTATAATATTAAAAAAAGATAACTAATAATACTAGTAAATTTGTAAAAACAAATTGACTGCAGAAGTAAATATTTTATCTATCATAAGTAAATACCCTGAACAAAAAGTCGGACCGATTTCGGACTAATCCGGAATTTGTCCGCAAGAGTACGGTTTATTGTGGAGTTTTTTCACCCTGAATTAAGTTTGAACTGAATACAGTTTTTTATAACTATTGAATCCGTAATTAGTCCGATTTAGTCCGAAGTTAGTCAGATCATATGCAACTATAGTAAATGCTCAGTAATAAGGGGTGAATTAAAGTGGATTGGCACTTTTATGCCCTTAAATTCCAAACCAATTCCGTTTTTGTCCGCAATCTTAATGAATTCCTTTTCTATTGTTAAATTGACAATTTCTATCCAATTCAATTCTCTGTAACCACGTGACCAGAGTCTGAATTCACTTAAATGCCGTTTAAGGGAATCATTTGTTGTGGAGTTAATGCCTTTTAATTAACATTGAATTCTTTAAAGGGCATTAAAGGGGATTCAAATTCTGGTCACGTGGTTACAGAGTATTGAATTGGATAGAAATTATCAATTTAACAATAGAAAAGGAATTCATTAAGATTGCGGACAAAAACGAAATTGATTTGGAATTTAAGAGCATAAAAGTGCCAATCCACTTTAATTCACTCCTTATTACTGGGTGCAGAAGTAATCCGATTGGTTCAACCAGTGAATCCGCAGCTATTCCGAAACAGTCTGCTTATGGACAGGTTTTTGTCACTCAGGATTAGCCTGGATAAATCCAAACTCAATACGGTTTTTGTATAACCAGTGAATCCGGAATTAGTCCAATCTAGTCCCAAGTTAGTCTGATAATATGCAACTTGCAAATGTGAAATTAGTCCGATTAAGTCCGGAATTAATCTGGTTATGGTCAGGTTTATGCCATATACGAAAATATATTTATAGTTTAAATTTATCTGAATTTAATACAAATTGTTCTTAATATACAAATTCAATATTATACCAAAATCTTTGCATACAGATTTTGGATTGTTCCATACTTGTTTCGGATTCAATCTTTCAACTGGATTACTTTCGGATTATTGCGGACTGAATTCGTATTCTTTGCACATTGATTTCGCATTATTCCGTATTTATTTTAGATTAATTTTTTAACGGACATAATTTCGGTTTGTTGCGTAATAATTAAAGATTTAATTCATTGACATTTATGATTACTCCAGACTGATTTAGGATTCATCATTTCGCTCGGATTAACGTTAAATTGATGCGGATCATTTTCGGTTATTTTTCGTATAATTATCGTCCTAATCCACAATTATATGTCCGGATTTAATCCAGATCAGTCCGAAATTTTTGCCAGGGATATAATATGATTCGGGTGTCCGACTATTTCCGGATTCATAGCATACATATTTCGGATTGTTTCGTATTTGTTTTAGAATAGGATTTTACCACACTAATTCCAAATTGAAGCGGACTAATGTCGGATTCTTAGCATACAGATTTCGGATTGTTTCGTACTTCTTTCGGAATAGGATTTTGCAACACTTAATTTCAAATTGTTGAGGACTAATATCGGATTTCTTGCTTACAGAGCTCGGATTGCTTCGGACATTTTACGGATTAAGTTTTTTTAACTAGATTAAATTCGGATTGTTGAGGACTGATTCCGTATTCTTTACACATTGATTTCGGATAATTCCGTACTTATTTTAGAAGAATTCTTCACCGGTCATAAATTCGGATTGTTGCGGACTAATTACGGACTGAATTCGTAGACATTCAGGATTACTCCGGAGTGTTTTCGGATTCAGGTTTTCGTTCGGATTAATATCAGAATAACGCGGATCATTTTCGGACATTTTTCGTACAATTTTCAGACTAATCCGTAATAATCTGTCCGTATTTAATCCGGAATTAGTCCGAAATTTTTACCAGGGTTTCTATCCATTTTTGCTATAACAACAACAAACAAAATATACTATAAATTTATTTGTTTTTAAAATAGTGATTAAACTTCTTAATTACATCTAGTTCATAAATATACTATTATTATTTCTGTTAGTATTATTATTATCATTACATTTATTATTAATATTTCAAGTTACGTGTAACTACCCATCCCTATAGACCCAACCTTTTTTACAACAGTGCTTACAGTTAAGTCCAACGCACAATAGGTTTGTGAAAGTCGTTCGCGAACGAGACGCATGAGATAGACAAGGACACAAATATATCTCTGTCCTTTTCTAACTCATGCTTTGCGTTCGCGAACGACTTTCGCGAATCTATTGTGCTTAGGCCTTTACATGTGATTCGAGTTATTTGTCGTTTTTATTTAGCTGTTGAAAAATCTACAAGTGTTTTTATTGTGCGTTTGTGTTTTTTCTCTTATAATAAAAATAATAAAAAAATTCTTACAGTTACATGTGATTATTATTAATTTAATATATTAAATATAATAATGCAACTAAAATAAATAATATTTAAGGTAAGTATTGAAATACGATTTATTCTTATAATAAATGCATAACAAACAAACAAATATATAAATGTCACTTTATTTTAATCACAAACACACATATACACATGGTACAATTATTTATTAAAAATTGTAATTTTTATTTATATATATATATAAATATCTATTTTTCAACCTACAGGTTAAAATTTAGACAATTTAAATTTAAACAATTTATTTATTAATTTATTTATTAAACAATATATTTTAGACACAAAGGGGGGTTGGCGCGCGAAGCGCGCAGGGGGGCGAAGCCCCCCTAGTATATATATATATATATATACTAGGGGGGCTTTGCCCCCCTGCGCGCTTCGCGCGCCAACCCCCCTCCTCTATTTTTATATTTATTTTAATTTTTATAAATTTAAAGTAATTTTTTCTTAATATGAATGCATCTCAATAAATTACATACAATACATATATGACAAAATACACATAGATTTTGACGTAATGTAACAATCGTTATGGACCTTTTTTTATCTATATGTCAAAAATTAGATTAAACTTTGACATATATTTTGACCGATTTTACACTGTAGGTTAAAAAGACGTTAAATTTTAAATAGATTTTGACGTATCCTAGATACGTTTATTGTCCTTTATTTTCCCTTTTTAAGTTGTAGTTAAATAAAAGTCAAATTACACATAGATTATCACGTAACTAAATAACAGAGTAAAAAAAACGTCAAAATTAGGTCAAAATGATAGGTGTAAGAGCAAACACAATTTAAAAATTACCTTACATTGTTAGGTCAGATGGCAAACTTCACCTCATCATTAAGTCTGCGCGCGGAAATTGTTTGACAAATTTTGACGTCTAGGTCAAAACTGCCCTTAAGCTTGACCTAAATTTTGAAGGTAGCGGGAATTCTTTGTCAAATTTTGATGCGTAGGTCACAACTGCCCTCAAAATTGACCTAAATTTTGAGGGTAGCTGAAATTGTTTGTCAAATTTTGACGTCTAGGTCAAAACTGCCCTTAAAATTGACCTAAATTTTGGGGTTAGCGGATATTTTTTGTCAAATTTTGATGTCTAGATCAAAACTGCCTTCAAAATTGACCTAAATTTTGGGGTTAGCGGATATTTTTTGTCAAATTTTGATGTCTAGATCAAAACTGCCTTCAAAATTGACCTAAATTTTGAGGGTAGAGGGAATTCTTTGTCAAATTTTGACGTCTAGGTCAAAACTGCCTTCAAAATTGACCTAAATTTTGAAAGTAGCGGGAATTCTTTGTCAAATTTTGATGCGAAGGTCACAACTGCCCTCAAAATTGACCTAAATTTTGAAAGTAGCGGGAATTCTTTGTCAAATTTTGATGCGAAGGTCACAACTGCCCTCAAAATTGACCTAAATTTTGAGGGTAGTGGAAATTGTTTGTCAAATTTTGACGTCTAGGTCAAAACTTCCCTCAAAATTGACCTAAATTTTGACGTCTAGGTCAAAACTGGCCTCAAAATTGACCTATATTTTGGCATATATTAACAGTGGACCAACCTTGACTATGTTCCTTTTCTAAGGGGCCCTTAGAAATGACTGAATCAGCGGCGGCGGCGGCGAAATGATTTTATATTATAGGGATAGATATATATATATATATATATATCCCCACAGCACCGAAACTTTCCTAAAAATTTATTAAATATTTACTTGCAATGTTCGGAATATGTAATTGCAATGTTTATTGAAAGTTGTGTAAAGAACAATTTTCATTAAACATTTTAGTTAAATATGCCGAATATTACAAGTAAATATTCAATAAATTGTTAGGAAAGTTTCGGTGCTGTGGGGGTATATATGAGGCATTCCATTTCAAAACGACCCCCTTCGTAAACAATTGCCAATGTAAGACAATTTTTAAATGAATATTTCTTCCATTCTGTAGAACCAAATTACTTTTTATATAAGTGATTTCGAAAGTAGAATTTCTGAACTTTCTGATAATAAAAAAATATATTTTTTTAATAATTTAATTTAAATAGAAAATTGAGTTTAAAAGTTAAACTTTGAAAAATCTCAAAACACGTTACCTCCGATTTTAATAAAATTCATATTAAACGAAAGCTTGAATATTCTTCTTTTTATTTATCAAACGATAATAATGGACATTTCAGTGGATTTTGAGAAAATAATTAAATATCACAAACATTTCGAAGGTTATATTGAGAAAACCATTTATTAAGTATAGGGCGGCATTTGTTTTTCCCAATTTATGCATAATAATCTTCTAAATGTCTGTAAAATTTAATTATTTTTTTAAAATCCACTGAAATGTCCATTATTATCGTTTGATAAATAAAAAGAAGAATATTCAAGCTTTCGTTTAATATGAATTTTATTAAAATCGGAGGTAACGTGTTTTGTGATTTTTCAAAGTTTAACTTTTAAACTCAATTTTCTATTTAAATTAAATTATTAAAAAAATATATTTTTTTATTATCAGAAAGTTCAGAAATTCTACTTTTGAAATCACTAATATAAAAAGTAATTTGGTTCTACAGAATGGAAGAAATATTCATTTAAAAATTGTCTTACATTGGCAATTGTTTACGAAGGGGGTCGTTTTGAAATGGAATGCCTCATATATTTTTTTTTTAAAAAATGGTATTCACATATGACCGTAAATACGGGCATAAATACGGCTGTATTTGCTGTTTCAATTACACTACCCTTTTAAGGCCCGTATTTAGGGTCGTATTCACAGTCATATTTACGCTCGTATTTACAGTCGTTCTTTTTCAGTAGGGGCGCCAGCACTAATTGTCGAGGCTTGGCTAGACTACGCCGAACAATCGTCTAAGTACTAAGCCAGTGGTGAACATCGGTACTACACTGGCATTTCCCATTGGGAAGTTTCATAAAAATCCATTAAAAATTTTTTCAACACACTTTTGGCCCGAACAGTGGATATAATAATAATAATAATAATAGTTTTCTGCAAAGTTAACACTAAGTTTTTTCATTGTCGCTTTACATGACTGAGTGTTTGAACTTATTCAATTATTCAAAAACAAATTCATTTCAAACATTAAAGCCTTGTAATTCAGTAGTTTTTGGGTTTTGAGAAAATTGTTATTAGGGTTTTTTCTCAAACTCCATGGGTGGCTCACAGAACTCTGATCAGAACTACAAGAACTCTTAATTTAAAAAAAAACAAATTTTTTTGAATCTTCAATGTATTGTAGTTCAGTAGTTTTTAGGTTTTGAAAAAATTCTTATTAGGAATTTTTATCAAACACTATTGGGGGTTCACAAAACTCTGATCAGAACTCATAGAACTTTCAATTTAAAAAAAAACAATTTTTTTTAAACATAAAAGTCTTGTAGTTTAATAGTTTTTAGGTTTTGAAAAAATTGGTTTCAGGGTTTTTTATTAAACACTATTGGGGGCTCGCAGAAATCTGATTAGAACTCATAAAACTTTCAATTGAAAAAAAAATAATTTCTTTTAAAACATGAAAGTCTTGTAGTTTTGTAGTTTTTAGGTTTTGAAAAAATTGTTGTAAGAGTTTTTTATCGATCTAGATGGGGGGCTAACGAAACTCTAATCAGAATTCTTGTAACGTAACATTTTAGATTTTTTGAAAAATTGTCTTTAGAGCTGAGCAAAATAATTCGAACCGAACTGTTCGAATTTTTTCGCCTAGTTCGAATGTCGAAAATTCGACATTCGAGTCAGCTTAGTTCGAATGTCGAAAATCCGACATTCGAACTAGCCCAGTTCGGATGTCGAATATTCGACATTCGAGTTACTACAAAATTCGAACCGAACCGAGTTGTTTTCGATTTTAGTACGCTAAAATGTCGAATTATAAAATTCGACATTTCAGTCGCCCAGTTCGAATGTCGAAAAACCGACATTCGAGTTAGCCTAGTTCGAATGTGGAATATTCGACATTCGAACTATCCCAGTTCGGATGTCGAATATTCGACATTCGACATTTTGGCGCCCCAAAACCGATCAAAACTCGGTTCGGTTCGAATTTTGCACAGCTCTAATTGTCGTGTTTTTAATTTTTTTTTATGACTTCGGATTATCAGAACTATTCGAATAAAATGTAGGGAACTCTAGAACTCTATTAAAACAACTCAAAACTCTAATTAAAAATCCATTTTTTCAATAGTGGGGGACTGCGTGAAGTTGGCCCCCTATTATGAAAAAACTTATTTTTTACTATTTAATCGCCGGAACTATTTAAAAAATCGCCAGCGGATCCCTCAGTCCGACGAATAAGTTAGTTTTTTAAATAAATAATTAATAAACAAATTTTCCATTGTCTTCATCTTTCAGCACTAATTGAGCACTAAATAATATTTTATTGATAAATATTTTGTTGGCGTTTTTAGCGTGTTTTTTGTAATGGTGCGGTTAGCAGATAGCTTAGTCAGACGAATAAGTTATTTTTTTAAATAAATAATAAATAAATAAATTTTGTATTGTGTTGATCTTTCAGCAATAATTGAGCACTAAATAATATGCTATTGATAACTATTTTGTTGCCGTATTTAATGTGTTTTTCCTAATGGTGCGGATAGCAGTTCGCTCACTCATTTGAATAAGTTTTTCTTTTAAATAAATAATTAATAAAATTTTTTTTTCATTTTGTTAATCTGCGAACACTATTTGAGCACTGAATTATAGGCTAAGAAAACGAATTATAAAACAAAATTAAAACATTTTTAACGTGTTCACTCTTTCGAAGAAATGTTTTTTATAAATAAATAATTAATAAACAATTTTTTATTGTGTTAATATTTAAGCACTAATTGAGCACTAAATTTTAGACTATTGATAAATATTTTGTTGTTGTTTTTGACGTGTCTGTCGTAAAGGTGCGGTTGGCGGATTACTCACTCAATCGAAAAAAAATTTTCTTTAAATAAATAATTACCCGCGTGGAAATAAAAGTACGGGCAAAATCCAGCAAAGTCCATCAAAGTACAGAATAGTATAGGCAAAGTACAGTAAAGTACGGCTAATAAGCGTTTTCCATACTTTGGAATGTACATGGTTAACAACGATATTTAAAGTACGGGGACAGTTCGGCAAAGTACGGGATCAAGAAAATAGGGTTTTCGGGAATATTTTCGAATAGAGAACTACACCAAAGTATTGGAGGCCAGTTTTTTGGGAATATTCAGTCTTAAAATTAAAATTCTGTCTTTTTAAAGTTCTGCAAAGTACGGGAAAGTACAGCAAAGTATGGGAAATTAAAAAATTAGTTTTTTTGAAATATTAAATTAGAAAATAAAATTCTGATTTTTTGGAGTTCGGCAAAGTACAGAAAAGTACAGCAAAGTATGGGAAATTTAAAAAATAGTTTTTTTGAAATATTAAATTAGAAAATAAAATTCTGAATTTTTGGAGTTCAGCAAAGTACAGAAAAGTACAGCAAAGTATGGGAGAGTAAAAAAATAGTTTTTTTGAAATATTAAATTAGAAAATAAAATTCTGATTTTTTGAAGTTCGGCAAAGTACGGGAAAGTACAGCAAAGTATGGGAGAGTAAAATAGTTTTTTTTGAAATATTAAATATGAAAATTAAAATTCTGAATTTTTAAAGTTCGGCAAAGTATAGAAAAGTATGGGAGATTAAAAAAAAGTTTTTTTTGAAACATTAATTACGAAAATTGAAATTCGGAATTTTCGGAGTACGGCAAAGTACAAAAAAGTACAGAAAAGTATAAGAGATTTAAAAAATAGTTTTTTTTGAAATATTAAATTAGAAATTAAAATTCTGAATTTTTGGGATGAGGTATGGGAGAGTAAAAAAATGATTTTCTGGAAATCTTTAATAAGAAAATTTAAAATCTGGATTTTTGGAGTTCGGTAAAGTACGGGAAAGTACAGCAAAGTATGGGAGAGTAAAAAAATAGTTTTTTTTGAAATATTAAATATGAAAATTAAAATTCTGAATTTTTAAAGTTCGGCAAAGTATAGAAAAGTATGGGAGATTAAAAAAAAGTTTTTTTTGAAACATTAATTACGAAAATTGAAATTTGGAGGAAGGGGAAATGAAGTCGGGGTTGACAATGAAAAAAGGAATGAATAGTTTTTTTTCGCGACATTCTTTCCTGAGGAAAATCTAACTCAATTATCGAATTAGCCAAACGACGTTGTTATTAATGCTTTTTTTAATAAATGACAAGCAGTATTCAACTGTCAAAAATATTAATTTTAACAATTAGCACGAGTAAAACAAATGAAACGATACATTTAGAGAAAAAAGTTAAAATTACCTTACTTTTTGAAAAACCGACCAAAATTTTGAGTAAGAGGTAACTCAAAAAATTTTAAAAATTTTAAAAAAACTTTTATACACTTTTATTTCATGTATAAAAAGGAAGAAATTCTGAAAGTATTTTTAATATTGCTAAAATCATCGAAAATTCTTATGATCACTTGGCGTGGAATTGCTCATTTTATGATTTTTTTAATACTTATTGTCATTTAAAAAATGTTTAAAAACAAAAATTTAAAAATAAGGCTCGAGAGATTGATAGAGAATTTAATTACGAAGATTTTGAAAAAAAGAAAAAGCGTTTTGGTAAAGAATTGTGACCTATTAGAGTGATTTGAAACGAAAGCACAAGTCCCGGCACGCCGCGCTGCACACTTTATTTTTTTTCTCGTAAAGTTATTTTTGTCCCATAATTTAATTTACAGGAAGTATTCTTTACTTAATTGACAATATTTACCAAAAAAAAATTTTTAAATCGAAGATATATTTTTTTCAAAATTTGAATTCAAAAAATTTTTTAAAATTTTTTTCGGGCAAAAAAAATTTTTTTATTAAATTTTATTTTTTTTCTTTAAAGTACTTCTTATTATGAGTATTTTCCAAAAAAAATTATCTTAATCGGTTAACAAGAAAAAAAGTTATGTGCATTTTTTGAAAAACCGACCAAAATTTTGAGTAAGAGGTAACTCAAAAAATTTTGAAAATTTTAAAAAAACTTTTATACACTTTTATTTCATGTATAAAAAGAAAGAAATTCTGAAAGTATTTTTAATATTGCTAAAATCATCGAAAATTTTTATGATCACTTGGCGTGGAATTGCTCAGGTCTGACATCCCCACAATTCCTTATCATCCTCAATTCAAGAGCTACATTGTTTATTGCTGATAAGAAACTGTAATTCAAAATATCAACATCCGCTTGGGAATTACTCAACTCCCTGTAAAAAAAGAAGAATTGGGTGGTCTGGGATTTTGAATTGGGATGTCGTTTCTTAAATTCGAGAAAACGACTTTTTCGAATTGGACTGATTTCTGAATTCAGAAATGTATGGTTCCGCGATCAACCCAATTCGACAGATATTTTAAAGAAGAAAATAAAGAGTTTTACACTTCACTGGACTTTGAACAGTAGTTAATTGAGACGGTGCACGTTATTCACGTAGGTGAATACATTTCTTTAAGCAATAATGTTAATTTTCAATAAAATAAAGAGAATTAAAAATTTGATATGGTCTTTGTTTACAATAGAAAAAGTTATCTACTCTTAGGGTTATTAAAACAGCTTACTTACCGACAGCTGAGAAGTATTATGATAACAAATCAAATAATGATTTTTACACGAAAGTATCATTTACGTCGGTAATTGAATATTAATAAATTAATTTTAAATTTTTTTAACGGATTAGAAATTTTTTATTAAGAATATTTAAAAAAAATTTACAATAATTACTGTGATTAATATTATTTTCAAAATATAATTATATTTTTGTTATAAAAATAATAATTTTAAAACAATTTATTTGAATTAAAAAATATAATTTCTTTTCTTGATTTTCATAATTAAAACGTTTTTAAATTATATATTCTTCAATTTTATAAATTAGGATTAAATTAAGTATAAGTAAATAATGTTAAAATATTTCGATTATTTAAAATCTTGTTAAACAATTAAAATAACGTTTTTATATAAATTTTAAAAAAATTTCTGGATAAAATATAAATTCATAAATTTTCTCCTTCTGGTTCCTGTGACACTGAAGTTTTGAAAAAATATGTAAATCAAAATTGGTAACTAATATTTTACACATTTATTAATAACATTACAAAATTAATAAAATTTTAACATTAATTTGTTAAATTATATTTAAAAAACAAATATTCTAACTACTTTTAACATTTTTAAATCCTACTCTTCAATTTAATATCAACTGACAGTCTTTTAAACTCATTTTTTTTATTAATTAATTTTTTTCAATTAAATTAAAATTTACTTTAATTTAGAAAATTTTAAATGAATATTAAGAGCATTAATAATTAAAAAAATATGTTCAACAAATCTACTATGTTTTAAAATACTAAAACTGGAAATTAAATTAATTCCAAGTTTGATTAAAAAATTATATACTTAAAATCATTAAAAACTGAAATCAAGTTTTTAATTATATTATATAAAATTTTATTGTAATTCTCTACAATTTACTTTTAAACACATTTAAAAAATTTAAAATTAATTTAATTATATTCAATTACCGACGTAAATGATACTTCCGTGTAAAAATCATCATTTGATTTGTTATCATAATACTTCTCAGCTGTCGGTAAGTAAGCTGTTTTAATAACCCTAAAAGTAGAAAACTTTTTCTATTGTAAACAAAGACCATATCAAATTTTTAATTCTCTCTATTTTATTGAAAATTAACATTATTGTTTAAAGAAATGTATTCACCTACGTGAATAACTTGCACCGTCTCAATTAACTACTGTTTAAAGTCCAGTGAAGTGTAAAATTCTTTATTTTCATCTTTAAAATATCTGTCGAATTGGGTTGATCGCGGAACCATACATTTCTGAATTCAGAAATCAGTCCAATTCGAAAAAGTCGTTTTCTCGAATTCAAGAAACGACATCCCAATTCGAAATCCCGGACCACCCAATTCTTCTTTTTTTACAGGGCTCATCTCTCCAACACATGAGTTCCGAGAATTCGCCAGATTTCGAAAAATCAAAAACAGTCTTCTGCAATAAGGATAAGAAAGAATTTTCAGTTACAAAAACGTCATAATCACAATTAAAAGAGACCGAAATTGGGAAATGGTCAGACCTCGTCCTCACTTTCAAGACCCTAAAATCCAATGAAAATTGCAAACCATCCAAAGAACACCAAAAATAGTCAATCACGCTACGACCCAAAGGGCGGCAAAATCTAAATTAGACAATCATTTTTAAATCTGCCATTACAAAGAACAAGACCGATACTTTCCATAAAATTAACTTAAGATTTACCTCTTTTACAAATAACTGAATCCTCCGAAGAACGGTCAGAAAATATAAAACTAAAGTCATTAAAAACATCAGAAGCTAAACAAGTAAGGTTTGCAATCCTACAATTAAAATCACCCCTGATGAAAACAGGTAATAAGGGGTAAGATAATCGGTTACAATCAACAACGAGTAAAAAATCCTGTAAAAACAATCAATGTCGACAGATGGTGACAAGTAAATAGTACACAAAACAAACGAGAAGCCCCCCGTTGACACCAACACAAGAATATATTCCCTCGCTGAGAACAGCAGTTTTGCTGAAAAATAAGACTTACATAACGCAATTAAAATACCTCCTTTCGCCCTGCCTCTTACAGCATCCTTTTCAGCCGCTGAATAAAGCACTAGATAATTACTATTGAATCTTATACGACCCAACTCTGTAGACTTCAACCATGTTTTGCAGAAGCATAAAATATCCTTCTCGTTGACTTCCTGCATTAGGTCCACTACGTTAGAATAGCCATGAACGTTCCAAAACAAGATTCTAAAAGGGTTATCCGCAGCTTTCCGCAGAGGACAAATGACCGGACGAGAAAAAGCTGAAGATCCAGCACCCGAGTGAACTGCACATAGAGACTGCTGCTATGATGTAGCAATTATTCGAATTATTCGAATCGAAGGAGACCTTCGATGACTCAGGAACATGGGGAGAGGAGACCTTGAGGCCCAAAAACTGGTCCAGATTGCCCTTTGGGATGATGACTTTTCCGTCAGCCTTACAATCCTTTTGTAAAGTCTTTTTTCCCTTTTCGTTGCTTTTCCTCTTCTTAATTGAAGGATTCAAACTTTGCTCCACTTTTTTCTCCACCGAATCATACTCATCTTGACCTGTGAGTAAGTGAAACTTCACAATCTCTGTGATTTAATCGACTCGAATTATTCTGTCATTAACAATCAGGTGATCGCCTTTGATTTTAACTACAAGGCCAGCCTTGGAAAGTGTGTGTGTGTTGAATCAGAATTTTCCTTCTCTCTCTATCTTCCGGGGGACAATCATTAGCAATGACAATACCCATCTCACCAAGTTTAGAAACTTTAGAGAAGATCAAACGAACCCAACGAACAGAGACGAATTTAACAATAATCGGGCACTTTTCATTGTTTTTCCCCAGTTTGTAAACATCTATTAAGGACACGTCGGGAATGACTAATCCAACACTTTGAAAAATTGACAAAACCTTGTTGAATAAATTCACATTTTCACAACTGGGAAAATTAAATATTATAATATTCTTTGATCTGTTATCTTTGTTTAATCTCTTCACTAATTTTTCCACTTTATGTGTTCTAACCGATAAAGAGGAAATAGAAGCAGCTGTAACAGATGAGGCTTTAGCAAATGCCTTTACCTCCTTATTCAGTTCATTGTGAGAAACTATTAGAGTTATAATGTCATTTGATAATTGTAAAATGACAGATTCCAAGTTCGATTCCATTTTCCCAAAAAAACAGATCCGATCAGAAACACAATACAACAAAATCACAATAGAAAGTGCATAGAAACGAGAGGGAGAACTGATAACTACAGAATAAATAAATTAAACACAAATAGACTTCAACTAACAAGAATTTTGACAGAACGCGTGACAACACGACCGAACTCTGTGAAGGTTGACACGAGACTCCTTACATAATATGTTCTGTTTTTTCAATATTTACTTTAAGCTTCCATTTATGAAAGTATTCCAACAGGAGTTGTACGTATTGTATGAGTTTATTAACTGCAAGTTTTTCGCTCGTTGAGGAGACGTAGGCTGTATCATCAGCAAAAATAGCCAATTTTGGTACATTACTAGCTAAATTATCACAGCGTGGTATATCATTAATAAAATATATAAAAAGCACTGGGCCTAGGATGGAACCCTGTGGAACACCTGCCGTTATATCAGTCTCATGTGATTTAGCACCGCGTACAGAAACAATAAATTTTCTATGTGTAAGATAGTCTAATAAAATTTTTAATATATATAATGGAAATTTATAATTCTTTAGTTTTAGAAGAAGTCCCCCAGTAAAAAAGGATTTTTTAATATAGCATTTTGGACGATTGAGCGAGGCGTCTGCTCAATTGTCTAAACGGCATTTGGACAATTGGACTGGTTGCTCAATTATCTGATGCATTAGGTCCGATCATCCCAAATGTTTTTTGTTGATAAAAAACTGCTAAATTAAAAAAAAGTATTGAAATGTTACAGAAACTATAGAGAATTCTTAATTCCAGACAAATAAAGAAAAATTAGGTATAAAAATACCTGGAGTGAGGAAAAAGAACAAGATTTCTAAAATATCACTTTTTAACTTACAGTGCAATGCTGTACTTGGAATTTAGTTGGTAAAAAAGTGAGGATTCTGATAAAGAGAAACACTTCATTATCCACTCTCAATACTCCTCATGTGGTAATATATAATTGTAGATTTTCAATAATAGTGTATTAACAATATTTTATATTGATGAATTATCTCTTTTTTAAAATGAGAAACTGAAATCTGCACTTATATATTACCACATAAAGAGTATTGAGAGTGGATAATGAAGTGTTTCTCTTTATCAGAATCCTCACTTCTTTACCAACTAAATTCCAAGTACAGCATTGCACTGTCAGTTAAAAAGTGATATTTTAGAACTTGTTAGTGAGTGAAAAAAGCTCTTGCGCACCCTGGTGTTCGATTTTGAAATGTCCTGCGCTGCTTCAAAGTAGTTAATAAGTTGTGTTACCAGTTCTATATAAGAAGAGACGCTTGCATTCTCAAACTTAGACAAATATTATCTTTGTCTTATTTTTATCACATTCTGTTTTTAACAGAGTGTTCTAATTAAATTAATTATTACTTTTTCTACTCCAGATTAGTAATTTAATATTTTTTTGAAAAAATTTTGCTATGTGTTGGTATTTGTAAAATATTGATTTCATACGTTGGTTCCGTTGGTTTTGAAAGTATTGGTAACCAAGAAATAACCAAACATTAATTTAATTTTAAAGCATTGGTAAATAATTGGTCTTTAATATTGGTCCAAAATTTGTTGCCAATAAATAACCAAGTCTTGGAAAGTCCAGCATTTGCCTTGGCAGCCAATACTCATCCAATATTGGCTGCCAATGCTTGGCAAAGTCGTGATCATCCCAAGACTCTAGCAATAGTGGTCCAATATTGGTTGCTATTATTGCACCATCATTGGTACTGCTACTGGCTCCCAATATAGGCCCATTAATGCACCAATGGTTAATTTCCCATTTGAAAGTTAAACATTTTAGAAAATAATTAAAAATAATTTTGTACGCATATCATGAAAATCCCAGAAAAAATTGTTATACTTTGATAAAAAACCAAAAAGTAGCTAAAAAAACGGCATTTTTCAATTTTCAAGGTCAAATTTCTCAAAAATCTAGGGTGATAGAACAATTATGATTACAGATTCGTGTTCAGCATCGAAAAATCTAAAAGAATCACCCTATACGACCCCAGAAATAATAAAAAAGTAAAATTCTGTTGCACTGTTTTCTTATGGAAAAACAATAATGATTAAATATTTATTAAAAAAAGAAGTAATAGAACATTTTTCTGAGTGACAATTTTTATACTGAATTAGAATATTCCTTAGAGTCGGGGAAAAAACATAAGAATATAGCTTACATATGTTCCGTCGAAAATATTAAACACTACAAGCATAAGTTTTGCTTGCTGTTAAGACTCTTGCTTATCGCTCCTATGCCTAAGATTCAAGGTTTGTTTCCGACCTTATGAAATTTTTTTCTTTAAATATAAAATCATTTTAATTTTATCTGAATATTACCTTAACATTACGTTAATATTGCTTTTTTTAGCGTCCGTCAAACTAGAGTTAAATTCCCAATGTCCTCGAATTTCTTCCAAAAAATGTTTCTTTCGCAATGAAACCGTACAAGATTGACGCAATATTGAGAAGTATAGTATCTACATTATCTGGTAATATTAACAGCATTACTTAAACATATTGGCGCAATATTGCAAGGTAATTTGGATGCAACGTTGGGAGACCATATTTATACAGTGTTGCGAGGTAATATTGGTGTAATGTTGCAAGAAAATTACCCGAGCAATATTGAAGCAAGATTACGGATATATATATATATATATATATATATATCTTATAAAAAGATATCGCCGCCGCTGTTTCAAGATTCTGTAAGGGCGCCTTATCCCAAAGGGGCCGTCAAAACTTATGTCAAAATTGACCTATTTTTTGACCTATAGGTCAAAAAGAGGATAAATAACGGCCTCACATTACGTCAAAATCTATGTCTAATTTGACCTATTTTTTGACTTGTAGGTCAAAAAGAGGATAAATAACGGCCTCACATTACGTTAATATAGGTCAATTTTGAGGGCAGTTTTGACCTAGGCGTCAAAATTTGACAAACAATTTCCGCTATTCTTAAAATTTAGGTCAATTTTAAGGGCAGTTTTGACCTACGCATCAAAAATTGACAAACAATTTCCACTACCCTCAAAATTTAGGTCAAATTTGAGGGCAGTTTTGACCCAGACGTCAAAATTTGATAAAGAATTCCCGCTACCCTCAAAATTTAGGTCAATTTTGAGGGCAGTTTTGACCAAGGCGTCAAAATTTGACAAAGAATTCCCGCTACCCTCAGAATGTAGGTCAAGTTTGAGGGCTGCTTTGATATAGACGTCAAAAATTGTCAAACAATTTCCGCGCGCAGACTTAATGATGAGGTGAAGTTTGCCATCTGACCTAACAATGTAAGGTAATTTTAAAATTGTGTTTGCTCTTACACCTATCATTTTGACCTAATTTTGACGTTTTATTTTTACTCCCTCATTTAGTTACGTCATAATCTATGTGTAATTTGACTTTTATTTAACTACAACTTAAAAAGGGACAATAAAGGACAATAAACGTATCTATGATACGTCAAAATCTATGTAAAATTTGACGCCTTTTTAACCTACAGGTTAAAAAGGGTCAAAATATATGTCAAAGTTTAATCTAATTTTTGACATATAGATAAAAAGGTCCATAACGATTGTTACATTACGTCAAAATCTATGTGTATTTTGTCATGTATTGTATGCAATTTATTAAGATGCATTGATATTAAGAAAAAATTGCTTTAAATTTATAAAAATTTAAATAAATATAAAAATAGAAATAGGGGGTTGGCGCGCAAAGCGCGCAGGGGGGCGAAGCCCCCCTAGTATATATATATATATATAGTTACACATAGTAGAGATAGATGTGAGTAATTTAAGGTAATTATGGGTTGAAATTCGACAAGATAGTCACAACAGACGAACGCATTTGATCTTCTAATACCGTGTGAGTGTTGTGCATGTAGCTCTGTGTTGTCGTGCAATGCATTAAATGCAGCTGTCGTTATGTTCGTGCATAGGACGGAGGATGTATTCTGTGTGCCATTACATTATGTGTACATTCATACTTTTATATGTAGGTGTATGTGCCCTATAAATACGTCGATCTTAACGTTTGTGGTTGTGACAAGCCAGAGCGACAGTAAATTAGTTAGAGCAAACTCTCTCTCTTTCTCTCTCTCTCTCTGCACCTCTAGTGGGTTAAAACAAAAATGGAAATAATTTCTAGGTTACCGGGTATTATTTCTCATCTCTATAATTGTTATGTAACTTCTACTTTTAATATAGTCTTAAATCGATAAATATTTAAACTTTTTAATTTTTCTTTGTATTTAATACTTACCAATTTACTTATTTATTTTTTATTTTTGTATATTTATTTGATTTATACACCCGTCTTAAGCTTATCTAGCTATACAAGTGTGTTTACATTTTCTCTTACATAATATTTCTTATATACATTTTCCTAATATGTACTAAGTTTTGCGCCTAATGAGCGACTTGAAAATTAGGAGTACTCGCATTTGCCTGGACCACCCATCTAATGGGTTTTCTCGCCAGTGGAGAGGGAAACTGTAGAAAACCTCTCCTGAGTACAACCGGTTTATCGACAGTCGAGTTCTAATGGTGTGTACCGGACAATAATCGACGGTGCACATCATTATACCTCGACGTCAAACCTCCCGCTCAGATTGTCTCACGTGCCGGAAAAATACCAAGCCAAATGGGCGCGAACCAAGGGTACTATACCCTTGGTCCTTAAACGACCGCCAAGCGAGGCATCTATCCGACTGAGCTAATCTGTCGGTCTATTTATTTTTTATAAAAAGAATTAATAAAGATATAAATGAATAAATGATTTATTTGAATTAAATTATCAGGGAAAAATTTTAAATTATGTTTGTTAGGATCGTTTTATCTAAGAGCATTAAAAAACGCCTGTAGAAATATAAAAATATTCTCTAAAACCAAGATTTTTTTTTTGAATATTTGAGTTTGTTATTCAACATATTAGACCGTTATAAAGATTTAAATATTATTAGTTTGCACTGATATTTAATTTTTCTTATGTATTTTCACAATAAAATTAATAATCATGACCTAAAATTCTTTCCACGTAAGGTACGGGAGACTAGGTGCAGTTGTTACAATTTTGATAACATTAGTTACAGTGATTAGAGTTTAACTCCAATTTGTTTGGTCATACAATTAAATGAAAGGTATATTATCTAGTTTTAAAAGGCCATAATTGATTTTAGCTCTATATCCATTATTTAATTAACTAGAAGCATTTGAGTGACAGCGTGTAAATTGTAACAACTGCACAAAGTGAATCTCAGTTGTTACAATACTAAGAATCATCTATAACATTTCTAAATTGAAGACAACTTTTATTAATTATTCATAATTTTTGACTCAACGTAATAGTGCGTGACAGTGTCATAGAGATGGCAGCACTAATATTGTTTTGAATTTTTTAAAAAATATCCGTTTTCATCATCACTTGTAACAACTGCACAACAGGTACATTTTTTACAATAAATCACTTTATTAAAAAAGTATACACTAAATGTGGACAACCAAGGCAGTTTAGAATTGATATTAGAAAATTTATTTTGTTAAGTGTAAAGGTCTATTAGTTATTTAAAAAATATTTACTTTTGGCCTCTAAAAACCAATGTACCTATTTGTTTCCTTGTAAAGCTTGCATATAATTTTTAAATTTGCTTTTTAGTTTGAGGTTATGTCAAGCGGTAGACACTCCTGCTTGCATGTTAGTATTTGTTATAACGGGTGTTTTATTTATTTTTGTTAATATTTAAGAATTCATTTATTTGTACGCGGCCAATAAAATGCCGCGTTACATTCCCTGGTAAAAATTTCGGACTAATTCCGGATTAAATAAGGACAGATTAGTACGGATTAGACCGAAAATTGTACGAAAAAGGTCCGAAAATGATCCGCTCGAGTCCGATATCAATCCGAACGAAAACCTGAATCCGAAAACACTCCGAAGTAATCCTGAATGTCTACGAATTCAGTCCGTTATTAGTCCGCAACAATCCAAATTTATGACCGGTGACGAATTCTTCTAAAATAAGTACAGAATCATCCGAAATCAATATGTAAAGAATACGGAATCAGTCCGCAACAATCCGAGTTTAATATGGTAAAGAAACTTAATCCGCAAAATGTCCGGAGCAATCCGAACTCTGTAAGCAAGAAATCCGGTATTAGTCCGCAACAATTTGAAATTAAGTGTGTCAAAATCAGTGGCGTAGGAACCGGGGGGCAGGGGTGGCAGTTGGCCTCCTAGTTTGAAAAATGGAGGGGCAACGGTTATAATTTGCCCCCTCAGAAAATTAGATTAAAACTTAAAGAAAAGATTTACAAATCTTCCTGATAGCTTCTGTTATTTTCTTTTGCATGACCTTTTTCCGCATTTATATTAATTTATATTATTATTATTAATTAATTAATTAATTAATATTAATTCTCGTGGCTTTCAATCCGAGAGTTGTGAATTAGACTTAATATTCATTATGCTCTTTTCATTTTGAGATGGAAGTTTGAAACCCGCCCTGTTGTTTGTAAAATATTATACGTTCCGAAACCTGATAAATGCACATGTTAATAGGCATTAATGTTTAAAGCACATTTTGTCAAAGTTATATTATAAACATGTGATGTAATAGTTTGTTTTTTGTTTATATACGAATATGTATAACATTAGCTAGCTAAATTGGTTTAAATATATTTTATTAGTCTAAAAATATTGATATAATGCAGAAAGGGCAAAAAAGCATAACGGATTTTATGAGAACGTCTGAATTGTTGACTAATAAAACAACAAGGCATGGTAAGAAATGACTGTTATATTAGTAAGCGATGCTTTGTCACTTTATCAGGTTTAAAAATTTGTAGTTTCTGATTTTAAGTTAGTCAAAGAAAATTAACACAATAGAAATATTTAAGGCACTTATCTAAATAATAAACTAACAATGAAATAGTTAGAAACGACTATTTATTTGTCAGGTTTAATTTGAGGTTATGTTAATGTAACAAAATCAGTCGGTTTTTTATGTTATATATACAATTCATATTTTTAACTATTATTTTATTTTTTTTAACAATTGAGTTACTTTCTATTAAAATATGCATGGTGGTTTCTCTTTTAATTGTTTTGATCAAAATGTAAATTACAATTAAACTACATACAATAGTACATTTTAATTGATTCAAAAAACGATAATTTAGGCAAATGACTAATTCATGTTTTTAGTTTTTTGATAATGTTTTAATTAGATAATAATTAATTTGTTTAAATAAATAAATAAATAATAATAATAAATATTGATAATAAATAAATAAAAATAATAATTTGATAATAATAATAATAATAATAATAATAATAATAATTTAGATAATGTTTTTATGTAGATCTCACAGAAGAAACAGAAAATAGCAATCAAAGTAAAGATGTTTCCTGCATTCCTAATCTTCTGGTAAAAAATCAACCATTACAAAATTTCAATTTTCCACAAACGAATGGTCGAAAAGTTAACTATAAATGGTTCCAAGATCACGACTGGTTGCACTATGATGCTGAACGGAATATACTTTTATGTTATTCTTGCATTACAGCTTGTAATATGATTGAAAAGGATAAAATAAATAAAAGCCAGTGGTTTCATGGTGTTGAATTGACTTTTTTGAGTGAAAGCTTTAAAAATTGGAAAAAAGCAACTAGCACATTAGTTATTCATGAAAAAAGTAAATTTCATAGAAAATGTACTGAAGTCATATTCAATCGACAAAATGATGTTCCAATAAACGTGCAGTTGGAAGACTCTCAACTTAGAGAAATGCGTATTGCTCAAACTTGTATGACAATGATCATTAGCTCACTACGATTTTTATCAGTTTCTGTAAATGCTATAAGGGGTCATGAAAATGATGAAGGAAACTTAAGGTTATTAATACAAGAAAGAACGCTTGAATCTTCAAATTTAAAGCATTGGATAGAGAGGCGAAATAATTATTTAAGCCCTCAAATTCAAAATGAAATCATAGAGATTATGGCACATACTGTTTTGCGGGATATTATTTGTGAAATTTGTTAAAATAAAATGTATTTCATAGAATATTATCTGAAAACTTAGCATTAGAATATTGAATTTTGTCAATATGAAACTTTCTAATCTTAGGTTCAGGTATAAGAGAGACTTAATTGCTAGTGACGTCGACAAAGTGTTAGTATGAATTGTAAGCCCTAACTTTATTGCGGTAACTCAGGTACTCATGTAGGATGGTTACAAGTTTAGTTCTTTACAGTATTCTGAAGGGATAAGTTGTTCGCACCGAGCGCGTTTAAACTTGTAGAATTTAACTATTTCTATTAAATATTTGTTAAACACTATTTTCCTTGA
Organism: Leptopilina syphax; assembly: GCA_032872505.1. Taxonomy (NCBI): domain Eukaryota; kingdom Metazoa; phylum Arthropoda; class Insecta; order Hymenoptera; family Figitidae; genus Leptopilina; species Leptopilina syphax. The sequence continues at coordinate 18,055,272 of CM065471.1, read as the reverse complement.
ATTTATTCCATATCCTCAACAGGTTATGGGCCCAGACTACGTTGTTTAGTGAAAATAGTGAAGAGCAATTTAAAAGTTAAAAAGAAAAATGGAAATGAAAGTGGAAAAATTACGTGATAAGGACAATTGGCATCAGTGGCGGTTTGTTCTTCGCACTCTATTAGAAAATGAAGACAATTTATTAGAAGTGTGTGAGAAAAAATTAGTGAAACCGGCTGTTGGAGCAGAAAATTATGCAGATGATTTGCAGAAATTTGAAAAAGCTGATAAAGCAGCTAGAAAGTTAATTATCACGTCAGTTGAGAAGAAACCAATGGAGTTACTTTTAAATTGTACTACCTTCGCGAAAATGTGGGAAAAGTTAAATTCAGTGTATGATATGAAGTCAGATGAAGTTTTATCACTGGTTCAAATGCAGTTTTTTGATTGTAAATGGGACTCCAGCGAGAGTGTTGCACATAATTTGACAAAACTCGAAACGTTGACAGTGAAAATGAAAAGTCTCGGTGGCGAAATTCCAGAATCAATGTTACTGACGCGTATTCTTAATACTTTACCGTCAAAGTTCAACCATTTTCACAGTGCGTGGGATTCGGTCGATGATTCAAAAAGAACTCTAGCAAATTTAACGGCAAGATTAATGGCAGAGGAAGTACGAATGCAAGTCCAAGACAACTCGGATGCATCTACTGTTGCATTATTCACGAAGAATAATCAAAAAGGTGCAGCTGCAAAGTATCATCAGAATAAACAAAATAATGAAGAAACTAAGCGGAAGTTTACAAATGTTATGTGCTACAATTGTGGAAAAAAGGGTCACATGAAAAGGGATTGCTACGGTTGTTATTCCTGTGGATCAAAGGGTCATCTTGCAAGGAACTGTCCAACGGGTAACGGTAATTCAAGTACGAAGATGGAAACTAATAATGCGCAGCAAAATTCTGACAAAAGGGAAGCGTTAATGGGAACAAGAGACGCTGTCAATGAAGACTACTGGCTGATAGATTCAGGAGCATCGGATCATATGACGTACAAGCGGGATTGTTTTTACATCTATGAAGAGTTCAATTCTCCCTTAATTATCAAGATTGGAAACGGGGACGATATTTGCGCTTATGGTAAAGGTAATATAAATGTAGAAACGTTTGTTAATGATAAGTGGATTCCAAGTACCATTTGTGATGTTCTATATGTTCCGTTGTTAAAGCAAAATTTATTTTCAGTAAAGGTTACTGCTAAAAAAGGTGTAAATTTTTCAATAACTGATAATGGGAAACAATGTTTATTTACGCGAGATAATAAAATTATAGCAACAGGTTCAGATTTTGGGAATTTATACAAAGTAGATTTGCGTGTGTGTGTAACAAAAGATTGTTTCATTACTAATAAAATTGATAATTTGCAATTATGGCATGAAAGAATGTGTCATCAAAATAAAAAGCATGTAAAATCATTTGTAAAAGGTTTAGGGATAGATATTTATGGAACTGATGATCTTTGTGACGGTTGTGCATATGGGAAGCAATGTAGACGAGCATTTCATGAAAGATCTGTACGATCAACTGCAGCTCGGCAAGTTATACATACTGATGTGTGCGGTCCGATGCAAGTTGAATCATTAGGCAGAAAACGTTATGCTTTATTCTTTAAAGATGAATTTTCAGGTTATCGAAGGGTTTACTTTATCAGGGAAAAATCAGAAGTTTACGAGAATCTAAAAAGGTTTTGCACAGAAGTCAAAAATCAATTTGGTAAAAATGTTAAAGAAATTCATAGTGATGGCGGTAAAGAGTATGTTAATAAGGATGTAGAAAAGTTTTTAAACAGTCAGGGTATAAATTATACAGTCAATGTACCATACACGCCCCAACAAAACGGAATCGCGGAGCGCGAAAATCGAACTATAGTAGAAGCCGCGAGGTCTATGATTTTCTCTAAATCGGATCTTCCCTTTTCTTTATGGGGAGAGGCAATGAACACAGCTGTTAATGTTATAAATCGAACGGGTCCAACAAAAGAAGTAGGGAAAACACTGCATGAGTTATGGTATAATAAACAAGCAAGTGTTAAAGATTTGAAAATTTTTGGTACGGAATGTTTTGTTCACATTCCTAATGAGAAACGTAAAAAATTAGATAAGAAAGCAATGAAAGGATTCTTAGTTGGCTATCTTGATGACTGCAAGGGTTATCGAGTTTTTATTCCTGAAAAGGGTGATGTCGTTTTAAGTAGAGATGTAATATTTAAAAATGAAGTTTTGGTACCTCAAGAAGTAATTTTAGATAATTCAAATAACACCGATCTGAAAAAGGAAAAAGTGTTGTTTGAAAAATCTGATAGTGACGAGGAAAACGAAGACGAAACAGAACACTTGCAATCATCAACGGTAAGTGATGTTTCAAATAAACGCCAACTAAGAAATAGACAAACTATTGCCCCTCCTGATTACTATGGATGCCCGATAACTTATCTTGCAGAAACTATACCTGATAACTACAGAGATGCTATAAGTTCGAAAAATAGTAAAGAATGGCAAATAGCTATGCAAGATGAGTTTAAATCGTTACGCGAAAATGATACTTGGGATTAAATTAAATTAAATTAAATTAAATTAAATTAATTAATTAATTAATTAATTAATTTAATTAATTAAATTAAATTCTGATGGTTCTGAACGATATAAAGCACGGGTAGTAATAAGGCGTTACTCACAATCAGAGGGAATTGATTACAAAGAAACGTTTAGTCCTGTAGCGCGTTTTGATACTGTAAGAATAATGTTAAGCATTGCAGCATGTGAAAAGTTAAAATTAGCTCAATTTTACATCAAGACCGCGTTTTTGTATGGAGATCTAAAAGAAAATATTTTCATGAAACAACCTGAGGGATTTGATGATGGTACATTAAGAGTGTGTAGATTAAAAAAAAGTCTGTATGGATTAAAACAAGCTCCAAGATGTTGGACTGAACGTTTTTCAAATTTTGTTAAGGGTTTTGGTTTTTGGGTAAGCTCAGCTGATCCATGTTTTTATATATATGATCGAGACAATTTTAAAATGTTTTTAACAATTTATGTAGATGATGGACTCTTAACTGCCACACATGAAGATCTTATTAAAGATTTATTTTGTGAACTAAACAAAGAATTTAAAACAACAACAACGACAAATGTAAAATTGTTTCTAGGTATGGAAATTTGTCGACTCGAGAATGGCTCTATTTTTGTAAATCAAGAAAAATACATTGCAAACATTTTGAATAGGTTTAACTTAAATGAGGCGAACAGTGTGTCAACACCTATTGAAATTGGTTGGAATGCAGGTAGTTTCGAAGATGAAAAGTGTGATGCACCCTATAGAGAGGCGGTCGGTTGTCTTATGTTTGTGCAGGTAGTAAGTAGACCTGACATCAGCTTTGCCGTTAATGTAATCTCAAGAGTTTTAGAAAATCCAAGTTTATCACATTGGAAACTTGTAAAGAGAATTTTTAGATATTTGAGGGGCACAATTGATGTTGGTCTACTGTACTGCTGTGAGAATGACGATTTTCAAGCATTTAGCGATGCAGATTATGCTGGCGATACAGAAACACGAAAATCGACAACTGGTATTGTATGTAAGCACGCGGGTGCAGCCATAACTTGGCAAAGCCAAAGACAACAGTGTGTTTCGTTATCAACGACGGAAGCAGAATATGTAAGCGCGGCTGCATGTGCAAAAGAAATTGTATGGCTGAAAAAGATCTTTTCTGAGTGTGAACTGAATGCAGAGAAATATGATTTATTTGTAGACAATATGAGTGCTGTGAGATTGATTAAAAATCCGGAATTTCATAAACGAAGTAAGCACATCGACGTCAAATATCATTTTATCCGTGATTTATATTTAAACTCTGAAATCGATGTAAAGTATGTGAAAAGCGAAAATCAAATTGCAGATATTTTTACAAAGGCTCTGGCAAAACCCAGATTTATGTATTTAAGAGAAAAGCTAGGTCTTAAATGTAAAAAGGAGATAACAAATCTACCTGAAAAGGAGAAATAGATGATAAGTTTTAGGGAGAGTGTTAAAATAAAATGTATTTCATAGAATATTATCTGAAAACTTAGCATCAGAATATTGAATTTTGTCAATATGAAACTTTCTAATCTTAGGTTCAGGTATAAGAGAGACTTAATTGCTAGTGACGTCGACAAAGTGTTAGTATGAATTGTAAGCCCTAATTTTATTGCGGTAACTCAGGTACTCATGTAGGATGGTTACAAGTTTAGTTCTTTACAGTATTCTGAAGGGATAAGTTGTTCGCACCGAGCGCGTTTAAACTTGTAGAATTTAACTATTTCTATTAAATATTTGTTAAACACTATTTTCCTTGAATTTATTCCATATCCTCAACAAAATTAAAAGTTGTTTGTGGTTTTTAATTATTGCTGATGGGACTACTAATGTAAGCGGAATAGAACAATTTTCTCTTTGTTGTCGTATTGTGAATCCCAAAACTTTAGAAGTTAGTGAAATTTTTCTTGGAATGTATAATCCTCATGATTCTAGAGGCGAAACCTTGGCAAAAGTATTAAAGGATATACTATTGCGATTAAATCTTCCTATAGATAATCTACGAGGACATTGTTTTGATGGCGCTGCTAATATGTCGGGATGTTATAAAGGAGTCCAAAAAATTTTAACAGACGAGCAACCCAAATCATTATACGTTCATTGTTCAAATCATGCAGCTGATTTGGCACTTCAAGAAGCTACACGTAAAACAGGCGGCATGTGTGATCTCTTGTGCTTAGTTAAAGATTCTTCAAATTGCATTCTGGAAAGCGCAAAAAGGAAAACGGTTTATGCAGATGTTGTTTTATCCCCAGGTTCTGCTGATCACGTTTTATCACAACAGCTTATTGCAATGTGTCCTACTCGATGGTGTGTTAGAGTTAAATCTCTTGTAAGATATGAAGAACAATATCAAAGAGTATGTAAAACACTTGAAACTATAATTGAAGAAAAAAATGCTATTTCAAATGAAAAAAAATCTGCTGTTCGTGGTTGGCTAAAGAAGTTACGCAAATTCGAAACTTTACTTTTTCTTAAAATGAGCATAGAAGTTTTTAGCCCTTGTGAGCAACTAGCGCGTGCTTTACAAAATCCAAGCCTAACTGCAACTGGTGCGAAAAAAGCTGTGGAGATAGTGTTAAATCAGTTTATGCGTTTGCGTTCAGAAGAAAACTTTAACCGAATTTATAGTGAAAGCATTGTGATATCAGAGCGTTTAGAATTAATCTTACCATCAGAGCCAAGGCAAAGGAAAGTACCACGTCGCTTAGAACAAACTGATAATCCTACACCTTCTGTATGTTTACAACCCAAAGATAAGTTTAGGAAAGAATACTATAAAGTTCTCGATACATTAATAACTTCTCTCAAAGATAGATTTGACCAAAAAGGGCTTAATATTTTAGAAGGATTAGAAAGAATTATTCTGGATGCTTTAAAAGGAGATGTATATAGTATTGAAAAAATTAGAGAGACTTTAGGAATATTTTCCGATGACTTTGATATTGCAAATCTACATGCACAACTTGTTTTATTAAAAAATTTACCCGGCGAAACTCCAACAACATGTTCTGATTTCATTGAAAAAATCTCTAAAGAATCAAATACGACAAAAGCGCTTCTACAACAGGTAATATTGTTATTGATACTTATAATGACTGTGCCTGCTTCAGCTGCAACAGCAGAGCGATCTTTTAGCGCACTTCGACGTCTTAAAACTTATCTGAGAGCTACTATGACACAAAAACGGCTAACTCAGATCGCACTTTTACATGTACATAGCCAAAAAACAAATGAGCTATACTTACAAAATATATTAAAAGAGTTTTCTGAAAGAAATGATGAAAGGAAGACAATTTTTGGACAAGTGTGGACGTTTTTATTTAAGGGGTTACACTACTTTGAAATTTTCAAAAAATTGAAAAAATTTTTTTTTGCTTAAAATACTCTTTATGGACACCAAAATGATATGTCATTAGTTATATATCGATACCTCAAGTAAAAAGACAATTTTCGAACTGTTCAAGCAGGGTCGCGCGCTAACGTTTACATTGTAATGAAAACTTTAAACTCGTTTTTCTTAAAACTGTATTTTAAAAATCGGTGGACACTCTAGCTGCCACAAATTTCAATCGATCCTCTTAGTTCTTTTTTTATTTTGTTTGTGATATAATTATCTAGCGAAATACGTACGGATTTTTCGAAATATTAATATTTAAATTTTCTAGACAACTTTAAATAATGAAATTTAGGCAAAAATATGGACTTTTTCCTTTAAATCGATGCCATTTTGCGAAAAATAAATTTTTTTGAAAACGGATACGTATTTCGCTAGATTTTGAGATACAGAAACTAAAGCATTTTTACTTTTTGATCTAGCTTAATTCTGGACCGAGTTATAGTGTCCACCGTATGGCGATACATTTTTAAAGCACTTTAACATATCATCTGTCAAACCGACAATTTAAAAAAAAAAAGAAATTTTTATATATTTTTTTGTAGTTCAAGAGTAGTACAATATCCTACTGTAATTTAATTTTCCTAAAAAAATTTCTATTCTTCAATAAAAATTGTTGAAAAAGCTTATGTTTTGAACAGGTCAAAGTGGTGTAACCCCTTAATATTTTCTTATTCTTCTATTTAATTTCATTCATATGCCAAAGTGTTTTGTTTGTAAGTTATCTTATTAAGGGATAAATGTCAATAAATATTAATTTATTTATTTTAATAAATATTTTATATCTGTAAACATTTAAATCAAATAAAATACACCTTTATACTATATATATGGGCAATTCCACGTGAGATTTCAGTCGACCTCTTAAAATCGGCCAAAAATATTTTTTTTCTATTCTGTATTGAAAAAAAACAGATACGTATTTTTTTATTATTTTTTTAGAGGCCAAATTTTTGAGTTATGAATTTTTAAAATTTTCGCTTTTTAAATGTATGTATATTTTTAATGTCAGATAACTCAAAAAATATTGCTTCTTTTCATTTTTCGACAAGAGAAAAAAAGTTTTGTTTTTCTCTCTACTTTTGAATAATCATAACAAAAAAATTTTTTTTTCATTTTTTATTAAAAAAATAAAAAAATTTTATAAACAAATTAATTTTTTTTAACTTTGGGTATGATAAATTTTTAATTTTCTTTTTTTAAAACATACCTGGAAATGATAAGAAGGTTTTGCAAATAGTTTCAGAGTGGGCCTGACAAGTTTGATGGGTCCAAAAAAATAATTAAGCTCTCCGTGCAGGTCGCACGCACGTGGCACAATGGGATTTTTTTACATTTTATTATTAAAAATTGTCTAGAGCCTACAAACCTTATCGGATTTTGATTATTATTGAATTTTTAGGCTCTAAACAATTTTTAATAATAAATTGTAAAAAAATCCCATTGTACCACGTGCGTGCGACCTGCACGGAGAGCTTAATTATTTTTTTGGACCCATCAAACTTGTCAGGCCCACTCTGAAACTTTTTGCAAAACCTTCTTATCATTTCCAGGTATGTTTTAAAAAAAGAAAATTAAAAATTTATCATACCCAAAGTTAAAAAAAATTAATTTGTTTATAAAATTTTTTTATTTTTTTAATAAAAAATGAAAAAAAAATTTTTTTGTTGTGATTATTCAAAAGTAGAGAGAAAAACAAAACTTTTTTTTTCTTGTCAAAAAATGAAAAGAAGCAATATTTTTTGAGTTATCTGACATTAAAAATATACCTACATTTAAAAAGCGAAAATTTTGAAAATTCATAACTCAAAAATTTGGCCTCCAAAAAAATAATAAAAAAATACGTATCTGTTTTTTTTCAATACAGTATAGAAAAAAAATATTTTTGGCCGATTTTAAGAGGTCGACTGAAATCTCACGTGGAATTGCCCATATATATATATATATACTAGGGGGGCTCCACCCTCTGCGCGCTTCGCGCGCCAACCCCCTTGTTTTTTCTTCTTCTTTCTTTAATAATTTACGTCAATAGTATTTTATAATATTTAAAAATTATAATAATTGGTTTAAAAAAAAATAAAAACATAAAATTCATAAATAAATAACATAAATAACATAAAATTCTATGTTGAAATTATGAATTTTATTATTATTGTTAATTATAATAATTATAATTTATTAATAATTAATATAAAAGTAAAAAAGGTTGTTTTGAATATACTATAGCTTTCACTTGCAAGAGGCCTTTGAGGTTATACTTGCCCTGTGACCTGTCCTTGGGGATAAAGAGGGAGGGGCAATTTTGAGGTTATATTTGACGTGTGACATGTGAGTGAGAATAGAGGAGAGGGGAGATTTTGAGGTTATGATTGTCCTGTGACCTGTGAGTGGGAAGAAGGGGTGTAATGTAATAATATAAATGAGGGTTTAAGGTAATGTTTTGAGGAGGTTTCGAGGTTACATTTGTCATGTTACCTATGAGTGAGGAGGGGGGTTTGTGGTCATATTTGCCATGTGACCTATGAGTAGGGAGGGATTTTTGAGGTTATGTTTGACCTGTGAGTGGGAAGGGGGTTTTGAGGTTATGTTTGACCTGTGAGTGGGAACGGGGTTTTGAGGTTATGTTTGCCCTTTGACCTTGCGTGGGAAGGGGGTTTTGAGGTTATGTTTGACCTGTGAGTGGGAACGGGGTTTTGAGGTTATGTTTGCTCTTTGACCTTGAGTGGGAAGGGGGTTTTGAGGTTATGTTTGCCCTTTGACCTTGAGTGGGAAGGGGGTTTTGAGGTTATGTTTGTCCTTTGACCTATGAGTGGGAACGGGGTTTTGAGGTTATGTTTGCCCTTTGACCTTGAGTGGGAAGGGGTTTTGAGGTTATGTTTGCCCTTTGACCTTTGACCTTTGAGGAGGGGGGATGGAATCTTGAAACAGCGGCGACAGCGGTGACAGCGATATATTTTTGTAATATAGGGAGATATATATATATATATTTATTTATTAATTTGCCCCCCCCTGAAAATAATTCGTTCCTACGCGGCTGGGCAAAATCTTATTCCGAAAGAAGTACGAAACAATCAGAAATCTGTATGCTAAGAATCCGAAAATTGTCTGCAACAATTCGGATATAATCCAACTAAGAGGTATAATCCGAAACAAATACGAAATAATCCGAAATCTGTACACAAAAAATCCGACATAAGTCCGCTTCAATTCGGAATTAGTGTGGTAAAATCATATTCCGAAACAAATACGAAACAATCCGAAACATATATGCTAAGAATCTGGTAATAGACGGCCACCCGAATCATATTATATCCCTGGTAAAAATTTCGGAGCAATCCGGATATATTAGTGTGGATTAGTTCGATAATTGTACGAAAATGATCCGCGTTAATCTAACATCAATCCGAGTGAAATTGTGAATCCTAAAAATCAGTCTAGAGTAATCTTAAATGTCTATTAATGATAGATCGTCCAACATCCTTCCGGCAGGACGAAAAAGACTCAGGTGAGTCCCTCCGAAATCACTAAAGAAAACTAACATGGATTCAGATAAATAAAAAACGAAATATATCATTGGAAAGGTAACGAAACAAGCTTTCAGCGCATATAAATATCGAGCTTGTAAGTTCAAAACTAAGGGCTGGGTAGTATGAAGAAGTTCAATTTTCCAAAAATTCACATAATTTTTAGTCACAGAATGACGAAGCCCGGTCCTGCCGGCAGGACGCTTTTCGCTTTATTTAAGAGACTACCTAGCCCAGGTTTATAAATTTAAAAACTCGATATTTACATCATTTGAAAGCTTGTTTCATTACCTTTCCAACGATATACTTAGTTTTATATTTATCTGCTTCCATATTAATTTTATAGAGCAATTTCTAAGGGACTCGCGCCTGAGTATTACTCAAATATATTGAAAAATATTAAAAATGAATTTTTTTTTAATTAAAAAATTAGGTTTCATTCTTTGAACGTTTCTGAAGAGAAAGAGACTTGTCCGGTCAAAAAATATTGATTTTTGGGGATTTTACATTAAATTTACGAAAAAATGTTTTTTTCACTGTTTAGAAACATAGCAAGTTTGAAGGCTTTGAAAAATGGTTTAATATTATTATTTTAAAAAGTCAAAAATATGGATTTTTTTGTCTTTTCGTCTACTTTAATCCCAAGGAGTGCTAGAAAAGAAAAGTTGAATTCCCTTTTTTTAAAAGCCTTTTTTTCGGAACGTCCTTCCGGCAGGATGGGCGTTTGGACGATTTATCATTAATTAAGTCTGTTATTATTACGCAACAATCCGAAATAATATCTGATTAAAACACCACAGTCCGAAAATAAGTCTTATTATTATAAGAATTTGTAAATATTTATAAAAAATCCACAGACAGTTCAAAACAATCCATATTCAATCCTATTCAAAGACTCAATCAGGAATGATTTTGGTATAATATTGAATTTGTATATTAAAAACAATTTGTATTAAATGCAGATAAATTCAAACTATAATTATAATTTCGTATGACAAAAACCTGACCAAAACCAGATTAATTCCGAATTAAATATTTTTCACATTTGCAAGTTGCGTATTATCAGACTAACTTCGGACTAATTCCAGGTTTACTGGTTATACACAAACCTCATTGAATTTGAATTTATGAGCGACAAAAACCTGTCCATAAGCAGACTGTTTCGGATTAGCTGCGGATTCACTGGTTAAACCAACCGGATTAGTTCTGCATTTACTAGTTGCATATGATCTGACTAACTGCAGACTAAACCGGACTAATTACGGATTCAATAGTGATAAAAAACGGTATTGACTTCAAACTTAATTCATGGTGAAAAAACTCCACAATAAACCGTACTGTTGCGGACATATTCCGGATTAGTCCAACATCGGTCCTACTTTTTATTCAGGGTATTTACTTATGGTAAATAAAATATTTAATTCTGCAGTCATAATTTGTTTTTACAAATTTATTAGTATTATTAGTTATCTTTTTTTAATATTATAATTAACACTGATGTGTTAGTTTTTTGTAATTTCTTTTCGTGGCACTTCATAAATTCTATTATGAATTTGAAATCCTATGCGAGTTTGGTATAGCACAAATCCAAGACTTTCTCATTTTTATGAGAATGTAAAAATACAAAAAATGTAATTTTCAAAAATTTTTTCACATTGGTAATTTTAAAAATGTTTTATTGATTAAAAATTAATAAATTGTAGGTACCTTAAAAGAAAATAATTAGCAATTTTAATTATCAATCATTTTAAAAAAATATTTTAATAAATATATCAAAATTAAAAAATAAAAAATTTATCAAAATCTTTTTTTTTAATTTGACATATTTATATTATGTACATTTTTTATAAATAAGAATCCCTTTATTTATGTTTTTTATATTATCTTTCATTATTACAACATATCGTTTAAATTACTTGACAAATTGAATTACTAATTCCTTGTTTTTTGATACTGTTAATCTCGAGGGGGTATTTACTTGTGTATTAGCGTGTACACAGAAACTTATAGAGAAAAGGGCTCTTTATTAAAATTCTATATGAAATAAGGATTTAAGTAAAAATCTGTTTGTATTAATATACGATGTTTCTACGAGCGTCAATATTATTTTCGCCTTACAAATTGACAGCTTTGATGTCGGAAATAAACTTATGACCTGGTCGCCTATAGAAAGGAATTTAGTAGAATAAGTAATTATTGTTTTATAATAAAAAATTTATTAGCGCCAAATTTTTTTTAATATCTCATATAATTGAGGAATAAAAATACATAATTAAATTAATTATTTTCATACAAAGGAATAAAATAAATAAATGTTTATAGACTAGAAAACATGATTAAAGATAATTTAACAAATATATAAGGTAAAAATTAATACTTTTTTATGATTTTGTAATTAATAAATAATTTTTAATTTTATCTAATTTTCCAATTACTAATTAACTAATTTTCCAAAATAATACATAAAAATTCAATAAATTTAAGAAATAATTTATGTAATTTTTCAAAATTCTGTATATTTGTCATTTTTATTATATTTATTAATTACAATTTAATAAATTGTACCTCTAGAGGTACTAATTATGCCAAGTCTTGTCAGGTAAATCTTGGCGCTGTACAGAATAAATGTTTTCGCCATAGTAATGCCAAATTTTGGCAATAATACTTCGGCTTAGTACTGTAAATATGTTTTTAAGAACTTAATTTCAAAATTCACAAGTTAAATAATTTTTTTTGTTAATTATTCATTGAAAAAAAAATTCAATACTAAATTAATAATTTATCGTTAGTTAAAATATTTGTAGTCATATTCTTATATTAACTAAAGTTTTAGTAGAATAAATTAAAATTGTGAAGTTGAATATACTTTTTATTTTTTAAGATGGTTAAAGTGACTTTTGTTGAATTTACTTTGTACTTGATTTTGATAACTATATAGTGAGAGCTGGTAAAGCGAACTACATTGGACAAGTTAAACAAATTTAATAAAATTAACACAAGCTTCTTGGTAAAACCAACCATCTTGTTAGGTTGTTATTGTTTTCATTCACATTTCACAAAAAGTAACCTCACTTTTTTGTCATTTTTTAATTATATGCAAATCTAAATTTTGAGTATGATTGACATGAAGCATTTTTTACTGTATCTTGAAATATTTTTTTTTGTTTTATTATTCTTCTGGTAAATATTTAAACAATGTTCTTATGTATAAAAGTCTCGTTTTTGTTTTAATGGTGTAATGTAATTATTCGGTACTTATTTTTCCATTTGGCATTATATTGCTATTCATAAAGGTAATTTTTTTTAATAAACTAATTTGTCAAATAATTTTGTAAAATCTGTTTATTTAAATGAAAAGTTAAAATATAAATTTTATATAAAAATTTAGGAATTTTATTCATTAAGCTTAAATTTATTGCACTAATCTTTCATTTATATTAAAAATTAATTTTTAAATGATTCCTTATATCAATTCCTTAATATAATATATATTACAATATACTATTGTTGCAATTACAATATCCCACTTTCAAGTTACAGAGCATATTTTCATACTTCCTTCGTATGTATGTATATTCTAACTTTTCATTCATGAGCCTCCGTAGCGCAGTTGGTAGAGCATCCGCTCCTAGCAGCGTCTTGCGTTCGAGACCTCATGATGGTAAATATTCAGGTAAATAGAAAAACAAATTTTCTTCGACAGGTATTAACATTCCAAGCATACATGACATGAGAATTACATGAAATTCTTTTTTTTTTAATTTGTAAATTTTTTTTATAAAAATAAAAGTAACATCGGCGTGACACTTAAAAATACGTATTCACCTGTACTACCGCAACATTAACATTCTGCATTGACGCCAGTACTGAATTAGTACCGATTGTCAGTACAGAACATTGTCTACATGCCAATGTTATATCTGTATTGCACAAGTACTGAAATTCAGTGTAGCCCCGATACTGTCAACGCTGGTATAGTACTGCGCCCGTGGTGCATTTCCCATTGGGATTTTTCGTTTTAATTTAACATATTTTATATTATGTATATTTACATCTGTAAAATGTCATCGTAAAAACCATATTGTGGCTCGTAGAAACATCGTATCGAGACAAAATAAATTTTTACTAATTCTTTATTTAATTTTGTTTTAAGGTAAAGGCCCACTTTTTTGATTAAGTGCTTAGTTTTTTTTGAAAAGTGATCAGAGTGGAAAAATACAGGAAAGTGGGGGAGAGTGGGTTAGCAACACTGATAGTTCTCGACCTCCAACGCCGTTAAGCTGACGTGGTAGGGGTGGTAAACCTTCGATGAGATCGTAAATTAAAAATCGAATCTTGCACTTTGAGATCCATATGCACAAGACCAAGAAAAGGAGAATTTTGAAAAAAGTGGGGGTATTTTATTTATTTATTTTTGTTTATACACCCGTCTTCAGCTTATCTAGCTATACAAGTGTGTTTACATTTCTCTTACAATATTTCTTATAAATACATTTCTTAATACTAAATTTTGCGCCTACAGAGCGACTTGAAAATTAGGAGTACTCGCATTAGCCTGGACCACCCGTCTAATGGGTTTTCTCGCCAGTGGAGAGGGAAACTGTAGAAAACCTCTCCGAGTTCAACCGGTTTATCGACAGTCGAATTCTAATGGTGTGCACTGGACAATAATCGACGGTGCACATCATTATACTTCGACGTCAAACCTCCCGCTCAGATTATCTCACGTGCCGGAAAAATCCCAGACTAATGGGCGCGAACCAAGTACCCTTGGTCCGCCCATCGAGCCAGGCACCCATCCGACTGAGCTAATCTGTCGGTAAAAAGTTGGGGTAAAGACAAAAAAAATGTGTTTTTGGTTATTTTTTATATCGCCCAGATAACACGTAAGCAATTTGCCAAGCTTACAGTGCAAAATTGCAGCAAGCTTGTCTGAGATAGCAAAATGTCCGCTGTATAGCAAGCTTTTCGTGAAAGGTTGTTGTAATCTTGCTATGAAAGATTCATGCAATCTTTCCATTAAAGATTGATACAAAATTGAAAGGAAAGATTGCTACATGCTTATTAGGAAATGTTTCTGTAAGTGCGTTGCAAGGTTTTTACAAGCTGGAAGCAAGCTTGCTGTGATTTTTTAAAAATGAGTATCAAATTTTAAGAAAACAACCAACTATCAAACAAACAAAAAATCTTGCCTTTAACCTGAAGCCCATAAAATGATTTACAGGTTAAAGTCTTTGGTTATCAATGAAAAATTAACAACTGGCGCGGTAGCGGGTCAGTACTGTGCAGTATCAGCGTAGTACTGGAACCCAGTAATGGCGCGACACTGCTGTAATACCGGGATGATAATACCGGGATGATACTGGCTTTTCAACTTTGGTGCAGTACTGACTGTCAGTACTGGTGCAGTAGTAGCCCATTACTGTTGCAGTAATGGTGCGATACTGAATAATTTTATGTCGCAGTAATTAAATTTGAATTATTAGTACTGGCTTTTCAACTTTGGTGCAGTACTGACTGTCAGTACTGGTGCAGTAGTAGCCCATTACTGTTGCAGTAATGGTGCGATACTGAATAATTTTATGTCGCAGTAATTAAATTTGAATTATTTCTAATGGTATTGTAGGGTAAAAAAGTTGTCTTCAAGCGGATATAAAACATTTATTGATCAAAATATTTTAAACTTTATTTTTATAATAATTATGACTTTTATCATTTTTAAAATATTTTGAAATAATTTGTAATAAAAAAGAAAAGTGTTAACAAAAATTTAGTTTTACGGAGCTTGATCTTCGACAGATTTTGAAGAACTTTTTTTGACCCTGTCACTGCGACCACCTTCTCTATCTGATGCACTAGAGAACCAACGACTTAATACGGATGAGATATCTGTTACCTTATCCGGAAATTGTATTTCGATGACAGCTTAAACAGATAAACAATTTTAATTATTTATTTTCGAATTTCTTTAATTGTAAAATTATTCAAAAACACCAATAACTTTATTTTTATATAAATATTTAATCATTATTATTTTTCCATAAGAATTAGGATTTTTAAAAATATATATTTTTGATATATCATTAAAAGTGTGAAGCCGTGTTTCGACCGATTGGTGCATTGAAATCCAACTGTGACGACTCGATTGTGGCTTCGCGCGGCAGCGAATGAGAGAGAAAACAGGAACGAATTTATGTGGGGAACGATGAACTTTTGAGTTATTTTATATTACTCGTGAAACATCATTATTCATTATTCTCCAGCAAAAATTCGTCCCTGTTTTCTCTCTTTCGCTGCCGCGGGAAGCCAGAATCGAGTCGTCAAAGTTGAATTTCAATGCAGCAATCGGTCGAAACACTGCTTCACATTTTTAATGATATATCGAAGACGGATGAACCTTTTTTAATTTTCGAAGGCTTATTTTTAAGCTGAAATTCTAACGAAGATTTGTGTTTTTAGAAAAATTTTATTTAAATTTTTCTAGATTTTTGAAAAAGTTGAAGTCAAGAGACAAAAATGAGAAAAATTGATTATTTTTTTTATTTTTTTCTCACTCTACAACTCAAAAAATAATTAACGAAATGACATCAAAAATGGCTTATTTTACGCAAAATTTAATCAGCTTTCTAACCGTATTTAAGTTTTTTGTACCTCCTTTTACACCACCGTCCAAAAGTATCAGGATGATTAGATTCGACTCTATAAAAAGCATGCCATCACTTTTTCAATCATATCTCGGAAATAAAAGGAGGTACAAAAAAAACTTAAATACGGTTAGAAAGCAGATTAAAATCTGCGTAAAATAAGCCGTCTGCGAAGTCATTTCGTTAATTATTTTTTAAGTTGTAGAGTGAGAAAGAAATAACTAAAAATATCAAATTTTCTCATTTTTGTCTCTTGATTTCAACTTTTTCAAAAATCTAGAAAAATTTAGATAAAATTTTTCTAAAAACACAGAAATCTTCGTTAGAATTTCAGCTTTAAAATAAGCCTTTAAAAATTAAAAAAGGTTAATCCGTCTTTGATATATCATTAAAAATGTTAAGCCGTGTTTCGACCGATTGGTGCATTGAAATTTAACTGTGACGACTTGATTCTGGCTTCGCGCGGCTGCATATGAGAGAAAAAGCAGGGACGAATTCATGCGGGGGAACGATGAACTTTTAAGTTTCTTTATATTACTCATGAAACATCATTATTTATTATTCTCCAGCAAAAATTCGTCCCTGTTATCTCTAATTCGCTGCCGCGCGAAGCCAGAATCGTGTCGTCACAGTTGAATTTCAATGCAACCAATCGGCCGAAACACGGCTTTACATTTTTAATGATATATCGAAGACGGATTAACCTTTTTTAATTTTCGAAGGCTTATTTTAAAGCTGAAATTCTAACGAAGATTTCTGTGTTTTTAGAAAAATTTTATCTAAATTTTTCTAGATTTTTGAAAAAGCTGAAGTCAAGAGACAAAAATGAGAAAATTTTATAATTTTTTTTATTTTTTTCTCACTCTTCAATTAACGAAATGACTTCAAAGACGACTTATTTTAAGCAAAATTTAATCAGCTTTCTTACCATATTTAAGTTTTTTTTGTACCTCCTTTTATTTCCGAGATATGATTGAAAAAGTGATGGCATGTTTTTTCATAGAGTCGAAAGTAATCGTCCTGATACTTTTGGACGGTAGTGTATTTCCGAGATATGATTGAAAAAGTGATAGCATGTTTTTTCATAGAGTCGAATGTAATCGTCCTGATACTTCTGGACGGTAGTGTATACCTTTATTTTCGACATGAGAGACTCCAGGAAGTGGGCTTTCTGTAGCCCATCTAGGGATTTTATTCAAAGAATTTTCGACTTGTAATGCACTTAATTTTAAGGGGCTTTCTTCTTTCTCAGAACTAACATTATCGTTAATCTGGCTGCTTTGAACAATGGTATCAGTGAATGCTCTTTCCATTCTTCTTTTATGTACCT
Source organism: Leptopilina syphax (assembly GCA_032872505.1). Classification (NCBI taxonomy): domain Eukaryota; kingdom Metazoa; phylum Arthropoda; class Insecta; order Hymenoptera; family Figitidae; genus Leptopilina; species Leptopilina syphax. The sequence continues at coordinate 18,037,762 of CM065471.1, read as the reverse complement.
TGATCGTAGTTTTCTGAAAATCAAAATTTTTAATAAAAATTTCACATGTGTTTAATGAATAAATATTCTTTTTTTATATATTTTCTTATTTAAATATTTACCTGCTTCTTTCAATAAATTAATTTCAAACTCCTTCCATGTCTTCTGCGGTTCTGATGAATTTTTTGACATTTTTTCCAGGCTAGAATATTCCTTCTTTGATGGGTAAAAGCTGTACAATTTATTTTGGTTTCTGTAAACCCAGTTGATTGGAACGACATCAAATAAAGATTTCCCGGACAACTGTCCGGTTTTTATTCAACGCGACCCTAAGTCGTCGGATGCGTCTAAAGATTTAAATCATGTATCTGTCGGTAAGATGCTTCACACATTCTATCCCGGAAAAATCGTCGGAATTCATCCGAACGGTCGCGGTAAGGTTCGCGTAGTTCTGAATAGCGGAAGAGCTGCAAATCAAATCGCGTCTGACCCTGCGTTAAAATCGAAAGGCTTAATCGCCATAATTCCATCAAGTTTCGTGACATGCCAAGGCATTATTAATAAAATCGGTCTAGACATCTCTACCGAAGATATATTGGAAAACGCGAAAATTATTGGTAATTGCAGCAAAGAGTGCAAGATTATTAACGCCCTAAGATTTAACCGAAAAAAAGTCGACGAAAAGAATGTAATTTCGTATGAACCTTCCACAACCGTCCTTCTGACGTTTCAGGGTACCACCCTACCAGAACGCATCGCAATTTTTAAAGGCTCGAGCTTGGTACGTCCATACATCCCAGACCCTCGCATGTGTCTCAAATGCTTCCGTTTTGGACACATCGCCAAACATTGTAAGTCTAAACCGAGATGCAAACAATGTGGTAGCACGACTCCTCACGACGACTCAAACTTGTGCACACACGCTTCGGGTCCTCCAAAATGCGTGAATTGCAATGGTTCACACAGAACTTCCTCGAAACAATGCCCGGAATACATTTTTCAAAAAGAAATTCGGTATTACGCGACGACCCACAAAACGTCCTTTGAAGAGGCAAAAGAAATCATTAGACCAAGGAAAAGCTCAAATCTCTCTAGCACCTTCAACTTTTCCAACTTTCCCGATCTAGGAGATTGCCCAACAACACCTGCTTCAATTTTACTTGATGATTCCAGCTCGAACAGACGTTAATTCGCTCACGCGACCTCCCAAAAAACGCATGCACAATTTACCTTACCAAAAGACAACAAACACTCAAAAAACACGAAAATCACAGCGTCATCATTCTTTGCGACCAATTTTAACAACGTCAGGTCACCAAACATTTTACCAAATGGTTTTGCTTTGACAAAATCTGCACTTGACTCTTCATCTACACAACACAGTACCTCACCTTCCCTTCCTCTAGAATCCGACACATCTCTCTCCTTTGCCTCATTCATCTCCAGGTTAAATAACCACGTTACCAACATCTCCTCCAACTGCACCCCTGACACTGTTAAACAAAACAAAGCACTTTTCACAACTGTCACAGAAAATCTTCTTCTTCTACTAAACTCCACAACCAAGAATAACAACAATGGCCAATCTCTCTAACTTAAATATTCTTCAATGGAATTGTCGTGGCGTCTTAAACAAGACGCACGAAATTCTCCAACTATCAAGTAAATTCGATATACTTCTTCTCTACGAAACATTCCTGAAACCAGACAAACGCGATAATCTTCACATTTTAAAAAATTTTAATATTATTAGAGTAGATCGTACCGTAAATAAGGGTGGCGGACTCGCTATCGCCATTCGTAAAAATTTAACTTTCAAAAAAATACAAACAATCTTCTCTCAGGAGGATGTTTTCGAAACTCTAGCGGTTTCGATCGACTCCTCCCTGGGTAAACTCTTAATAGTCTCTGTCTACAGAGTTCCGGGAAAACAAACACCAACTAATCATTGGGGCAGCCTTCAAACCTGCACCAACGGACATAACTTATGCGATCAATTAGATACCTCAGACCTCATTTTCTTAAACAACGGTTCCCCGACTCATCTTGGTCGCCCAACGAGTCCTGGTTCCCCTTTAGACCTCACATTTGTCTCCTCAAATCTTTACACAATATCTTCCTGGACAATTGTTAGGAAGACTGGACTTGTTGGGCAGTGATCACTTTCCCATTTTCACATCCTTAGGTATCTCCATACCCACATCAAATTTTTCATCTCATAATTTTTCTCTCATAAATTCAACCTTAGATCAATTAAATGGCCACTTTTTTCAGAAAAATTAAATTTATCAATTCAATCCAACACTGAACTACTGAACATTGACGACCCAATAACTGACTACAATCACTTTACGGAACTTGTCGACGACTCGATTAACTTTGCTTGCCCTCAACGAAAATCTTCTACACAACACTCTTTTCGCGCCAACAATCCACCCAAAAAATCATTTGTGCCAGCCCCGTGGTGGAACGGTAAATGCGAAGAAGCAATTGAAAAACGCAAACTGGCTTTAAGAAAATATAAAAAAGACTCTAACTATCAAAACTTTCTTGACTTTAAAAAATCCGAGGCAATTGTTAAACGTGCAGTTAATGAAGCTAAACGCGAATCTTTCAAAAACTTTTGTAATTCCTTAGACCGGCATACGCCAATAAAAAAAGTTTGGGCTGTTATCAAAGGCTTCAAGCATCGCTTTACCCAACCACCAATGGCTTCATTTTCAGCTGACAAAGAAGTTGTGAATAAGCTCCACTCCTTGGTCAACGAAATGTACCCTCCTACAGTATTTCATGAGAATTTCCCTAATAACTTTAATCCTAACCCTTTTTTAGAAGCTCCATTTTCTTTCGAAGAACTTTCAATAGCTATAAATTCATGCAAAACAAAATCATCACCAGGACTCGACAAAATAGACTACAACATCATAAAACACTTTCCAGAAGAAGCCATTGCCGCTCTTCTATCAATTCTTAATCGAATTATTCATAACCGCGTTTTCCCTCCCACTTGGAATAATTTCCTTATTTTTTTCATTACAAAATCTACACCTAAAAAATTTCGTCCAATTTCTTTAGCTTCATGTCTCTTCAAACTTACAGAAAAACTTATTTACAATAGATTAACCTGGTTCATTGAGCGTAACCAAATTATTAGTCCATCTCAGTTTGGTTTTAGAAAAGGTAAATCATGTACCGATAATCTTGCACTAATCTCAACAGAAGTATGGACCGGACTGGCGAGGCGGGAGTTTACCGGTGCTCTCTTCCTCGACCTGAAGGGTGCTTTCCCAAGTGTAGTCCCTAATATACTGATTGAGGATCTTCGCTCTGTAGGCATCCCTTCTCCCGTGGGGGACCCGGGCGCAGAATAGGCCCCCTGCGATCTACTGCATGTCGTAAAAGGCGACTAAAAGGGACTCGGAGTGGTGCCATGCTTGCGGTTAGTACTCGGTTCGTCCCAGGCTTTCCTATAGAGTATTGGCTTACGATGATGATGGACGTCGCCGTGTCGGCCCGGCAAGTCTAATATTGACCGACAACCTCAAGGGAGGGAATCGGAGTGTCGGAGCTCCTTTTCCTTTTCGGGAGTTGGCGCTCCCGAGGTTCCTGAGCTACCTCAAGAAAGAGAAGGAGGGTGTCGGAGCCCTTTTTCTCTTTACGGGAGTTGGCGCTCCCGAGGTTACTGAGCCTCCACGGGCCGTTGGGACTAAAAGCGGTCGCGTCACGCGGGGCGTCCAAGTAGGGACGGGGAGTGTCGGAGCTCTCTTTCCTGAAAAGATCGCCCTACGGGTATGACGAACCCGGCGCATCCTGAGTTACTCGAGGGAGAGTGGAACGATACACTCTTACGGGATTTGGCAGTCCCGAGTTGCCTTAGGCCTAACCAGTCAGCAGGGACGGTGCTGTCGCATCAGGGGGGACTTAGGTCCTACGGGCGCTGACGGCCCCGGTGCAACCCGAGTGAACCTCACAAGAGAGGTTGGGGCCGGCACAACCCCCAACCTCTACGGGCCTCGTGTCCCCGAGGGACTTGAACGAACCTAAGGGTTGAAGATTTATCTTCAATATCAGACGAAGTGGCGTGTCTGGGGTTGCCGTATCGCCACCACGGGCCGTTGGGTCTAAAAGCGGTCGCACCAAAGGGTGGCATTCTTCGGGATGCCTGACGGGTGTGAGAATCCCGGTGCAAGCCCTACTCCCCCTTTCACCTGGGGTTAAATACGGTCGCATCAGAGGAGAGTGAACGACTTTAGCTCTACGGGCGTGACAAGCCCGGTGTACCTCTAGTCCTCCAGGAGGGAGATCAGTCTCTACGGGGGCTGGCGAGTCCCGGAGCTCCAGCTGGCGGTGCCGTAAGGCCTGCGGCAAGTCGAACGATCGAGGGCTATCCGACAGGGGGACTTCGGTCCTGCGGGTGTGACCTACCCGGGATACCTTAGTCAGTACGCCCGTTTTTGGTGACGTCGATTCGAATGGGACCCACCAATTTCGGGGCCGTGTTTTACCGGCAGGAGAATAGTAAATCCGTAGGCGATCGCGTGTCGTAAGAGACGACTAAAGAAGCACTTCCCAGTTCCTACCCCATCCTCTCCTTTCTTCCTTCCCATGTCCCCCTTTCCTGGGTAAGACTCCGGTCTGGAAGCAGAACCTCCGCGTGGTCCCCGCTGGTAGTGTACGAGGCCTGGTCTTGTTAACTTCTCGGGGTTCTCGAGGCCAGTACGACTACAACTAACTGCTTCTCCAATACGTTGGCACCCGTCTTCTAGCATTCTGTGTGTTGTCTTTCTTAACGTAAGAAATTCAACGCTTTCAGAAGCGTTTTTCCTCTCCCCTCTTGGCGGTGGTTGATGGCCTCGCATGCTGAGGCAGAGGCTCTCCGGAGACCTCGACGTGGTGAGTTGCTTTATCAACTCGGGCGGGTACCTGGCAGAGTACCAAGGGATTGGAAAGGTCCCGCGCCTCACCAAGGTGCCGGGGGCTTAGTAGGTCTTTGAAAACTGAACGACCCCGGAATTGGAAGGCGGGAACAAGAAAGTCGTCCCGTCGACGTCTGGCCATGCGGTACAATTTGGCCCCGTGTCCCATGGGGGACCGTGTGGGTATACCGGTATCGGGAGGTCCTACACGTTAAACTCAAAAGGCGATGTAGGCATCCCTGAGAACATATTCCATTTTATATATAGCTCTATCAAATGTAAAACATGTTTATTAAAATCAATGGCGAAATAATTGGCCCTAGAATAAGTACTATTGGACTACCTCAGGGAAGTATACTGAGTCCTATTAACTTTGCTGTTTATACAAAAGATCTTCACTCATGTATCCCAGAGGATTGCATTTTGTTCGAATTTGCAGACGACTTGACGGTTACTTGTCGTTCCCATGATATAAATATAGTAATCTCCTCTCTTCAGAATAGTTTAAATTCTCTCTCTACGTTTCTTGCAGATAGAGGTCTGGAAGTCTGCCCGGAAAAAACGAAATTAATTATATTTAGCAATAAAAAACTAGATCTTGATGAACCCTCCCTTTCCTTATCATTTAACAATATTATTATCAAACCTTCCCCTTCAACCACATACCTCGGTATCAAATTTCACCAATCTGGCTCATCTGATTCCCATTTTAACTACTTATGCGATAACAGCCGAAAAATCTTAAATATCTTAAAAGTTCTTAGAGGCACATGGTGGGGATCAGACCCAAAACTTTTACTTCAAATTTTTGACTCTCTAATTGGAAGCGGTATCTATTATGGATCTGCTTCCTATAACTTTAAATCTCATAAAAATTTCTCTAGACTTGAAAAAATTCGTAACCAAGCTCTCCGACTACCCGTAGGCTACAGGAATAGCACCCCTATTAATGTAATGTTAGCTGAATGTTGTATACCTCCTTTAAGAACCAAATTTAACTTCCTTGCAAAAAAATATCTTCTAAAAATTTTCTCAAACTCAAGCCATCCTTTGCCGGCCAGACTCTCAGAACTCTTGCGTCTCATTCATAACTCAAATGTTAAATATAATTATCCTCTCTTAATTGCTTTTGAAAAAGCGAAAAATTACAGCGAACTCATCAGAAGTAATGACATCGATCCTTACTTCAAATTCCTCTATGACGATCATATATTCACTCCCCAAATCTGTTTCGATTTGGGACAATCACTCAAAAACTCTCCTAATCCCTCAAATTTATTTAAAGATCTAACTAACCGCAAATTTCCTAACTGCACGTACTTTTTCATCGACGGATCTAAGTCGGGAAGGGATCTTTTAGCGGGATGTTCCTTCGTTTCTCCAACATTAAATATTTTTTCTAAAATTAAAATCTCTCACCATGCAACTATTTTTTCTCTTAAAGCATTTGCTATCTTATTTACTCTTGATTACATAATTGACTCTAATCTTACTAATACAATAATTTTCTCAGACTCACTTAGCGTTCTTAAAAATTTAAACACTAAATGTACGTATCAAATCAAGTCTTACATAATTTTCGCGATTAGAAACCGCCTTAAGGTCCTTTCTGATTTGAATCGACCGACAATATTGGCCTGGGTTCCTGGTCATTCGAGAATCGAGGGCAACGAGCTAGCTGATAAAGCGGCAAAAGAAGCGTGTACGAATCCTACAGAATTAGACATAAAACTGCCATGTTCAGATTTCTATACCCTCGCACGTAAACAGCTTGACGATAGCTGTAATTCTTTTTACATCGACGTTGGTAAAAATAAAGGTGTCCACTACACACAACTTTATTACAAACCCCAAAGAAAACCGTGGTTCACGAATTTTGTGGCTCTTAGAGCGTGGATTGTTTCACTATGTCGTGCGCGATCGAATCACTATAATTCAGCCTCTAGCTTGGCCAGAAATAATTATATCCTTTCCGGTAACTGCTCCTGCAGTCCGGGGGTAGAGGAAGATCTTGATCATATCCTCTGGGCATGCCCTAGATTTGACGCATATCGCCCAGACCTTCTCAAAGCTCTGTCAAGAGCTTTAAAATGCCCTCCACCTTTTTGCAGCTACCAATTTCTAATTAATCCCTCTCCTAGAGTAGTTTACCATATCTTCAGATTTTTAAAACGAGCCAACATCCAGATTTGAAAACTCTGCACGCATGTGCGCTGGCCTACTCCCGCGGGCGCGATCAGGGGTTCACGTGCCCCCTGGCTGCGCACGCGGGAGTGGGTCGGCGTTCGTGCCACCGTTCTTTTCTTCACAGATTCAATGGATTCAATTGAACATTAAGCTCCACTCATATACCTGGTCATGGCCGAATATACACAGCGCAACGCCAGTATAAGTGCCAATGTTAAACACTACTACTACTAATACTACCACTTGCATCAGCTAGGTACAGTGGCCATTTTGATTGTTTGTCTCTAAACGTGTTGATGGTTTGGAATAGTTTACGAGTTATATTTATTTGCATAGTAAATTTTATTTGGTCTTTTATATCTCGTCTTCCTGAAAATTATTTTACGAAATATGCAGAAGATAAATTATTTATTCACGAGGTAAGTATAATCTTCCAAATCTAAATTTTTTACAATTGAAAGTTTTGTATACAGATTCGACAGCATGCATAACCTCTATACAAAATAGTTGTTCAAGTGATTTAATATATATTTTGTGTGATTAAACATCTTTTTCAGAATCGACGTTTACCTTAACGACGTGTTCAAGATTTGTATGACTTTAATAAGCTGAGGAAATCAAGATTTGTGCATTTTTAGTAAGCTGGAAAAATAAAATCTACCTATAAGGCAAATAAAATAATAAATAATCTTTAGATACGTGGTCCCATTTTAAAGATAATTTTCGGTAAAAAGTGATGAATTTATTTGTGTTGTCTTTTTATTCAAAATTTAGATAGTTTTCGCATTATACTTAAAAAAATATGTTTTAAATGCTTTATTTTAATATAACCAGCATTACAAATTTGGAGATAATCATTTCGTAGAAATATTAATTATAAAACGTATGAATGTTAATTAATTTATTTTTATGTAATTTTTTCCAACGATTTTTTATTCCATGGTATTTCTTTTGATTAAATTATAGTTTCCAAAATTAAAATTGGATATTCTGGAAATCAAAAAAACTTTTTATTTAAGGGGTTATATACAGTCACGATTTTAAAAAAATCGATTATTTTTTTTGCATTTTCTTAAAGTATATATATTTGCCTGTTGGGAAAAATAAATTTTATTAAGATTCGAGAAATATTTTCGAAGTTGCAGACAAATCTAGAAACGCGCGCTGCGAGGTGTAGAGTAGGTGCAGCGTCTCTAAGTCGTTATATACAGTCACGATTTTCAAAAAATCGATTTTTTTTGCATTTTCTTAAGGTATATATATTTGCCTGTTGTGAAAAAAATTTTTATTAAGATTCGAGAAATATTTTCGAAGTTGCAGACAAAACTAGAAAGGCGCGGCATTGGGTGTAGAGCAGGTGCAGCGTCTTTAAACTCGCTTTTCTCAAACCTATGTTTTTCAAGTCGGTGAACACGATTTCTCGAAAACCGCTGAACCGATTTAGCTCTAATTTTTACACAAGCTTAACAACTACTTTTTCTGTCCTTGATCGTTGGTTTTTAAATAAAATTATAATTTTAATCAACATTTGAAGACGATTTTTTTCTTCATAAAAATGAACTTTTTTTTCTTTGGCTGCCATTTTGTCAAAAAGTGATATTTTTTTAATTCCAACGATTAAAAACTACATTTTCTCATACACTAACAGAATCAATTTAACTTTTTGATCTCAGATGATTCTATTAATTGTTATCTTGTTCACCGCGGGGGACTTTTTTTCGTGGATCTTTGGGAGATAAGCTACAGAGGCCAAAAAAAATAATACTTTTACAAATGAAATATATTTTTTTAAACTTCAAAAGATGTAAAACATTATACGAAAACTTTCGCTTTAATAAGTTAATATTCCTTTTTAAAAAAAAATCTTGAAAAACTGCATTTTTCCGACCGCCTGACTGTATATAACCCCTTAACTAATAATGGTTTTGTAATGTAAGTTGAAAAAAACAATATGGTAATTTTTAAAAATGTTGACGTTTAAGAAATTATTTGTGAAATATTTTTACATGTATTTGTATATTATTTAATTTTATGTAATATTTTCCAATTTATTTCATATTAATGCTTCTGAGTAAATTACATAAAAAATAAAAATTTCTTTGTACACGAATTTAACAAAACTTTTTATATAACTCAAAATGATTTTGTAATGTGAGTTGAAGAAACGTTATTCTAACAAATATTAGTAACTTTTGAAATGCAGGCCTCGGATATTATGACTTTTTTTACTATTTTCAAATAATGCTACTTTTATCGACTTATATTAAAAAATTTGACTTTTTAGATTTTTTTTTCAACAAATTTTGCGACAAAATACCGCATTTTTAGTATAAACTGCAACCTATTTTGATTTTTATTAATTTTAAAAGTATATTAGAAAAATCTTTGAAAATTTAATTTTGAATAATTTTTCTAATGCAATTTTCGAAATATATAATTAAAAAGCTTTTGTATAATTAAATTTTTGTAAAATTCAATTGAAAATAATTGATTTTTTTCAAATATTTTATTATAAATTTTGAAAAATCAACTTTTGAAGAATTTCAATTTGCAAAATTGTGAAAATAATTGAATTCTCAAAAATTTTAATTTTTCATTCATTCTAATTACTGAAATTCAATTATTTTCAATACTTTCAATAATTCAAATACATTTAAAAAATAATAATTAATAATATTATTTACAATAATAATATTTATAATAATAAAAAAACATTTTGGTGAATATAATCGTATTCAAAATTTTTAATTAAAATTCTTTAAAAAATTAAATCTTTTTTTAAATTAAACAAAAATTCTTTTTATATTGAAAGTAAGTAGGAAATTCGATCCGTGGAAGGTAAAAGTATAGACATATTGGTTTTATGTCATATTTTTATTGATGTCAAATAAATAAAAAGATAGCGACGTTTCGATGACTTGGTTTGTCATCATCATCAGGCTAGGCCTAAATAAATAAACAATAAATTTACACCACAAATAAAGAGGAAAAAAAATAAAATATAAAAATGAAAAAAAAAAAAAAAAAAAAAAAATTAATTTAAAAGTAATAAATTTAAAAAAAGTTATTTACCACATCACAAAAAAAAACGTTACATATTAAATTCGCACAGTTATAACTGGCACGTCGAGTTATAGAGAGCGTTTCGTCAAGACTAAAATCGTTTTACAGAAAAATAGAACTCTAGATAAATTGGAGGAGTCAATGAACTTGGATGTAAACAACACATGGCGATGACAAGGTGACAATATTTTAAAGAAAGAAATCAATCATGAATTTAATTTGCTTATTAAGGGAAAATAAATTTTATTTAGGTATAAAATATCCTCTTTTTTATTAATTGTATGTTTGTTAATTTTTATGTGAAGCATTTCAGAAAAACATCGTTTATTGAAATTTGGTTCACGATCAAGAATTTTTGCATTTTCCCAATCAAATTCATGATTGAATTCAGATTGATGCGCTTTGACTACCGATTTGGTGTTGTTTTTATTATTTTTGTGTTCGTTAATACGTGTTTTTAGAGCACGTTTTGATTCGCCAATATAATTCGCAGGACAATTTTTGCAATTAAATTTATAAACAATATTCGTTTCTTTCCATTTTTCTAAATGGTCTTTACCCAATTTGACAATAGATCTTAAGGATTTGTCAACAATAGGAATAGTAAGAATATTGTGAGCTTTTAAGATTTTTGTCAATCTAATGAAATTATGGTCATTATAAGGTAAACAAATTTTAGGAATTTGTTTGTATAATGTTTGTATATGTGTTTGTATATGTTTTTTAATAAATTCAAGGGGATAATCATTATTAATTAAAATTTTATTGACTTTCATTAGATTGTCTTTGTGAAAAGAATGGTGTGATAATAGGGTAGCTCTGTCCACGAGATTATAAACTATATTTATTTTTTGTTGTGATGGATGACTTGAAAAGAAATTGATAAGTCTGCCAGAGGAAGATGGTTTTTGGTACCAATTATAAGTAATTTTATTATTTTTGTTAATTATAGAAATATCTAAATAGTTAATTAGATTGTTTACTTGAAGTTCATAAGTGAATTTTAATTTTGGATGATAAGAGTTAAATGTGTCGACTACTAAATCAATGTGGTCTTTATGTATACACAATATAGTGTCGTCCACATAACGGAAATAAAAAATTGGTTTGCAATTATGTTCTAATTTAAGTTTTTTAAGGCAGTCACTTTCCAAGTCGTCCATAACAATATCAGCAAAAAATGAAGAAATTGGAGAACCCATGGGGGTACCTTCAATTTGTTGATAATATTTACCATCGAAGACAAAAAATGTGTTTTCGTAGAGAAATTTAGTACAAAGTAGAATGTCGTTAAACGGAATTTTACAATTATTGATTGATGTAGCTCTACGTTCGAGACTTTGTGTAACGAGTTCAAGGGGTACATTTGTGAAAAGTGATGCTACATCAAGAGAAACAAATATGTGGTCGTCTGGAATTTTTATATTTTTAATTTTTTCGATAAGGTCAAAGCTATTGTCAATATGAGATTTAGGAGTATGAATATTATCTTTAAGTTCTTTATATAATGTTTTTGCTAAAAAATGCGTTGGACTATTAATAAGAGACACAATAGGACGGAATGGTACATCCTTTTTATGGATTTTTGGTAATCCGTAAAATCTTGGTAAAATAGTGTTTGTTAATGTCAAAGCGTTATGATGATATTTATAGTTAAGATATTCATTTTTGTTTAAATAATGAAGAATTTTACTAGTATTAGATTGAAGTTTGTTTAAGGGGTTGACATTGAGACGTTTGTAAGAGGAAGTGTCATTAAGTAATTTAGAAACCCCATTGAGATAAAAAGATTTATATAAACAAACTGTGCTGTTACCTTTATCTGAATTAGTGAACATGATGTCTGGATTTTGTTTCAAAAAATTATTAGTTATTTTCAGTTTCTTAGAGAATTTTTTATCTTCTTTAGAAATATGTGAAGTTTTATTAAAGTTAGAATTTATATTATTAACTACTTTATTTCTAATCTCATCTTTGACGTTGTTGGTAATATCCAATTTACTAACAGTATATTCTACATTTTTTAAAATGTCGATGATCTGACTGTTGTTAGAGTTATTTTTAGTACTAAAATTACGTCCTAGAGATGTAACATCAATGACTTCATTAGGTAAATCGACTTTTGTTAAGTTAACGATCCATTTGCTTTTATCGGATCGAATAGGAGAATTAAATTTTGACAATAAATTATTAAATTTTTTGAAATATATTGCTTTTTGATTGTTTCGAATAGACATAAACTTTTGTTGTGAAAAATCAAAAAACATTTTCTTAGTATTTTCATCTAAAGTCGAAGTTAAAATAAGATTTTTAATTTTTTGTAATTTGTTATTAAGGAAATTAATGTGAAAATGAATGTCTTTTATTTCGTTGTTTAAGATGTTTTTAAGAAATTGTAATTTTAATTTGTTAAATGAATTAAATGAAGTTTTACTATAAAAAGGAAGATGTTTGAAACGCCTACCAATGTTAATAATGTGTTGTGGAGAAATGTCATGGCTCCTACAGCTTAGTAAGAATTGTCGTCTTGACATGGATGTGGCTAAATATCGATGTGTAGAGGTCCAATCTTTAAGAAGTTTCATTGTTGTAAAACCATGTTGTTGGTGAATAAATTGGAAGAAGTTGTTCTTTGGTGTAATAGTAGATGGAGAGTCCATTGTAGATCGAAGACTCGGATATATATAGTATAATGATAATATTCCCTTCCGAAATTTTTTATATTGAAAGTAAGTAGGAAATTCGATCCGTGGAAGGTAAAAGTATAGACATATTGGTTTTATGTCATATTTTTATTGATGTCAAATAAATAAAAAGATAGCGACGTTTCGATGACTTTTTATAAATTTTTATAAATTCAATTATTTTCGAAAAATTGCATTACACTGAGAAAACTGGACTATTGGACTAAACATCTGGAGGGACAAATCGTTCATATTTGAGAGTTAGCTATTGAATAACAATCTAAATGTTCAAATTCACCATTGACAGATATTCGTGCCATTTCTCTAACAGAGGGACAAATTAACCATCTTGAAAAATCCCTTCCTTATCCGGCGCGAAATGAATAAATATGGCAACCTAACCCCTAAATTAAATATATAAAATGTCAGAAAAATAATTTCGCGCGCATCAGATCGTACACATTTTCTGCGCAACTTTTAACCCTCAGATATAATGGGAGAGAATATACAAGTAGATTTCCATTACCAATTCAAAATTTATTTTAGAAGGACTAATTTAACTCTCTTCATAAGCAAAGGAAACATACACTTTTTGAACCTCTGAATTTGACTCTCCAGTTTTCTCAGTGTAGATATTTATAAAAAACGAATTCTTAAAATTATTTTATCATAATTGTTTAAAATTCAATTACCTTCAAACAAAGTAAATTTAATTTTTTTAAATTTATTTTTCTAAACTTATTACAATTTTGGAGAAATCATTTATAGGTAATTAAAATTATTTAAAAATTTTATTTTTTTATAGTTTTTAAAAACTCAATTATTTTTTAAAGCTCTTATTATATTTAAATTATTTTTCAAAGATTTTATCAAATTTTAATTATTATTTTTCTAAAAAGACTTTATAAAATTTAAATTATTTTTCAAAGATTTTATCAAATTTTGAATATTTCTTAAAAGATATTACCAAATGTTTCAATTATTATAAAAAATTAAATTTTTGTATTTAAATAATTGAATTCTCGAAGAACTTTCGAAAAATGATTAAAAATTAATATAGATAATTAATTAAGAGATGAAGTTTTGTTAAAAGTTGTATAAAATAATTAAATTTCGAAAGGGGTATAGTTGTAATTTTCAGAAATTATTAAATTTCAGAAGTTGAAATTTTTTAAAATTTATTTCCCATGAAAATTTTATCAAAAATTCTTAACAATAAAATATAAAATTAATTTTACATAAATTAGATTAGATACCTATTTTCAGGATAAAGTTCGATAAAAATTAGCGGATACGACCGTTTAAAAAAACACCGACAACTGAAGAGATTGAATAATGATTGTCCTTTAGATATTGAGCCACCTACTAAAAGATGCCGAACAATTTTTGAATCTGTTGACATGTTATCAATATTATCAGATGATTCTGTTAAAATGGAAGAAAGTTTTTCGGACGACGTTCATGAATCTAATTGTGATATAGTTGCAGAAAATAGTTCTTCAGATAATGATTCATCAGTTTCCTTAGATTATAGTTCACCTGAATACACAACAGATTCTGATGAGTCTTCTTACTCTTCTTCGGAATCGTCGAATGCGGATGAGAGAATTGAAAATGAAGATGAAATTCCTGGGGAATTAACACTTTGTCAAAAATTGCAAAATTGGGTTTGCAGTTTCCGAACAAATCTTACCGTTGAATAAATCAAATCCCTTTTAAACGTACTAAGAGACCATCATCCAGAATTACCAAAATCAGCAGTTACATTATTGGCGACAAAATCGAATATAGAAGTTCGGAATATGAAGAGCTTAAAAGAGACCAATGGACGCTATGTATACTTTGGCATAGAAGAAGGGCTGAAAAACATCATTACTGATCAATACACCGAAGATGTTATATGTCTGTTATTTGATGTTGATGGCTTACCTTTATACAACGGTTCAAGTGAGCAATTCTGACCGAATTTGGGACAATTATTGCATAAAGATTATAAGTCTGAACCATTTATAGTTGCAGTATTTAATGGTGATTCTAAACCTTAAAGTGTGGATAATTATTTAAGCGACTTTGTTAATGAAATAAATAATTTAATAGAAAACGGAATAATCATCAATAATAATCGTCACTATCGAGTGGAAGTTAGTTGTTTCTCCTGTGATACACCGGCAAGAGCATTTCTTAAGAAATGTAAAGGACACGGAGGATTCTATAATTGCGAACGGTGCAAAACAAGAGGAAAAACAAAAAATAATAAAAGAATATTTCCAAATGTCTCTGCAAATCTTCGTACCAAAGAATCATTTACGATTAAAGAACACCATTTGGAAGGAACATCTCCACTGCTAAATATTTTGAATTTTGATCCGGTTAAGTCAGTTTTATTAGATTCTATGCATTTATTATATTTAGGTATAACGAAATGGATTCTACAGCAACTGCTGGGATATGGAAAGAAAGTAAATCGAAAAGTAAAACTTAGCAAAATTGAAAAAGAAAATTTAAAACTTCATTTAGGCGAATTGATTAAATATATCCCGGACGAATTTCAAAGAAAGACAATGGATTTAGAGAAATTTAATTATTGGAAAGCGACACAATTTCGATTTTTTTTGCACTATGTTGGTCCTATTGTTTTACACGAAGTTCTTTTAAAGAATATGTTTCGTCACTTTCTTCTTTTGGCAATTGCTTGTAGAATTCTTTGCGACCCTGACTTAGCTGTGGATAATGTTAACTATGCGCGAATGTTACTCACTAATTTCTTTAAACTTCTTCCGACATTTTATGGATCAGATTCGCAAGTGATAAATCATCATAATCTCATACACATTGCTGATGATGTGGAGCAAATGAAAATGGACTTATCTTCCATTTCAGCGTTCCCATTTGAAAATAATTTAGGAAAAATAAAGCGCAAAATAAAAGGACGAAGTAAACCTCTTCAACAATTAGTTAGGCGGATATCAGAAGAATCAGTTTGTTCTGAAACTACAAAAAAGGCAGTAATTCGAAAAAACGGTCATAGCGAATCCTATTGGGATAGATGCAGCTGACATCGATAAATTTTGAATAAAAAGACAACACAAATAAATTCATCACTTTTTACCGAAAATTATCTTTAAAATGGGACCACGTATCTAAAGATTATTTATTATTTTATTTACCTTATAGGTAGATTTTATTTTTCCAGCTTACTAAAAATGCACAAATCTTGATTTCCTCAGCTTATTAAAGTCATACAAATCTTGAACACGTCGTTAAGGTAAACGTCGATTCTGAAAAAGATGTTTAATCACACAAAATATATATTAAATTACTTGAACAACTATTTTGTATAGAGGTTATGCATGCTGTCGAATCTGTATACAAAACTTTCAATTGTAAAAAATTTAGATTTGGAAGATTATACTTACCTCGTGAATAAATAATTTATCTTCTGCATATTTCGTGAATTAATTTTCAGGAAGACGAGATATAAAAGACCAAATAAAATTTACTATGCAAATAAATATAACTCGTAAACTATTCCAAACCATCAACACGTTTAGAGACAAACAATCAAAATGGCCACTGTACCTAGCTGATGCAAGTGGTAGTAGTAGTAGTAGTAGTAGTAGTGTTTAACATTGGCACTTATACTGGCGTTGCGCTGTGTATATTCGGCCATGACCTGGTATATGAGTGGAGCTTAATGTTGAATTGAATCCATTGAATCTGTGAACAAAAGAACGGTGGCACGAACGCCGACCCACTCCCGCGTGCGCAGCCAGGGGGCACGTGAACCCCTGATCGCGCCCGCGGGAGTAGGCCAGCGCACAGGCGTGCAGAGTTTTCAAATCTGGATGTTGGCTCGTTTTAAAAATCTGAAGATATGGTAAACTACTCTAGGAGAGGGATTAATTAGAAATTGGTAGCTGCAAAAAGGTGGAGGGCATTTTAAAGCTCTTGACAGAGCTTTGAGAAGGTCTGGGCGAAATGGGTCAAATCTAGGGCATGCCCAGAGGATATGATCAAGATCTTCCTCTACCCCCGGACTGCAGGAGCAGTTACCGGAAAGGATATAATTATTTCTGGTTAAGCTAGAGGCTGAATTATAGTGATTCGATCGCGCACGACATAGTGAAACAATCCACGCTCTACGAGCCACAAAATTCGTGAACCACGGTTTTCTTTGGGGTTTGTAATAAAGTTGTGTGTAGTGGACACCTTTTTTTACCAACGTCGATGTAAAAAGAATTACAGCTATCGTCAAGCTGTTTACGTGCGAGGGTATAGAAATCTGAACATGGCAGTTTTATGTCTAATTCTGTAGGATTCGTACACGCTTCTTTTGCCGCTTTATCAGCTAGCTCGTTGCCCTCGATTCTCGAATGACCAGGAACCCAGGCCAATATTGTCGGTCGATTCAAATCAGAAAGGACCTTAAGGCGGTTTCTAATCGCGAAAATTATGTAAGACTTGATTTGATACGTACATTTAGTGTTTAAATTTTTAAGAACGCTAAGTGAGTCTGAGAAAATTATTGTATTAGTAAGATTAGAGTCAATTATGTAATCAAGAGTAAATAAGATAGCAAATGCTTTAAGAGAAAAAATAGTTGCATGGTGAGAGATTTTAATTTTAGAAAAAATATTTAATGTTGGAGAAACGAAGGAACATCCCGCTAAAAGATCCCTTCCCGACTTAGATCCGTCGATGAAAAAGTACGTGCAGTTAGGAAATTTGCGGTTAGTTAGATCTTTAAATAAATTTGAGGGATTAGGAGAGTTTTTGAGTGATTGTCCCAAATCGAAACAGATTTGGGGAGTGAATATATGATCGTCATAGAGGAATTTGAAGTAAGGATCGATGTCATTACTTCTGATGAGTTCGCTGTAATTTTTCGCTTTTTCAAAAGCAATTAAGAGAGGATAATTATATTTAACATTTGAGTTATGAATGAGACGCAAGAGTTCTGAGAGTCTGGCCGGCAAAGGATGGCTTGAGTTTGAGAAAATTTTTAGAAGATATTTTTTTGCAAGGAAGTTAAATTTGGTTCTTAAAGGAGGTATACAACATTCAGCTAACATTACATTAATAGGGGTGCTATTCCTGTAGCCTACGGGTAGTCGGAGAGCTTGGTTACGAATTTTTTCAAGTCTAGAGAAATTTTTATGAGATTTAAAGTTATAGGAAGCAGATCCATAATAGATACCGCTTCCAATTAGAGAGTCAAAAATTTGAAGTAAAAGTTTTGGGTCTGATCCCCACCATGTGCCTCTAAGAACTTTTAAGATATTTAAGATTTTTCGGCTGTTATCGCATAAGTAGTTAAAATGGGAATCAGATGAGCCAGATTGGTGAAATTTGATACCGAGGTATGTGGTTGAAGGGGAAGGTTTGATAATAATATTGTTAAATGATAAGGAAAGGGAGGGTTCATCAAGATCTAGTTTTTTATTGCTAAATATAATTAATTTCGTTTTTTCCGGGCAGACTTCCAGACCTCTATCTGCAAGAAACGTAGAGAGAGAATTTAAACTATTCTGAAGAGAGGAGATTACTATATTTATATCATGGGAACGACAAGTAACCGTCAAGTCGTCTGCAAATTCGAACAAAATACAATCATCTGGGATACATGAGTGAAGATCTTTTGTATAAACAGCAAAGTTAATAGGACTCAGTATACTTCCCTGAGGTAGTCCAATAGTACTTATTCTAGGGCCAATTATTTCGCCATTGATTTTAATAAACATGTTTTTACATTTGATAGAGCTATATATAAAATGGACTATGTTCTCAGGGATGCCTACAGAGCGAAGATCCTCAATCAGTATATTAGGGACTACACTTGGGAAAGCACCCTTCAGGTCGAGGAAGAGAGCACCGGTAAACTCCCGCCTCGCCAGTCCGGTCCATACTTCTGTTGAGATTAGTGCAAGATTATCGGTACAGGATTTACCTTTTCTAAAACCAAACTGAGATGGACTAAGAATTTGGTTACGCTCAATGAACCAGGTTAATCTATTGTAAATAAGTTTTTCTGTAAGTTTGAAGAGACATGAAGCTAAAGAAATTGGACGAAATTTTCCAGGTGTAGATTTTGTAATGAAAAAAATAAGGAAATTATTCCAAGTTAGGATTAAAGTTATTAGGGAAATTCTCATGAAATACTGTAGGAGGGTACATTTCGTTGACCAAGGAGTGGAGCTTATTCACAACTTCTTTGTCAGCTGAAAATGAAGCCATTGGTGGTTGGGTAAAGCGATGCTTGAAGCCTTTGATAACAGCCCAAACTTTTTTTATTGGCGTATGCCGGTCTAAGAAAGAATATTTAAGTTAGAGAGATTGGCCATTGTTGTTATTCTTGGTTGTGGAGTTTAGTAGAAGAAGAAGATTTTCTGTGACAGTTGTGAGGAGTGCTTTGTTTTGTTTAACAGTGTCAGGGGTGCAGTTGGAGGAGATGTTGTTAACGTGGTTATTTAACCAGGAGATGAATGATGCAAAGGAGAGAGATGTGTCGGATTCTAGAGGAAGGGAAGGTTAAATCTTAGGGCGTTAATAATCTTGCACTCTTTGCTGCAATTTTCAATAATTTCCGCGTTTTCCAATATCTCTTCGGTAGAGATGTCTAGACCGATGTTATTAATAATGCCTTGGCATGTCACGAAACTTGATGGAATTATGGCGATTAAGCCTTTCGATTTTAACGCAGGGTCAGACGCGATTTGATTTGCAGCTCTTCCGCTATTCATAACTACGCGAACCTTACCGCGACCGTTTGGATGTATTCCGACGATTTTTCCGGGATAGAATGTGTGAAGCATCTTACCGACAGATACATGATTTAAATCTTTAGACGCATCCGACGACTTAGGGTCGCGTTGAATAAAAACCAGACAGTTGTATTTATTTGAATTTTCGTACTTTAAGGGTTTCCGCGTGTAACCTTCAGAATTCTGTTCTTTCGGGGGTATGTTTTTGTTATTTTTACCTTTTTCGCCATCGCACAAACGTTTTGCAGCTGGATCCATTTCCAATGAAGACGATGAATTTTGACGCGATCTAGTATATTTTTGATTATTCTGATAAAAAAGCAAATCTTTAGCGGCATTTTCTAAATCTGGATCGTTCTGAAAATCGTTCGAGTCGCCAACAGCCATGCGCGACATGTCCACTCTGCAAGCCTACGCGCAGCCCTGTGGCTGGCGTTAACCTAAGAAACCACTCAGAAAAGACGCGATGCCTGTTAAGCAGGCGGAATGAACACTATTTCGATTCTAAAGAGGGATCACAGAAATATAGCTGAGATCTATGAAAGCACTTCTAAATATAAGAGCCCGTAAATGCACAAGAAATTTTTTAAGAAAAAGAAACGCGTGCGTCCGATACCATTGCTCAGACGGAAGTCCTGATGCAAGTGGGCCCAGAGATACCCTCTGCGCATGCTTTCCACCTTTGCGGTCATTGGTTGAAATGTGCGCGTTTCTTAAAAATTTTAATTTTTAAATCAAAGAAAGTATAGAGTAATTTTATTTTATAACAAATAAACTTATATAAATAAATATAAGATATTAATAATTAATTTTACATATTTATTTAATTAAAAATTCTACTTTCAATTACGACGCGTTCACAAATCGTATACCATATTACTTTGTACCGAAATAACCAATAACAATAAAGGATGACAATGTTCAACCAATAAAAATTATTCTTAAGCTCTTGTATCTAACCAATCACCATAACCCTGACTTAACTCGGGGCGAGTATCGAAAACAGCCTTAGTGGAAGTAAAGTAGAAGTATTTTCTAAACTAATAATAAAAATTGTTTTTTATTATTTTAAACAATATTTTCTTTAGTGGAAATATATTACTTTATTTTAATTATAATTTCTTTTTTGCTTTACTTTACGAAAAATTAAATGCAAATTTCATGGAAGTTTAAGTTCTAAAACAAAAAAAATGTAAAATACAGAAGTTACTTAGAAGTTTAGGGTTATGTTGTGACAGATTTTGTTGAAAAGCAAACTCAACTTTTAAGTATAAAATAATTTTCTGTAGATTTACAGTTTTGCTTAGAATTTTATAGAAAAATGTAAAATAACGTCTTTAAAAGTAACGAATTTAAAATCCCCTCTGTAAAATTAATACTTTTAATGTGCCAATTTTACAATTTTCTGTAAATTTACTACTCTGAAAGTAGACAATATTTTTGTTTTTTATTATCTACTTTTAGAGTAGTAAAAAAGTATTAATTTTACAGAAGGAATTTTAAATTCACTACATTTAAAGATGTTATTTTAACAGTTTTTATAAAATTCTAAGCAAAACTGTAAATCTACAGAAAATTTTTTTATAGTGTTTTAGCAAGTGGAAAAAATTAACCTTCAAGAATTGAATGACTTTAAAATTTTATTATTATGATAATAATGCAACCAATATCTAAGTATATTTAAATAGTCTTAAGTCAGTACTGTGACAGCATTGGCTCAGTACTTGGCTTCCTTTACTGACACAACGAAGTTGATCCAGTACCGATACGTTATTGTACCCATTACCGCGACAATTCCGGCACGCCAATGTCGGCAGACAAGGTTGATGCGGACCGCATCAGTTGTCAGCAATGGTAGTAATACGGAAATTTTTCATTAGCGTCCGTCGAACTCGGGTTTAATTCCCAGCACCTTCGAATTTATTTTAAAAAATTTTTCATCAATGATAAGTGAACGTCAGAAAAATCTTCAAATTAAAAAAATAAAATAATAAAAATATTTTTTTTTATTTTTTGAAACTCTTTTTTAAAAAATTGCATGCAAGCCTCTAACAACCTTGCAAAACACTTGCAACAACATTTCTTATAAGCAAGTAGAAATGTTTCATGGCAAGTTTGCAGAAACCTTGCGTAGTAAGCTTGCAGCAATCTTGAAGCAATATTTCATGGCAAGATTGCAGGAACTTTTCACAGAAAAATTACAACCTTTCATGGGAAGCTTGCTATACAGCGGCAATCTTGCGCTGAAAGCTTGGCAAGATTGCATGGAACGCTTGTCTCAAGCTTGCCGCAAGCTTACATGTTATCTGGGCGTAGTCAATGTATTTTTGTCCTCTAAATACGATCCCGAGTCCCAAAATTAAGTAGAACGTCAGAGTTTTGAGAAAAGTGGTGTTATGGACCAAAAAAAAACTTGCTTTGGTGTGTCTTTACCCCCATCAAAAGTCACTTTATCCAGAAAAATCTAATATCTAAAATGTCAATTAGTTTCTAATTTTAGACCGTATAAAGTTAAAAATAGATCATTCGATTCATTTCTGAATCGACTTTTCAATAATTGTTTAAAATTAACAATTTAATACCAAAAAATCACAAAAAGTAACTTTTTTCAAAATTTCACTTTTTAAAAATATCAATAACTTTGGCTAATGTCGCTCAAAAAATGTATAAGGGAACAAAAGTAACATCTCAATAAGCGCTGCAAAATAAAAAATAACTAAATAGATGTTAAAATTTTTTTTATCTTTAAACGCAAAAAGAAACATTGTAAAACTTGATGAATGAGGTTTTTTTTATAAATTCCTGTATAAATTGATCAAAAAAATGTATATATATATATATATATATATATATATATATATATATATTTGTATGCAGTGTTCGTAAGTCTTGATTTATTCAGCTTGTTTGGGTTTAAATTCACTATGTGAAATGCTTTCAGAGAATAACAGTTTCCCCAAAGCTGCAGAATTTCCTAGGCGAGCAACCATTTGTGATTTACGCCAAGACAGATAGTCTGTCGTTCTATAACCATTCTCTCCTAAATATTCAAGGGGACCTGTATATATCTATAAGCCGGATGCGGCAAAGTTACCAACTAAACGGCTCCCCGTCACTAACGAAGCCACTGATGCGAAACATAAAACGAGCAACAATTTCTATTCTAAGAAATTCATATCTAGAACTCTGTGTTATATATATATATATATATATTGGCTGCAAAAAATCAAACAATATGACTCTATTATCATTTTAGAAAATATAGAAGCGAGTAATTTTCATTATTGAATAAGAAGAAAAATTTAAAATTAAAAAAAAAATAAAAATCCTGTCAAAAAGTATATTTTGGCAAAAATCAGAAAAGAAAAATTCTGCATAACTTTTCTAATTTTTGCCTAGATAATTGTAATCATCATTGTTTCATTTTGATTTTTTTCTTTCATTTTCACTTTTGCATTCATTTCATCGGATTTTCATTTTCACTTCTGCTTCCATTGCATTGTGCCAAAATTTTATTGTCATTTTTACTTTTCCTTTAATTTTGTTCAGAATATCATTTTTATTTTCATTTTATGAAATTTTATTTTCCTTTTCACTTTTCTTCTATTTATTTGTCTGAATTTTATTTTTATTTTCACTTTTACTTTCGCTTTGTCAAATTTTTATATTAATTTTCACTTTGGCATCCAGTTTAGCAGAATTTTAGTTTCCTTTTCACTTTTGCATCCATTTTGTCTGAATTTTATTTTCATTTTGTCTTTTTCTTTCACTTTGTCAGAATTTTATTTACATTTTCACTTTTAGTTGCACTTTGTCAAATTTTCACTTTTGCTCTCATTTTGTCTGAATTTTATTTTTATTTTCACTTTTGCTTTAACTTTGTCAAATTTTTAATCTTCATTTTCACTTTGGCTTTCATTTTATCAGAATTATATTTCACTTTTACTTTCACTTTGTCAAATATTCATTTTCACTTTTGCTTTATCATTTCCTCAGATTTTCATTTTCACATAGAGATAATAATATAATAGAAATATATGAATAACTTTTTATAAATATGGTTAAAGCGATTGAATCTTAAATCAACCAATGTATTTTTAAATACCCTACAATATAGTTATAGTAGTTTAATAGTTAAACAAAAATTTTCAAACAAAAATGTTGAGAAAATGTCATTTTCCACAATTTTCGGTTTTTAAAATAGGTACTACAAATTGACAAATACTGTTCTGTAAATTTAAATTAGTTAAAAATAGTATTTGATAGGCAGGAAAAGTCATTTACTGATTCAAACAGTAATATTTTCCTAAAAAAATAATTAATGGTAACTAATTATTAATTTTTCCAAGTCAAATTAAATTCCCGATTGATAGATACCTCTTCAAATATATTAGTAGAAACTAAAACCCGTCGAAGACGGGTACGACAGCTAGTAATTTATAAAATTACAACATATATTTCCATAAATTTTCATACATTACCACATAAATTTCCATAAATTTCTAAAATTAGTTTTTCAAATTTTCTTTTATTTACTATAAATTACTTTAAAAAATTTATAAATTACTATAAATGAGCCGCCGGATCGTAGAAGGGCACGTAAATTTTTCTCGGGCGAAATCTAAGTCCCCTGAACACTCAAAATTCAACTTCTGAATTTAAATATTTTAAATACACATCCTTATAGAAATTTTTTTTCCGCATCTTTTTTCTTATGAAATTTTTTTCTATCTATTACCGTTTTTAAAATATTTGGAAAAAACTTTTTTTTTTAAAACTATAAATTTAATGACACTTTTTACTTCAACTCGTGATATTTCAGACAATTTAAAAAATTTTTCAATGAAACAAAAATGAAAATACGTCTTAAGGTATTCTACGAATGATAAAAAAAGAAAAACTTGGTTTTCTTTATAAACAAAATTGTTATTAATCTTTTTCTTTATTGATGTAAAAATCACGAACAACAATCTTCACGGCTCTCGTTTAACGGGGAAATTTGGAGTAACAGAAAACTTTTAGTGAGGAAGTTGTTCATTATGTTTCAAAAAAGTTTTCTGGAAAATCATAGGGCTAATAATTAATTAGTGTCGAAATGGTGAATGTTTAAAGTTTCTAGCGACCAAACGTATAGCACGCGTCACTCGCCATAGGTGCTTGGAAGTGTTGTTTCAGGGAGAATATTCTATAGGGTAAATGTGGGTATATATTATCGAGGAATTTTGTATACGCCATATATCCAAGTGATTTAAAAATTATAAATAAATGTATATGGCTTTGTTTTTTTTAAATGAATATTGAAGCTTTCTTTTCTTTAAAAAAAATTTGCCAATGTTATAGAAAATAGTTTTAATCGTTAAATAAATGATTAAATAGAAGACTCCTTTGCTTGTAATTTCGCGGGACTTGTAATGGCTTGAGGGTATTTTCGCGTGTCAAATATCGCGGATAAGTGTATTATCGCGTAGTAAATATCACGGATAATTTATTTATTGCTTTTTGGATTTTTGTAATAGTTACTTAATTAAAATGTAGTAAATATAAAAAATTAAAAGGAATAATAATATAGTTTTTAAAAATATAAATATAAATATTGCAAGAACTTGAATTAAACAAAATTTTAAGCATTATAATAAATGGACGAATTCAATAGTAAACTAGTATCACAAGAAGAAAGATACTTGGTTTTATTATAATAATTTAATTAGTCTCATAATATAAAATAATACTCTGATAAAATATTCTAAAGCAATTATTATCAAATATTTATAACGTATAGTCAATTCTCATTTGACACTTTTGCTCCTTTTTTATAGCTATTAAAAATTTTTTCCTTAAATATACAGATCTCACTTACTTTAATTTTTTTATCTTTTCCATTACTCTTTATTTTCTTGCTTGTATTTTGTAACTGTTATAAGATTTACTATACAATTCTGAACGTTCAAATAAACGAAATTTTTATTGTGTCTAAATGTGTTTAACAGTTACTGTGCAAAGTGGAAAAACAATGTTAATTCAACATTTATTTAGTTAAAAATTAATTTTTTTTATATATATACAAAGTACTTTTATTAAAATATAAATTAAAACAAGCAAAAATAATATCGGCTATAAATTCAACGTTTTAAACTTTAGAGACACACTGCTAACCTTACTTTCAAGGGTTATTATAGGAGCCGCAAAAATACCCACATGTTAAAAAAAAGATGTCTCCATTATCGTGACTGTAAATATTTAATAAAAATCAATTTTTTAACTAAACAAATTTTTTTTATGAAGAATAACAATGAATTTACCAAAATATAAAAAAAGAATCATCTCTTAGAGTTTTATAGAACATAAAAACAATAATTTTTGACACCACTGTAGTGTTGAATCTCAAACCAAGGTGAGCCATTTTGAACTTTTTTCAGACAACAAATTTTAAAACATTTTTAATAAATTGATTAATAGAAAAATAATCAAAAATATGATGCATATTATAATGTCTTAGTTGTCAGGTTCAAGGAGTGATTTTTTAGTGTCAAAAATTTTTTATATTATTTGAAATATTCATTAAAATATAAAATACCGCGATAATACCCACACCCGCGATAATACCCACTTTTACCCTATTAATTAAAAGTGCCATTATTTTTAGAAAATGGAAATTATTTGACACATGCATTATTATCGGTTCTGTGTATATACCATATAAATATATATATGCGTATATATTGTTCATTAAATTGAAATTCCTGATAATTGAAGGTAGCATTTATTTGAAAATAAATTCAATGATCGAAATTTGATGAAAAAATAATTAGTAAAATTGAATTATATACACGAATGTTAATGAATATACGAGGGATTATAAATTGGAGTAGGGAAAGGGGAGTTGAGATTAAATTTAACGTAAGGTTCATTAACCTCTAAAAATAATATAATTAATAAAAAAATGGATATACACTACCTTCCGTGAGTATCAGGACGCCCCTTTTTTTATGAGTGGAAAAATGCTTCAAACGTAGAAAATAAGAATGACAAAAATTTTTTGTATTTTTTTCCTGACAGCTAATGAAATTATGAAAAGACTGACACCTGATCGAAGAATTTTCGTTGACTATTCTGTCAGATACAGAAAAAATACTGGATTTTGCATGCTTTTCGTAATTTCTTAATTTCTCGAAAACTAATAAACTTTTATTAGCGCTCTTGGTCTTGTTTTAATCTTTATTTAATGTAGAATCTAAATTATTAACTGGTATTGTAAAATAAATTTTTCCAAAAAAATTTGAAACCGTAAAATTAGGATTAAAAAAATTCAAAAAATTATCATGAATATTAAAGTGTCAAAAAGGTCAATGTAAAATATGTTCATTTAATAGATATACTAAAATTCAAAAAAGCTTTTTAAAAAATTGATGGTCTGAAACTTTAGGAGATATTTTTGTAATTTTTGTTTTTGTTAGGAGATATTGAATATTTTGTCCTTCCGCGCAACCGTTAAAAGCGCATTTTCAGGCTATACTCTCCATACAAACTAATGTTCAAAATTACCTATAATTCGTAAATTTTAACCGAATTCAATTTTTCTTTTTGGAAAATGCCAGGCAATAAATTTGAAAAAATACTGTGAATTTTTTAAATTTCTATTTGTTAAAATAAATTATTATTATTATTGTTAATTACTAACTTTTTTCATATATTGTACCTAGAGAGGTGTATTTTTTTCTAATTTTGCAATTTACCGGACCTTACGTAAATACCGATGCAGATTTAAAAGATAATTATTAATATTTAAGCAAAATTTAAACAAATAATTATTGTTTATTACTAACTATTTACAGAATAGTATACCCAGGTAGAAATTTGTCAAGTATTATTTGTTTCCTTCCAGTAGCTGTAGAGTCGAGAACGAGTTTTACTTGCCAAGACAATCTGGCCAGTCCTGAATAAGTGACTGGCCAGTTTTACTGGATAAAAACAATTCCCTTTTGTGAACAGTACTTTTGTCAAGTCACTGACCAGAAAATCTGATCATAATCGTGACAAGAATTTCTTTCCAGACACTGGCCAGTCACTGATTTGAAGAATTATTTAAGATTCCTCCTAGAAAAACTGGTCCACCACTAATCAGAAAAACTTGCCGAATCCTATTAAAAGAATTATTCTAGATTTTTCCAAATCTTTAGCCAGAAAATCTTGACACTATCAAAAAAGGAAACTGTGGACACATAAACTTGCCAGTTACTAAGGAAAAAAACAAAGCACCAGTCCCATAAAAAAACACTCTTAGTCAATCATTTATAATTATGTAGATATTAACAATAATTTTTATGTTCCACTCAAAAACAGAAAAGTCTAAAGTAACTTTATTTAAAAGTTATAATCGTTGCACTTTCACATTACCAAAGTTTACATTTTTTTAAATTTTGACAAGATAAGCCGTCAAGTCTCTGACAAGTGACTAAACAGTTTATCTATGGTAATGATTTCTGATCATTACTTCTGAGAAGTCACTGGCCAGAAATTGTGGTAATCGGAATAGAACTTCAGTTCTTAAACTTGTAGTTATGATAAGTTACTATCTAGTCACCGTCGCGTCGCTGTGTGGTAACGCACATGCGTTGTGTCTCCAGGGTCTAGGGTTCGATCCCCCAAGCGTGCGAATCTTTCATTCTTAGATTTAAGTGTTATTGGTATAGAGTAATTGTTCATTAGTCTAAAATATTTAAATAAACACAAAAATATAAATAAATATGTAATTATAAACAAAATAAAAAGAGCCGGAAAAATTATATTTTATAATCTAGAAAAACTTCCCAGTGACTGGTCATTATAGAGTTGAAATTTCAACCTGGGAACTAGAAAAGTTCAGATTTTTCTAATCATGCAAATTTACCAAACTTTTTTCAAATGCCGTTTTAGATTAAAAATAAAATTATAATTCAAACAAAAATAAGAATAATAATTTATTTAAAAATTGTTTAACTAATAATTGTACTTTTAATTTTAATCTGGGTAGGTTCATCCCAAAAAAATTAAATTTGTCCCTAGTTCTTCTATTTTTATGAAACTTTGAGAAATTATCACAGAACACATGCAAATAAAAAGTGTGAAAACGATTTTATAATTATTAATATTAATGCGATTATAAATATTAAATAAAAAACAAATTGCCTATATTGAAAGCTTTTAAAATTTAAATACTTTCTGAGACATTAAGAACAAAAACACTTTATTGAGTTTACAAAATTAAGTGAAATTAAATTTTGGAAAGCAAAATAACACAATTAATGTTAAATTTAATTGTTATTAACAATTATTTAAACAATTTTTTAATCAAGTTTACTTTTTTTGGAAAATTTTCTTTCTTTCTAGAATCAGAAGTTTATTAGTATAGCTTTGAAATAAAAGCTTAAAAAAATGGTTTTTTAAAACAATGATTATTGTTATAAACATTTTTCTGAACAAAAATTTAATAAATTTTATGAAATATTTTTGATGAAGTAAATAACACATACCTACTAACGATAGGATAGGTGTGTTAGTTGTGCTGCGGTTGCTTTGGTTATTGTTTTAAATTATTATTATTAAATAATTATTGTTATAGAAGTTTTTTATTAACAAAAAATTAATAAATTTTCTTAAATTTGTGTGATAAATCAAACAATGTAATCATTATTTACTTCAGTTAAAACTCATCTGTTTAAAATAATTGTTTATAAGAACTGATTTGATCAGTGATTAAAGTTATTTATATATCTTTAATAATATAATAATCTTATTTATTGATATTTGATAGTATTATTAGTTTTACTTTTTACTTGGTTAAAACTAAACTTGGTTTTGTTTAAATTATAATTTTATTTTTAATGCAAATCGACATTTGCAAAAAGTTTGGTAAATTTGCATGATTAGAAAAATCTGAATTTTTCTAATATACTATTCTGTAAATAGTTAGTAATAAAGAATAATAATTTGTTTAAATCTTACTTACATAATAAAAATTATCTTTTAAACCTGCATCGGTATTTATGTAAGGTCCGGTAAATTGCAAAATTATCAAAAAATACACCTCTCTAGGTACAATATGTAAAAAGTTAGTAATTAAAAATAATAATAATTTATTTAAACAAATAGAAATTTAAAAATTCACAGTATTCTTAAAAATTTATTGCCTGGCATTTTCCAAAAAGAAAAATTGAATTCGGTTAAAATTTACGAATTACAGGTGATTTTGAACATTAGTTTGTATCGAGGGGTGAACAACTTCGATATTCCTCGTACACTCGGTAGATATTCACATGTATTCTATGGGTATTCCCATGTTTTCCAGCATATATTCAATATTCTCAGTATTCACTGATATTCTTTAATATTCTCAGTATTCACTTATATTCTTTAATATTCCCTATATATTCCCATATATTCCTAAGTAATCTTCAATATTTTGACATATTCTATAATATTAACGAGCGCAGTAACAACAGTTTCAAGAAAACTGTAACATATTTTTACATTTGTCATTTAAAATTTATACGCGTAAAAGCTCCGGAAATTCAAAATTCTCTGCTGTTTCGATACTTGAGTTAAAAAACAGAGTCAATTATTGTAAGGGAAGATGCAATACATGAGGACGATTGGTGTGCGTTTTCATCAATAAATAAAGCCTTTTTTATTTGTTAACGCAGGAAGACCACATGTCAGTAAAGTCAGGGAAATGACAGGAAAAAATGTTTAGTCATGGAAATTAAGAAAAATGATATTCTTTTCGAATTACTTTCAAAAACTTAAAAACTTTTCTTCCAAATATTGCAACAAAAAACTCATTTCGATTTTTATAGTGCAAAAAATAACTAGAAACAAATCCTTCAAAACTTATTTTTGAATCATTTTCTATTTAAATTTTCAAAATATACAATTAAAAAGATTTTGAATAATTGAAATTTTGTAAAATTTAATTGAAATTAACTAATTTTCTTCAAGTATTTTATTACAATTTTCGAAAATCAACTTTTGAAGATTGCAAATTTTGAAAATAATATAATTATCAAAAGAGTTAAATATAAAAATAAAAAAAATAAAAATAAATTTAAAAAATAAAATAAAAAATAAATATAAATTTAAAAACAAATTTAGCTTCTAATTAAATTTTTTTTTTTAAATTCAATATTTTTAGTATGTTTAAATGCACATTCCAAAAATTCAAATACATACAAAAATAATAACTTTTTAGAATTACTTTTAACATTTTGGAGAAAAAAATTATGTTCAAAATTTTTAATTAAAATTCGCATCAAAAAATTAATTACTTTTCTTTAAATTAAACAAAAATTCTTTCAAAAAATGCAATTATCTTTAAAAGATTTTACCAAATTTCAATTGTTTGGAAATTTTTTAATTGCATATAAATAAAAAAAAACTATTTTCTTTCAAAAATTATTTTAAAATGTTAAAAAAAATTAATTGTAAGAATTTCTTTATTAGTTTTTGAAAATATTATACTAAGGTATAATATTAAAAAAAAACATGGACAGTTATAAGAAATTGAATTTTGTATTTAAATAATTGAATTATTCTAGAAAAACTATCGGAAAATTATTTAAAATAATTGATTCAGATATGAAGTTAAGTTGAAAATTATAGAAAATAGTTGAATTCAGGTAGGGTTATAATTGTAATTTTTACAAATAATTAAAATTCATAAATTTTACTCGTTTTCCGTAAACTTTCATATTTTCCTGTAAAAGTATTTTATATTAGAAAATAATTTTAATGTCAGTAAATTGTCAAGGAAATTAATAAATTGAAACTTGTGACCACCCTGGGTAAGGTACTAAGCTTTTGGTTATATGACAGTATACGAAAACATCAGTTCTAAGACTTATTTTTAATAATTTTGCGAGGGGTATGACACTCAAAAATGTAAATGAAAGAATAAATTAGAGTTTTTAAAGATAAAATAAAAATCAGAAGAAAAGCATATTTTCAAAGTTTATAAGATTTTACCCCGGTTTTACATAAAAGGGTATTTTGAATAAATTCCGCTTTTTCTTAATATTTCTCAAGAAACATTGACTAATATTCTATAATTTTTCTAAATCTATCCCTATAATATAAAATCATTTCGCCGCCGCCGCCGCTGATTCAGTCATTTCTAAGGGCCCCTTAGAAAAGGAACATAGTCAAGGTTGGTCCACTGTTAATATATGCCAAAATATAGGTCAATTTTGAGGCCAGTTTTGACCTAGACGTCAAAATTTGACAAAGAATTCCCGCTACCCTCAAAATTTAGGTCAATTTTGAGGGAAGTTTTGACCTAGACGTCAAAATTTGACAAACAATTTCCACTACCCTCAAAATTTAGGTCAATTTTGAGGGCAGTTGTGACCTTCGCATCAAAATTTGACAAAGAATTCCCGCTACTTTCAAAATTTAGGTCAATTTTGAGGGCAGTTGTGACCTTCGCATCAAAATTTGACAAAGAATTCCCGCTACTTTCAAAATTTAGGTCAATTTTGAAGGCAGTTTTGACCTAGACGTCAAAATTTGACAAAGAATTCCCTCTACCCTCAAAATTTAGGTCAATTTTGAAGGCAGTTTTGATCTAGACATCAAAATTTGACAAAAAATATCCGCTAACCCCAAAATTTAGGTCAATTTTAAGGGCAGTTTTGACCTAGACGTCAAAATTTGACAAACAATTTCAGCTACCCTCAAAATTTAGGTCAATTTTGAGGGCAGTTGTGACCTACGCATCAAAATTTGACAAAGAATTCCTGCTACCTTCAAAATTTAGGTCAAGCTTAAGGGCAGTTTTGACCTAGACGTCAAAATTTGTCAAACAATTTCCGCGCGCAGACTTAATGATGAGGTGAAGTTTGCCATCTGACCTAACAATGTAAGGTAATTTTTAAATTGTGTTTGCTCTTACACCTATCATTTTGACCTAATTTTGACGTTTTTTTTACTCTGTTATTTAGTTACGTGATAATCTATGTGTAATTTGACTTTTATTTAACTACAACTTAAAAAGGGAAAATAAAGGACAATAAACGTATCTAGGATACGTCAAAATCTATTTAAAATTTAACGTCTTTTTAACCTACAGTGTAAAATCGGTCAAAATATATGTCAAAGTTTAATCTAATTTTTGACATATAGATAAAAAAAGGTCCATAACGATTGTTACATTACGTCAAAATCTATGTGTATTTTGTCATATATGTATTGTATGTAATTTATTGAGATGCATTCATATTAAGAAAAAATTACTTTAAATTTATAAAAATTAAAATAAATATAAAAATAGAGGAGGGGGGTTGGCGCGCGAAGCGCGCAGGGGGGCAAAGCCCCCCTAGTACTATATATAATAATCTTATATTTTCGAACATATTCCCTTCTATTCAAACATATTCATATATTCCTCGGCATATTCCTTTATATTCAAACATATTCTTCGATATTCTTCTTGATATTCACGTTTATTCAAACATATTCTTACATTTTTCTAAATATTCTGAGTATTCCATATTCCCAAATATTCTCAAGTATTCCCAAATATTCCCAAATATTCTCAGTATTCTCAAGTATTCTTTGTTGGGAATATATTCTTCGTACGCCCTGAATGAGAGTTGTTCACCCCTCGGTTTGTATGTAGAGTATAGCCTGAAAATGCGCTTTTAACGGTTGCGCGCAAGGACAAAAAATTCAATATCTCCTAAAGTTTCAGACCCTCCATCAATTCTTTTTTTTAGAAAATACTCGTGAAATAAGTGAGAATCGAAACATTGTGTTTAAAATCAAAAAATAGCACTTTTCAAAAAATTGTTTATTTAAAAATTATTATTAAATTTCATTCATTTTCCTTTGAGATATATCATTTTCAAAATTTCAAAAAAAATTTTAAAAACCTCGTAAATCCAAATTTTTTAAAAAATTTCGAAATCGATTTCGGGCTTTTTACTGGCATGTATTTCATTTCAAAATTTCGAAGTTTCAACAAAATCGAAGAAGCAGGGGACAACTTTGATTTTTTAGGCATGGACCTACCCAAATATTTTTGACTAATTTATTGAATTAATTTGTTGATTATTTATAATTTGATAGACAACTTATTTCTTGTACAGTATTTTTCAATTATGCCTTCTTAGTTTGAACTTGTCGCACGAGGAAGGCATTTTTGTAACTTACTGTACTTAAAATAAAAAAGTGAACGTCAATTCTGAGTTGGCATGTTTTCTAAATCTCAGCTCAAATGGCAGGTTTCTCAAATGGTTTTTGAAACGGCACGTTTTTCACGACTAGTCTGAATTGGCACCTTTCTGCACCCAACCGACAAAATGTTAATTCTTCACTTAATTTTCACTTCACCTCTCTTTTACTTCACTTCGCTTTCAGTTCGTCATCACAACTTTCATTTCACAAAAAATTGGAGTGAAAGCGCGTTGAAATGAAATGAAAGTAAGGTGAAGTGAAAACAAAGTGAAGTGAAAGTAAGGTGCAGTGAAACTAAAGTGAAATCGATGGGAAGTGAATGTGAGGTAAGTAAAATCGAGGTGAAGTGAAAGTGATGTAAAGCGAAAGCAAGGTGAAGTGAAAGAGAAAGTGAAGTGAAATAACAGAATAGCAACCCTGAAATGGAAATTCACAAAGGAATTCAATTCCAAATATAGATAACTAATTTTTAAGTCTTTATTACACCTAAAATAATTAATAAAAACTGATTTTAGTTTTACGTAATTAAACATAAATTTTTCATTAAAGCTAAAAATAGCATA
This sequence comes from Leptopilina syphax, assembly GCA_032872505.1. Taxonomy (NCBI): domain Eukaryota; kingdom Metazoa; phylum Arthropoda; class Insecta; order Hymenoptera; family Figitidae; genus Leptopilina; species Leptopilina syphax. Next base: position 18,003,404 of record CM065471.1, on the reverse strand, counting down.
AACGTAACTATAAAATAATTGTCTTCTAAGATGACCTTCTTTGGAGTGTGTGGCAGAATTTTAAATATAATCTTTCTTTGTAGATTGTACCTATAAAAACATTATTTTTGTAAAAAATTGAAACAATACAAATTTATTTTTCCTTCAGAATTTTTTATATAATTTTAAATAAAGAAAAAAAAATTTACAGCCCACTTAAAAAATAATAGAGAGACACACAGAGTTTTGTTTCATTTTTTCATGAAATTTCAATTTGTTAAATTTTACGTTCAAATATTTTTTTTTATTTTTTTATTATTATATTATAGTATTTTTTCCATCATGAGAAACAAAAACAAAAATGAAATGAGTAGAATTACATCCTTCCATGATTGATATGTGTTTAGTATAAATGATCTTGGGAAGGTGAGTAGAATAAAAAATTCAATAATTTATCGTCATAACACAACGTTTCGTCGGACAGGGTATGCCGACCTCATCAGGCTTAATAGTTAAAACAATTAGTTAAAAAAAAAAATTATTTTAACATGTCAAATTTTATAAAATTATAGAGAAAACGCAAAATGCTTCAAGCTAGATAACAAAGCAAAACAAAACAAAAATGTTGAAATTGTCTGAAAAAGTAAAAAAATTGTATTTTTCAAATAAAATAAATTTTATTTTTAAAGTGAATAATAAAAATAATTTTTCATGGTTTAATCAAGTTGAAGAAAATATTATTGGCGTGTAAAATTGGATCAATTTTGTGAGTTTTTAATTAGTGTACGATATTAATTTTTCGAATTTTGTGATTTGTTCAATAGTCTTTTTTTATTTATATATTATAGAAATTTTTTATTATATTCTCTTCTTTTAATAATTTTTTTTTCCTTTTTAATTTTATTTGAATTAATACAAAAATGATTTATTTATTGTAAATTATATGATGACATTTTTTTGGTGGACAAAATCTTACGAGGCAACAACTTATAGGTTAAGTTTAGGAAAATTTTTGTATCATTTAACCCCTCACAGTGTTTGACGTCTATAGAGGCCAAAATAATTCGTGCTCCTAGTGTGTATGACCGCTATAGCGGCATCGAAAAAAAAGTTATATAAAAGTTAACGAATCTTGCTAAAAATGCCTACTCGGGGGTTTTCGGGATCGCTGAATCCAAATCCGTTATTGAAAATTTTAAATTCGAAATGGCGGCTTCAAAATGTCGACCAAAATTTTTTTTAAGTTTACGAATTTGGCTGAAAATGCTCATTCGGGGGTTTTTGAGGTCTCTAAATCCAAATATTTAATCAAAAATTCAAAATTCAAAATGACAGCTCCAAAATGGCGACTAAAAAAAATTTAAAGTTCTCAAATTAGTTCTTAAAACTTAAAGCAGAGGAATTAATATTTTCGATGTTTTAAAACATTGTGAAATACTCAAAATCGATCTTTATTAAAAAATTTAATAATAGTAATAAAATTAAATAGTTCGTGACTCCGGATTCGACTGAGAGCAGTGTTTTAAATAGTTTGTGTAAATATATATAAATATAAAAATATAATATATGCACGGAGAGAAAAAACAAGGCTTTTCCCCATGAAAAAATATGCATTTAACGCGTGAAAATTATCACAGTAAAAATGCAGGACGTTCACGGGTTTTCCCGGTGAGATTCTAGGGCTAAGGCGTGGCCTAACCGCTAAACGCATGAAATTCATCGGGAAATCCGGTGAAACTGCTACCTGAAAAGGCATGAATTGAAGTCACGGGGAAAAGCCTTGTTTTTTCTCTCCGTGTGTGAAATATATTATATATATATATATAAAAATATAAAAATATTAACCCCAAAAGACTTAAATAACTATTTATAACCACATTCGTAAACTTTTAAATTTTTAGTTGACACCTTGAAGTCGCCATTTCGAATAATAAAATTTTAACCCAATATTCTAATTCAGTGTTTTTAAAAACCACTAAATGCTCATTTCTAGCCAAATCCGAAAACTTAAAATTTTTTCGGTCGCCATATTGAAGCCGCCATTTTGAATTTTTAAATTTCAACCAGATATTCGAAATCAGCGACCCCAAAAACCCCTCAAGTGAGCATTTTATGTCAAATCAAACATCTTTTAAATTTTTAAAGCCGCCATTTTGAAGCCGCCATTTTGAATTTTTAAATTTAAACCAAATATTCGAAATCAGCGACCCCAAAAACCCCCAAGTGAGTATTTTAAGTCAAATACGGAAACTTTTAAATTTTTAAGCCGACATTTTGGAGCCGCCATTTTGAATTTTTTAATTTTGATCAAATATTCGGATTCAACGACCCCGAAAACATAAAATATAATAATATCAAGAAATTAAAAAAAAAAATTTTTTTACACATTTGTGGCACGAAAAGCTTATTTTTACTACACTGTTTTTTAAGCCACGTGATTAAAAATGAACTAGCCAAACTACCCGTGCGCAAGCGCGCGGGAATGTTCTACTGCACTGTTTATTTTAAACAATTTAAAGGCATTTTATTTTTAAAAATTTGTAAAGAAATAATTATTATTATTACCTAACAAAAAGTTTGAACTAATTAAAGGTGGAAAAAGCTAACAATTATAGACAATTAAATTTTTATTTTATATTGTTTAGAAACAAAAAAAAATTTAATTCGTCCAAGAACTAATTAAATTTTACAAATTTCGATCAGGTTTTTGTATCAAAATTAAGCTGAAGTACTCCTTTAGTTAATACACACGTTACAAACAAATTATTATGATTAAATAATTAAATTAATTTTTTTCTACCAAGTCACACTTTTCTAATTTTGAAGGATCTGTGTCTACATTGAACCACCTCTAATAAAATACTACAATTTACTTCAAAAATAATATTTTCACTTACACATTGTAAAAAATCTTATTTTCCACTTAAAAAAATATAAAATTGTTGTTAAATAGTTATTATTTGTTAATATAGGAGATTAATATATTTCAATGTCAGGTTAGGTAGCAAAAGTGACAGTTTAAGTTTATCACGTTGACAATTGTGATAAAAGCATGTCTTCCAGTATTTTTTTACTAATTAGTAGAGCAGACAACTTTACAACTCTTAAAATTGAAAATTCTTTGCTTTTTCGGGTAGTTCAATGATGCCGCACTCACTGTATTCACATGACATTCACAACAAAAATTGTTTATAATAAATTTATGTAAAAGTCAAAATTGTTTATTACATCGGAATATTAAAGTTGACACCCTAAGCGAAATAAATCACAAGCTTATTAATTTTTAAAACTTCCTACTTAAAAAAAACTTGATTATATTTCTACAAAATTTTTTGTTTTGTACGTGAAAAACAGTTTTTTTTAGTTTTTCTTTATAAATAATAAACCTACGTGCCTGAAATTTTTAGACATAGTTTGTTTTAGTAAAACTAACTTATATATTAAATAAAAAAAAATTTTTAAATTAAAAATTAAAAAAAAAAAGTTTTGCACATCAATACATGGTAATTTAATTTTCCCAAAATATTAAGAACATTTTTGAATTTGCAATTGTTTATAAGAATTGTTAATAACAATTATAAATTTTTATTTTTTATCAATATTTTTATTTTATCATTAAAGTATAGACATTAAGCTTTATTTAAAAGAAATTACTTTATTATAATTATTATTTGTTTCAAAGTAATAATAACATGAAAATAAAATGATCCAAAACTTTAACACCAAATTACTTTAATAATAAAATTTTTTTTGAAATTGTTTCACTTATTTTGACCTATTATATTAAAACATCAAGGATGTTTTTGTTGGGAATAAATTATTCTCTGATAAATGATTTATTACCATTTATTAAATCAATTTTTATTAATTGTACACTATCTGCGAAAATTGTGTAAATACTACATGTTAGTGCTATAAATAATTTTTTCATTTTGCAAAATAAAGGGGAGACTGAGGCGAAAAGTTAAATTTTGCATAAATGATTTTTTTAGACAATATAATCTGCTTAGATGCAAATATTTATATATCAATATTGTAGGGCAACTTGTCCTTTACAACTTTCAATAAAAAAGTTTCTGATATTTTCGCATACAATACATGTTTTGTCCTTTTTTGAAAATTTTGTTTTTTTTAACTTTTCGCCTCATGCTGGGGCAAAAAGTTAAATGGCTGGGGCGAAATGTTAAATTCTATTTCTAGCCTACTAAAACTATTTTCTGATAGGTGTTAAGTAGTAGATAAGTTAAAGTATTCATAAACAAGTAATTTAGTTAATAAAAGATCTGTGTTTATTGAACAAAAGCTTTAGAACAGTTATAAAGTTAAAAAAATTTTTTGGTTTATTTTACGTGAACGGTCTTGTTTTTTGACAGAGTAATTCCCTAATGTCAAATAAATTATTTTTAAACAAATAAGCCCAAAAAAACGAAAAATAAAAAAAAATTTAACAACATGTAAAAATACATTTAACTTTTCGCCCCAGAATGCGTTGTTGGCTTTAACAACAAATATAAAAAATCTGACTAAAGATATTTAGCAAATACTTTTTATGTATCTCTTCAGGGGACCCAAGTAATGAAGTAAAAAAATCGCGGTGAGAATAAATGCAAAAAATATACTTAAAAGTTGATATTTTCTTTTACGAAAAAATTTTCAAAAGTAGGGTGAAAAAAAAATTTTAATATGGACACCACAAAAATTAGCAGAATGTCACATAACTCTGGACATTTATTTAGGGTAATAACACCCTTCTATAATTAAAATTGCAATGTTATAACTATTTCCGTTCGAAAGATAATGAATTTTAACTGTTTTCACAATTTAACTTTTCGCCCCAGTCTCCCCTTTTAATTAACATTTTTCCCGTCTAAGGCACTAAAACTCAATATAATTATTTAAAAACTAAACTTAAAAGTAAAATTTAACTAACTTTCTAAAATCATTGAAAAGATACTTGAGTTTGTCTCGTTTTAATAAAATTATTATAATTTTAGAAATACTTTACACGTGTTTATGTTCTTTGGATAAAGCTGAAATATGCATTCAGTTTATTTTAATACAATTAATGTTTTTTAAAGATAGTATTTAACATTAAAATTTACAAGTAAATATGTAAATAAAAATGCCGAACAAGACAAAACTTTATGTAGAAACCTAACTTCTATGCTTGGCCATTTCTGGTTAAAAAAATATCAAGCTAAAACAAAAATTGTGCTACATATTTTTAAAACATTTACAATATAAATTTTTTTAAATTTCTCATTTTAACTCATAGTAATCATAGTAATACAACACTATCCTACCTAATTTTTTTACACAAAAAACATTTTTATAATAAAGTTCAAAAATTTAGAAATTAAAAAAGTATATTATTTTATTATATTTTTATTATTATATTATTTATATTAATTTATTTTTATATTTATAAGAAAATACAAAATTTTTATAAATTAAAAGAAAGAGCCTCGGCAAGCCCCATGCAAAAAATGACCCTTTTTCGTACCTCGAATTTTAAAACTATTTTTATGCCAAATGGTTACATATGATGACCCAATAATCCCTGCAAAATTTCAAGATGAGCATGTGCCCCCTTTCCGAAATACAGGGGGTCAAAGGGGGCCATGTCCAAAAATAGAATATGCAATATAATCGAATAATAATGTTAAAAAAAATCAGACCAAATGGTTCCCTTAAGATTTTCGTCTGCTGATTACGAATCTAAAGTCCGTTTTTAAAAATTCAAAATGGCGGACCCAATATGGCGGACGAAATTTTTAAAAATCGATCCAATTTACTTAAAAATCGTTACTCGGGGGTTTTTGGAGTCGCTGATTACGAATATGAGGTCCGTTTTCAAAAATTAGAAATGGCGGATCCAATATGGCGGACGACATTTTTGAAAATCGATCCAATTGACTTGAAACTTGTTACTCGGGGGTTTTTGGGGTCTCTGATTACGAATATGATGTCCGTTTTTAAAAATTCAAAATAGCGGATCCAATATGGTGGACGACATTTTTGAAAATCGATCCAATTGATTTGAAACTTGTTACTTGGGGGGTTTTTGGGGTCGCTGATTACGAATGTGATGTCCGTTTTCAAAAATTCAAAATGTTGGATCTAATATAACGAATAAAGGCAAGATTTAAGGCTAAATTCAGCTTGCAAAGGCCAGATGTAATAATTTTGAAACCATCTAAAGTAAGATGTAATATTCCAATCAACAAAGATAAGGGATTAGAATCCAACCAATGAAGGCAAGATGTAATTAACAACCCGATCAGCAAAGATAGGAGATAATAATCCAACCAACAAAGGTAAGATGAAGTTATCCAACTAATGAAGGCAAGATGTAATCGACAACCCGATCAGCAAAGATAAGAGATAATAATCCAACCAACAAAGGTAAGATGAAGTTATCCAACCAATGAAGGCAAGATGTAATCGACAACCTGATCAACAAAGATAAGGGATAAGAATCCAACCAACAAAGGTAAGATGTAGTGTTGTTTCCTTAGTCTTCTGTTTGCATGGGTTGTGGTTTTTCCTTTGGTATAGTTACAGATACATCACAAATTCTACATCACAAACACAACACACATTAAATGTAGATTAGAATAGGAGTATATAACATTATAATTTTCAGATCGTCTTTTGTTTCCAGAGTGTTCGAATGTAAGATAAAATCTTTCAATAATTTTATACTTTTAAACTAAAATTAGAACTCTATTATCACATTCTCAAGCTCACATTCAAAAAAGATGTTTTCAAATGATGTACTAAAGATATAAATGTTTCTAGATTACTTTTTGTTTTCTGTGTAAGCTCAAAAAAATATATTTACTAATAAAAAATGGTTAGTGCTTTTTCAATGTTAGTCCACCTTTAGATTCGTAATCAGCGACCTCAAAAACCCCCGAGTAACAAGTTTCAAATCAATTGGATCGATTTTCAAAAATGTCGTCCGCCATATTGGATCCGCTATTTTGAATTTTTAAAAAAGGACATCATATTCGTAATCAGAGACCCCAAAAACCCCCGAGTAACAAGTTTCAAGTCAATTGGATCGATTTTCAAAAATGTCGTCCGCTATATTGGATCCGCCATTTCGAATTTTTAAAGACGGACGTCATATTCGTAATCAGCGACCCCAAAAACCCCCGAGTAACGATTTTTAAGTAAATTGGATCGATTTTTAAAAATTTCGTCCGCCATATTGGGTCCGCCATTTTGAATTTTTAAAAACGGACTTTAGATTCGTAATCAGCAGACGAAAATCTTAAGGGAACCATTTGGTCTGATTTTTTTTAACATTATTATTCGATTATATTGCATATTCTATTTTTGGACATGGCCCCCTTTGACCCCCTGTATTACGGAAAAGGGGTACATGCTCATCTTGAAATTTTGCAGGGATTATTGGGTCATGATATGTAACCATTTGGCATAAAAAAAGTTTTAAAATTCGAGGTACGAAAAAGGGGCATTTTTTGCCGAGACTCTTTAAATTTTAGTCAGTTAAGTAATTTTTAGTTTTATTTAAGTATTTCAACATTAAATACTATTATAAAAATACTTTAAAATAAACAGTACAGATGGTCACTTTAAGCTTTAATTTTTTAATAATTTTTAAGAATTTAAAGTTAAAAATCAGTAATCAAAATTACTTCTAAAATAAGTCAAAAACATGATTCTGAAACTGGCACCTTATTATTATGGCACCTGTTTATTACCTTCAAGACTCTAATTTTGAACTCAAATAAAAAATATTCTTTTTTTTAAGACAACATAAATTTTTTTATAATAAAAAACTGGGTACTTGTTTAAGATTCATTTAAAAAATATTAAACCATGTAAAGTATTATTCTAAAATTATATTAAGTTTTTAATAAAACAAGGCAAACTCGAGAATGAGCTCAAGGATTTTTTAACTGATTCTAGAAAGTTATTTAAATTTCTTTACAAGTTTAATTGTTAAAAAAGTAGATAATGTTAGTGACTTAGATGGGAAAGATGTTAATTTATTAATTGCAATTCTTAATTTCAAAAAAGAAAATTTTTTTTATATAATTAAAAAGTAGTATTTTACACAATTTTTTAAAACTGACCTTCTTATCCTTATTTTTAATCACAAAATTTTTTTGTCTTATTTTTTTTAATTTTGAAGAGAGAAAAAAACGTGTTCTTGACTTTGCACTTTTATTTTTCTGTATTATATACTGTAAAAATCTGTTAATAAACTGTAACTACTGTAAACTGTAACTACTGTTGAAGCTCTTGTAAACAAAGAAAATACACCAATAGCATATCCATCTCCGCTAGGATTTCTGACCAATAGCGACCGTTATCATCGGTTTTCAGCCAATAGCGACCTTCATCATCGTCTTTCAACCAATCTCGACCGTCACCATGATATTTTCAACCAACAGCGACCAACATCATGAAATTTTAGCCAATAGCGACCGTCATCATCGGATTTTAACCAATCACGACCGTCATCACCGTATTTCAACCACTCGCGACCGTCATCATGTCATTTTCACAACCAATCACGACCGTCACTCTCAAACTCCAGCCAATTCAAAATGGCAGACCCAAAATGGCGGACGACATTTTTAAAAATTTAGCGTATTCGCTTGAAACTTGTCACTCGGGGGTTTTTAGGGTCGCTGATTACGAATATAATGTTAGTTTTTAAAAATTCAAAATGGCGGATCCAAAATGTCGGACGACATTTTGAAAAATTCACCGTATTCGCTTGAAACTTGTTACTCGGGGGTTTTTGGGGTCGCTGATTACGAATATAATGTTAGTTTTTAAAAATTCAAAATGTCGGACACAAAATGGCGGACGAATTTTTGAAAAATTCACCGTATTCGCTTAAAATTTGTTACTCGGGGGTTTTTGAGGACGATGATTACGAATATAATGTTAGTTTTTGAAAATTCAAAATAGTGGACAGAAAAACCTAATTGCATTTGATAGAAGAAATCTACCCAAAGCACGCCACGTTGAGGCTGCAATGATAGGATTTTGTGCTCCTTTTTTTATTTTTTTTTGTTTTTGTTTTTTGGTCTTTTTTCTAATTTTTTCTATTTTGTTTTTTTATAAATTTGATTTCAAAATTAATATTTTAATAAATATGCTTGAAAGAATTTTTTTTAGATCAGTGAAGTTTAGCAAAACATTTTTTGCAAAAGGGAATTTCACATTGTTTGCAAATCTATGTAGTATCAACTCTCATCTTTTTGTTTTCCTTACAATTTTGACATCGAAGTCGTTTTCGTTTACAGTCTTCTGTCAATTTTTTAATTGATGAGCATCTGGATCATTCGAGAGCTTTTTGTTCTTCTTTCGACGACTTTTGGTCGATTTCTTTTCATATTTTTGGATGAGTTCTCTTACTAATTGTGTTATAAATTCACAATGACTTATTTTTTCACCTTGCAAAATGTTATATATAATAATTGAATTATATATTGCCATAGCTAATAGATTGTCTGCAATTCTTTAATGCTAACGGTAGTGCTTCTTTTCTATTTCGTATGGTTTGATAATCTGGTCGCATCTATCTACACCTCCCATGCCTTCATTGTAAGTGGCAACGATTTCTGGTTTTTTAATTTTTTCCCCTGTTTTGTGATCGGTTTTCGAAGTTTCAATAAAGTTAGAACCAGGAAGGGTGCTTAAAATCGTGACCACTTAGATTGCAGACAATCTATTAGATATGGCGATATATAATTCAAATATTATAATATATAACATTTTGCATGGTGAGAAAATGAGTCATTGTGAATTTAGAACACAATTAGTAAGAGAACTCATCCAAAAATATGAAAAGAAATCGACCAAAAGTCGTCGAAAGAAGAACAAAAATCTCTCGAATGATCCAGATGCTCATCAATTAAAAAAATTGACAGGAGACTGTAAACGAAAACGACTTCGATGTCAAAATTGTAAGGAAAACAAAAAGATGAGAGTTAATATTACATGGATTTGCAAACAATGTGAAATTCCCTTTTGCAAAAAATGTTTTGCTAAACTTCACTGATCTAAAAAAAATTCTTTTAAGCATATTTATTAAATTATTAGTTTTTAAATTAAATTTATAAAAAAACAAAATAGAAAAAATTAGAAAAAAAAATAAATAAATAAATAAAAAAAAATAAAAAGGGGCACAAAATCCTATTATTGCAGCCTCCACGTGGCGTGCTCTGCGTAGATTTCTTATAGCAAATGCAATTAGGTTTTTCTGACCACCATTTTGAATTTTCAAAAACTAACATTATAATCGTAATCAGCGACCCCAAAAACCCCCGAGTTACAAGTTTCAAGCGAATACGGTGAATTTTTCTAAAAGTCGTCCGCCATTTTGGGTCCGCCAGTTAGAATTTTTAAAAACTAACATTATATTCGTAATCAGCGACCCCAAAAACCCCCGAGTGACAAGTTTTAAGCGAATACGCTGAATTTTTCAAAAAGTCTTCCGCCTATTTGGGTCCGCCATTTTGAATTTTCAAAAATATCAACGGATTCTCAATAAGCTACCCCGAAAACCTCCGAGTAACAAATTCTGGCAAGATTCCATGAAGAAAATTTGATTTTTTATGGTAGAAACTGAAACGCCACTAATATAAAACTATTATTTATTGTTAACTTTGAGCCTTGAAAACTTATTTAAATATATGAAAAAACTTTTTTTTTGTTTACAGGTCAATACTTTGTTGTGATATTATAAATCTGCTTACAGAATGAGAAAATCGTAGTCGAATTTTGACGCCATTTTCGCATTTTTGCCGCTTCTGTCACTTGCACGCTGACGCCAATTCTGACGCCCTGCTGCTCAAGTGGTTAAAAGGTTAAACTTTTTCAAAACTGATTCGATTTAAGTCTATGATAGTTTATTTTCTTCAGAAAATAATTATCTACAACTTGACCGCTCAGATTTATAAACAAATTCACCGTTTTGAAAATATGCTTATTTGTTTAAAAAAAGTGATTTAATTTAAAAAAATTTTTAAACAAATAAGCATATTTTTAAAACGGTGTATTTGTTTATAAATCTGAGCAGTCAAGTTATAAAGAACCATTTTCAAAAGAAAATAAGCCATCATTGACTGAAATCGTATCAGTTTTGAAAAAGTTTAACCTTTTAATATGAAGAAAAGTTTGATCATATACAAAATTACTAAATAAACAATTTTTGTAAGTTTCAATTTTTTTTCTTGAAAATTGATATTTGTTCTTCCAGAAGATACGAATAACAATAATATTAAAAAATTTTTTAATGTCAATTCATTATTTTTTCTTAAGGTCTGCATACCTGTAAACAACCTCCTTAATCATGAAGTAGTATACCCTGTTGAAAGTAGAAAGATAGAAGTAGATAAAAACTAATAGATAAAAATGGATAAAAGTTTTCTATCCTTAGGAGAGAGTGGGTCAAACCAGCCATACCTACGGTCTTTTTTACTCTTGTGACTAAACGAATCAACCGATTTCATTTTTCGATGGCTTGTTTGAAACCTATACTATATCTTTTATTGTTTAGTTGTTGTGTTAACTTTAAAAAAATTTGCAAACGGGCCGGTTTGCCTCACCCCCTGGGGTAAACCGGCCACCCCCATGGAGCAAACCGGTCAGTTGGGTTTTTTATCTGTAATATTGCATTTTTATAATCTACAATAACAACAAACATAAAGAATCATGCGAACAATGCTTGTAATAATGTAAATAATAATACAGGATTGAATTTTAATTAAATAAATAATTTTTTTAAATAACAAAAAAAAATATGTTTAAAATTATCAGAGAAACAATATTAAAGGGTCTAATTCTCATTGGAAGATAATTATTTTTCATTGAAAGTAAATATTTTAATGAAAAAAACATTCTAATTAATAATAATTTTCTTGAAACTCTAATACAATGAAAATATCCTATGGCCGGTTTTCCCCACAGGCTCATTTTGAGAATAAATATTTTTTTAAAAGAAACGCTTTGCAAATTCATCAAAGTTTTTAATGGTAAATATTCCTGAGGTGTGTACCTTCAAAACCCAAGACCTAATATTTGAAAATATTTCGCCATTTTGGAGATATTGACACCTGGCCGGTTTACCCACCGGGCCGGTTTGCCCCACTTTCCCCTACTTAGTATATACTTTGCATCTTTTAAAAATTATATTTTTGTATCCAGAATTTTCCATCTATTTAAATCCATCCCAAAGAAACATTTTTTTATCATTTTATATCTTTTAATTTCTATCAATATAGATCTATGATGAAATTTTTTCTTTGCCATTTCTATCCAAAAAAAGTTTTCTTATTTCATCAAAGTAAAAGGATAAAGTTACTAGAATATCACTAGACCGCTATTTCCTATATATCGCTATCCTATATATAGGATATGTGCAGGTATTGAAACTTTGATTTGCTTTATAAAGCAAATCAAAGTTTAATTTTTTGAATTTTTTATTTATTTGTAATAACCCAATAGGAAATACCAGTGTAGTGCCGATGTTCACCACTGAGTTAGTACTCAGACGATTGTTCGGCGTAGTCTAGCCGAGCCTCGACAATTAGTGCTGGCGCAGTACAGAATTTTTGTTTCGCCAAAGCTTGGACAAGCCACGGCGGCAAGTGCTGGCTGAGTATAGAAAAATTGTTTACGACGCTCTTTGCCAACATTGCTTTTTTGACATAAACTTGAAAAAAATTATAAAAAAAGTCTATGAATGTTTATAAATATAAATTTTTTGAAAAAAATTAATATTTTACTTTTCAGTTGTTCATTTTTGATTTTTATTAAATTTAATAATAACAATTTAACATAATTGTCTTATTTTGTAAATAATAAATTATTTAAACAAATTAAAATTATAAACAAAATTTAAACTTTAATCTCAATAATAATTTGGCTCCTATTAAAATACAATTATACTTCTTACTATGAATAAAAAATTATTAAAGAATTAACACGTAATTTAAGAATTACGTAAAATGTTAAATGCAATAAGTAAAGTAATTTAATTTAATTATTAAAAATTTAGTTTAATTTATGTTATTTCAATTTATTATTTCTAACGTATCCCTATTTTTTTCTCATCTTTGACTCAATAATTGTATGTCTGAATGATACTGAGATATTAATACTTTACTGTACACATGTGTGGTTAGCATAGTGGTCAGAGCGTTAGTCTGTTAGTCCGTAGGTCGTTGGTTCGATTCCCCTCGTCAGCAATTTTGTTTATTTTCATAAGTTTCCGATTTTTCTAGATTCCAATCGTTAAGTACTAAAATATGAAAATCTAATGTACACTTACTGTAATTGTTTATTATTTAATTTTTAAATGTTATAAACAATTTTTTTTTCTACTTCATTCACTATATCCATTGTTAGTCTCCATCTTTAATACAATTTCTTTAAGAAGAGAAATATTTTATGAATAATAACTATTTATTAATATTATTTACCATTTTGTTGTTGAATTATTTATAATTATTAATTTACGACTTATTAATAATAATACGGCATTTATTGCGGCAATATTCTCAGCCAGCACTGGTCCAGTGCTGCGCCAGCGCTGTCTGGCAGCACTGGCAGGCAGTACTTCGCCAGGGTTAGACAGCGTTATCATCCCAGAGTTATGCCAGTGCTGTCTGTCAGCGTAGCTGCCAGTGCTGGCGCAGTACTCCGACAGTTGTTAATTTCCCATTGGGAATCATTGGCGTTTCATGCTAGTTGTAATTGTTTCCAACTAAAATATCATTAATCTGCTTATTCGAAATGTATGTTTATTAATAATATTATTCATATTAATATTTACATATGTATTTATTAATAATAAGGAATAATTTGAATAATAAATTTCAATCGAAATGTTCAAATATTTTTCGTTTTGAACAATGGTGATATAATTACAAAATATTTCATTAACGGTGTTGCGCAATTTCAAACAGTGGTCGCCTTTTAAAAATAGCTGCTTAAACGCGTAACGTAATTTCAAAAGGATTTTTCTCCCAATTTAAACCGTTATTGCAAAATCGGAAAAAATACCAGCTATCCTGAATTTTTGTTCTTCCATTTGCGCACAAGAAATTAGAGATCCAATATAATACACGACGTCACGAAGAAAAATGAGAAAATTTTATGTGCCCATTAGGTGCTGCCCTCTGGCGGTAATTTTATGTACCGTGCATTTGTTTAACTTTTTTCTATTTTACCTCCTGTACTTGTAAATGTAAATAAATCTTTTACTTCTTGTGGGCAAATGACAGATAAAATATTCAGGATATCTGGTATTTTTTCCGATTTTTCAATAACTGTCGGAATTGTAAGAAAAATCATTTTCAAATCAAGTACGGTTCAAGCAGCCGTTTTTAAAAGGCGATCATTGCGAAACACCATTAAATTACACGACAAAATAATTATCAAAAAATTTTATAATTTACAAATTTTTTGTTTTAATAATTCGTCGGCTTGGTGGAAAACTGTACCATTTGAAGAATTCGTTATAAACTATACCATTTCAAAGGTTTGTTATAAAACATACCATTTCGATGAAGATCTAAAAGCGTTGCACTAAAGAATTTCTAATGATTAAAAAGCAATTAATTTAAATTATTAGAAATTTTGAATTAATACATTAAAAAGATGAACAAGAGTTTATTTAAGATACCGCTTTTTAAAAAAGCATAATTATTGAATTAAATAAAAACTCACCGAATATAGAGTATTTTTGATGAACTTTCAGGATTTCTTATCACTTTTTTAATTTTTCCTTTAAATATACAAAAAATATTGAGTCGAAAGTACGCGATTTCTGAATTGTTGCGTACTTTACAACTTAATAACTTTGTTAAAGAAAAATAAAAAAATTTGGCACTTTTACAACTTCTAAATAACAACGAAATTTATACACTCAAAAATTTTCGTTTTGGTCCCGGGACTAATTTAAAAAATATAAAGGTTTAAAAATTGTACACTTTTTCAGGTTAAAACTATTTATTCTCTTAAAATTGAAGTTGGTTTCTTGTTATTAATCACGTTCCGATTATAGTGTTTAAATTAAAAGCCAACTTCAATTTTAAGAAAATAAATAGTTTTAACCTGAAAAAGTTTACAATTTTTAAACCTTTATATTTTTTAAATTAGTCCCGGGACCAAAACAAAAATTTTTGAGTGTATAGATTTCGTTGTTATTTAGAAGTTGTGAAAGTGACAAATTTTTTTATTTTTCTTTAACAGAGTTATTAAGTTGTAAAGTACGCAACAATTCAGAAATCGCGTACTTTCGACTCAATATTTCTTGTATATTTAAAAGAAAAATTAAAAAAGTGATAAGAAATCCTGAAAGTTCATCAAAAATACTCTATATTCGGTGAGTTTTTATTTAATTCAATAATTCCACCTTATCGTAATTAATTGATAAAAACGTCAAAATTAGGTTATTTGGCGGATCGACTTAAAAACATATTTTATCTATATTTTCATATTTTATTTATATTTTTACTAGTTTTATTATTAAAGAATAATTAATCAACTAATTTTAAACATGAATCAATAAATCTTTTGCCCTTTTAAAAATTTTTCAATACTTTTTTAAATATTTTCTAATTGCTAAAAAAGTGCCATTTTTTCGCACCTTCTCCACTTTACACTTATATTTTAAGAAAAGTGTTACGGCCGAACTCCGTAACTTTTTATATTGTTAATATCTTTTTAATTATACTTAAACTAAAATTACATGCAACAATTACACACAACATGAGATTTTGTTAAACATCATAAAAACATTTACACAAATGTCACTGCCTAACACAAATCACGCCACTGCCTAAATCTGCAAGGTTGCAGAAATCGGCTTAGCAACAGCCACGTTAATTATGAATTCTTCCACTAAATCGTCTTTCAATAAAATTGATTGACACAGGGAAATCTGGGCAGTTTAAGCCAGGCCGTTGTAGCCGGCAGTTAGCCCGGGCAGTTTAGGCCCGCAGTTTAGTCCAGGTCATAGTCACCTGTAGTTGTAGCCGGCAGTTTTTGGCCAGGCAATTCTAAGTCCGGCAAATTAGCCGTGTTTGTATAAAAACGATTTTCAGAAGTTTAAAGAAATTAATAAGAAGTTTGTTAAGAAAAGTGAATTTAATTGAGAAAAATATAAATAAATAAAAGTAAAAAAGTTTTGAATTGAGAAATATATAATTGAAATATAAAGAATAAAATAAAGTGATATAATTAAAAAGATAAAAAAAAGAAAATATTGATAATAAAATAAATGAAATTAAATATTAAATTTGTGGAATAAGCATAAAGGAATTTGTGAAAAAAATATAAAAGAATTAAAGTGATCAAAGTAAAGTAAAAGACTCTTATATCAAAAAGGAAAGTAAAGTAAAGCCATTAAAGAATAAATTATATTAATTTCAAATATATATTAGAAGACAACCTTTATTTACAAGGTTTAGGTCTTAAACTTTGTGTAACTTAAAGAGAACATTAAAGTTCCCAGTGAAATATCAATCTAGTGAACCTAGATTTGGTATTTCCTGAATTTTTCGGAAAAACATCGTGAAGCAGGTATAAAGACAAGACACATTCATTGGATTCATATTACCAAGGAAGAATCACCAAGTAGTGATCTTACGTGTCACAACACACACTAATATTTTATTCACAAAGATACACTTACACTTCTTACACATAAAATTAGATTTATCTGTAATAGGGACTTTGGGCAAAATATATACATTAATTGTTTTCATCTTAATATTGCATTTTAATTTAAACATCCTAATTATTTTCCTATCTTCTCATTTTACTCAAGAGTAGGGTTCTCAACCTCTTAGTTGAATCAATAACTAAGTAGAGGGGTAATCCACTACCTTTACAATTTCTTTTGTCCGAAGGACACGTAAGTTAAAGTTTTAAAAATTAATCTTTAAAATTAAAATTATTAAATTTCTAAATCCTACTTTAACAAAAAGTAATAAATATTTTAATATAATTCTTTTCATTTCGTTCTTCAGAGATCATACAGATTCATTTCTAAAAGTTTCATTTTTTTTTTAAAAATTAGTCCGCAACGACTTTATTTGAAAAGTAATGGTTTGACCCATAACCTAATTTTATGTCTAGCAGCAGTGTTGACAAACTTGGAAAAAAAGCAACAAACTTTTTTTCTCGAAATGGTATGTTTTAAAACAATTTACCGAAATTGTTTATAACGAATACCTGAAATGGTACAGTTTTCCACTAAGCCGACGAATTACATAGGTTTGAAAAGTTCGACTACTTTATTTTTTATATTATACTTTAACCAAAGTAATCAAGCTTTGACCATTTCCAAAATGTAGCAAAGAATGTGACTATAGTCACAATACATAAATTTTCAGGTTTTAAAAAATTTTTATGTAGTTGGACATGGTTTGCCATATTTTGGCCATAAAAAAATATATAAATTTTGAGGGTTTTAAATATTTTTCTCATTGCTCATGGTTTGCTAGTTTTTGACCATAGGCAAAATATATAAATTTTGTGGGTTTTAAAATATTTTTGTCCTTGGCCATAGCTTGCCAGATTTTAAAAACAGTTAAAATATATAAATTTTTACATTCTCATCAAAAATGAGAAAGTCTTGGATTTGTGCGATTTTGAGAAATTTCTAATTTTGATAAATCTTCACGTTTCATGACCCCCTGATTCCAAAAAATGGTTTTTTTTGTCTCGACGATAACTCGAATAAATTTTAATGAAAAAAAACTACAAAAATACAAAACTTTTAAATTTAATTAATTTAAAAACAAAAAAGTTATGAATTTTTTCTTTAAAGTTTTTGGGCCAGGTTTATCCAAACGGTTTAGGGGTCGTCCATAAATTACGTAAGACATTTTGGGGGGAGGGGTGCGTCTGCTAAATTTGACGAAGCGTAGAAAAAATGGCGCTAGAACTAAAAAAATTTTATTTTCAAATCAAAATATTTTTTTTTGACTCTCAACATTGTTTAGAAAAAAATTTTTTTAAAGTTATTAACAATTTAATTTTTTAGTATTTCCTAAATTAATCAAATAGTCCGGGAGCTAGCGACCAAAACAACTATCTCATTTCATACCGGCTGAAAATTTGAGTATAGATTACTGAAGACATGTAATTAACAGAAACCCACGTCTGGCAGGCCGGCGCTGGGGCGGGGGGCGGCGGCGGGGGGCGAATAGGTGAAAATAATGTAAAATTTTCTCATTTCATACCCCTTAAAACCTTCATAACTCGAAAGTTGACATCCACACGATTGTAAAAATGTGCGTCTGGCAGTTCTGGGGTGGGGCAAAGTACGTCTGGCAAAGGGTTAAACACGCAAAAAAATCGAAAATTTTTTCTGATTTCATACCGATTAAAACCTTTAGAAATCGAAAGTTTATATCCACACGAGTGTAAAAATGTGCGTCTGGCAGTTCTAGGGGGGGGGGGCAAAGCACGTCTGAAAGCCCTTCGAAGATGCGGCAAATCGGTCAAGCGGTGAAAAAAAGTAAATTTTCACATTTCATACCGATTAAAACCTTCATAACTCGAAAGTTTACATCCACACGAGTGTAAAAATGTGCGTCTGGCAGTTCTGGGGTGGTGCAATGTACGTCTGGCGGCCTTTTGAAGATGTAGATTTTTACATTTGTTTAAATGTAAACTTTTGATATATGATGGTTTTAATCGGTATGAAATGAGATTAAATTTTATGATTTTTTATGTGATTAACCTTTGCCAGACGTACTTTGCCCCACCCTAGAACTGCCAGACGTTCATTTTTACACTCGTGTAGATGTAAACTTTCAAGTTATAAAGGTTTTAATCGGTATGAAATGAGAAAATTTACTTTTTTTTCACCTATTGACCCATTTGCCGCATTTTTAAAGGGCTCCCAGACGTACTTTGTCCCACCCCACGACAGCCAGACGTGTATTTTTACACTTGTTTAAATGTAAACTTTCGATTTCTAAAGGTTTTAATCGGTATGAAATCAGAAAAAGTTTTCGATTTTTTTACGTGTTTAACCCTTTGCCAGACGTACTTTGCCCCACCCCGGAACTGCCAGACGCACATTTTTACACTCGTGTGGATATAAACTTTCGATTTCTAAAGGTTTTAATCGGTATGAAATCAGAAAAAATTTTCGATTTTTTTGCGTGTTTAACCCTTTGCCAGACGAACTTTGCCCCACCCCAGAACTTCCAGACGCACATTTTTACACTCGTGTGGATGTAAACTTTCGAGTTATGAAGGTTTTAATCGGTATGAAATGAGAAAATTTACTTTTTTTCACCGCTTGACCGATTTTCCGCATCTTCGTAGGGCTGCCAGACGTACTTTTCCCCACCCCAGAACTGCCAGACGCACATTTTTACAATCGTGTGGATGTCAACTTTCGAGTTATAAAGGTTTTAATCGGTATGAAATGAGAAAATTTACTTTTTTTTCACCGCTTGACCGATTTTCCGCATCTTCGTAGGGCTGCCAGACGTACTTTGCCTCACCCCAGAACTGCCAGACGCACATTTTTACAATCGTGTGGATGTCAACTTTCGAGTTATGAAGGTTTTAAGCGGTATGAAATGAGAAAATTTTACATGATTTTCACCTATTCGCTCCCCCCCCGCCGCCCCCTGCCCCAGCGCCGGCCTGCCAGACGTGGGTTTTTGTTATTTACATGTCTTCAGTAATCTATACTCAAATTTTCAGCCCTTATGAAATGAGATAGTTGTTTTGGTCGCTAGCTCCCGGACTAAAATTTTTTCTTGAGTTCTAGTTCACCGATATAAAATTCGAAATATGATTTTTTCGTCTTTAATTGCACTATTTGAATATATTTTTTGTTTTTAATAATTTGTACATTATCATCACAAGAGAAAATATTAGTTTTGGTCGAAAATTGACTTTCGCTAATTTCATGAAATCTCGACGTTTCGGGGTCCCCTTAGTCCGAAAAACATGGTCTAGAAAAAGTGACTGTCTATATAACTCTTGAAAAACTTATTGCATCAACTTGCAACTTTGCATGCACAAAGTTAGTGTTAAAATACAGATCGAGTTCGTTAGCCAGCCATTTTCGTCAAAAACTACACAAACTACAGTAGTTTTAAAATTTTGAAAATTCAATTTTTTCAAATTTTAATATTTTTAATTTTATATTACTTTAGATTAGAAAAATACAAACAACTTTTCTGTACAACATTTTTTCATAGAAACTTAATTTTTTTTAAGTTTTTGGGTCAGGCCAGCTCAACTGGGTTAAAAAAATTTTATTGATTTTCTAAAATGTTATAACTAAAATATATTCATAAAAGATATAACATTTTAGAAAATCAATGAAATTTTTTTTATACAGTTAGGCTGGTGTGACCCCTCTTTACATTTCAATTTTTGGTTCTATCTTGTTGGAAATGGTTTTTTACATTCTTATCACATGAGAAGGTATTAGATTTGGTTGAAAATTGACTTTTGCTAATTTTATGAAATCTTTGCGTTTAAATGTGCCTTGAATCCAAAAAACATGGTCCGGCGAATACGTCTGTCTGTCTGTCCGTAGACAAAAACTTTGTTTTTGTCAATGTCAAGACATTCCCTTAACATAACCTCACTTTTTTCTGATTAAATATCAGAATAATTAATTACATTTTTAGATGGCAAGTTGAAAACGAGGGGCTTCGCGCCCTGAAATATCTTTCTGCTCATAAACCACACCAAAAGTTTTTCAACATTAATATGTACTGAAATTAATTGTTTACTGTTAGATTGTCAATGAAAATTAATTATTTGAGTCGATTTTTTCGCAGTCGGGTGACTACACCCCCAACCCCCTGGCCGAGGCTCTGACCCTAGAGCCCGTCGGGAGGAGACCCCCTGAACCCCCACGCCGCGACAAAACATGCTTGTACGTTTGAATATACAACCTCACTTTTTTCGGTAAACTAGTTTTGATACAAAACAAGGTCACTCGTTTTTGACGCAACTGTTACAGAAAATAGTGTATTCACATGCGCATATAAGGAAATCTTGACTACACTCAGGTCTCGCTTCGTTCCCCTATTTATGGGCACTTTTGTAACAAAAAATAACTATTGTTTGATAAATATTAGATCATGCGAATATTCTCTCTTTAATTTTTGATAAATTACGCAATCTCTCTTCCAAAAACTCGATCTTGTCAGTCTGATATGCGAAAATTTATGTTTAAATCTGCCGAATTATTTTTCTTTTTTTATATTTAAATTTTGCGTGCGAGCTACAAGGACAGCCCTTCAAGGATAAATGAAAAACCACGGATAAGGAGACGCTCTCAGCTCATATTGAACGATATTATTTTTTGTCCTATCTGCCCTTAGAGCGGGCGCAAAGTAACACATTCCCGACTAGGGGGCTTAAAAATGTCAAAACGCATCTAGATTACATAAAAATCAGTTTTTATTTAAGGGGTTATACTTGTTTGGAATTTTTTATTTTTTTTATTTGCTTAAAATATACTATAACATCCCTAGATTAATAATCTATAACGGCCTTGCATGAAAACAACTTGGAAATATTTTTAAAATTATTTTTTCAGGAGAAATTCCGAATAATAAAAATAGAAAATTTGAATTTCAAATGCATTTTTTTTAAAACGATATTTTTTTATTGGCTTAAAATATACTATGACATTCCTAGATTGATATTCAAAAACGTCTTTGCATGAAAACAACAAGGAAGTGTTATTAAATTTAATTTTTCTGCATCAAATCCGGAGTGGTAAAATAGAACATTTTAACTTCAAACGCGTCTTACTCGAAACCATGTTTTGCAAATCGGCGAGCAGTAGAACTCGAAAAGTTTTTGTCCGATTGACCTGAAAATTTAACTGTAGCTTCTTAGATAGATTATTATCTAGTGAAGTACACACGGTTTTTAAAATTGATAAACAGGATTTATTTTTATGAATAATTAAAGTAGATTTTTTTGCATGAAAAATACAATTTTTTTTGTAAGTCTCACAATTCTTTTAAAAAATAATCTAAAATTATAATCATGTCTACTTCACTAGATAATCTTATGTAGTTTATGAAAAAAAATTTTTTTGATTCCAAAAGCCGATGTAGGGCACTTCTGCTGCTCGCCGCGGAGGTCTACAAAAAAACTTAGCACTGTTTACTGAATTCTACAGCCGCCATTTTGTAAAACAAATTGAAAATAAAATTTTGTCTTACTCTTTAAAAGTTGCTCAATCAAATGGTAAAATAGTTGACAGCAATAATTTAAAACTGTACTTATAAATTTTTTTTGAAAAACACCCTTTTTAAGCCTCCATACAGGTATAACCCCTTAATTATAGAACAGCTTCCTTGGCCATTTAAAATAATTCACTGCTCTTACCCGCAATGACATACTTTCCATGCAGTTTGGACAAAAAATTATGTTCGCAACATGGGCGCAAAAGGTGATTACGACTCAGGCGAGATTTCGCTTTTGGATGGTAGAAAATAGATCCAGTCTCTTTATCGAGTCATCTACTACCGTCATATGGATCTGCGTAGGCAAAATATACGTCTATCGAGATTTTGGACATATCGCTTGCGGACTAAAATTTGGACCATTTGCAGTAATCTAGTTAGCCCGAGGCTACAACGACAAATATGAGGAGGAAATCGACATCAGGAAACCAACATTATCGAAAAGAAGGACGAATTTGGAAATTACGTACTGTCAAACTAACATACACCCTGATGCTTTAATCCCTTCCTTCGGGTTACGTTCTGCGCATCGAAAGTCAATGGGAAAACGATGCACAGAACGTAACCGGAAGGAAGGCAATAACACTAGAACTACCGGAAAATGCGCATACCTAGAACTACCGCTACCCATGTAGAAATGGTGGTTCGGTTCTAGTGGGGACCACACTAGTTTACCCTATTTGAAAAAGGGCTCAAACTAGAGAAACTAGTGGGGTTCTAGTCGTTTTTGTCACGATTATGTTGATGGGGTCCCGACTAGAAGTTCTAGTTTACTTCTACCGGTTCTAAAAATTATTATTTTTCAACTTAACGTATTTATAATTGAATTCTTCATTCACATTAACATTATTAACGAATGTTGTACACGAAAAACCTGGAACTAGAATTAGAAATCTCGTGCCTATAGGGGATCGAACTTTGGACCTTCGGGACTCCAGTCGGATACACATACCTCACAGCCAAGCTAAGTTGGAAGGACCTTTGCTTAAATTACATTATGAATTTTGGGGAGATATTATTCACTCTTATTTAATTCTGCATTGTTAATGATAGTTAATAAAAATTAATTATAACATTACTAAACAATTAAACATTACAAATTACATCACTTTCTATATTTTTATATTTACTATAATTATTATAATTATATTATTGAATTTATTATAGTTATTATAATAATATAACATCATTTTCATTATTAATTAATGTTTTTATTAATTGTAAAAAACATTTTTAGGTATAATTGCACATACATATTGTTCTAAAAATTAATTTAAAAAAAATATTACAATGTAGGTAATAAAAATTATTTATACCCACATAAGTAATATTTATTTATGTTTTATTATTTTAATTTACTTATTTAAATAAAAGATTTTTATTTGATAAAATTGTTTTATTTAAATTTTTTGCAAGAATATTCTACAATATTAAAATTTTCTTTAAAATATGTTAAAAAATTTATTTACTTGTACACCAGTTTGTCTAGTTGGAAATCAATAAGGTTCTGATCAGTTTTCTCTAGTCCAGACTATCCTAACTAGAATATGATAGTTTTCTAGTCTAAATTATCTAACTAGAATTCGAAGGGACCCGACTAGTTTTTCTAGACTAGAGATTCTAGTCAGAATCTAGCAAGGGCCCTATTAGAGACAGGGACAAATGGGGATATTTTTTTGTGGAAATTTTTTGTCTCTAATTAAATCTTACCTATTCAATCGACAACAATCAGTGCGAATTGAAACTGAATATTCTGACATTTTTTATGCTATTTCTGGCGTGCCCCAGGGTTCGGTTTTGGGTCCGTTATTATTTATTCTTTTCATAAATGATATAAAAATCTCATTTAATGTTTGCTTTTTTCATTGTATGCTGAAGATTTGAAATTTTTTAATATTATAAAAAATCACAATGACTTTGACATTTTTCAGTCTGACCTTGACAGCGTTTGTAATTGGTGCATTATAAATCGTTTACCCTTAAACATTGCTAAATGCTTTCTAATTTATTTTTCTAATCGCCTTATTATTTTGTGACATCAATATACTGTTAATGACATTGAATTGCAAAGAACCGATACTATCAAGGACCTTGGACTCACTTTGTGTGTTAAATTTTCATTTAATGAACATATTTCGAATACTGTTTGCCGGTCAGTTGGAATGCTTGTTTTTATCATAAGAAATACATATGATTTTACCTGTGCTCGTGTGCTCAGAACTCTCTTCCTTTCTCTAGTAAGACAGGGACTTCTGAACACCTCTATTATCTGGTCTCCTTATTATGACTATTTAGTGACAAGATTAGAGAGAGTCCAAAATAGATTTTTACGTTTTGCTGTTAGAAGGCTGGGAATATTTCATGACCAGTTTAATCATGATTATCATGAGTTGCGTATAAACTTGAACCTACCGAAAATTGAATCTGTATTATAGTATAATGATAATGATTTGCTTTTTTATATAGATTGATAAATGTCTCAATAAAATGTCCTGCGTTGCTGTCAAAATTTTGTTTTTATGTTCCGATAAAGCGCACACGCAATACTCCTCTTTTTTATGAACGCATACATAGG
Source organism: Leptopilina syphax (assembly GCA_032872505.1). Classification (NCBI taxonomy): domain Eukaryota; kingdom Metazoa; phylum Arthropoda; class Insecta; order Hymenoptera; family Figitidae; genus Leptopilina; species Leptopilina syphax. Next base: position 17,978,597 of record CM065471.1, on the reverse strand, counting down.
ACAAATTATGGTTATAATTCTTATGTTAGTAGAGTCTTTCGTGAGGCTAATTCTGTATCATCTATTGATTTCTTTGAAGCTTCGAGCACAAAATTTATTATTAAATTACGAGCACTAATATTAAAAAACTAGTGACTACAAACACATTGTTTTCTTTTTTCATTGTATTCATTTGTATTTAAAGGCTTTTTTTTGTCCGGTTAAATAAATATTTCGACACGGGTAGGTTATTTTTGTCCCATAACGCATTATATATTTGTTTCTTACCATTTGGAGGTTTATTAAAGCAAAAAAACATTATTTTTATAGGTTTTTTCGCGTAGATTACGAATCCGATGTCAAAAGTGCTTTAGCATTTCACATTTTTATTAAAACTAAGGTTTAAAGGGTTAAAAACAACCGTTTTTACCTAACTTTGAAGCAATATACCAGGTAGGTAAACCTACAAGTACCACTTTCACAAAAATTTTTTTCCTCTATACCAGAATTAAGAACTAATTTAGTACCATATTTAAAAATTTAAAGCTGCTAAACTTTAAAAAAAACGTACGGTACTGCTAGCTTGACGTATAGCTACAAGTACTATACCCTAAAAAATAACAATTTTTAAAAAACTCTTCAACAGGAATTTAGAACTAATTTAGTGCTCTAACATAACATTAAAAAGAAGTTTCCAAAAACTACCCTTAACCCATTAACGCCTGAATGCACTGAATTTTTAGTCTGACTTCAAACTTAAGTATTTCTTAATAAACATACTATTTTCTTTTCGGACAAAATTTTTTTTATGTATTGGAGTGTCCTCTATCCGAATATCATGTTTAAAAATTATTACAAAATTGTTTAACAATATTTTTTTGCATATAATTAAAAAATTGCACAATTTTTTAATGATTTTTTTTTAAATCTGAAATTTAAATGTCAAAAAAATTTTTTTAACGGTTTACATTTCCATAAATCGTGCACTCGATTGTTATACTTTCCAAATATATATCGTCCTTTTGTAAATAAGCTTTTGATTTTTCAAAATGGCGCCTAAAAACTCAAAAATTTATGAAAATTTAAAATTTATTGTCCGATGTACATTTTTTTTTAAATTTGGCTTGAAAATGCTTACTCGCTGGTTTTTCGGGTCGCTGATTACGAATTTGAAATTACTTTTTGAAAATTCAAAATGGCGGATCTAATATGGCGGAAAAAATTTTCAAAAATCAGTCGGATTCACTTTAAAATCCTTACTCGGGGGTTTTCGAGGTCGCTGACTACGAATCTGATATTACTTTTTAAAAATTCAAAATGGCATATCCCATATAACGGGTAAAGAAGGTTAAATTTTATTTAATCCTTTTGAAAATGCTTACTCAAGGGTTTTTAAAGACACTTTATTTGAATATCTTTAATTATTTTGAACATCTTTAGCCACCAGTTGCTAAACTGATGTTTCCAATTCTCACCGCGTGGAGGTAGATGAACAACGAGAATCTTATTTTTTTTTAATTTTTTCTTTAATTTTTTTTTGCTTTTTTTAATTTTTAATTTTTTTTGGATTTAAAATTTTTTTTATTTTATAAATTAATATATTATATTAAATTTATAGTTGTCCAACTTTTTTATTCTTATTGCTTCTCTACTCTCCGTGTGTCTGTTTAAAACATTTTTCACAAAAATATTGTAGACAGGTGCGGCAAGATTTTCGTGTTCTTATTGAACATTTATTTGTTGAGCAATATTTTTGTGATTCGTTTCTTTCCACAACAGGATTTTTGCACTTTTTGTTTATCAGATAACTTTTGCTAATGCTTATAGAAAACTCTTTTATCCCAATTTTTTTCGATTCGCTGTTTACAGTGTTGTGTAAAATTACCGCATTCGTTATTGCTGATTGAATTAAGCGCTCAAATATCACCCAAGTCCATTTTTTTGATCTAATGATTGGCAGCACGCGACTACAATACTGGTCATAAGCAAAATAAAAAATTTAAAAACAAAATTTAAAAAAAAATAAGATACTCGTTGTTCATCTACCTCCACGCGGTGAGAATTGGAAACATCAATTTAGCAACTGGTGGCTAAAGATGTTCAAAATAATTAAAGATATTCAAATAAAGTGTCCTCAAAAACCCTTGAGTAAGCATTTTCAAAAGGATAAAATAAAATTTAACCTTCTTTACCCGTTGTATGGGATATGCCATTTTGAATTTTAAAAAAGTAATATCAGATTCGTAATCAGCGACCTCGAAAACCCCCGAGTAAAGATTTTGAAGAGAATCCGACTGATTTTTGAAAATTTTTTCCGCCATATTGGATCCGCCATTTTGAATTTTTAAAAAGTAATTTCAGATTCGTAATCAGCGACCCTGAAAACCAGCGAGTAAGCATTTTCAAGCCAAATTTAAAAAAAAAATGTACATCGGACAATAAATTTTAAATTTTCATAAATTTTTGAGTTTTTAGGCGCCATTTTGAAAAATCAAAAGTTTATTTACAAAAGGACGATATATATTTGGAAAGTGTAACAATCGAGTGCACGATTTATGGAAATGTGAACCGTTAAAAATTTTTTTTTGACATTTAAATTTAAGATTTAAAAAAAAATCATTAAAAAATTGTGTAATTTTTTAATTATATGCAAAAAAATATTGTTAAACAATTTTGTAATATTTTTTAAACATGATATTCAGATAGAGGACACTCCAATACATAAAAAAAATTTTGTCCGAAAAGAAAATAGTATGTTTATTAAGAAATACTTAAGTTTGAAGTCAGACTAAAAATTCAGTGCATTCAGGCGTTAAAGGGTTAATCTCAAAAACTACCTAACGAAAAAAAAAATATTTTTGCAAAATTTTTTTCATAGAAATTTAGAACTAATTTAGTGCTCTAACATAGAATTAAAAGGAGTATTTTCCAAAAACTACCTTTAACCTCAAAAACTATCTAATCAAAGTAAAGAAACAAATTTTTAAAAAAATTTCGATCGAATTTTAAAGCTAATAAAGTTCTCAAACTTAGTACTAAAAGATATTTTAGGAATAATTTTGTGCTCTAACATAGCATTAAGAAAAATTTTCAAAAACTACCCTCAACCTCAAAAACTACCAAACGAAAATACATTAAATAGAAATTTTTAAAAACTATCTAACGAAAATAAAAAGGCTTATTTTTTCGAAATGTCTATATTTTTTAAAAGTGATAAAGTTATTATAAAATATGCTATATGTATTTTTCGTTTTTTATATAAAATTAATAATATATATTGTTTTTTTTATAATCTAAAATTAGATTTACATCAGACATTTTTTAATTTTTTATATCAATATATGTTCTTTAATTATTGTCTATCGTGAGTAAAATAGTAAGCTTGGCAGCACTCTTCAAGGTTTTCTCGTAGTTTTTTTTGGTTTGGATGGTTTTAGATCATTAAATTCGATCCAAACATTATGTCTACAGCATACGGCTGTAAAATGGCCTGCTCTTACTTCTTCTATTTCTGGATCAGGGACATAATACAGTACTGCACCCAGTAGATGGCACTCTTCGCTGTTTTTTACTGAATCATTTAGTTTACGTTGTATATCACATAATCTTGTTTTTGTAAAACCACATGCATAGTTTATCTCAATAGTTATAAATGGGCCTGAAAGTATGTAGGATTTTTTTATTCATTGATTAATAATTTAATCAAGTTGTAAATCTAGAATTTCATGACATAATCATTTTTCCAAAACTACCCTCAACCTCAAAAACTACCTAACGAAAATAAAAAAGCATATTTTTCCAAATTTGTTTTCATAGTAATTCAGAACTAATTTAGTGCTAATTTAGTACTATATATAAAAATTTAGAGCTGTTAAACTTCTTAAGGAAACGTATGGTACTACATATGCTTGACGTATAGCTACAAGTACCATACCGTAAAAAATAACAATTTTTAGAAAACTTTTTCACAGGAATTTAGAACTAATTTAGTGCTATAACATAGCATTAAGAAGAATTTTCCAAAAACTATCCTCAGCCTCAAAAACTACCTAGGGTAAGTGCGTCAATTGCTGCCGATGCTTCAATTGCTGCGCGTTTGTGAAATTTGTAATTATTTATAATTTAACAAAATAATTATGTTTAAAAATGTTTGGAATAATTATTTTGATCAATACCTGATACAATGATCTATAAAGATACACATTAAAAATATAATTAGTTTAATTATTTAACTTTCAATTCTGCTTACAGCAGAAATTGAAACATGCTTGTGAAATGTATGTACTTCAATTGCTGTGGACAAAATGACATCTAAATGCATGTTATTAAGGCCGCAGAAACTGACGCGCAGCAATTGACACAGCCCGCAGAATTAGAAGTTTTTAATATACATTTTAATTATTTAATTATAATTAAACGCTCTAATTTTATAGGCTATTAATTTTTGTAAAAATTTCTTAAGAGCACAAACAATTAATTTTAAAAAATTTGAATTTAATTCCTTTGCTATAAATATTTTTTTTCTACGCAAAAGATATCCTAGCTGAAATGCCGCAGGAATTAGTGCACTTACCCTACAGAAAATAAAAAGGCGAAATTAAAAAAAAAATTTCATAGGAATTTATAGCTAATTTAGTGCTCTAGAATGGCAATAAATAGATTTTTCCAAAAAGCTACATTTAATCTGAATCCCATAAAAATTTTCCTACATTTTAGTCTAAAACTACTCATGTATTAGTGAGAGTCTACTAACTTTATTGTAAAATACCTACTAATTAAATGTAACTCTTTGCATACGTATAATTGGTTTTTTTCTATAAAATTACTAATTTTCTACTATTAATTGAGTAGCTTTATACTAGAAATTAGCAAATTGTTCTATTAAATTAGTAAACGTTAATAATAGTTACTTATGATACAAGTGCGTAAAATCGTTGATTATACGAGTGTGACGTTTGCGGCTCGTGCCGAAGGCAAGTGCTGCAAGTCACACAAGTATAATCTGATTTACGCACAATTGTCATACAAAATTTTTTGCAACATTAGAACAACTAAACTTGCAGCAATATTGCTAATATTACTGTAAGTTTACTTTTACGGGGGGAACTGTGAATTCAGTTTTCTTAAAGCTAAAATAAAAAAATGTGATTGCAAATTGTTATTTCAAAGCTTTATGTCATTGTTTCACATCAAACAGTCACTAGAATGCGTAAAGTAATCATTTTACGCACTGAAAATCACTTTACACACTGTTTTCAGTGTGTAAAATTCAATTTTACAGGTTAATGTTGCAAAAAATATTTTTCCTATGGAAAAAGTTTTTGAAAAATATACCTTTTTATTTGTGTTAGGTAGTTTTTGAGGTTAAGGATAGTTTTTGGAAAATTCTTCTTAATTATATGTTAGAGCACTAAATTAATTCTAAATTCCTGTGAAAGAGATTTTTAAAAATTCTTACTTTTTAGTGTATCATACGTTTCCTTAAGAAGATTAACAGCTCTAAATTTTTATATATCGTACTAAATTAGCACTAAATTAGTTCTAAATTCCTGTGAAAGGGTTTTTTAAAAATTGTTGTTTTTTTACGGTATGGTACTTGTAGCTATACGTTAAGAATATGTAGTACCATACGTTTCCATAAGAAGTTTAACAGCTCTAAATTTTTATATATGGTACTAAATTAGCACTAAATTAGTTCTGAATTACTATTGTAGTATAATTAATAGTTATTATGAAATCAAAGATCAATTAACTCTTAATTAGTATTTATTTTAAATAGTATTTTCATACATTTGCGTCTATCGTAACTGTCACGTATGACTTCGTAACTATTTTTAATTTTTTCGTTAATTTAAAATTTGTTATATTGTATAATTTCATTAAAAATTTGGAACTTTTGTAAATAGAATTAAGTACTTAATAGACATATTATCAGGGCATAAGAGGATTAATCACTTTTTTATAGTAATATTTTCTTTAAACAATTCTTTTTTTTTAAATTTAACTTTTTTTAACTTTTATTCCTTTCTAATGATATAGTAAATCACTTTTCTCACTTCAATTCTTTAAAATTACTTATTTTTCATATATAATCAAAAAAATCATATAAATTATCAATTCACTTCAATTCAATTTGATAAAAATCAACCCTCATTTTGGGGACAAAATATAAAACCTCCGCCTTTTGCGGGAAATAAAACTCAAAAATATAAAATCATCCGCTTTGCGGGAAAAACAAATTAACACTACCGATTTTCGGAAGGAACACTTAATTCTACGCAGCTTTACTGCGGGAGGAACAAATTCGGACTCATTAGTTAAAACGATCGAAAGTATGGATCACACCTTGAAATTAATATAAAACGACAGAGTAGGGATGCCGGTGCACACGGCTCGCCAAACTTCGTTGTTTCCAGGCAAGCTTTTTGCAAGCTTGCAAATTCCTTAAAATGGCCTGATATAGTTCGATGTTCTATATCCCCTTTTGCCAATGTGTAAGTGTATTCTTTTACTTAGTATTTTTATCAATACAATTAAGAGTCTTTTCTGTGGAAAGTAACTTATAACAAAGTAGACAAATTCCTTTTTGAAATAAGAGTGATGTCCATATTCTTTCAACCAATTTTAGAATTATAATTTTAAAAATAATATTAAATATTATTGGGAATGAAAACAATTGAAGAATGATTATCGTTATTTTTTAAGTTTAGATATAATTTAATTGAGAAAAAATTATGTTTTAAGACAAATTAATTGATGAGTTAATTATGTAAAAAATTGAAAAAAATAAATAAAAGTGATTCATTTAAAAGGGAAGACAGAGTGTTAAATTTCAAACCTCTATCTCGTGATTATAAAAGCATTTTTTTGTAATTGTCTTTACTGCAAATATCAGAGTTGATTAAAATGTTCAAAATCGGTGACCCCAATTTTTGAATATTAAAATCAATTTTGATATAATTTTGAATTAAGATAAGCAAACAGTCTTATACTGAACGTAAATAATTAACAAGAAGGAATAAAAACTATTGAAGAATAAAATAAATTAGAAACAAGGAAGAGAAAATCTTGATACAGAATATACTACAGGTATGAATCTGAGTGATTCACCTATAAAGAGTAACAGGAGACTTTTTTGTCTCTAATATAAATAAAAGATTTATAAGTTGGTGAGTTGATTATTAATTATTACATACTTTACACGTTTATACACTTTTACACATTACGATTTATATTAAGACAACAATTATTATTTTATAAACAAAAAATAAGAATTTAGAATCTAGTAAAATTCTTGTTAGTTGTATCATTTTCTTAAATGAATATTTTAATCATTTAGAATTGAATAAACAAGAGCATTCTATATTGAATCATATTGAAGTAGTGTTTTATTACAGATTTCTAACTGTTGTCACCTAATCCTTTTTCTACTTCTTTCAATTAAAATACCGTCTAACCGGGGTTATTGAATTAATAATAAACCTAAAAGAGGGATCCACTACCTTTTGAATATAAATGTTGTTCCCGAAAAGCAAATAACGTTTACCTTGGGATGATAAGTTTTGAGTCTTGTTCTATTTAACCTTTTGAAATTATCTTCAATACAGTTAAAGTTGAATTTGCACAAAATAAAGATTTGTTTTTAAATTAATCAAATTCATCTTTAACAGTGACAGATGTCTGAATAACGACTGAATTTTGTTTAATTATAATTCATATTTTGTTTAACAGATGTTCTTTTGTTCTGCGTGCCAATTCCGGTTACACATTTAATTAGTAATTGTTAAGTGATTAATACTACACTCGGCCATTCTGATAAATTCACCTGCCCTCAGGTGTTCGAAAATCAAGAACTTTCTAAACTTTTTTATTTAATTGACTATAGTCGATGTAAATTCTTTTAGACACATTTTGCTTTACCGCGATTACAATAGGACTTGCGTAGTCTGACGTGGAGGATCTTATTATTTTATCATCTAACAAATTATTAATTTCGTTTTGAATTTTATCATTCTTTCTGTAAGAAAGATCAATTTTATTCGTTTCGTTGATATAATCAATTTGATTTATATAATTTTCGTCAGGAGTATTTTCAATTTTAGAAATTTTTATTTTTCCGTCTTTATAATGTAATTCAATTGTGTTCAAAAAGTCCGTGCCTAATACTATAATATCCTTTATCACGTGATTCGAAATAACATGTAAAATTACTTTAAAGGGTTCGTTATCAATTTTTAAATTTACTGAAGCTATACCCAAAGTAGACATAAATGAATCACCTGATCCTATGCCTGAAAATTTTGTTATTTTTTCTTTGGTAAATGGTATTTCTAGATTTTTGAGAATTTCTTCCCCAATAACACTTATTTCGCTCCCTGTGTCGATTAGAGCTTTGAATTCTTCCCCGTTTATCGAGATTGTTTTGTACGATTTTTGAGAATTAGTTTGAAGTACATTACATGTTTGAATTTCTTTGGGAATTTCAATATCGTGTGAACATTGGCTTGCTTTATGTCCATAATTATTACATTGAAAACATTTTTGGTCCTTTATCTTTAAATGGACAATCTTTTCTCATATGGCCTTCTGACCCACAATTAAAACATTTGTTAATTTTGTCTGTGTCTGTTTGTTTTGTAAAATTTTTCTTTAGAGTATAGTCTGTTTTATTAATTAATTTAGATTTTAGTTTCATTTTTTCATATGTGTCTAGTCTCAATTTTAATTCGCGAATCTTATTTGATCCGTATAAAATCAATTTGTTTACCTCGTCTCCTTCAATTCCTTCTATAATATATTCTATTACCGCACTAGGTTCCATGTTGACCTGAGCTCCAATTTCCATCATTTTGTAACAATATTCGTGATAAGTTGCATCATGCCTTTTCTTACGTTGACGCATTTTCAGATGTACTGCATGGCTGTCGATTTTCGTGCTAAATTCTTCTTTGAGTGCCTTCTTCATTGCTTCCCAGGAATATTTGCAATCTTCAAAATTTATAAATAATTTGGCGGAACCTTTCAGTAAACGTTTTGCGTAGATTGCTTTGTATGTTTCGTTCCATTCACATATTTGTGCTGTATCTTCAAATTCGTTTATCCAATGTTGAATATTTCGACCATCATCACCGCTGAAGAAGTCTAACGTGCCCTCTATGTCTTTGAAGGTTATTATCGAAGAGTGAGATTGATTTCTTGAATTAATTTGATCTCTTCTGTCGTAACTCGTAGGTGATTGTTGATAATCAATATCATTAGAATATGATTGAATTGGATTTTTTGTTGATTTTGACGTCTTTGCTTATTTTGCCTTCTTCGTTTATTTTATCGTCTTAGTTCATCTTCTTGTATTTCCTCATTTTCTCGTCTTAGATTATATTCTCGTCTTAATTCATCTTTTCGTCTTTGCTCATCTTTTTGTCTTCGCTCATCTTCTCGTCTTTGCTCATCTTCTCGTCTTTGCTCATCTTTTCGTCTTCGCCCATCTTCTCGTCTTTGCTCATTTTCGTATTCTTTTTGTTCTTCATCGGTAAAGCCTCTTAAATCGGGTTCTTGATTTATGCTTTCTAATGCTTCTAGTAAACGATTTTTTAATTTCGGTTTATTTCCTATGATTGACAAACCCAATTGTCGTAATCTAAATTTTAATTCATTAAGTTTTAAGGAATTTATGTTTACTTCATCATCTGTCAAAGCATCGTGATCGTCGTCGTTGATGGTTATTTGATGATCTTTCGTCAGCTCTTTTCGATGTCTTTCTCTTAAATTAGCGGATTTCTCTTAGTTGTCGTCGGATAAATCGTGTAATTCTTTAAATTGTCTCTCGATATCTGCCATTGTGAATTTGACGTTTCTTATTTTTCGTGAAGAAAAAATTTTCTCGTTTCTTTTTCTTTGGACGAGCCCCCAATTGTAGTATAATTAATAGTTATTATGAAATCAAAGATCAATTAACTCTTAATTAGTATTTATTTTAAATAGTATTTTCATACATTTGCGTCTATCGTGACAGATGTCTGAATAACCAGTGAATTTTGTTTAATTATAATTCATATTTTGTTTAACAGATGTTCTTTTGTTTTGCGTGCCAATTCCGGTTACACATTTAATTAGTAATTGTTAAGTGATTAATACTACACTATGAAAAAAATTTTGGAAAAATATGCTTTTTTATTTTCGTTAGGTAGTTTTTGAGGTTAAGGGTAGTTTTGGAAAAATGTTATGTCATGAAATTCTAGATTTCCAACTTGATTAAATTATTAATCAATGAATAAAAAAATCCTACATACTTTCAGGCCCATTTATAACTATTAAGATAGACTATGCATGTGGTTTTACAAAAACAAGATTATGTGATGTAACGGATTGTATATGTGAGAATTTGTGTGATGATACGAAAATATGTAATGAAAAAATTCGGAATCACTCGGACGTTGTCGCCTAAATTCGAATTTGAGAATAAGAGTATAGAACGTTCGAGTGATCACTTTCGCTTGAGTGCTTGGAGGTGAAGGCAGAAACCCGATACGGGGTGAGTAGCAATTTACGTAAATCAATGTGAAATAAAAGAATGCTTTTAATAATGTTATATTCAAATATTGTATAGTTTCGGTGTGGGTGTAAGAAAGCGTTAATGCGGATAGGGAGAGAAGAGGGCGGACCTCTTTTTTTTTACTAAAACATATTGACCAGACGAAGGCGGCGTGCCGCTAATTATTTCTGTATACTGCGACGAAAGGAAAAGTCAACCATTTCTCCCGTTTCCGTGCTTGCTGCTCATCATCAATCAGCCATAAAAAAGATAAGTTCAAGACTCAATTAAAATTCAAGCATTTGTAAAATTTTAAACGTAAAGTTATCTGATTTGGAGCGAAAGTATATGTGTGTGTGATTGTACGTAAACTTAGCTGTGTCCTTTTATGATTGAACAAAAATAAAAAATCAATTTGTGATTTTCTATCCAGAAAAATATAATAAAATTTGTAATTTTGTTCAGAACTTAATTTTGTCTTTTTTTTCTTTTTGCTTAAAATTTGCAATCCACGAACCCCTGAGATAAAATAAAATAAAATATAAAAATTAATTTAACTAATAAATAGCTACAGTGATATACAACATAAACTAAAAGATTTAGTAAAAAACAGCGAAGAGGTCCCGGGTCTACTTTAATAAATATAAAGATTTAAAAATTGCACACTTTTTCATGTTAAAACTATTTATTTTCTTAAAATTGAAGTTGGTTTTTTATTGTAAATCACGTTCTGATCATAGTGTTTAAATTAAAAGCCAACTTCAACTTTAAAAAAATAAATAGTTTCAACCTGAAAAAGTGTGCAATTTTTAAACCTTTATATTTATTAAATATTAGACCCGGGACCAAAAAGAAAATTTTTGAATGTATAGATTTCGTTGTGTTTTAGAAGTTGTAAAAGTGCTAAATTTTTTTATTTTTCTTCAACGGAGTTATTAAATTGGGGGCGGTAGCGATACTACACATTTGAACTGTACATTGATGAACTGTTCACGTTCGATTGTATACAGTTGAATTGTATACAAATATGTATTATAAAAATTTATCATTAAACTGTATACATTTCAACTCTACACAAATGATTTTTAATAATTTTATTTTTTTAATATGTTTGTTTGACTACAGTTAGATTCTACACTATTAAATTTGGTAAAATAATAACAAAAAATTCTACACAGTTAGATTCTACACAGTAGAATTGTATACCGCAAAATATTATTTTATTTGTTGAACTGTATACAGGTAAATTGTATACAAGATTAAATACGATTAATTGTATACAGTTGTATTGTACACAAAAATTTTTTGTATAATATTATTATTAAACTGTATACATTTCAACTCTACACAAATAATTTTTAATAATTTTATTTTTCAATATGTTTGTTTGCATACAGTTAGATTCTACACTCTTTAATTTGATAAAATAATAACAAAAAATTCTACACCGTTAGATTCTATACAGTACAATTTTATATATTATTCTACTGTATAGAATCTAACGGTGTAGAATTTTTTGTTATTATTTTATCAAATTAAAGAGTGTAGAATCTAACTGTATGCAAACAAACATATTAAAAAATAAAATTATTAAAAATTATTTGTGTAGAGTTGAAATGTATACAGTTTAATAATAATATTATACAAAAAATTTTTGTGTACAATACAACTGTATACAATTAATCGTATTTAATCTTGTATACAATTTACCTGTATACAGTTCAACAAATAAAATAATATTTTGCGGTATACAATTCTACTGTGTAGAATCTAACTGTGTAGAATTTTTTGTTATTATTTTACCAAATTTAATAGTGTAGAATCTAACTGTAGTCAAACAAACATATTAAAAAAATAAAATTATTAAAAATCATTTGTGTAGAGTTGAAATGTATACAGTTTAATGATAAATTTTTATAATACATATTTGTATACAATTCAACTGTATACAATCGAACGTGAACAGTTCATCAATGTACAGTTCAAATGTGTAGTATCGCTACCGCCCCATTAAATTGTAAAGTACGCAACAATTCAGAAATCGCGTACTTTCAACTCAATATTTCTTGTATATTTAAAGGAAAAATTAAAAAAGTGATAAGAAATCCTGAAAGTTTATCAAAAATACTCTATATTCGGTGAGTTTTTATTATTTTAATTCAATAGTTCCACCTTCTCGTAATTAATTGATAAAAACGTCAAAATTAGGCTACTTGACGGATCGACTTTAAAAACATATTTTATCTATTATTTTTATATTTTTACTAGTTTTTTTATTAAAGAATAATTAATCAACTAATTTTCAACATGGATCAATAAATCTTTTTGCACTTTTAAGAATTTTTCAATACTTTTTAAAATATTTTCTAATTGCTAAAAAAGTGCCATTGTTTCGCACCTTTTCCACTTTACACTCATATTTTAAAAAAAGTAATAAATATTTTAATATAATTCTTTTCATTTCGTTCTTCAGAGATCATACAGATTCTTTTCTAAAAGTATCAATTTTTTTAAAAATTAGGCCGCAATGACTTTATTCGAAATATAATGGTCTGAGCCTATATTATTAATTTTATATAAAAAACAAAAAATACATATAGCATATTTTATAATAATTTTATCACTTTTAAAAAATATAGACATTTCGAAAAAATAAGCCTTTTTATTTTCGTTAGATACTTTTAAAAATTTGTATTTAATGTATTTTCGTTTAGTAGTTTTTGAGGTTAAGGGTAGTTTTTGAAAAATTTTTCTTAATGCTATGTTAGAGCACTAAATTAGTTCTAAATTCCTATGAAAAGAATTTTGGAAATATGTGCCTTTTTAATTTCTGTAGATAGTTTTTGAGGTAAAAGGTAGTTTTTGTGAATTACTTTTAATTTTTATTCTTGAGCACAAAATTATCTCTAAATTGCTCTGAAAAAATATTTAAGAAATAATTATGTCTTTATTTTCTAGTAGTTTTTGAGGTAAAAGGTAGTTTTGTGAACAAATTTTTTTGTGCATTGTTTGAGCACTAAATTAGCTCGGGTTAAAATTAGTTTTTGGAAAATATCTTTTAGTACTAATTTTGAGAACTTTATTAGCTTTAAAATTCTATCGAAAATTTTTTTTTTAATTTGTTTCTTTACTTTCATTACGTAGTTTTTGAGGTTAAGGGTAGTTTTTGGAAAATACTACTTTTAATTCTATGTGAGAGCACTAAATTAGTTCTAAATTTCTATGAAAAAAATTTTGAAAAAACGTACTTCCGGTACGTCTTAAACTAAAATATAAACTATAAACTTTGGATACAACAAAATTAGAAATAATTTAGAAATTTTGCAAAACACAACTTTTCTTGTGGGCACGTTTCACGCGAAGCCAATATACCGACTACCCGTCATGCCATGGTTTAATACCGCTGAAGACTCCTAAATATGTAAATAAATTATTTTATTCAAAACGAAACTTGCGCTTTGCGTCTTCGGTGCACAATGTACTAGAATAAATTATGCAAGAACAAATAATAGTTATAATTAATAAAAATTATAAAACAATTGATGTAGAAATTTTTTTTATTAAATTTTGTATTTTAAATTAAATTTTTTATATACATAGTAACAGTTTGATAATATCAGTAGATAAAATCTTTTAAAATGTAATACTTCAGAATAATTTTAAATATGGTTAATTAATTAATTATTACAATAAAAATTAATTTTTTTCATATTATGTTCCGATAGGACAAAATTGTCCCATTGGTAGTTCTAGGTATGTTGGTTCAGATCTCTGATTCTAATAATGATAAACTATTGAAAATTGGTAGACAGTTTAAACTCGCCAAAATAATAAATATCTGAAAATTTCAGACCTATAAATAATTTTTAACGACAGATACATAACAATAAACATGCGCGCAGGACAACAATGTCCTATCGGTAGTTCTAGTGTTAAAGCATCAGGGTATATATCGTTCAAGGACTTCTGATATCAGCCACTTCGTCTCATCAGCAGCCATCTTCAGGATTTGCGTATTTATCTTTATTATGTTCTCTTTGTTTATTTTGTGAATTTACGTTTTATTTCGCTTATTCGTCTCCTATTTAATTTATACAATAATTTTTGTATTTTTTGAGAATTTTGTCAATTTTGAAAGTAATTCTTTTCTTGAGCTACGCTTCCACAGCACTAGCTCATTATCGGGGTACCACATTCTACCAGTTAATTCTGTAGTAATTTGTTGTAATTTTGATTTTTGAAGATTCATTTTATTAAAGTTCATTATGATTGTGTCCCGATTTTAGAAGAAAAAATTATTAAATTTTAAATTGAATTTAATTACTAGTGGTTTGCATGTGGTAACTAAAAAGAGAATAAGAAGATTAAAGAACCTAAAAATTAAATTTCTCACTACGAGCGTGGAAAAGCTGCAGGTTCTAGGAGTAATATTGTGTCAGGAGAAAAGTGTGCTTCGATTCATCGGTTTGTGGAATCTATTCCAGTAAAGTAAATCCACTATTCTAATAACATTCTAACACGTTATTTATTGTCTTCATTAAATATAACAATATTACATGAGAGATATTGTGTAGATCATCCCAAAAAAAAGTAAGCTACCAATTTTTCAAAAAATATTTCAATAAAAAATTTCATTCGAAATTTGGAAGACCACAAATACATGTATGTTGAAAATGTGAAGAAATTAAAGTTAGGTTAAAAACTTCTTATATGGACGAAAATTAAAAAAATTAAGCTAATAATGAACTTAAAAGTCATAAAAGCGAAGCCTCCAAATTTTTCAAAAAAATCACTAAATAATGCTAAAAGCAGGGCAGCACTATTGATTGGATATGGGATTGACACTACCGCGTCTACCTTTCCAAGAAGTGTCCTATTCTTGACAACTATGGGTTTATGAATTTTGTGCGCATAATATAAAAACAGGAAAAGCAACTTTTTACTCTTATCACGAAGAGGGGTTTAACGAAGTGATATCGTTTTTAAATGACTATATTAAAGAAAACGTTTCTGAAGAAATAAAAGTGTTACACTTAATTGTCCTGGACAAAATAAAAATATTATCGTCATTAAATTTCTATTGTCTTTTGCAGTCAATCGAAAAACAAAAATTGTTCTCTATTTTTCCGTAAAGAGGACACTCTTTCAATGATTGGGATAGAGATTTTGCGACTGTAAAACGTAAAATTAAAAGAGGACCGTTTATTCACTCAGGAGCAGTTTGTTGATTTAATATTTGGTAGTACCAAGAATGAGAAATTTAACGTTAAAACAATGATATATTCTGACATTATAGACTTCAAATCGTGGGGAAAAGTTAATTTTAAAAAGAAACCCTTATCAGAAAGAAGCTATAGGAAAAACGTTAAGAAGAATGATAAAGTTTTCTTCCAAATGTCAATTTATTTCGAATTCATTTTTAACCCTGAAAAGCCAGGTGGTGGATTCCACGTTAGTTCAACACACTTATTTTCATGACTTGTTGGGATTTGGCCGTACTTTTGTAAATTTATTACTTTTATAGTGATAAACAACTCCACCAAATATTTTT
The DNA here is from genome assembly GCA_032872505.1 of Leptopilina syphax. Taxonomy (NCBI): domain Eukaryota; kingdom Metazoa; phylum Arthropoda; class Insecta; order Hymenoptera; family Figitidae; genus Leptopilina; species Leptopilina syphax. The sequence goes on along the minus strand of CM065471.1, from coordinate 17,962,536 downwards.
TCAAAATTTTGAAAATTACCAAAAATATGTCATTTTCAAAATTTTTGTCTTTTTTTTAAAGTGCTATAACTTTGGTTCTAATTAACCGATTTTGGATTTTAAAAAAAGGATTTCTTTGGTTTTAAGTATATTTTAAGATCAAATTAATATAAAAAAAATTCAAAAAAAATTTTTATTTGAAATTTTGAAAAATTAAAAATCCGTTTTTGAAAAAAACATCATCTTCGATTTTTTTCAAAATTTTACTAAATGTTAGGGCAAATGTGCTTTACATGTCCTGTAAATTTCATCTTGGGATCTCAAAGGGATTCAGAGTAAAAAAATAAAACGTAACCACAAATTATGAACATATGGAGCAAAATTCCTCAACTGCCCAGGTAAAACAATGAATTTTCTCTAAACATTGCTTAAATGTTACTGTTATTAGTACAAGTGTAAATATTAATTTTTTTTCAATTTGATAGAATATTTTTTGAGTTATGGAGTTTCAAAATTTTTATTTTTTTGAAAACATCTTTTTTTCGATTTAATATATTGATAAGTAAAATTAATCAAATTTAAAGTATGAATAGTGATTTTTAAAGAAGTTTTCACGGGCTATAAGCTGATGACCTTTTTTCTATGCGCCATGTAAAAATCAGAGTGGGACCATGAGAATTTTTGAGGAGAATAATAATTTATCATTATTTTACATAGAAAATGATGATTTATAATTAATTTCTTCAAAAAGTTCCGTAATCCCATTCTGATTTTTACATGGTTCATATGAAAAAGGTAAGCTTTCGATTGGGATAGGTTACAAAAAAATAAAAAACACTGATTTTGAGATACAGTAGAACTTGGTTAATACGATTCTGTAGGGACTGCACTAAGAATGCGTCTTATGCGGGAAAACGATATAAAATGTGTGTCTTTAATTGCAGGGACCACCATAAATGAGCGTCTTAAGCGGGAAATCGTATTAAACGGGATCGTATTAACCGGGTTCTACTGTATATTGAAATTAAGAATTTGACCTTGAATTTCAAGGTCAAATTGACATAAAACAACTTTTTTTTCATCACCAGCTTATAGCCCGTGAAAACCTCTTTAAAAATCACTATTTATACTTTGAATTTGATTAATTTTACTTATCAATATATTAAATCGAAAAAAAGATAATTTCAAAAAAATAAAAATTTTGAAACTCCGTAACTCAAAAAATATTCTATATAGTTTTATGCCGTCCTAGTATTGGCAGTGAAATAAACATTGAAACTTTTTGCTTCTTAAAAAAAATGTTTTTGCAAACATTCCTTGCCATCAAGAATTACCTTGCTCTTCTTCAAAATTGTCCGACACGATTTTGCACATATGAACGAACCAAGGATTTTTTTAAACTAGAGCCAAAAAAGATACCCGTATCTTGCCGTTTTTCGAGATCAAGTCGTTTACGGTTTTTAGGGGTAAAAACAACCCTTAAAAAAAGGTAACCAATTGGTTACCTTCTTGCAAAACATCAATAAAAATGAAAAATTTTTATTTAAAATTTTTTTAAACATTATTGGGACCATTAAACAAACTCTTATTAATATTTCAGGTCCAAGTTTCAACCCCAAAACAACCCCTATTTCGATTAATTTTAATAAAATTTCGATTTTTTTAAATTAATCGTTGAATAAGTGTAATATCTTTATGCAGCCTACCATTTTTAATTTTTCACCCCAACCCATATTTCAAAACCAACCCCTAAGCTAAATCAACAAATTCAATATTGCCTCATGCTTTTTTGATTTTTATAAAACTTCGTACATAAGGGTTTTGGGGTCGCCAATTACAGATCTAAAGTCAATTTTCAGAAATTCAAAATGGCGTATCTAAAATGGCGGAAAATTTTTTTAAAATCATCCGATTTTTATAAAACTTGATAACCACGGTATTTTGGTATTTTGAATTTTTAAAAATTGACTTCAGATCTGAACAAAAAAGAAGATTGTTGACAAGTGTCGCCCATGCTAAAATGCTTTATTCAACACCAGCGTGGGCCCCATCCCTGAAGAGTAAAAGATGTGTGACCATCTGAGAAAAGATACTGTCGGCGCAGAGATCGATAACAACGCGTATCATCTCTGCGTATAAAACAGTATCTACGAGTGCTGTGCAGATCCTTGCAAGGGTTCCGCCAGCAGATCTTTTGGCGAGGGAAAGGGAGGAAATCTTTCTCCTTTCTGTCAAGGGATTCTGTCAAGCACAACTTTAAGTAGTGCCGTGCTTACCAATTGTAGAAGCTATGTTCAAGCATTAGAAATGTAGCGCCATTGCTATATAGTGCATTTTGCTATTGAGAAAAAACAGAACACATATTTTTAATTTGTTAATGCTAATTAGACTGATAATAGTCTAATCTTATTTTTATTTTAAAAGTAATGTAAGGTTGAAGAAATAAAAATAAATTTAGTTCTACTATATAGCGATGTGGCAAGGATATGTTGTCAATTGCTACGAGCATCAATTGTTTACAGTTAAATTCTGTGTCTACAAAGCTTTGCGCTATCATAGCGATTACAAACATTTAACCTTAGAAAATTAAGGTCAAAAGATGTTTTAAATTGGAAATTAAATGATAAATTAATGTTGATAGAATTATTTTGCTAAATAAATCCTTATATGAAATCAGTAGATATGCAAATTAGGTAAAGAAAGACATTCTAATGTTATTTACTTTCGAAAGAGGAAGAAAGCAGTAGCGTTAGATTTTCTGCTTTATAAACAGAGACCGATAATGGTATTTAGTATCTAGAAAGAAGGAGACAGAAAGATATTTGAAAGATATATGTATATATGTGACGCTCCACGAGAAAAGGGTTCTATGACAAAAGTAAATATATATATCGATATATATCGATATATATCGGTCTGCTCGAGTACCTGGCCTATTGTTTGAAGGGTTTTTTCAACCAGTCGGCAGTCTATTGAGTGACCAGTGAGCAGAGATAGAGAGAGAGAAACTATGAATTAGTAGTAAGCATGAGTGCAAGTGAGATTCAAGCAAATTACATACAGAAACGTTACTGTTGCACTCGTAGACGATTTTATACTTGAGTATATGTATATGAGGAATTCTCTGTATTGTAATTTTTCAAAAATTACAGCTTGTAATAGAGTTGAAATTTGTGAAGTGACCCATCATTTTTAGATAGGTGAGTATTTTCTATAATTTTAACTTTTTTCTACTCTATACGATAAAACAAAAATACAAGTTGAACAGTTTTGCGAAATTTTAATTTGTACAATAGTTATTGTTAATAACATTTTTTTCTATGTATTTCGAAATTATTAATTATCTTTCGGTCTATAAAAGGAATCTATTTGACTTTTGGAATGGATAATAAGAAATAATACTACTTTTTATTAATATTTGTTATTATATAAAATTTTTAAAAATTGTGAAAATTATAAACAATATTTATTTAAACAATTAAAAATATTTTCATGTTCTTTCAACATTTTAAAAAACTTTTTTATTAAATATTACTCCTTATTTAATCACGAATATTTAAAAAAAAAAGTAAAGTGAGTATTTTTAATTAGGTAAAAAGTTATTCAGGTTTTTCTCTGAGCGCGCCACGCGCCATGCGTGACAGGCGTAAATGTCGTCCTGGGACGCAGTGGGATTTTTTTACACTTAACTGTTCAAAAATGTCTGCATCCTATAATTTTTGAACGATTTGAGTGTTCTTTAATTAAAATTTAAGGGGAATAAATTCTTTAGACATCTCTCATGTCCAATTTTTAAAATTTTAATTGTTTATAATTTTTTAGTTCAATTAAAGTTAACAAATTAATACAATTTTTCAAAAAAGGATGTTTATTTTCTTATTCCGCTACTGCACATGATCTAAATCAGTTCAAATTAATCCAATATGACCACCAGGCAATTAATAAAACGTAAAATAATTTATTTAAAATGTTGTAAACAATATTAATTAACAAATAAATAACCTTGATTCCTCTTCACTAAAAAAGTTTTTTTTCGCGTTTACTTTTTTATTTAGGTTCATGTAAACAATATATGTCCTTTTTGTTGAAAGAAAACTTATTTAAATTGTTATAAACATTGTTAATTAACAAATAGTTAATTTTTGTCCCTCTCTATTAAAAATATTTTTCACGTTTTCTTTTTTATTTATGTTCATTTAAAGAATGTGTTATCCTTGTTTAAGAAATAACATACACTCGAATCTTGATATAACGAGAAGTGAGGAATCTGAAAATCTCAATATAACAACTGCGTGAGGGGGCCCCACCCTTAAACAATTTATTTGTGTGAAGTTAAGTAACTGTAATTAATGTCATGTGCAAAAAAAAAACGATGTTCACATGTTTTCAAATAGTGGGGATAAAAGAAGAGAAATATTTCTCGTTGTAACGAGAGTTGACAGTTCGTTGTATCAAGCGCTCGTTATATCGAGACTCGTTATATCAAGATTCGAGTGTATTTAAATTGTTATAAACAATATTAATTAACAAATAGATCACTTTGATTCTTTTCCATTCAAAAATTTTTTTTTATGTGTAGTTTTTTTATTTAGGTTCATTTAAAGAATATAAAAATATAAGTATAAGTACTTATTTTAAGTTTACATCCTTTTTAAAATAAGTAGTTATACTTACATTCTTATATTTTTTAAATGGACCTAAATAAAAAACTACACGTGAAAAAAAAATTTTATAGAAAGGCTTGATCAAATCTCAGACGTATATTTTTATTGTTAATTTTTAAAATTGGATACTTTTAAAATTTTTAAATTTTGCTCTACTAATATGCATAAAATGTGTGCTCTAAAGTTTGATGCATATAGTGTATTCGGATAAATAACGTGAATTTTTCTAAATATTTTTATTGCATTTAGGATTTTCTTGTTAATAACAAACTTGGAAAAATATCTGAAATGGACTGTTTTGCCTTTCATTTCAAATGTGATATAACTTTAATATCTTCGTTATATATTTTAAAAATGTTTCATTTACACTCTAAATCTGAATCAGTGAAATTCTACTAAGATTAATGAAATTTTAAGAATAACTGACTTTATTCTCGCGAATTGAATCAGTGGAGTTTTACTAAAAATCGGTTGAAATTTACAGAAATATCAGTGATTTTTTACTGATTGTCCAATCAAAAAATTATTGGAAATTTCTGTCACGCATATTAAAAATTTCAGTTAATTTTTAATTGCCCAATCAGTGAAAAATAAATAAAATTTTAATTCAATGTTTCCTTAAAGGAGCATTCAGACCTCTGCAGGCTGTCTGCCTGCGCAGGCAGAAGATTGTTCACACCTCACTTTTCTTGTTGAAAAATGAGGGAAGATTTAAATATCTGTTAAAATTAAAATCTTCCCTCATTTTTCAACGGGAAAAGTGAGGTGTGAACGATGTTCTGCCTGCGCAGGCAGGCAGTCTGCAGAGGTCTGAATGCTCCTTAACCCTCACAGGCTCGAGCCAGGTCCCTCGGACCCGGAGGAAAGTTTTTTTGATCTACTTCCGGTTAGGAAAATATTATTAGAAAATCAACTTCACCTTAGGCTTGGGGACGTAAAAACATACATTTTTCACCAGTATAAACAATTTTTTATTTATTAAATACTCTGGTAAAATTACCTTGTAAGTCGATCATACGTAAGGGCTCAAGCCGGGTCAGAGGGACCCGGGCTATGAAAACAAATTTTCATTTTTTATACAATATTGGATTTATTTATGGTATTTTTATCAATAACTGACATAATAAGTGATAACATATGCTGAAACGCATGCTTATTCCCAAAATCTTTTTTAACCAAATAGTTATTTGATATAAAACTACTTAACTTAACTTAAAATTCACATAATATGCACATTATTTGACATAAATTTCATTGCACATAAAAACCATTTAACATAAATATCATTTGACATAGAATTCATTAAACAGAAATATTATGTTACATAAAACACAGATAACTTAATTCCCATTTGACATAAAAATTATGAAACATAAATTTCTATTGACATAAAAATCATTTAACATAAATTTCTTTTTACATAAAACTCATTTAACGTCAATTTATGTCAAATGAGAATTACGTTAAATGACATTTATGCCAAATGAAAAAGATGTCAAATTTTTCCGGCACGTGAGACAATCTGAGCGGGAGGTTTGACGTCGAAGTATTATGATGTGCACCGTCGATTATTGTCCGGTACACACCATTAGAACTCGACTGTCGATAAACCGGTTGTACTCAGAGAGGTTTTCTACAGTTTCTCTCTTCTCTGGCGAGAAAACCCATTGACGGGTGGTCCAGGCGGAATGCGAGTACTCCTAAGAAAGTCGGCTGTAGACGCAAATTAGGTTAATATATAGAAAATTTCTAAGTAGTATGGTTATACTTAATCCAAAAAGTATTTCTCGGGGACTCTTGTCGAAGTGCGTAAGGCCAATAGGGCAGGAGTATAAATAAAAAAAAAAAAAATAGATGTCAAATGAATTTTATAACAAATAAAATTCACGTTAAATGAGTCTTATGTAAAAAGAAATTTATGTTAAATGATTTTTATTTTAATAGAAATTTATGTTACATAATTTTTATGTCAAATGGGAATTAAGTTATCTGAGTTTTATGTAACATAATATTTCTGTTTAATGAATTCTATGACAAATGATATTTATGTTAAATGGTTTTTGTGTGCAATGAAATTTATTTCAAATAATGTGCATATTATGTGAATTTTAAGTTAAGTAGTTTTATATCAAATAACTATTTGGTTAAAAAAGATTTCGGGAATAAGCATGCGTCTCACATATGCTTAATACATCAGTAAATTTAATAGAACAAAAATACAAATTAGAAAAATCTTCCTTAGTAAGTATGTAGTTTGATTTATTCAAAATGATTCATTAAATTTATTAAACAAATTTTAGTTATAACTTGATTACTTTTTAATATTTAAAATTTTGTATCCAATTATATCATTAAAATTGTACTAAATCTTAAAAATATGAAGCACTTTGCTATTAAATTTTATTTTTTATTGCATTGAAACTTTCGGGTCCCTCAGACCCACCTTATGTGCGCATTTCAAAAATCGAACTCGAGCCTGTGAGGGTTAATAGACAAACAGCTATTTTTTGGCTGGAGTTTGAGAGTGACGATCGTGATGGGTTGTGAAAATGACATGATGACGGTCGCAAGTGGTTGAAATGCAATTAATAAATAAAAATCTTTCCCGTCTAAATCATTAAAACATAATATATTTTTTTAGCAATTAAACTTATAATAAAGAAATTGAAGTAACTTTCTAGAATTAGTTAAAAAATTCTTGAGTTTGCCTTGTTACATTAAAATATTAAAATTTTAATTAAACATTAATTTTTTAAAAATAAACTGATGCTTATTTTAGCATTTTCCAAAGAACATTAAAACATGTAAGTATTTCCGAAATTATATTAATTTTACTACTAATAAATATAATAGTAATAAATAATTTATCCCAGAATAATTTAATCCCACACAACATCTTTGATATTATATGAACACAATTAGTCTTGTAATATATATTAATAGTATTTTAATATTAAATAGAAGAGAAACCCTAATAAAAATATAATATACACTATCGGTCAAAATTTAGTTTAAGGTGAATGAAAAACATTTCAAAACATATAAAGTAAGGAAACTAATATTTTTTTCCTTTTATGTTTTAAAAGATGATAACATTTTGAATAGATCAACATCTTTCAGAAGTCGTTTAGCCAATATTTTATTTAGATATTTTTAAAAAATCTTCATTTTCAATGTTTTACAAAAATTGTAATAACTTCTAAAATAATGAACGCTTTTTAATGATCTTAGGCTTGTTTTAAAGATGATTTTCTACAGAATAACAATTATTTGAGATTTAAATTTAGGTTAAATTAAGGTTTTATTTTGTCTTAAATGGCTAGGAGTGGGCCCGCAACGCGCGCTTTCTTAGTTCTAGTATAGTAAATATAATAACTTTTTAAATTTAAACGATTTGAAATTGTAATATATAATACTAAATTGAATTGTTTCTTACTTATGTACCTATAACAAAAAATTTCTGAATAACATATCTTTGATAGTTTTCATTTTTAGATTATCCTTATAATTTAAAATTTAAATAAACCCACGGATGTTTACAAAAAATATGTTCGGTTTTTTCTCAATACCAAGATGCACTACATAGCATTGGCGCTATATTTCTATTGCTTGAACATAGCTTCTACAATAGTTAGCACGGCATATATGTAGATACAGAATTTAACTATAAACACGCTGGGTTAGTGGAAAAAAAGGACACCTCGGATTTTGGTTGAAAAAAGGACACCTCGCGTTTAAGTTGAAAAAAGTACACCTCGAAAATATATATTTTCTCAAATTTTTAGTTGTCAGCACTGTTACTGAAGTTGGCGTTTAAATTAATATATGTATTTCTTTTATTTGTTAGGCAATTAGAATAAATTACGTTAGTTATAATGATTTAGTTTTTAAATGGAAGTACTTAAAAGATTGAAAATATGATTTTGCAGCTTTATCTTATCTTAATTAAATATATTCTTTTATTCTATTTATATTTTATAGGTTTATGTTTCTGTTGCATTTAAATTTTTCAAAAATCAGAAAAAGCATTCGCTAAGAAAATATTATACTCAATTCAAATAGAAAAATAATTTTAAGTGATTTTGTTTAATTGAAATTAGTTAATTAGCTTAATCCCAATATATAGAAAATATCTACTGCTTTGATTTAAAAATATTATTTGTTTGAATAATTATGTTTAATTCAAATATATTTTCTATTTTGATTTAAACAAAAACTATGTTTAGAAATTTTATCTTTGATTCAAACTTAAAAGTTGATTATAAATAATTAATAATCAACCACAACTTATGTTAGAATTAAATATATTTTTTCTTTAAATAAACAAAAAAAATGTTTCAATTAAACTTAAATATGTTTGACTGTATAGCAAAAATATTTTAAGTTTGATTTAAACAAAATATGTTTGAATCAAATAAATCGTTTTCTCAGTGTTCTGTTGATATAATTAAAATAATTTTTGTTTAATGAACATTTCAGTTTTTTTTTTTTTTTTTTTTAAATTAGATTAAAATTATTCTTATAAAAGGTTAAGAAGTATGTTTAAACAAAAAAGTTATACGACTTTAAAAAGTTCTGTCTTGTTGTCTGTGTAGAATGGAATTGAAAGAAATGTTTTCAGTTATAAAAATTTTATTGATATAAATGATAAATAATTATTTCATAAAATTAATTAACATCTTTACAATTATATTGCTTCTTTAAGCATGAACTGCATATACATAGATAAGGTATTTTAATTATAATTCATAAAAACACTATAAACATCACAGCTGAAAGTGTAGCTTAACTTATCAAACTCTGGTAAAAATCGGAATACTTTTCTGGAATTAATCCTTTATGAAGAAGATCTAAGATGTCATTTATAACCATATTTATAATTTACACTTCCATTCGAACAAAACTGAATTTCACAAAGTTGGGAAATTTTTATGCCTTTCCAAAAAGTTTTCTCTGATAAATCGGAAAAGTTGAAGATATCATTTTGTTGTAGTTGATGAACATTGTATTTTGGATTCTTTACTTTAGCATTTTTTATAATTTCACACCAATCATTTTTATCATAAATAGCTTTGCTTTTCGCACAATTTTCTATAGCCGCATGCATGGAATCTCCAGCAGACTGAGTATGTCCTTTTACAAGATATCTAAAAATTATTTCTATTAAAATTGACTTATATTTAAAAAAAAATTCTTTTTGGTAAAAATTTCACTGATTTTAGTGAAGTGAAAAACTTCTCAAAATTTTAATAAAATTTTATTTTTAATATTTTGAATTTCAATAAAAGTTTTACAGCTTGTGTTTTAGAGAGAGCAAATTCCTTAATGCGACAAATTTATAGTATTCAATGTGATATAATATGAATTCATAATACCTGTGAGTTATAGTAAATTCAAAATCCACATCTGCTTTAGCGTACATTGTGTATAAAATATTGTTTCGGTTCTGTGCGCTACAATTGTCACTATAAAAGTGAAATTGTTTTTTCCCTTTTTTTACTTCATCACTCATATGAGTCCATAGACAGCTGCTTATTTCGATTGCTCCTCTTTTCCCTATAGTCTCATCCCAAACAAAACAAAAACCTTCACGAGTTACCAGATCATAAATGGTAAAATTGTATAAAGACACTTTTCTCTTGTAAAAAAACTAGATGATTCAGATCTTGGCATCGTCAAAACTTTCTCCAAGTCAAATGTAGCTGCATAGATTTCAACATTCTTTTCAGCTTCTTCTTTATCCTTATTCATCAATTGCTTTGCAGTGTTTTTATTGTTAATGTGTTCATTATAAGCATCTTTAGCATTCTCCTTTTTATCGTCAGGCAAATTATTATACACAACGCAGTCATCGCACTGATCCTTTTTTGGCATATGAAAATCAAGATTGGAACAAGAAGTGAATATATGCCGGTAATAGCTCTCAGAACAAATATTTTCATTACTTATTTCTTTTATCCAATCGAGGTAAATAGTATACATTTTCCTGATATTTAGTCCTTCTTCTAGGTATTCTTTTGTTGTGGTTTGTCGACAGTAATGTGATTCAACTTTTGGGAAAGATTCAATATGTTGACGAACTCGTTCTGTAACATTTTCTGGAATTTTTTTGGTCTTGTTTCGTGCTTTCCTCTTAAATCGCTTTCTATAAACCCATCAGTTGATTTTTGTTTGATTTGCACTGTTATCAACCATTGCTTTGAAATATCTAAAAAATTTAATTAAATTAGAACTTTTATATTATTGTATAAAACTGTAGAATTTCTAAAAAAAATTTATTCCAACAAAATTAATTATTTTTTAATAAAATTAAAAATGATTTTATTACTTAATCGTCTTTAATAAAAAATGTATTTATTTAAATTCATTGATTACTGTTTTTTGAAAAGATTCATATTGAAAAAAAGTTTTTAGGAATTTGTTAAACAGAGAAAAATAACCGAAACCAAATTATGAATTAATCATTATTAATTATAGAAAACTTTTTAGTGAATACCTAATGTATTTAAGAACATAGTTTGACAAACTCGAATCTCTTTAGTGCTTGTTTTTAGAATATATGAATAGGAATTCATTTTGCGTGGATTCTCAGTGATCGGAACTGTTCTTTCTTTAGGTTCACTGCTCGTAACCATTTTGGCAACATAATCCCATTGACGATTGTGATCTTTTAAATTCCAAAAATTTGTGAATATCTGCTGTCTTTCTTCATTAGTTATCTTTTCTCCACATTTTATTCTACATCCACATGTTGGACGCATTGTCTTTTGCTTAATTGATTTTCCATTTTTAGATGTACCAGCTAATCCAAAATTTAATGCTTTTTTGCAACTACTGCTTTCCACTTACAAGTATTCCTTTTACGTTTCCTTGTATTTTCAGCAAATGATGCATTTTTAACTTTATTAATAACAGATGAAGTTTCTTCTAAATCGATGTTTCCATTCTGGACTTGATAATTATCTAAATTTTTGGAATTATATCTATTTTAGAGATATTTACATGGAAAAACAAAATATAAAAATTACAACACTATATTTATCATTGAATAGAAAATTTCATAAGAAATCCTTTAAGTGTAAAACTTCTTTATTAATTCAACTTTTTAAAAAGATTATAATTTAAAAGAATTAATTTTTTTTAAAGAAAAAAAGAAAATTATATACAAATATATCAGAATTTCTTAAATAGAAAATGTATTATTATTAATACATTTTAAAGTTAATAATACCTGGTAAAGTTGCCAGGTTATTATTTTCGAATGCTGCACGAGAATTCTTTTAAGTGATATGATTTTTGCGGTTTTCCAGATTAGAGAAATAAGTAACATCGACTTGATTATTTTCGGTTTGTTCACGGAACACTGTATCTGATTGTGTAAAAGCTATAAATTTAAAATCTACTTATTGTAAATAAAAATTAATATTAGATATAATTCTAATAATCGACAATATTTACCAAATATGATTCTCGAGAGTTCTTTAAACTGAATTCAATTTCATGGTTTTCGTGGTTGGGAAAAAGAGGAACATTTGAGAGGTTTTGAGTATTCTCAGTTTTATCGAATACAGAATTTTCATTTTGTCCACAGATTACCATATTTGATTCTTGAAAAGTTAAAAATAAAAAAAATGGATTCGCAATGAAATTGAATGTTATGACCCTGAATTTTCAGGGTCTGTTGAGTGTTAGGAGTAGTAAAGTAGGGTCTAATTCTAATACAATTAGACCCTACTTTGACTCCTAAAACAGGCGGAAATTTGCCAATCTTCCATTTGGAGAAGCAAAGGAGGGTCTACTTCTAAGAAACCTATACCGTACTTTTAAACCTCGTAGACCCTACTTTCATACTCTTAGACCCTACAATTAGAAAAAGAAAAATTTAAAGATTTGCTCAGATTCAATTGAAGCACTTGGGATGAGTAAAAGTGGAATTTTATGTGTTTTAGAGCGTCTATATACACTTCGTGTATATAGACGCTATAAAAAACATCAGTATTTATGAATTTGGAGTACTTTTTGCATTTGCAGTGTTTCAAGTAATGCATTAAAAAATAATTCAAAATTTTCTTTTAGAATGTAGGGTCTAGGAGTATGAAAGTAGGGTCTACGAGGTTTAAAAGTACGGTATAGGTTTCTTAGAAGTAGACCCTCCTTTGCTTCTCCAAATGGAAGATTGGCAAATTTCCGCCTATTTTGGGAGTCAAAGTAGGGTCTAATTGTATTAGAATTAGACCCTACTTTACTACTCCTAACACTTAATAGACCCTGAAAATTCAGGGTCGTAAAAATACGGGCTCGCGTAAAAAAAATTAAATGTCTGTGAGTTACGCTGAAGGAACAGACCTGCGCAGACACACGGGTTTAGGAGAGGTCGCACACACACACTGACACACACAAAGTATATTATTCTGTCACAGATTACACACACTATAATAACGCACCTAAAACTAACACTATCTTACAACTATACGAATACATATAACGCTCGCTTTCGCACGCACGCATATAACATATACCACGAGTTGCTTTGAATCTCTCTTATACATATACATTTAAATTTATTTATTACAATATTTAAAGAATATATATGCAAAACCACTCCTTAAATCAATGCTAACCAATATAATAATTTACTATTATAAATTACGAATTCAAGTGGAACAATTTGTGACAAACAATTTTATTTTCTTAAATAGTATATACACTTAATAATTTAAAAAAAAGAGCCATTAACTTTAATACATAAATTTTATAGGTCTAATAACTTGACAGTATAAACTAATTAACACTTTTTACCTCATTTCGGAACGGCTCCATGATCTCTGGTGAAATAATAAAAAAATAATATTCTGAACATATTTTGTTCAAATTTAATTTTTCAAAAAACTATTATTATGACTTTTACGAATTATACTATGAATTTAATCAATTCATTATTAGCACTTTCAAATAATCCGTTAACCAAGCATTATCGTTTGACGGTTATGTCAGTTTAGGCTAAAGTCTTAATCACCACTCACACAGATGTACTTGCGTAGTGTTTACTGCGCATCAAACGATTCTATTCCAGTTTTGTAATTTTCAGAAACGCAGAAATAGAAATCCTACATGACAAAAAATTTGAATACTTTCAAAAGAATATTATAAAGAACTATTAAATCTTTTGAAAGAAATATAGAATTATTTCAAACATTCTCCGAAATTATTTCTGAAATTTCATTTATACCTTTTCCTAAAATATTAAAAAGGATTTATTTCCAGTTTCGTAAAAATAGAGAAAAGTTTCATTTATTATACAAAACATTTTTAAACAGTCATAGAATTTTTTCCATATCTTCATTTCCTGAAGAAATTTTGTAATCTTTCTTGAACAAAGATTTTCCGTGTATATTTAATTTCTAAATTATTTTTACACTGAAAAAAATATTCTTGTTTTAAGAGGATTCCTATTATTTCAATGCATATTTTCTTCTTGTATATAAAATCTTGTATATAAAATGTAAGAGGATTTTTGAAAAGGAATTGTCCTCTCAAAACAAGAATATTTTTTTTCGGTGTAATAAAATTTAACATTTATAAAATAAAGTTCATCCGTCTTAATAGAAAGAATAAAATTTTGATATACAGTAGGGGACAGTCTCCAGTTGTGAGACACCATCTGGGCAGCATAAAAAATACGACTTTGCAGGCATACTATTTAAATGCTGTTTTGATTTTTTTTCTAGTATTTTTGGGCATATCAAGTGAAAACAAGTCAATTGATTCAGAAGAAATCAATTTTAATGCTCTTGTTAAAGCTATTAAATTGTGTTTATTTGATAGTCATATTTTGGCGAATAAATATTATTATTTAGTATATAATAATATATATTATCAATATATTTAATTATTTCTACTAAACATAACGTTTTATTTTAAACTTATTAAATTTTAGCAATTTTTAATGAGTGTCTCACAACTGGAGACATTTTTTTTTTTTTGACAAAAGCGATGTGCTCGGAAAATGTATCGTAAAATTTTTTGAGTTCATCGAAAGTCGAAACACTAAACTTTCTTTTAATAAAAGTTGCGTATTTCTGTTACCTTTCGAACGATGTATTTTATTTACAATTTCGTTTACCCGTTTACAATTTACGGGTCAAAAATAAAACCCGTCTTACAACTGGAGACTCTCCCCTAATATGAATCTAAATAAACAAAAAAATTTTTAGTACAAAAGTGAATTTTTTAACTTTAATATTGTAATTAATTCTATAATTTTCAATATAATATATATTTTATATACATCAATCCGTTCGTCTTGATGCAAAGAATAAGAGTTTTGATTCATTTTTCAATAAATAATAACATTTTATTGTACAGCAACATGATTTTTAAGAAAAAATGAATTTTTATTAAAAGTGAAAAGTTTTTGTCTATAATTGGTTTTAATTATATAAATTTAAATACAACCCGAGTCGAAATTTAAGTTATCGTGTTCACAAAAAACGGGATCCACACACACACACACACACACACATACATCCGGACAATTGTTCAGGGTCTTATATAACATATGTAGTCCTATATAGAAGAAAATTTGTTAAAAGAATTTTTAAAAATTTTGTAAATTAAACGACTACAAAGCTTCCTCTACGAGGAAGCAAAAGAGAGAAATATTTGAGAAAGGGTACAGAATTTACTGAAAATTATAAACAAAAGATGTTTGAATTCATATTTTACTTGTTCATATGTATATGTAAAGATTGGTGGACAATTTTTTCCAAAATCCGTTTCCCAAAAAAAACTTTTCCCAAAATATTTTTTTCCCAATGCTGGATTTTCCAAAAAATAATTTTCCAAAAAATTTTCCCAATGTTATTTTTTTTCCAAAATGTATATTTATTGCCAAATTAGTAGTAAATAATCACATTCGAACGTAATGTCCAAGTGATTGTTAATACGTAACAAGTTTGAAAAAATAATAGTTTCAGTAAATTCTAGTTTGAAAAAATATTTGAATAAATTCTAGTTCCAATAAATTTTATTTCGATAAAACAATAATAGTTTGAATAAATTGTGGTTTGAAAAATTATAGTTTGAGTAAATTCTAGTTTGAAAAAATATTTGAATAAATTCTAGTTCGAACTAATAATAGTTCTAATAAATTTTATTTTGATAAAACAATAGTTTGAATAAATTGTGGTATGAAAAATTATAGTTTGAGTAAATTGTACTTCGAACAAATTTTAGTTTAGAAAAATAATAGTTTGAATAAATATAAATAGTATTTTGGAAAAATTCTAATTTCAATAAATTCTATTTCGAAAAAAACAATAATTTGAGTAAATTCTATTTCGAAAAAATAATTGTTTCAATAAATTTTTGTTTAAAAAAAATACTTTTAATAAATTGTAGTTTGAAAAAATAATAGTTTAAAAAAATTGTATTTTGAATAAATTCTAGTTCGACAAAATAATAGTTTCAAATTTTGAAAAAAGACTAATTTCAATAAATTCTAGTTTGAAAAAATAATATAGTTTGAGTAAATTCTATTTCGAAAAAATAATAGTTACAATAAATTTTTGTTTGAAAAAATAATAATTTGAATAAATTGTAATTTGAAAAAATCATAGTTTGAGTAAATTCTAGTTTGAAAATTTTTTTTAAGAAAGTTTAGTTCGAACGGATTAGTGGACAATGTTGGATTATTTTTTTGGGAAATAAAATATTGGGAAAAATGATTTGCATGGAAAAATTTTTTTTTGGGAAATATAATACTGGAAAAATTTTTTTTGGGAAAACATTTTTTGGGAAAAAAATTTTGGGAATATTGACCCTCCACCGTACGTAAACGAGTACGTATAATCAGAGGCAAAAAAACAAGAAAATTGTGGTGTCTTATTAAAAAGTATTCAATATTTTTTTTTCCTTTTTTCCGCGACAGTTGTGAGAGAAAAATTTTCTTTTTACACATTTTCAACATGTTTTTCTCATTAAATGTCAATTACTTATTTCTATACATTGACTGAAATGGCTCTCTCGCACTGTATACATTTCTTGTTATCTTTCATTTAAGTTTGGAAAAAAAGAAGAAAGAAGAATTTTTTTTAAACTTCCCTTTTATGTATGTATGTATATACTTCATGTTGGCTGATTTGCAATTTTTCGATCAAACACGTTCCAACTAATTCGCTAATTACGAGGGTAGTGCACCGATGAATTAATTAAGTTGTTGAACGATGCTATCAACTTTTCACCGTTCCTCTCTCGACCTCTGACCTCATCTCTTGCCTTCTTTTACCATCACATTTTAATATCGATAAAAGATAAGAAAAAAAGAGATGAGAATATTTTGATGGAATCATGATAAAAATTATTGGCTCTGTTATAAGTTTTTATAATTATTATTCTTTGGAAATAATTTTAATAATTCTGGAAATAATTTACAGAGTATTATTTTTGTGTTTTTTTTTAAATTAATTAGAATTTTTATTTTATAAAAGTAAAATTAACACTAAAACAAAATTTTCCCACATCATAAAAATTGAACTTATATATTAGACGCACGAACCCTGAGAAAGACCCAGAGGCCCCTTCCCGTTTGTGACCGTCCAATCGCTGACTGGGACACTCTTACGGTCTGTTCCTTTGTTTTAGTTCAATAATTAAACTCTTCGTTTCTTGCGAATCTTTGTACTAAAAATTTACATCGTAAACTGTATCACAAAAAGTAAAGTAAATTACTTAAATAAATAAAGTGTGACACTTGAAAAAATATAAAGTGTGTCATTTAAAGAAGGGGCGGGGTGGAAAAGAGAAAAAGAAGGTGAGAAAGAAAAAAAAGAGAGAACTTTCCAAATACAAATAGTCATTATAAGATCTTAATTAAACTAAAGAGAGAGAGAGAGAGAGAGAGAGAGAGAGAGAGAGAGAGGAGAGTACACACCCAGAAGAAACGAAAATGCATTTCGAGGATAATTCCTGACCAGACTGTAATTAACCGGTTAAGTAACGCGAGTAATTAAAGTGGAAATATACTATGGGTTTTATGGGAGATCTTCACAAGAAAAGGCAAATCGGAAAAGCACAACACTATATATAGTCCCCTACCTGGCTATTCTTCGTTTGCATTAATCTTCTTTGTTTAGGTATACATACAACTCGTGGGATAGTTGAGGAGTGTGTGAACGTTACACTCAATGCACACCTTTGCCACAACCGTCGAGAATGAAAGTTCATTGACTGGATATATGCATTACTGCTCTTAAATGACGTTTTAAGTTCTTTTTTTCTATATTCTTCTTGATTATATAATTACTTCTTTTATAAAATATTTATATTTAGAAAGATTAATTGCATTAATATTAAATAGGAATTTTGTAGATAAAAGATGTTTTGAATATTTCATCTGCATATATTAATAGATTAAAAGAAATAAATTTTTACTCTTCAAATACTATTAAATATTTATTATTAATTGATACACAAGCCTGCAAAAAAAAATAAAAATTTCCTTTGTATGAGATCGGAAGTCATTTCCAGCAGTTTTTGGTGCGCTGAATCCGAATCTGGCAACTAAAACCTGCCATCATGTCAGGATTTTGAGAAAACTAGAAGTAGGGGAGACTAGGTGCGGTTGTTACTGGTTGTTACGCTGTGCAGTTGTTACAAATAAAATATCTCAAAAACAGTGAATTATAGAGATAGGGTTCCAAAGGGAAAAATGTTTAGTTTTTATGTACGAACTTGCTGCAATATGTTTAAAAATTATATGCAAGCTTTACAAGTAAAAAAAAGGCACATTGGTTTTTAGAGGCCAAAAGTAAATATTTCTCTGGTTGATATTTTTTAAATAACTAATAGATTTTAATATCAATTCTATAAGGGTTTAGCTTTAACAAACTGCCTTGATTGTCCACATTTAGTGTATACTTTTTTAATAAAGTGATTTATTGTAAAAATTGTACCTGTTGTGCAGTTGTTACAAGTGATGATGAGAACGGATATTTTTTAAAAAATTCAAAACAATATTAGTGCTGCCATCTCTATGACACTGTCACGCACTATTACGTTGAGTTAAAAATTATAAATAATTAATAAAAGTTGCTATAAGAAATTATTTGTCTTCAATTTAGAAATGTTATAGATAATTCTTGGTATTGTTACAACCGACATTTACTTTGTGCAGTTGGTACAATTTACACGCTGTCACACAAATGCTTCTAGTTAATTAAATAATAGATATAGAGCTAAATCAATTATGGCCTTTTAAAACTAGATAATATACTTTTCATTTAATCGTATTACCAAACAAATTGGAGTTAAACTCTAATCACTGTAACTGATTTTATAAAAATTGTAATAACTGCACCTACACTGTTAGAAATTTCTGTAATTTTACAGCAACTTTACAGTACAAACGTACTGTGAATTTACAGTTTTTGCTGTAATAACACAAAAATGTTGTAATTTTTACAGTAAAACCTTAAAAATACAGCAAAATTTCATTGTATTGGCACAGCTCCCAAGGTTGATGGCTCCATACAATAGACAACACTATATACGACTAAGGGTTCAAATCGTGGCGTCGCATTTCCGTAATAATGATAATAGAATGCTAATAAAACTTTTTTTTAGTTAATTTACTTTTATTATAACATATCAGAAAACAATATAAACAGTTTTGATTTTCTATGTAAATATTCAAATGCTAGAATTTCCGACTTAATAGTAGGGAATATTTCCGAAATACATGGTATACTGTAAATTTACAGCACTTTAGTGAAGTAAAATTACATTATTATTTTGATGGATAATTGTTTCTTGTAAAAAGTACAAGAAACAATTACAGCAAAAGGGTGTAAAATCACAACAGAATTTTCTAACAGTGTAGTCTTCCCTAAATTACTAAAATCATGTTCCTCTCTACTTTACGAAAATATAGCGATATTGCTAACAACAAACTAAATTAGCCGTCAAAAATGATTTTTTTAACAGTTGTCAAGCTTAAAAATTGACACACACTGTCCGTAAATACTATTTTGACAACTGTTAAAAAAATCATTTTTGACGCCTAATTTAGTTTGTTGTTAGCAATATCGCTTTATATAATTCTTAATATAAGGAACTTATATTGACTACTATTTTTATTATAAGTTAGAATCTAGAATCAGCAAGCACTACATTTTCTCCATTTTCCTTTCACTTTTCCGTGCCCAGCGCACAGCCCATTTTCTTTTATCCACGCTCCCACTTTCTCTCTTACTCTTCTCTCTCCGTCTTACCCATACGTCCGTCTTACTCGCACCTTGACGCGCACGGGCCCAATTCCCTCGCTCATTCGTCGTTTCGCCGGCGGACGTCCGGCCCATTTTCTTTCACCCTCCACTCTCTCCACTCTCTCCATTTCCTTCCGTGCCTTTCACTCTCTCTATTCTCGAATACCTCCGTGCTGGTTCTGTTTTCCTAATAGCTCTCGCGCTTAGAATTTAAGAAAATTGTTTAAATAAATGCGTATTATATAATTGTAAGATCGCGGATCGATACCGAACGTATGTACATATACGTTGGTATCATATGAGTATATGCTTATAGGCGTATATATATACCTATATATATATACGTATATATATATATATATATATACGTATATATATATATATATATATATATATATATATATATATATATATATATATATATATATATATATATATATATATATATATGCATACGTGTAGGCATATACTCGAACAACAGCCAACCCTATATGCTTCTTACGGGAAGAATCGACGCCGCGAATTAATATTAAGGTATGATTGAAACTTGTATGCAAATTTACGTGTGTTTTATATAAATAATAGTCGCCCCTGCGTGTGCACTCCAGAGCAAGTCGTCTCCCTGCGGTCCGCCGAATTAACGGAAGAGTCTCTCTTCCGCGATTCCGTACTACGGGAGACCACCGGTAACTACCTTTTTGCGTAAATATTTTCTTTCTACCCAAGTATAATCGGTTTTTCTTGATTCGCACCCTTTGACCGTGTCATCCACACCGTGACCGGTATCAATCTTAACCATTTTATAAACATTTGAGAAAAAAATTATTTCAATACTGCTGCTACTTATGTTTTTGAGGTTTTATTATGAATCTGGAGTCAAAATTCAAAATGGCAGATCCAATATGGCGGACGAATTTTCAGGAAGTATATGGATTTGCTCAAAACATGCTAGTCAGGGGTTCTTGTGATCGCTAATTACAAATCTGGAATCAGATGTTAAAATTAAAAAATGGTGAATCTAATATGGCAAACGAGTTTTTCAAAAATTGTTTGCATTTGCTTAAAACTTGCTATACTTGAGATTTTTTGGTGTTGCTAAATAAAAGTCTCGAATCCAATTTCAAAAATTCAAAATGTCGGGCAAGTTTTTAAAAAACTTTCTGAATTTTCTTATTATGTGACACTTTGGATAGTTTTAATCACTTATAACAAAGCGAGAAGTTGTAGTCGTATTACAATTAATTAGATATAGTATTAATTAAATAATTTTAAAATATTAATAATTTTAAAAAGTACGCATGTCAATTATTATTAAAAAGTGTAAAAATATAATAAAAAATCGTAATGAAAGATGATTAAAAATTAATAATAGTAAATTATTCAAAATAACTTTTTTTTAATTTCGAGTTGCTGTTAATTTTATTAAAATTTTTATTTATATATATTAATTTTCATTTATGGAAGAAGTAAAAAAAATTTTAAACATTTTAAAAATTATTTTTTCCTAATAATAAATTTCCATGACTCTAAATAATAAATTCAACAGATTGTGAAGTTAATAAAAAAAAGTTTTAGAATTGTTTTCTAACGCAATTTATTCTTTGACATTTAATAACTTAAAAACAAACCCGACCTGACTATGGAGTACCGACTTTTGCCGCGCTACAGAGATACCAAAGTTGCTCTGGTCCGCCTGACAGAGGCAGAAAGTAAAAACACTCTGCTAAGGTTTGGTGGCATAAAAATCGGCTGGATAAATGCTCCAATTCGCGAGCATGTTGAAGTGGCTAGGTGCCAAAAGTGCCTATTTTTCGGACCCTATTCTTAACCCGAACCTGCAAAGGCCTCTTAAAGTTTTTGCAGGTCAACCTGCATACAAGTAAGGATGCACAAGTGCTCCTGATGCAAACAGCAAGGGAAAATGAGGTCGATATCCTGTTCTGCAGTGAGCAGTATCAAGGAAGCGACCTCGCCCCTTGGTATCAGGATAAGGCGAAGAGAGAAGCCATAGAGCTGTGCAACCCAGAATTGCGGGTTGACAAGTTCCTGGAGACGAGCAGTGGGTTCGTGTGGATAAAGGTGGCTAATATACGTATGTATAGCTTCTATTTCTCACCCAACGACCCATTGACAAACTTCGAAGACAATATAGAAGACCTAGAATCGAGCCTCACAGAATCCAAGCTGGATGTCATCATCACTGGCGATTTTAATGCAAAGTCGCCAGAGTGGGGTGAGACGAGGCTCGACAAGAGAGGAATTCTGATTGGAGAAATGATCTCCAGGAACGACCTATTAGTGGTAAACCGGGGAAATACATGGACGTTCAGACGAGGTGCGATCGGATAGATTATAGATCTAACAATCGCATCGTCTAAAATATTAAGCCGCATAAGCGACTGGCCTCGTGGAATATTAAGAGACTTAACAAGGAGGAGTTCGGCTGGTCCCTAAGAAAAGCCCTCTTAATTGAGGAAGAGGCTGAGCAGTCTGGATGGGGAGGTGCGAGCGGTGAGGAACATGATAGTCACCGCTTGCAATGCGTCAATGCCACGCAAAGGCGCCTTTCCTATAAAAAAATCCTTGCACTGGTGGTTAGAAGAGCTAGCCTCCTTGAGAAAGGAATGCCTTAAAGCAAGAAGGACATATACCCAATCTAAGGGAGATGCCTTTGCTGAAAGAGGCTTTCAAGGAGGCAAAAAAGAACCTCAAGAAAGAGATCCGCAAGTTGCGACGCCGTAGCTGGAAAGACCTAATCGAGGAAGTCGATAAGGACCCATGGGGTCTGGCTTTTAAAATCGTTACTAAGAAATTAGTAACGAGGCAAAAGACCCCCGGCCTGGACAATCCTGATTGGGTTAGACAGATAATAAAGTCTTTCTTTCCTTCTGCAGAGCCATACCTTAGGATGAACTGGAGTTCCTGCAAAGTCAAAGAGGAAGAACTTTTCACACTAAGTGAATTAAAAAACGCAGGAAAAAGATTGAAAACAGGTAAGGCGCCTGGAAACGATAAAATAACTAACGAGATCCTAAAACTGGTTATCGACACTTCACCCCAGATTCTGCTTAGATGTTTTAATCTTTGCCTTGAGAAAGGAGAGTTCTTCCGCGACTGGAAGCAGCAGAGGCTAGATCTTCCTAAGAAAAGGTGAAAAACCTCTGGATAAAGTTTCGTCGTACAGGCCTATATGCCTGCTAGATACGATGAGTAAACTTCTGGAGGATATGGTACTGCAGAGAATGCAAAGCCACTTGACCGGAGAGAATCGTCTATTCGATCACTAATTTGGTTTCCGTAAAGGCAAGTCTACAGTTGATGTCATCCAGGCAGTAGTGGACAAAGCGAAATAAGAAAAAACAAATTGGGACTAGAGAAGAAAAAAAGCTTCTGCGCGTTGGTAGCAATTGACATACGCAACGCGTTAAATTCCGCAAGATGAAAAGATCTTATTGAGTCGATAAAAAAGAAAAACATGCCGCTCTACTTGTTGCGGATAATGGATAGTTATCTTAGCGACAGGTGGGTTATATATGAAGGAGACACCTGCACTCTCAAGGAAGAGATGCAGCGTGAGGCTCCTCAAGGCTCGAGGGAAGGTCCATTTGTATGGAATGTATCTTACGATGACTTCCTGCGAATGAAACTGCCCGAAGGTGCGGTGATCATCGGCTTTGCGGAGGACGCGTTGTTTTTGTGCACTGCCGAAAGTGAGGAGGCTCTTGGGACATTGGTGAACGAATGTCTGCAAATAGCAAAAAGCTGGCTGGATACCAGAGGTTTTGAAATGGCCCTGGAAAACACCAAGGCACTGCTGGTCATAGACAGACGTTGTTATGAGCTCCCACGAATTGTGACAGACGGATGTAGGCGGAGCCCGTGAACCAAAAATGAGACTGGTGGCAAGTGTCGCTCATGATAAAATGCTTTATTTTGCACTCCCTGAGGAGTAAAAGATGTGTGACCATATGAGAAAAGATACTGTCGGCGCAGAGATCGATAGCAACGCGTATCATCTCTGCGTATAAAACGGTATCTACGAGTGCTGTGCAGGTCCTTGCAGAAGTTCCGCTAGCAGATCTTTTGTCAAGAAAAAGGGAGGAAATCTTTCTCCTTTTTAAAGAAAGAAATTCCTCAGAAGAGGAAATTAGTCCTAGCAAGTGCCTGATCCACAAAGAAGCGAGACGCAGGCTCATATACAGATGTCAGGAAAAATGGGATGGTGAGAAAAAGGGTCGTTGGACTTATCGCCTTATCCCGGCACTCGCCACCTGGATAAATAGGAAACAAGGTCAGGTTTCCTATTACTTGACGCAAGCGTTTACAGGGCACAGGTGTTTTAACGCGTACCTGTATCGCTTTAAATTACGCGAAGATGAGGTGTGTGCGTACTGCCAGTTCCCTGTGGACAACACAGTGCACACCCTCTTCTCATGCAAGAAATGGGACTTGGAGAGGCGGACCATGTTCGAAGGTGTAAATAGCCAAGTTACCCTGGAGAACATGGTATCGCTGATGACCCAGTCAGAAGAAAATTGGCGGTATATCGAGAACTTTATAATCTTGGTTATGTCGAGAAAAGAACTCGACGGCCGCCAAAAAGCGTAATTTAATTAGCTTTTAAGATTGTTTTGTTCCATATTATCTTAATTTATTCTGTGATTTATTTGTTCTTTTACAATTTTAATTTATTTTGTAATTTGTATTTGTCCTTATACAATTTTAATTTATTCTGTGATTTATTTGTCCTTATACGATTTTTATTTATTTTGTAATTTTTATTTGTTCTTATACGATTTTAATTTATTTTGTGATTTTTATTTGTCCTTATATACAATTTTATCTTTTAACTTCATATATTTGTTTACTTTATATTTTTCTGTTTTTTATACTCGTTTACTATTATATCTTTTGACTTTTTACACTTTTTAGCATTTGTGTCTTATTGTTGTGCTGTAAATTCCGCTTATACATTTTAATATTTTAAATTTTTTTAACTATTGACGCAGGAGAACCGCAGAGAAAGATAAAGGTCGCATTAGCGACAGAGTTGGAGCGCCACCCTTGAAGGCTAAAGTCTTACGACAGTTCAAAGGGAGGGTAAAGAGTTCCAAAAGAAGGGTTACGGGTTTTAGTGGGTCGACAGTTTATTAAATTTATTATGTTATTTATTTTGTTTATATTTCCTTTTGTTATATTATACCAACCCTACATAACCTTGGAGTGCGGAATCTAAGGTATGTCTAGGCAGATTTCCTAAAATTCCCTAAGCAAAAAAATATATAAAAAATAATAATTATTGTTATAATAAATAAATGATAATTAGAACAATAATTGTTTCAATTAATTTGTTGAGTACTGAGAAGGCCTAGATACGGTTTGTTTTTTAATAAAATTTATTAAAATCCCAACTCCTTTCGAACTATATATAGTTCCTCATCAGGGGATAAATAATGTTATAAACATACTAGAACAAAAAGTGCGCGCGTTGCGCGTCCACTCCTGATCCTTTAACACACGAAATAGAACCTCAATGTAACCTTAAATTAAATCTTAATTTAATAAAAACATATGTTTATATTTTAAAAATTATTTTTCTGTTAATAAGATTGTTTAAAAATTTTTTATTTTTTTTAATCTAAGTTTGACGAATTAAATTTTCTATAAAAAATTACACGTTAATGCCTATAAAAAATTCTTATCCTGGAGAAAATCACCTTTAAAATAAGCCTAAAATCATTAAAAAGCATTCAGTATTTTAGAAGTCATTAAAATTTTTGTAAAACATTAAAAATTATCATTTTTTTAAAATGTCTAAATAAAATATTGATCAAATGACTTGACAAATTATGTACAAACTCCAAGGATTAATTTAAAAAAATATCAGTAACCTTCTATATTATAAAAATTGTGTAGATTTTTCTGCCAAAATACAGGCGAAATTTTTTTTAAATTAATACTTGGAGTTTTGCACATCAATACAAGGTAATTTAATTTTCCTAAAATATTGAGAACATTCTTAAATTTGCAATTGTTTTAAAGAATTGTTAATAACATTTTTTAAATTTCATTTTTTAACAATCCCTTTATTTTATCATTAAAGTATAGACTTTAAGCTTTAATTAAAAAAAATTACTTAATTATTACTTCCTCATAGAGGAAGTATTGTAATACCAAAATTTTTCGAGTTTGATTTTTTAATATATCTTTATGTTATTTGACCTCAGGAGTTGCGGACATAAAGTGAGAGTACTTTGTGATAGATTAATAAAGTTTAACTAAATTTTTTTTGGATTTTTAATTTTCCAAAAACACGTTTTTTGCCCATAACTTTAAAAAAATGATAGGACACTTATAAATGTTGTTTCATAATTATGTAGTTTTTTTTAAACTCATCTTTTGAGTCCTAATTGAACATTTTTCGTCCATATTAACCGGAGATATTAAACTTTTAAAAATCATAAATTTTGAAAAAAAATATTTTTTTGAAAATTTTGTTAAAAAATGTAGAAGTAACCTTAAAATTATCGTTACCAACTTGTAGAGCATTATAAAATGATTCGATTGACCTATTTTTGAACCTAATTCGATAATAAATTTTGAAATTATTGGTATTTTAAAAACCAAAAATTGTGGAAAATAACATTTTCTCTAATTTTTTGTTTGAAAATTTTTGTTTAACTATTAAACTATCATAACTATATTGTAGAGTATTTAAAAATACATTGATTGACCCAAGATTCAATCACTTTTACTATATTTATAAAAAGTTATTCATATATTTTCCTATTATTATTATTATTATCTCTATGAGGAAGCAAAGTGTTCATGAAATGAGCGCACCAAAATTATAAAAAAATGTACAACTTGGCAGCGGTTTCTTTATTTGTTTCAAAGTAATATTAACATGAAAATAAAATGATCTAAAACTTTAACACCAAATTACTTCAATAATAAAATTTTTTTTTTGAAAAAGTTTCCCTTATTGGGAAAAATTTTTTTTTCCTTATTGGGTCAAAACCCATTATATTAACCCTTAAACCGCACCCTGGGTGTGCGACACCCATATTCTAGCTTTTTACTCTAATATTTCGTTTAAAGTCGTAAAAATTGATCATATGTCGCTATTGAATGACACATTTTGTACTTAACTTTATGTTTCGTGAGGGACATTAGTCTTCCAAGTGTCATGGGAAATTTGATAACTTTATGAAATTAACAGCGAACAATTTCTGGGTGGCTGATACCCAGTTTTCGGTTTAAGGTGATTTCAATAGTTTTAAAAAACATTTTTTTAATTATTAAGATTAAATAAATCATTATGAAACTTATTTTCTTTCAAAATAGATGTACTGAGCTACATAAGATAATTTTTCTAAACCATAATATCATTTTCCAGCTTGGAGAACACACTTTAAAGTCCCCGGGTGTCGCACACCCAGTGTGCGGTTTAAGGATGGATTCGGAAGTATGCGGTTAAAGGGTTAAAACATCAAAGATGTTTTTGTTGGGATTAAATTATTCTCTAATTAATGATTTATTAGCATTGAAAATTAGCATTACTTTACAAAATTTTCATTCATTCTGAACAGACCTATCACAATTTTCTTAACATTTTCTAATTAGTCAGTTTGAAAATTGGCGCCAAAATCTTTAGGCATGTTGTTATATTTCGTTGCCTGTACTTCTTACACTTTAACACCTAACCTGCACTATGCTGTTCTCTTTGCCGGATGTGACGCAATTTTACCATACATTTCGCTACCCTTTCTGCACCTA
The DNA here is from genome assembly GCA_032872505.1 of Leptopilina syphax. Lineage (NCBI taxonomy): Eukaryota > Metazoa > Arthropoda > Insecta > Hymenoptera > Figitidae > Leptopilina > Leptopilina syphax. The sequence goes on along the minus strand of CM065471.1, from coordinate 17,934,851 downwards.
CTCTTGAGGTGGTGTAAATGTTACACTTAGTGCAGGCAACGAGAACAGACCTTATGTCGGCTATTTGCAATTTCGCACAAATAAATATTCGTTCTTTTAAGAATTCTGTCAAATGATAATTCATGAAAATAAACATTTGGACAAATTAAGATTCGCCGAAATGGAAATTCTATGTTTTCAAAATTAGACTAAGTAGAAATTATGTAAAATAAGAGTTCTTGTAAATTAAAATTCGTTTAAATAAGAAATCTTATTTTGATAGAAAGTACCATTAAGGTACTACTACACTTTAGAATTTAAAAAATTTAATTTTTTTTTATTGTATTTTTTAACTCTTTATGACTTCAGAAAACACCTCCTAAAGTATTTATAACGAATTGTAACAAATAAAAGTAAATTTTTAAAAAAATATTCAATTAATGTAAAAAGTCATTGACAAATTAAGTAAGTCTTTAAGGGGATGGTGGAGTCCAGCTTTTTGTTACGACCAGTAGAAACATTGGTGCTAATGTATGTATGAAACAGTGTCTGAAATAAAAAAAATGGTGGGGTTTCAATTTGCAAAAGAATTTTAGGTAATTTATGGACGGCCTCTAACGATACATATAAGTTTAAACGCGTTTTTCTCAAAATAACGTTTTCTCAAATTGCGAACAGTTTATCTCTGAATCTACTGAACCGACTTTAATAAATGATAACTCGTTTTGTTTGTTAGCATGTCCTGTGTGAGAATTTACCAGAAAACGGTCAAAAAATTAAAAAAAACATTCTTGCAGACTAGAAAAATACTAAAAAACATAGTGTATTTTTAAACAAATTATTGAAACATCTGCTATTTTTTTATTTTAGTCAATTTTTCATTATTAGTGGTAGATTTCTATGCAAGACACCTTCCTTTTTAAAAAGCAATTTGGATTTTTTGTTTCCGATTTGTCAATCTTGAGATAAACTGTCCGCAATTGAACAACTAACTTTTTGGAGTTTCGATCTGAATGCTGTCTGCAGATTATGATATTAAATAAAAATTAAAAACAAAATATTATTTTTATTCTCCAAATATGTGCTAATATAGGCAAAAAAGTTTTTTAAATATTTATAATAAAAGACCTAAGAAAAAATTTGTTTAAATTTGGTCTTTTAAGAGCCTTCTAAAGTGTAGTAGTACCTTTTAATGAAAATTGTGTTCAATGATAATTCTCATAAATAGAAATCCGAATATTTATAATTCTGATAATGTAAATATTCGGGTTAATTTAAAATCGATCAAACAAAAATTCGAAAAAATGAAATTCTGCTAAAAGAAAATTCTAATAAATGAAATTCAATCATTTAAAAATTCTAACTAATGATCTCTAGAGCTTAGTCATGCGTCCCCAATATTAATCAATATACTTATCAGAAGTTAATTGCAATAATATTTAAGAATAATATCTGTAAAATATTAAGCAACATTGCTGTAAAATATTATGCAATATTATTATAAAATATTTAGTGTTACCTCATCAGTATTATATTAAGCAATATTGCTAAAACACCTAGCAATATTTATGCTAACTATAAAGATGAATCATTGTTGTGAATATTTTACAATACATATTTCCGTAAAATATTAAGCAAAATTGCTGTGTAATATTTAATAATATTGCCGTAAAAACATTTAACATAATATTTCAGTAAACTATTAAGTAATATTAGTGTGGAAAATATTTAGCATTATTTCTGTTTATTATTTATCGATATTGCTAAAATATTCAACATTATTTATGCTAAATATTAAGCAATATTGCTGTGAAATATTTTGCAATGTTTCAGCAATATGTTAAACAATATTTCTGTCTAGTATAGAGCAGATATTTAGGTTTAAAATTTAATATTATTTGTAGTTCTTGCTATAAAATATTTATCCTTATTTCTATGGTCCATTACGCGATATTGCAGTAGTATTATCAGCAATACTGCTGCGTTATTTTAACGCGCCGTTTTGCGTTGTTCTTTACATTGTAATTTTGGTTTTCCGTATTCTTCAAAACAAATACCAGTACCTACTATAATTTCGAATGTTGAATACGGCATAAGAGATATTCCCTCTGATACTAAAAATACTATTAGAGGAAATATATCTTACTGGTTACAAAATTTAATTTTTAGTAAATCTAATTTTAATTGCACCCAAAAAAATTTAATCAATCAAATTAACGAAACAAAAAAATGTTTAAACTCAAATAAAAATATTATTGTAACTACTGCCGATAAATGTAATAAAACTGTTATAATAACAAAAACTGATTATATTTTGAAAACGCTTAATCTTCTAACTGACACTACTATTAACAAGAAATTGAATTCGGATCCTACAATCTCCATTCAAAATAGCTTAAGAAATCTTTTAAAATCTTTTTTATCTAAAAAATACTTTGAAAAAAATACATATAATTTTCTTAACTGTACTAATAGTATTGCTTTAAAATTTTATGGACTACCGAAACTACACAAAAATAACATCCCTATGAGACCAATTACATCTTTTATAGGTAATCCAATAATATAATCTATCAAAACTTATAGCAAACATTTTAAAAAAATCTCTAAACACTGAAAATAATCATTATATTAAAGACAGTTGGGTTTTAAAAATAAACTTAATAATATTTTTATTCCTCTAAATTTTACTATCTTTTTACTTGATATAGTTTCCATGTATACAAATACATATATCTTGGATACTAATCAATAACACCATTAAAAATAAATGGTCAGAAATTGAAAAACACACAAACCTCTCGCAGGATGATTTTCTAGAAGCTCTAAAACAAATTTTTAGTTTACCAATGGGTTCTCCAATATCTTCCAGTGTAGCTAATTTTGTCATGGAAGGTATTGAAGATAAAATATTGAGTAAAATTAAATATAAAATCATTTTTTATTTTCGATATATTGATGATATATTAATCTGGGCACCTTCAAATAAGGTGGACGATATATTATGTAAATTTAATTCTATTGATAAACATTTCAAATTCACTTAAGAATTATCTAATAACAATAAAATTAATTTTCTAGATCTTTCCCTCTCAGTTGACAGTAATAATTTTATTTTAAAAAATTGGTTCCGAAAAGCTATATGGACAGGCAGATCTATGAATTTCTATTCACACCACCCTTTAAGTTATAAAATTGGTATTATATACTCTTTTGTTGATAGGGCTATAAATTTGTCAGATCAACAATTTCATCTTGAAAATCTTGATATTGTCAAAAAAAACTTTATCATTTAATGGATCTCCAATTGATCTGCTAAATAGAAATATTTTACAGAGGTATAATACTCTTATTATTAATTTACCTAGAGAAAAGAATAACAAAAACAATTTTCCAAGGGAAAAAATTATTAGTATTCGATATATTCAAAATTTTGATGAAATTCTTTTTAATATTTTTAAACAATATAACTTTAATTTAATTTTTACAAATTCTAATAATTTAAAAAATAAAATTTGTCCAAAATTTAAAGATCCAACCGGTGCGTCTAGTCAAAATTAAATGAAAAATGATATTACCTCAAATTTTTTTGTTGATTTTGTATCCTAGCCCTATATAGACATATCTTATGAAGAAACAAAAATTGTAAGTTTAGCGCTTTCTTTTTAACGACGTCAATTACATTTTTTGATAATTTTTACATTTTTCAACATATTTTATATCATTTTAAACATAATTATATAATTGCGTACAACCTTGAAAGTAAATATAGATCCAAGAGAGTGATGGATTTCACATTCAGTGTATGCTTTGCTATTGTTTAGTATCGGTTAGCCCCGCTAACATTGATTTGACAACAACGAAACAATAATTTAATATAACATGTACATAATTTCACTCTTGAAAAAGCGTGGTTATAAGTGAAAAGTATTGTAAACTAGAGTAGCCCTTAAAAGTTTAAAACTGCTGCCAAGTTGTATATTGTTTTATAATTTTGGTGCTCATTTCATGAACACTTTGCTTCCTCATAGAGGTAATAATAATAACAGAAACATATGAATAACTTTTCATAAATATGGTAAAAGTGATTGAATCTTGGGTCAATCAATGTATTTTTAAATACTTTACAATATAGTTATAATAGTTTAATAGTTAAACAAAAATTTTCAAACAAAAAGGTTGAGAAGATGTTATTTTCCACAATTTTTGATTTTTAAAATACCAATAATTTCGAAATTTATTATTTAACTATATTCAAAAGTAGGTCAATCGAAGCGTTTTTTAATGCTCTACAAATTAGTAACGATAATTTTAAAGTTACTTCTACATTTTTCAACAAAATTTTCAAAAAAGTCTTATTTTCCAAAATTTTTTAATTTTAAAAGTTTATTATCTCCGGTCAATATGGACGAAAAATGTTTAATTAGGGCTCAAAAGATGCGTCTAAAAAAACTCTACAAAATTATGAAAAAACATTTATAGGTATTTTAACCTTTTTTTAAAGTTATGGGCAAAAAACTTTTTTTTGAAAAATTAAAAATAAAAAAAAATTTAGTTAAACTTTATTAATATATCAGAAAGTACTCTCACTTTATGTCCGCAGGTGAGATCTACAATGTAAAATTATCAAACAATGTAATTGACGTCGTTAAAAAAAGCGCTAAATTTACAATTTTCGTTTCTTCATAAGATATGTCTATATAGGGCTAGGATACAGAATCAACAAAAAAATTTGAGGTAATATCATTTTTTATTTAATGTTGACTAGACGCACCGTAAACAGAGAAATTTTTAAAAAATGATGTCATATTCGTAATCAGCGACCCGAAAAACCCCCCGTAACGATTTTCATGACAATCCAATGATTTTAAAAAAAAATATCCGCCATATTGGATCTACCATTTTGAATTTTAAAAATCTGATTCCATATTCGTAATTAGCGACCCCAAAAACCCTAAACCCAAAAACCCTAAAAAAAGGGGGGGGGAAATTCCACTTTTTTGAGGTTCCACACCTAAAGAAATATCTAACGAAGAGAATGTCACTTCGTTTTTGGTTTTATCTGTTTTAGAAAGTTTGGAATCGAACTTACCACCGAAAATGGGCATTTTCGAAAATTGCGTACATACGCCGCCATTTTGAAATTTGTAGAAATGAAAAAAATTTTTTTTACAAATTCTTAAATAAATTATTTATTACATGTAAAATAAATTTTTTAAATAAATGTCATAGTTATTTTAATAATATGTACTAAAAAGCCTTCTTTTTGCCTGTTTTGAACTGGAATGTCCCCTTAAACTAGAATAAAAGAGCATAAACGATATATGTCACTCACAACCAAAATATTAATGCTTTAACTAATCACACTTTTGATAATAAACACTCTTTTAATTTTGACAATACTAATATCTTACAAATTGAAATAAATAACTAGAAAAGGAAAAATTTAGAAATGTTCTATATTAAAAATAATACTAATAGTATTAATTTTAGAACAGATATTGAAAATTTAGATAAAATATACTATAATCTAATTACATTGTTTAAAACATAATTTAAATAAGTCTAATAACATAGATATCTACTTTATCAACTATACCTGCACCCTACTACACAACCCAATCTTTCTGTCAAAACTCTCTAATCTTAGAAGCACATTTCCAACAAAAAATTTGCTTCTACAAAATCATTAAAATTAATTAAATTAATAAATTTTATATAATACATTCATAAAAAGTTCCACTTCTGGTGCAAGGAAAATGTGCGAGAAAGGGCGTTTTATAGCGAACGATCATATAAATATTTCCGCGCGTGCGTATATTGTTCCTAGTCTCTTTATTTCACACTTTTATTTGACAGTTTTTATTTAACAGCCAATCAGAAACTTTGTAGTGACTTGCTATTTAAAGCGGCGGAAGTACAACTAATAATGCGCTATCTGTGAGAAGAAAATCAAATTAGAATGCATGTTGGTAAAAAAGTCTACACAACTCGCGACATTTTCTGAGAGTTTCTACACTGAAAAAAATTCTGTGTCGCTACCACACAGATCAGATGGTAAGTACTATCGCGATTTCGGAAGGAAAATTAGCTCTCAAGGGAACGCTACAACACCGCGAGAGAATACCGCGTGCTCAATACGAGGTTGCACTAATCTCGAGATATCGGTATGACAGCCTCCCCGTCTATTCGGGAAGGCTACCTGCTCTCGAGATTCGTTGACGCACCCGAAAACCGAAGGGCAGAGCACTTGAGGCAAGAGAATATAGCGCCATCACCACACATGTAGCAGCCACACAGAATTTTTTTCAGTGTAACCTTCTTGATGAGATCGCTCGCGTGAAAAATTCTGTTTTTCTTTTATCATACTTTTTATTGATACGTCTAAGTACGCGACTAGGTTTTGGGGGGCTTTGCCCCCTAACTCGTCCGGTCTCTTGATGTATTAGAAAATGCCGTTCTTTGAAATGTCATAAATTATTATTTTTTGAGTTGGTTGTTTGTAGTCAGGGGGCTCCGCCCGAACCCCCCCGCGCGACCACACATTTATGAGGACTTGATTGTATAACAGTGCAATTGTTTGTGTTTTTCATTGTATATATGTGCAATTTCTTTGACTTTTTATGCAATTATTATATAAAGTAGTATATGACACTCGTTCTCGAAAGCGGAGTTTATAGAAGAGCGACGTTATTGCGCCCTTCTATAAACTCCGCTCTCTAGTACTCGTATCATAAAGTACTATAATAATAAGAAACTTAAAAAGTTTTTTTAATAATAAAATAAAAAAAAAATTGTATTGCATATTTATAATGTTCTTTTAAAAGGTAGTAAGAAGTTTTTATTTTTATAAATGAAAACTTAACCTATAAAATGAATTAAAATTAAAACAATTGTTAATTTTCTCTTTCAGATCATTTAATTTTTATTTAATCCTTTTTGAAATCTTATAAACTATGTCCGACGCTTGGATAATAATATGTTTATAAAATTATTCATCCCTTGATGAGGAACTATATATAATTCGAAACTATTTGGGATTTTAATAAATTTCATTAAAAAACAAACCGTATCTAGGCCTTCTCAGTACTCAACAAATTAATTAATACAGTCAAACAATAACAAGATTTACAAATGTTTCAATTAATGTTAATGATTATTATAGGCAGTAATAATAATAATTAAAAATATATTTTATAAAAAAGTTTTTCTATTTGTCCTTTCTTAGCTTTTTTTCTTTTTTTGAATCGTAAATGAATTTGTAAATTACCTGCTTCGTATAAATTTCTGTGAAAAAAAGAGAGAGAGTTTATTAATAAATACATAAAATAAAATATTCATGTTATTTTAATAATGCCGAGATATTTAAATTTTCTTTAAATACGAGTCAATTTACATTACTAATGAGTAAACCTTATGCGGTACTTAATTTTGTTTTCCTTCAATACTATTATTATTTCACTTTCAATTTGCGGTTATATCTTCAAATATTAGCAGTTCATTACCTGCGTTAAAAAAAAGAAATGATAGTCAATAAAATTGTCAGAAGTTAATTCAATCACACTACTTTCTTCTTATTATTACTGTGCGACTTTTTCTTCTCCATTTCATTCTGTAATTTAAAAAATAAAAAAATTGATTGTTCAAATATATTACAATGAATTTACCGACAGATTAGCTCAGTCGGATAGATGCCTCGCTTGGCGGTCATTTAAGGACCAAGGGTAAATACCCTTGATTAGCGCCCATTTGGCTTGGTATTTTTCCGGCACGTGAGACAATCTGAGCGGGAGGTTTGACGTCGAGGTATAATGATGTGCACCGTCGATTATTGTCCGATACACACCATTAGAACTCGACTGTCAATAAACCGGTTGTACTCAGGAGAGGTTTTCTACAGTTTCCCTCTCCACTGGAGAGAAAACCCATTAGACGGGTGGTCCAGGGAAATGCGAGTACTCCTAATTTTCAAGTCGCTCTGTAGGCGCAAAATTTAGTATAAGGAAATAATTATAGAAATATTGTAATAGCGAAATTTGTAAAGAGACACTTGTATAGCCAAGTATGTAAGGCTAAAGACAGGTGTATTAACAAATAAATATTACAATGAATTTCGCATTTCATTGTTTAAATATGAAATATTCAGCAATACTTATCATTAATATTGAGCAATACTTACCAGCAATAATAAGCAATACTAGGGACGCATGACTAAGCTCTAGAGATCATTAGTTAGAATTTTTAAATGATTGAATTTCATTTATTAGAATTTTCTTTTAGCAGAATTTCATTTTTTTGAATTTTTGTTTAATCGATTTTAAATTAACCCGAACCCAGGTAGAAATTTCAACTTAGTACTGACCAATCACAGGGAAGTTTTTCTAGAGACTGGCAAGTGACCGACAAGAAAATTTGACAAGTGACTGGTTTAAAATGTAACGCGGTGCTTTTGGAGTCACTGATCAGTAAATCTATAAAGCGACTGGCAAGTAATTGACCAGTAACTGGACAGTTTTGTGCTCAAAATCGGGAATAAAATATAATTTTTCTTGGCTTTTGCTATTTTATTTATAATTATATATTTATTTATATTTTTGTGTTTATTCAAATACTTAAGACTAATGAACAGTTCCTCTAACAATAACATTTAAAACTAAGAATGAAAAATTCGCACGCATGTAGGATCAAACCCTAGACCTCGGAGTCACAACGCATGTGAGTTACTACGCAGCCACCGTGACTAGATGGTAATTTATTATAACTACAAGTTTACTTACTTTAGACTTTTATGTTTTTGACCGTATGGAACATAGAACATAGAACATAGACTTAACAGAAGTACTGTTAATAAAGGAGAATTTTTTTTCCAGTGAAACTGGCCAGTCTCTTATTGAGGACTGTACAGATTATCTTATTAAGTAAAACTTGATCTCGGCAGGGACTCAGTTCAACCTTTTCTGATTACCCAAAAACTAATTCTACATTGCTGATTCTACAAACGAATATACTCCATTCAATATTACTCTCCCTAGACTGATTCTACACAGGACGACTCTATATAATAATAATTAATAACACACATGTCCAATGTTCGAGTCTCCGTTGACTGATTCTCCTCAAATAAACTCTCCAAGAATAAATAAAAATTTGTAACACTCCACAGACCGACTCTACACGAACTAACTCTCCAAAATTAATAAAAAATATTCTGACACTCCACAGACCGACTCTACACGAACGAACTCTCCAAAATTAATGAAAAATATTGTGACACTCCACAGACCGACTCTACACGAACGAACTCTCCAAAATTAATGAAAAATATTGTGACTCTAAACAGACCGACTCTACACGAATTAACTCTTCAAAATTAATATAAAATTTGGAACTCTCCACAGACCGACTCTACACAAACTAACTCTCCAAAATTAATAAAAAATATTGTGACTCTCCACAGACCGACTCTAAACGAATTAACTCTCCAAAATTAATGAAAAATATTTTGACTCTCCACAGACCGACTCTACACGAATTAACTCTCCAAAATAAATAAAAAATATTGTGACTCTCCACAGACCGACTCTACACGAATTAACTCTTTAAAATTAATAAAAAATTTGGAACTCTCCACAGACCGACTCTACACAAACGAACTCTCCAAAATTAATGGAAAATATTGTGACTCTCCACAGATTGACTCTACACGAATTAACTCTCCAAAATAAATAAAAAATATTGTGACTCTCCACAGACCGACTCTACACGAATTAACTCTCCAAAATTAATGGAAAATATTGTGACTCTCCACAGACCGACTCTACACGAATTAACTCTCCAAAATTAATGGAAAATATTGTGACTCTCCACAGACCGACTCTACACGAATTAACTCTTCAAAATTAATATAAAATTTGGAACTCTCCACAGACCGACTCTACACAAACTAACTCTCCAAAATTAATAAAAAATATTGTGACTCTCCACAGACCGACTCTACACGAATTAACTCTCCAAAATAAATAAAAAATATTGTGACTCTCCACAGACCGACTCTACACGAATTAACTCTCCAAAATTAATGGAAAATATTGTGACTCTCCACAGACCGACTCTACACGAACTAACTCTCCAAAATTAATGAAAAATATTCTGACACTCCACAGACCGACTCTACACGAAGGAACTCTCCAAAATTAATAAAAAATATTGTGGCTCTCTACAGACGACTCTACACGAATTAACTCTCCAAAATTAATGGAAAATATTGTGACTCTAAACAGACCGACTCTACACGAATTAACTCTTCAAAATTAATATAAAATTTGGAACTCTCCACAGACCGACTCTACACAAACTAACTCTCCAAAATTAATAAAAAATATTGTGACTCTCCACAGACCGACTCTAAACGAATTAACTCTCCAAAATTAATGAAAAATATTTTGACTCTCCACAGACCGACTCTACACGAATTAACTCTCCAAAATAAATAAAAAATAGGGGCGGTAGCGATACTACACATTTGAACTGTACATTGATGAACTGTTCACGTTCGATTGTATACAGTTGAATTGTATACAAATATGTATTATAAAAATTTATCATTAAACTGTATACATTTCAACTCTACACAAATGATTTTTAATAATTTTATTTTTTTAATATGTTTGTTTGACTACAGTTAGATTCTACACTATTAAATTTGGTAAAATAATAACAAAAAATTCTACACAGTTAGATTCTACACAGTAGAATTGTATACCGCAAAATATTATTTTATTTGTTGAACTGTATACAGGTAAATTGTATACAAGATTAAATACGATTAATTGTATACAGTTGTATTGTACACAAAAATTTTTTGTATAATATTATTATTAAACTGTATACATTTCAACTCTACACAAATAATTTTTAATAATTTTATTTTTCAATATGTTTGTTTGCATACAGTTAGATTCTACACTCTTTAATTTGATAAAATAATAACAAAAAATTCTACACCGTTAGATTCTATACAGTACAATTTTATATATTATTCTACTGTATAGAATCTAACGGTGTAGAATTTTTTGTTATTATTTTATCAAATTAAAGAGTGTAGAATCTAACTGTATGCAAACAAACATATTAAAAAATAAAATTATTAAAAATTATTTGTGTAGAGTTGAAATGTATACAGTTTAATAATAATATTATACAAAAAATTTTTGTGTACAATACAACTGTATACAATTAATCGTATTTAATCTTGTATACAATTTACCTGTATACAGTTCAACAAATAAAATAATATTTTGCGGTATACAATTCTACTGTGTAGAATCTAACTGTGTAGAATTTTTTGTTATTATTTTACCAAATTTAATAGTGTAGAATCTAACTGTAGTCAAACAAACATATTAAAAAAATAAAATTATTAAAAATCATTTGTGTAGAGTTGAAATGTATACAGTTTAATGATAAATTTTTATAATACATATTTGTATACAATTCAACTGTATACAATCGAACGTGAACAGTTCATCAATGTACAGTTCAAATGTGTAGTATCGCTACCGCCCCAAAAAATATTGTGACTCTCTACAGACCGACTCTACACGAACGAACTCTCCAAAATTAATTAAAAATATTGTGACTCTCCACAGACCGTCTCTACACGAATTAACTCTGCAAAATTAATGAAAAATATTTTGACTCTCCACAGACCGACTCTACACGAATTAACTCTCCAAAATAAATAAAAAATATTGTGGCTCTCTACAGACGACTCTACACGAATTAACTCTCCAAAATTAATGAAAAATATTGTGACTCTCCGCAGACCGACTCTACAGAAAGGGGCGCTAGCGATACTACATTAATGAACTGTACACGTTCGATTGTATACTGTTGAATTGTATACAAATATGTATTATAAATATTTATCATTAAACTGCATACATTTCAACTCTACACAAATAATTTTAAATAATTTTATTTTTTTAATATGCTTGTTTGAATACAGTTAGATTGTACACTATTAAGGCTATGTCCAAGTTGTGAAATGTAAACAAACCAAAAGGTCACTACATCAGCACTAAAAACGGAATTTTGTGACATCCAATTCTCCCACAAAAAATAACATTTTTACACTTTCTTTAAGAAAATGGTAAATTAGAGTATCAAAGTTTTCAAAAAAATCATTTTTGACTATGAGCAATAAAAAGCAATTAGTAAAATAACTAATTAATATGACCTGTAAAACAGCATTTTTGACGCGTCGCGAAAAATGAACTGTTTGAGTATATCAACCGCACTGACGATGAAGAAGTTCCATGTCAGCGATTGGACCTTCAACATGTGGAAAGGGAAATTTTCCCTTTCCTCCTTAAAATTACAAGAGAAAGGGTAAAAACTTCTTCATCGTCCGTGCGGTTGATATAGTCAAACAGTTTAATTTTTCGCGTCGTGAACTGTGCTGCTCGCTGCGCGTTCGCAGACCGTACCAAGGTCGCAATGACATCACCTTGCAAAAAGGCACATTTTCTTTTTGACTGAAACTCAGTGGTTTTCTAATTTTTTCAGTTATTCAAAGTTTAGTAACCAAATTCGATACGTTAGTTCACCATTTCTATAAAGAAAATGTGAATTTATCTTTATTTACGCAAATGGGAACAGCGAAAAAATGCTTCACTATTCGGTCTATAATGAAGCATTTTTTCGCTGTTCGCATTTGCGTAAATCAATATAAATTCACATTTTCTTTATGGAAATGGCGAACTAAAGTATCGAATTTGGTAACTACACCTTGCATAGCTGAAAAAAATAAGAAAATAACTAAGTTTTAGTCGAAAACAAAATGTGCATTTTCGCATGGTGCTGTCAATGCATTCTTAGTTTTGATTTTGAATGATACTCAGTGGTTTTCTCATTTTTTTCAACTATGCAAGGTGTAGTAACCAAATTTGATACTTTAGTTCATCATTTCCATAAAGAAAATGTGAATTTATATTGATTTACACAAATGGGAACAGCGAAAAAATGCTTCCCAATTCGGTCTATAATGAAACATTTTTTCGCGCTTCCCATTTGCGTAAATAAAGATAAATTCACATTTTCTTTATAGAAATGGTGAACTAAAGTATCGAATTTGGTTACTAAACTTTGAATAACTGAAAAATTAGAAAACCACTGAGTTTCAGTCAAAAAGAGAAAGTGCCTTTTTGCATGGTGATGTCATTGCGACCTTGGTACGGTCTGCGCACGCGCAGCGAGCAGCACAGTTCACGTCGCGAAAAATTAAAATGTTTGACTATATCAACCGCACGGACGATAAAGAAGTTTTTACCCTTTCTCTTGTAATTTTAAGGAGGAAAGGGAAAATTTCCCTTTCCACATGTTGAAGGTCCAATCGCTGACATGGAACTTCTTCATCGTCAGTGCGGTTGATATACTCAAACAGTTCATTTTTCGCGACGCGTCGAAAATGCTGTTTTACAGGTCATTTTAATTAGTTATTTTACTAATTGCTTTTTATTGCTCATAGTCAAAAATGATTTTTTTGGAAACTTTGATACTCTAATCAACAATATTTTTTATTAATTTTGGAGAGTTAGTTCGTGTAGAGTCGGTCTGTAGAGAATTAGAAATTTTTCATTAATTTTGGAGAGTTAGTTCGTGTAGAGTCGGTCTGTGGAGAGTCACAATATTTTTTAATAATTTTGGAGAGTTAGTTCGTGTAGAGTCGGTCTGTGGAGAGTCACAATATTTTTTATTAATTTTGGAGAGTTAGTTCGTGTAGAGTCGGTCTGTGGAGAGTCACAATATTTTTCATTAATTTTGGAGAGTTACTTCGTGTAGAGTCAGTCTGTGGAGAGTCACAATATTTTTTATTAATTTTGGAGAGTTAGTTCGTGTAGAGTCGGCCTGTGGAGAATTAAAAATTTTTCATTAATTTTAGAGAGTTAATTCGTGTAGAGTCGGTCTGTGGAGAGTCACAATATTTTTCATTAATTTTGGACAGTTAGTTCGTGTAGAGTCGGTCTGTGGAGAGTCACAATATTTTTCATTATTTTGGAGAGTCAATTCGTGTAGAGTCGGTCTGTGGAGAGTCACAATATTTTTCATTAATTTTGAAGAGTCAATTCGTGTAGAGTCGGTCTGTGGAGAGTCACAATATTTTTCATTAATTTTGGACAGTTAGTTCGTGTAGAGTCGGTCTGTGGAGAATTAGAAATTTTTCATTAATTTTAGAGAGTTAATTCGTGTAGAGTCGGTCTGTGGAGAGTCACAATATTTTTCATTAATTTTGGACAGTTAGTTCGTGTAGAGTCGGTCTGTGGAGAGTCACAATATTTTTCATTATTTTGGAGAGTCAATTCGTGTAGAGTCGGTCTGTGGAGAGTCACAATATTTTTCATTAATTTTGAAGAGTCAATTCGTGTAGAGTCGGTCTGTGGAGAGTCACAATATTTTTCATTAATTTTGGAGAGTTACTTCGTGTAGAGTCGGTCTGTGGAGAGTCACAATATTTTTCATTAATTTTGGAGAGTTACTTCGTGTAGAGTCGGTCTGTGGAGAGTCACAATATTTTTCATTAATTTTAGAGAGTTACTTCGTGTAGAGTCGGTCTGTGGAGAGTCACAATATTTTTTATTAATTTTGGAGAGTTAGTTCTTGTAGAGTCGGTCTGTGGAGAGTCACAATATTTTTCATTAATTTTAGAGAGTTACTTCGTGTAGAGTCGGTCTGTGGAGAGTCACAATATTTTTTATTAATTTTGGAGAGTTAGTTCTTGTAGAGTCGGTCTGTGGAGAGTCACAATATTTTTTATTAATTTTGGAGAGTTAGTTCGTGTAGAGTCGGCCTGTGGAGAGTCACAATATTTTTCATTAATTTTAGAGAGTTAGTTTGTGTAGAGTCGGTCTGTGGAGAGTTACAAATTTTTTATTTATTATTGGAGAGTTTATTTGAGGAGAACCAGTCAACGGAGAATCGATTATTTGTTATGTGTGTTATTTATTATTATTATATAGAGTCGCCCTGTGTAGAATCAGTCTAGGGAGAGTAATATTGATTGGAGTATATTTGTTTGTAGAATCAGCAATGTAGAATCAGTTTTTGGGTAATCAGAAAAGGTTGAACTGAGTCCCTGCCCTTGATCTCAACTCAACAGATACTGGAAAGAAACCAGTTTTACTAGGACATTTTTCTACCTGGGAATATTTACATTATCAGAATTATAAATACTCGGATTTTTATTTATGAGAATTAACATTTAACCAATTTCCATTATTGGTACTTTCTATCAAAATGAATTTTTAATTAAAAGAACTCTTATTTTACATAATTTCTACTTAGTCTAATTTTAAAAACACAGAATTTCCATTTCGGCGAATCTTCATTTGTCTAAATGTTTATTTTCATAAATTATCATTTGACAGAATTCTTAAAAGAACGAATATTCATTTGTGCGAAATTACAAATAACAACATCCCGAAAGATTTCGGCGTCAATTTTAAAACGAACCATAGATACGCGTCAAGCCATAGATTGAATAGTAAATCTTGTTGGGTATAGTTCACTTTAAATTTCTTGATAAAATACTAAATAAGTTTTCAATGTTAATTATCCAAAAATAAAACACAGTTCTTAAAATTCAAATTCGAAACAATTTATTATCACAATTATGATTAAATAAAAGAAAATCACTCCAATAATTTATATTACTAATAATTAGTAATATAAATTATTGGAGAATAAAATAAAAAATTCGAATTTGTTCGTCGTTAGAATCAACCACTTATTATCCACTCTTATGAGAGACTAATTTGTCTATAAAAATGATCGTCAATCAAGGCCATCACACCTTTTCCCTCTTTCTACATTTCGCAATGAGTCATTACTTTACAAAATTTTCATTCATTCCGAACAGACCAATCACAATTTTCTTAACATTTTCTAATTAGTCAGTTTGAAAATTGGCGCCGAAATCTTTAGGCATGTTGTTATATTTCGTTGCCTGTACTTCTTACACTTTAACACCTAACCTGCACTATGCTGTTCTCTTTGCCGGATGTGACGCAATTTTACCATACATTTCGCTACACTTTCTGCACCTACTCTTGAGGTGGTGTAAAAGTTACACTTAGTGCAGGCAACGAGAACAGACCTTATGTCGGCTATTTGCAATTTCGCACAAATAAATATTCGTTCTTTTAAGAATTCTGTCAAATGATAATTCATGAAAATAAACATTTGGACAAATTAAGATTCGCTGAAATGGAAATTCTATGTTTTCAAAATTAGACTAAGTAGAAATTATGTAAAATAAGAGTTCTTGTAAATTAAAATTCGTTTAAATAAGAAATCTTATTTTGATAGAAAGTACCATTAAGGTACTACTACACTTTAGAATTTAAAAAATTTTATTTTTTTTATTGTATTTTTTAACTCTTTATGACTTCAGAAAACACCTCCTAAAGTATTTATCACGAATTGTAACAAATAAAAGTAAATTTTTTAAAAAATATTCAATTAATGTAAAAAGTCATTGACAAATTAAGTAAGTCTTTAAGGGGATGGTGGGGTCCAGCTTTTTGTTACGACCAGTAGAAACATTGGTGCTAATGTATGTATGAAACAGTGTCTGAAATAAAAAAAATGGTGGGGTTTCAATTTGCAAAAGAATTTTAGGTAATTTATGGATGGCCTCTAACGATACATATAAGTTTAAACGCGTTTTTCTCAAAATAACGTTTTCTCAAATTGCGGACAGTTTATCTCTGAATCTACTGAACCGACTTTGATAAATGATAACTCGTTTTGTTTGTTAGCATGTCCTGTGTGAGAATTTACCAGAAAACGGTCAAAAAATTAAAAAAAAACATTCTTGCAGACTAGAAAAATACTAAAAAACATAGTGTATTTTTAAACAAATTATTGAAACATCTGCTATTTTTTTATTTTAGTCAATTTTTCATTATTAGTGGTAGATTTCTATGCAAGACACCTTCCTTTTTAAAAAGCAATTTGGATTTTTTGTTTCCGATTGGTCAATCTTGAGATAAACTGTCCGCAATTGAACAACTAACTTTTTGGAGTTTCGATCTGAATGCTGTCTGCAGATTATGATATTAAATAAAAATTAAAAACAAAATATTATTTTTATTCTCCAAATATGTACTAATATAGTCAAAAAAGTTTTTTAAATATTTATAATAAAAGACCTAAGAAAAAATTTGTTTAAATTTGGTCTTTTAAGAGCCTTCTAAAGTGTAGTAGTACCTTAATGAAAATTGTGTTCAATGATAATTCTCATAAATAAAAATCCGAATATTTATAATTCTGATAATGTAAATATTCGGGTTAATTTAAAATCGATCAAACAAAAATTCGAAAAAATGAAATTCTGCTAAAAGAAAATTCTAATAAATGAAATTCAATCATTTAAAAATTCTAACTAATGATCTCTAGAGCTTAGTCATGCGTTCCCAATATTAATCAATATACTTATCAGAAGTTAATTGCAATAATATTTAAGAATAATATCTGTAAAATATTAAGCAACATTGCTGTAAAATATTATGCAATATTATTATAAAATATTTAGTGTTACCCCATCTGTATTATATTAAGCAATATTGCTAAAACACCTAGCAATATTTATGCTAACTATAAAGATGAATCATTGTTGTGAATATTTTACAATACATATTTCCGTAAAATATTAAGCAAAATTGCTGTGTAATATTTAATAATATTGCCGTAAAAACATTTAACATAATATTTCAGTAAACTATTAAGTAATATTATTGTGGAAAATATTTAGTATTATTTCTGTTTAATATTTATCAATATTGCTAAAATATTCAACATTATTTATGCTGAATATTAAGCAATATTGCTGTGAAATATTTTGCAATGTTTCAGCAATATGTTAAACAATATTTCTGTCTAGTATAGAGCAGATATTTAGGTTAAAAATTTAATATTATTTGTAGTTCTTGCTATAAAATATTTATCTTTATTTCTATAGTCCATTACGCGATATTGCAGTAGTATTATCAGCAATACTGCTGCGTTATTTTAACGCGCCGTTTTGCGTTGTTCTTTACATTGCTCTATATATTTTAACATTTTATAGATATATGAATATTTTGTATAACAAATTTAACAGCAGCGTAGAGCAATTTCTTAATCAAATATCACATTTTATGCTATATATTGTTTACATTTTATGATTGCTTGCTAGCATAAGGTTAATTTTATATAGACCGTTGATGAAGACCATTGCAGGAAAATTAGAATATTTAAATAAAGTTTAATGAATAATTTAATATTTTTTTCTCTGCTTTAAAAAATGGTCAAAATGAAAATATTGAGTGTCTATATATATATATATATATTTTAATTCTTTTTAATTTCTCACTCACTTTTAATAATTTTCTCTTCTTGTTTGCTTTCAGAGAGACGGGGAGAATTCCCGCGACCAGAAGACGAGCTTGGCTCAACGTTGAACGGTGAGTTAACCTGGTCCTGTAATGGGATTATAAATTGTAAACGGCTGCAAGAAACGAGCAAGTTCCCTCTTCAGCGTCACTTAACTTTCGAGGCCAGTGCTTAAAGAGCAGTGATGCGCCAAAACTGTCGGTCTAATTAACGCGTAGGCTCAAAACTTCTCTCTCTCTCATTAAGGGGTTACACCACTTTAAAATTTTCAAAAAATTGAAAAAAATTTTTTTTGCTTAAAATACTCTTTATGGACACCAAAATGATATGTCATGAGTTATATATCGATACCTCAAGTAAAAAGACAATTTTCGAACTGTTCAAGCAGGGTCGCGCGCTAACGTTTACATTGTAATGAAAACTTTAAACTCGTTTTTCTCAAAACTGTATTTTAAAAATCGGTGGACACTCTAGCTGCCACAAATTTCAATCGATCATCTTAGTTCTTTTTTATTTTGTTTGTGATATAATTATCTAGCGAAATACGTACGGATTTTTCGAAATATTAATATTTAAATTTTCTAGACAACTTTAAATAATGAAATTTAGGCAAAAATATGGACTTTTTCCTTTAAATCGATGCCATTTTGCGAAAAATAAATTTTTTTTAAAACGGATACGTATTTCGCTAGATTTTAAGATACAGAAACTAAAGCATTTTTACTTTTTGGTCTAGCTTAATTCTGGACCGAGTTATAGTGTCCACCGTATGGCGATACATTTTTAAAGCACTTTAACATATCATCTGTCAAACCGACAATTTAAAAAAAAAGAAATTTATATATTTTTTTTTTTTGTAGTTCAAGAGTAGTACAATACCCTACTGTAATTTAATTTTCCTAAAAAAATTTCTATTCTTCAATAAAAATTGTTGAAAAAGCTTATGTTTTGAACGGGTCAAAGTGGTGTAACCCCTTAAATAAATTTTTTTATTAATTTTGACTTATTTTAATGATTAAAATAAATATTGACACTGTGTTACGAAAATGTGTGAATGGAGATAGCAACTACGACGACTCAGTTGAAACGCAAAACATAGAATCTATATGGTTAGGATGCGCTCGGAATTTTAAATATTACTAACTTTTAAAGTTTTTATCCAATATTAATAAAACTTTTCAGAAAACTTCTTTACTTATTAATGAACAACTTTCTCACTGGAAGTTTGTCAGGCCTTAAAATTTTCCAGATAAACGAAGCGCTTGAAAACGTAATACGGTGATGACGGTCGTGATTGGTTAAAATCCGATGATGACGGTCGCTATTGGCTAAAATTTCATGATGTTGGTCGCTGTTGGTTGAAGATATCATGGTGACGGTCGCGATTGGTTAAAAAACGATGATGACGGTCGCTATTGGCTGAAAACCGATGATGACGGTCGCTATTGGTCAGAAATCCTAGCGGAGACGCTTGCTATTGGTGTATTTTCTTTGTTTACAAGAGCTTTAAGGCGGTGTCAAAGTGGATTGGGTTTTTGCATTGAGCTTCAATGGGAAAATCGCATCGACTTTGACATCCCCTTAACAGTAGTTACAGTTTACAGTAGTTACAGTTTATAATAGGAGGCCCAGATCTCCAATTATAATTAAGGGAAAAGGGGAGGAAGGAGAGTAAATGAGAGACACAAGTATTTAAAATATCAAGTATTTATTGTAACTTACTGGTCTGTTACACCTGAGAATCTGGTCCCACAAGATAACGACGAACTTGTCACAAAACGGGTAATCAAGGAGATGTGAATACAAGAGGGTCGAAACAACAAGTCTCGCGTCTGTCCGCGAATTTGGTGATTGACAACCTCGAGGCCCTTCGGCCGTTTCCGGGTTCAATCGCCCGATTCGCAGCAGATGCGAGATAATTCGTAACGCCACGTTACAAGTTTATTAACAGATTTTTACAGTATATAATACAGAAAAATAAAAGTGCAAAGTTAAGAACACGTTTTTTTCTCTCTTCAAAATTAAAAAAAAATAAGACAAAAAAAATTTTGTGATTAAAAATAAGGATAAGGAGGTCAGTTCTAAAAAATTGTGTAAAATACTACTTTTTAATTATATAAAATAATTTTTCTTTTTTGTAATTAAGAGTTGCAATTAATAAATTAACATCTTTCCCGTCTAAGTCACTAACATTATCTACTTTTCCGACAATTATACTTGTAAAGAAATTTAAATAACTTTCTAGAATCAGTTGAAAAATCCTTGAGCTCATCCTTGAGTTTGCCTTGTTTTATTAAAAACTTAATATAATTTTAGAATAATACTTTACATGGTTTAATATTTTTTAAATGAATCTTTAACAAGTACCCAGTTTTTTATTATAAAAGAATTTATGTTGTCTTAAAAAAAAGAATATTTTTTATTTCAGTTCAAAATTAGAGTTTTGAAGGTAATAAACAGGTGCCATAATAATAAGGTGCCAGTTTCAGAGTCATGTTTTTGACTTATTTTAAAAGTAATTTTGATTGCTGATTTTTAACTTTAAATTCTTAAAAATTGGTAAAAAATTAAAGCTTAAAGTGACCATCTGTACTGTTCATTTTATAGTATATTTCGTAACGAGTGCGAGCAGTTGTCAATTTTTGAATGAGCACTTTTTTTGGAACAAACTGTAGGCGAAGCGAAGCTTCGCCTACAGTTTGTTCCAGAAAAAGTGCTCGTTCAAAAATTGGCAACTGCTAGCACTAGTTGCGAACGATATTTTTCATAACAAGGTGCAAAAAAGTGCCCTTTTTTGCACCGCGTTATGAAAAAGTATTTTTATAATAGTACTTAATGTTGAAATACTTAAATAAAACTAAAAACTACTTAACTGACTAAAATTTAAATTTCTTTTAACTTATAAAAATTTTGTATTTTGTATTTTTGTATTTTGTAATTTTGTATTTTCTTATAAATATAAAAATAAATTAATATAAATAATATAATAATAAAATAATAATAAAATAATGTAATTTTTTAATTTCTAAATTTTTGAACTTTATTATAAAAATGTTTTTTGTGTAAAAAAATTAGATAGGATAGTGTTGTATTACTATGATTACTATGAGTTAAAATGAGAAATTAAAAAAATTTTATATTGTAAATGTTTTAAAAAAGGCACAATTTTTTATTTAGCTTGATATTTTTTTAACCAGAAATGGCCAAGCATAGAAGTTAGGTTTCTACATAAAGTTCTGTCTTGTTCGGCTTTTTTAATTACATATTTACTTGTAAATTTTAATGTTAAATACTATTTTTAAAAAACATTAATTGTATTAAAATAAACTGAATGCATATTTCAGCTTTATCCAAAGAACATACACACGTGTAAAGTATTTTTAAAATTATATTAATTTTATTAATACTAGACAAACTCAAGTATCTTTTTAATGATTTTAGAAAGTTAGTTAAATTTTCCTTTTAAGTTTAATTTTTAAATAATTATATTGAGTTTTAGTACCTTAGACGGGAAAAATGTTAATTAATAGGGGAGACTGGGGCGAAAAGTTAAATTGTGAAAACAGTTAAAATTCATCATCTTTTGAACGGAAATAGTTAGACCATTGCAATTTTAATTCTAGAAGGGTGTTATCACCCTAAATAAATGTCCAGAGTTATGTGACATTCTGCTAATTTTTGTGGTGTCCATATTTAAATTTTTTTTCACCCTACTTTTGAAAATTTTTTCGTAAAAGAAAATATCAACTTTTAAGTATATTTTATGCATTTATTTTCACCGCGATTATTTTACTTCATTATTTGGGTCCCCTAAAGAGATACCTAAAGGTATTTGCTAAATATCTTTAGTCAGATTTTTTATATTTGTTGTTAAAGCGAAAAACGCACCCTGGGGCGAAAAGTTAAATAATGGGTGGGGCGAAAAGTAAAATGTATTTTTACATGTTAAAATTTTTTTGTATTTTTTGGGCTTATTTGTTTAAAAATGATTTATTTGACATTAGGGAAGTACTCTGTGAAAAAATAAGACCGTTCACGTAAAATAAACCAAAAAAATTTTTTTTTTAAAAAAATGTTTTTTTAACTTTATAACTGTTCTAAAGCTTTTGTTCAATAAACACAGATCTTTTATTAACTAAATTACTTGTTTATGAATACTTTAACTTATCTACTACTCAACACCTATCAGAAAATTGTTTTAGTAGGCTAGAAATAGAATTTAACATTTCGCCCCAGTCTCCACTACATTTTGCAAAATGAAAAAATTATTTATAGCACTAACATGTAGTATTTACACAATTTTTACAGATAGTGTATAATTAATTAAAATTGATTTAATAAATGGTAATAAATCATTTATCAGAGAATAATTTATTCCCAACAAAAACATCTTTGATGTTTTAATATAATGGGTCATAATAAGTGAAACAATTTTAAAAAAAATTTTATTATTAAAGTAATTTGGTGTTGAAGTTCTGGATCATTTTATTTTCATGTTATTATTACTTTGAAACAAATAATGATAATAAAGTAATTTCTTTTAAATAAAGCTTAATGTCTATACTTTAATGATAAAATAAAAAGATTGTTAAAAAATTAAAATTTAAAATTGTTATTAACAATTCTTATAAACAATTGCAAATTCAAGAATGTTCTTAATATTTTGGGAAAATTAAATTACCATGCATTGATGTGCAAAACTCCAAGTATTAATTTAAAAAAATTGTCGCCTGTATTTGGGCAGAAAAATCTACACAATTTCTATAATATAGAAGGTTACTGATTTTTCTTTCTTTAAATTAATCCTTGGAGTTTTGCCATAATTTTTCAAGTGGCCGATTTCATTTATTTTGGCCCTAATATAAGTAAAAATATAATAAACTGATGGAAAATATCAGTAGCGTTTTTACTTTGTAATTTCCATATTATGAACACAATTAGTTTTGTAAAATATATATATATATATATATATATATATATATATATATATATATATATATATATATATATATATATATATACATATACAGTGCCGCTCAATAACTTTTGCCCACCCTACAGCGATTGAGAGGTGTACAAAAAGTTTTGTATTTTGTTTATTATTAAAGATAGAAAGCTCAAAAAGGTCTCTTTTTAAAGCTCTTTTCCTGAGCTTTAACACTGTATAAAATAAAAATTAAAAAAATTAATTTGTTAATGTTTAAAAAATGTTATTGCAACATAAAATTTTTCGTTTTTTTTTGTTTTTTTTAAAGTGATACAGTGATTCCTATTTTGTTAGGAAATGGTCGCATTTTAATCCCACATATATTTTCTGAAAGCTAGTTTTATCACCTTTAAAATGCATTTTTTAAAAATTTTATACGATAATTTTTAAGAAAAATATGATTTTTTGTTTAAAAAAATAGCCATTTTTTTCAATTGTTGATAACTCAAGAACGGTTACTTTAGGAAAAAAATTTTAAGAACATAAATTATTCCTTTTTATGTGCAGAATTAGAAAAAAAATATTAAAAATTTTTTTTTTCAAAAAAATTTTTTTGACTTTTTTTGAAAAAATTTTTTTTTTTCTATTGTCGATAACTCAAAAACGGTTACTTTAGGAAAAAATTTTTAAGAACATAAATTGTTCCTATTTATGTGCAGAATTAGAAAAAAAATATTAAAAATTTTTTTTTGAAAAAAATTTTTTTGACTTTTTTGAAAAAAAATTTTTTTTTCATTTTTTTATATTTTTTAGTTTTAATTGTAGAAACTTGCTTTTTACACTTACTACAACAAGCAAGAAAATTTTTCATCGTATTTATTTAATTTTTTTCAATAATTTTAACTCACCAATCATTTAAATAACTTTTGATATAATACTTATTTATTATATTGTTTGTAAACGGATTAAAGGTTCTTAAACAATATAATAAATAAGTATTATATCAAAAGTTATTTAAATGATTGGTGAGTTAAAATTATTGAAAAAAATTAAATAAATACGATGAAAAATTTTCTTGCTTGTTGTAGTAAGTGTAAAAAGCGAGTTTCTACAATTAAAACTAAAAAATATAAAAAAATGAAAAAAAAAATTTTTTTCAAAAAAGTCAAAAAAATTTTTTTCAAAAAAAAATTTTTAATATTTTTTTTCTAATTCTGCACATAAATAGGAACAATTTATGTTCTTAAAAATTTTTTCCTAAAGTAACCGTTTTTGAGTTATCGACAATAGAAAAAAAAAAAATTTTTCAAAAAAAGTCAAAAAAATTTTTTTGAAAAAAAAATTTTTATTATTTTTTTTCTAATTCTGCACATAAAAAGGAATAATTTATGTTCTTAAAATTTTTTTCCTAAAGTAACCGTTCTTGAGTTATCAACAATTGAAAAAAATGGCTATTTTTTTAAACAAAAAATCATATTTTTCTTAAAAATTATCGTATAAAATTTTTAAAAAATGCATTTTAAAGGTGATAAAACTAGCTGTCAGAAAATATATGTGGGATTAAAATGCGACCATTTCCTAACAAACTGTATCACTTTAAAAAAAACAAAAAAAAACGAAAAATTTTATGTTGCAATAACATTTTTTAAACATTAACAAATTAATTTTTTTAATTTTTATTTTATACAGTGTTAAAGCTCAGGAAAAGAGCTTTAAAAAGAGACCTTTTTGAGCTTTTTATCTTTAATAATAAACAAAATACAAAACTTTTTGTACACCTCTCAATCGCTGTAGGGTGGGCAAAAGTTATTGAGCGGCACTGTATATATATATATTATTTCAATATTTATTTATTACATTGTCTTATCACAACCGTGAATACAAGGGAGTTACACATTTTAGCCATCGCAAATAACTTTACAAATCGAGTAAAGACTGAAGCCGCAATCTATCATTCAAAATCCAGACAAACATGTTAACGAAAGACTTTAAAAATTTTCGGTCATTAGACTCCAGAGCCGCAAGAAAATCCTCAGTTGAGGAGAAATCAATACCAACCTGGCAGCCAACACCAACAAACAAATGCTTGTAAGCTGGACAAGTTATAGAAATATGATAAATAGATTCATAGTCAAGGCCACAAGACGAGCAGATCGTATCATGGAGAAAAACATATTTTTTGTGTTTCAAGACAATTCTACAAACATGCCTATTAATGAGTCTGATTTGGGCTAAAATTCTCTTAAAATATAAAGGCATACGAGTGAGCAGATAGCCTTGCGTACCCTTCCGTAAAGAAATACTAGGGAAGATATATAGGCTTTTAGATAGACCAAGACGATCCAAATCCCTGCTCATAAGAAAGCCGTCAAAACACTTAAGGAGAGACTCACTGTCAAGAGAAAAGGAATCCGGATTCATATTATCCCAAACCTCCCTCAAACCACAGGGCTCAAAGAAAAAAATTCTAAGTTGATTAAACCAATTCGATTTATTTTTCGGGTCTCTCTTTGCCAATAAAATAAGTCTCGAAAAACACAACTTGGGGTACCTTGAATCTTCCATCTGGGAGATTTTATTAACCCAAGATAGAACAAATTTAAAGACCATACACTACCGGCAGAAATTGTCGGTACGAACGACGGGCGAGCTACGAAAAGTTGCTACCGAAATTAAATTAACATATTTTATTATTGAAAAATGATAGAAACTTGGTTCTTGGATCGTTTGAAAGCCAATTAAATTCTGCGTCGTTTGATATATAAATGAAAATTATTTGATATTTTTAAGAGATTTTATCACCTAAAAGATTTTGAAAAAAAATGATTAATTTTTCTATTTTTGTGCACCATGTTTGTGTGGCTGCACATTCTAGAAAAATTTAGAGAAAAATTTTAAACTCTAGCAACATAATGTTTAAAGTCTCAGCTTTTATTTGAGCCTTGAAAATTGAAAATCCGTTCATTAGTTTTTGAAATATCTAAAAAAATGTCCAAGCATGTTGTTTTATAATTTAGGCGGTGATACACACTTATTGCATTCTCGCTGCTCACCTGGTTCATTGCAGCAGGGCCGAATAAGCGGCATATAGAGTGGGGGTCATATTTGGAGCCCTTTTTAAGTTTTTTGTAATTTTAGATTTAATATTCATTAAAAATTTAATAATTGTTAAAGTTAATTATTATATATATAAATAAGTTATCATTTTACAAACTTTCATGATCAAATAGTCGTTTATTTCTACGTACAAATTTTCACTTTTCTAACTTTTTTTCTTAAATTAAACGACTATTTGATCATGAAAGTTTGTAAAATGATAACTTATTTATATATATAATAATTAACTTTAACAATTATTAAATTTTTAATGAATATTAAATCTAAAATTACAAAAAACTTAAAAAGGGCTCCAAATATGACCCCCACTCTATATGCCGCTTATTCGGCCCTGCCGCAACGAATCGGGTGAGCAGCGAGAGAGCAATAAGTGTGTATCACCGTCTAAATTATAAAACAACATGCTTGGACATTTTTTTAGATATTTTAAAAACTACTGAACGGATTTTCAATTTTCAAGGCTCAAATAAAAGCTGAGACTTTAAACATTATGTTGCTAGAGTTTAAAATTTTTCTCTAAATTTTTCTAGAATGTGCAGCCACACAAACATGGTGCACAAAAATAGAAAAATAAATCAATTTTTTTTCAAAATCTTTTAGGTGATAAAATCTCTCAAAAATATCAAATAATTTTCATTTATATATCAAACGACGCAGAATTTAATTGGCTTTTAAACGATCCAAGAACCAAGTTTCTATCATTTTTCAATAATAAAATATGTTAATTTAATTTCGGCAGCAACTTTTCGTAGCTCGCCCATCGTTCGTACCGACAATTTCTGCCGGTAGTGTATATGCCAGGTGTTTGACTCCCGTCTCCAACCTAATCGCGTAATTGGGAGTACAGATCGGAAGGTAAAGCAGTCCTTTTATAAAAGAAAGTTGAACCCTCTCAATCTGCTCCAAATGGCAGAGTGCCCAAACCACACAACCGTATGACAACACACTGACCGCTAGACTCTGGAAAAGCTTCATGCAGCACTCCCAAGAGTCCAGCTTGGCAGTCTGTATTGTCTTAAGCACCGAACCAACAGCGGTATTTGCAGCGCTAACTGCTCTTCTCGCGGCAGGAGTGAAAGAACTAAATCTATTAAAAGTTATACCAAGATACACATACTCGTTTGTCACCTCAATATCCTCCTCTCCAAACTTGAAAGACTTAAATTTATTTGCAGATGAGTTGGGGGAATTAGTGAAAATCACAATCTTTGTTTTGTTGGTATTGACTATCAGGCTGTTCGATTCGCAGTACATGTTAAGTGCTTTAAGTTTGTTTTGCAATTCCAGGGGCGAATGAGATAATAACACATAATCATCCGCATAACCCAACATAAGCACTTCAGTTGTTTTACTTATAGAGAGTCCACGGCAACCCCGATCCATAAAAAATTTTTCCATGTCAGAAATGAAAAGAAGAAATAAGAAGGGACTCAGGACCTCTCCCTGCAACACACCTTGAGTGACTTTAACACTTTTAGTATAACTACGCATAGTTTTGATACATGTATGAGCGTATGAATAAAAACTCTTCAAAATATTAATAAACTTGGAGCTGAGTCCCAAGGCATATAATTTATTCCAAAGCTTAACATGAGAGACCGATGGGAAAGCCCCTTTGAAATCTATGAAGGCGGCATACACAACCGATCTCGGAGAACTCAGATGGATCTGAATAATTGCGGAGAGATTGAATAGGTTGTCTAAACAACCTCTACCGCTTCTAAACCCAGCCTGAGACTCCGGTATCAGATTGTGCTCCTCCGTCCACTGTCTAAGTCTATCGCACAGAATCTGAGTAAAGATTTTAACCACACAATTTACAAGGGTGATCGGCCTGAAATTATCAGGGTTTTTTGGATCACCCTTTTTAAATAACATTGAAGTAGTTAGCTGACCCCAAATCTTAGGGACTTTTTCGGATTTCATTATATTATTAAAAAGATTGTTTAAATACAAAATCCAATTCTGCGGTAAATGTTTGAAAAAATTATAATTAATGCCGTCAAGTCCAGGGGCCTTCCCATTTTTACATTTGGCAAGACTCTTCATTAGCTCATACGTTGAAATTTCGTCATCTAACAAGGGAACAAAGCGATTTAAAAATCTACAGTCCAAAGGGAAAGGGATACTCGGGAAACAGTCTTCCAGATATTGAACCCACGACGCATCATCAATACAAGAATGAAAAAAAGTTTTAGGACGACTGGAGTTAATGGCCTTCCAAAACTGAGACGCATTTTTACAATTGTTAACTGCTTCGATTCTAGCTGAAATATAATTTTTTTCTTTAACTTTTAAAATTTTCTTATAATTCTTTTTCTCTTTATGAAATAGTTCCTTAGAAATATTAGAAAAATTATTTCTCTTACAATCATTTAACATCGCAGTAACTCTTTT
Source organism: Leptopilina syphax (assembly GCA_032872505.1). NCBI lineage: Eukaryota > Metazoa > Arthropoda > Insecta > Hymenoptera > Figitidae > Leptopilina > Leptopilina syphax. Next base: position 17,905,999 of record CM065471.1, on the reverse strand, counting down.
TTTAGCATCTTTACATTCGGAATCCATCCACGGTTTGCGACTCAAACCAACACCAGCGCCAGAATACTTCCACATTTCCGTCCCCAGGGCAACCTCTTTAACTGTAGATATAATATTATTATTAAGGTAATCAATATCACCCGATAAGTCCCCCACTTCCTTCCTCCATGACATGGAAGAAGAGAAGAGTTCCGCTTTATTAGGATCAAAATGCAATTTTATAGAAACATCTGATGTCGGAGAAAACATTGGAAAAGTCAAACTAACAAAAAGAGGAAAATGATCTGAAAGAGTAGTCAATTGTAAAATCTGCAGGTCCCGGATAATAGGAAGGGCCTCCGAAGAACCCCAAACCAGATCAACAATGCTGGTTCCCTGTGGAGACGAAAATGTGAAGTTCGCAGGCGAATCACTGAAAGTACGACCATTCAACAAAACAAAATCATGCGCCTCTAAATAATTTGTAACCGTTTTACCCTTAGAGTTCACAACTTTATCGAAGGAAGATCTATCTGGAGTCAAAAAATTTACAAAATTAAAAAAGTCAGGGCTAAGCTGATTTAAATCAGCCACCCTGCAGTTGAAATCTCCCCCCAAAATAACAGGAGTATTTGGAAAATCAAATGTCAAATTGATAAGAATTAAATTGAGATTATCTAAAAATACATCCAGATCTTCAACTGGAGAAATATACATTAAACCCAAAATATAACACTCAACTAACGACAAACGATTGACTTTAACAAATATATAATTGAAATCTAAAGAAATTACCGATACATTATATAGATCAGTGTTAAACGCTATTACCAAACCACCACTGGCTCGTCCCTGACTGTAGGTTCTTCTCGCTGGAGAGACAATATACCTGAAAGGAGTGCCATTGAATAGATGAATGGTTGCAGACTCCGACCACGTTTCACATAAACATAAGATGTCTCGAGAATCGATGAAGCCATTAATGTCTCCAAGGTTACCAATACCATGAACATTCCAAAAAACGACTTTACCAGTGGAGGGGTTATCCAAAAAAAAAGACTTTCTGAAAAGACGACTCCTACTTGGAGATTGACCATGGTTTGGTTGCTACTTCCCATCCTTCAGATCCAATTTTTTAGCAGTCTGTAGACGCTTAAGATTCGAATCTTCCTGGGTAAGTTTCGGTGTGTCAGGTGTCGCGAAATTTTCAAGCGTATCCATAAAATTAGAAATTTTCTCCTTTGGTGTTTCAATTTTCCTCTTCTTTCTAGTTTTAACAGTCTTTGGAGCAGGAGTAAGATCACCTTTAAGGCCAAGAGTTTGGGGAAAGAGTAGGGACTGTTGAACATTTTTATTGGTATCAGGTTTGGGAGAAGGTCTGTCTAAGATACGCTGAAGAGAGTCCTCTTGTGACAAAGTTGTTTGATTATCAACAATGATTTTATTCCCTCTTATCCTGGCCTTCACCCCAGACGACTTCAATTCATGGACTTTGTTGACCAAAACACGGCGTTGATCCCTCTCAGCTTTGGAACGATCATTAGCAATACTCAAATTATTAGCCCTCAGCTCGACCAACTTGGAAAAAACCATTTTGACCCATCTGACTGCGATGAATTTCACAATAATAGGGCGATTGCCCTGCGTACTGCCAAGACGAAAAACATCAGCTATTGCTAGATCGGGAATATTTAATCCAACCTTAGAAAAAGTCTCACAAACGACAGAAATTAAATTTTTGTTAATCTCGCTCGAATCCTCTAAATTATAGAGAATAATATTCTTCGCTCGTAAAGATTCACTAAAATAAGTTATATCCTTTTCAAAAAGTTTGAATTTATCCTCCCGATCAGAATATTTATTTTCGATAGTTTCCAACTTGGCATTGTGTTCCGCAAATTGTTTCTTCATGTCCGAAAGAGAGGAAGATAGAGAATCAATAGATTCAAACAGTTTAGTCCACCTTTCCTCGTCTGGAGAAGTCATTGTAATAAAAGACAAAGGACGATAATAATAACTGCTACAAACACATACAACAGCTATCACATGTATCCAGTCGAACGAACAGGTGAAATATGAGTCACTCAAAGCTAGCGATGAGCACTAATTCAACACCAATATAAAATAAAACAAAAGTATGAGAAACAATTCATCGCGATTTTATATTAAATTGTTTAAAAAAAATTTCAGATAAAAATTTTCACAGATTTAACAAAAATTTCCAAGTCACATGGGGTTCTCACCTTTACACGGTTACACTACACTCAAAAAATAAGAATAGAAACCGTGAAAAAAAATGAAGACAATAAATTGTCACAAAGTATATAAAAAGTACATCACAGAACAGAACACCAAGTGAACGGGCCAATAACCGGAGAAGAAAGTAATATTTCACAAATCCAAAGGTTAAAGACTTAAAAATTCAAATTATCAATACGTAAACAAGAAAAATACAGAGAGCACGGGAAAAACATCCGCACACAACGAAGGCTCGAGCGAAACTCTATATTATTTCAATATTAAATATAAGAAAAACTATAATAAAAATATAATATACACTACCAGTTAAAATTTAGAGACCATACCAATTTTTAGGAGAATGAAAAACATTTTAAAACGTATCATGTACGGAAACTAAAATTTTTGTATCTTTTAAGTTTTAAAAGATGTTTAAATTTTGAATAGAACAAGATCTTTTAGAAGTCATTTGATCAATATTTAATTTAGACATTTTTAAAAAATGATAATTTTCAATGTTTTACAAAAATTTTAATAACTTCTAAAATACTGAATGCTTTTTAATGATGTTATGCTTATTTTAAAGGTGATTTTCTCCAGAATAAGAATTTTTTATAGGCATTATCGTGTAATTTTTTTTTTAGAAAATTCAATTTGTCAAACTTACATTTAAAAAATTAAAAAAAAACTTTTAAACAATCTTATTAACAGAGAAATAATTTTTAAAATATAAACATATGTTTTTATTTAATTAAGATTTAATTTAAGGTTATATTAAGGTTTTTGTGGTGGGAAAGGGCCAGAAGTGGGCGCGCAACGCGCGCCCTTTTAGTTCTAGTTTTATATGACGCTTAAAACAAAGAATGAAAAATATTTGCTCGCATGTGGGATCGAACTCACGCCCCTAACGCATACCGGAAGTATCTAACGCTCGCATTTAAACCGCTCGGCCACTGAAGGCCGAAAGGCTTCTCGCCTAATCTACTATATCAATGCCAGTGCCGTCACTTAATATTGGTTCAGCATGGGACACCAATGTTCGTCCCATGCTCGATTCAAGACTCGGTCAATCTTGATACAATATTCAGTTTCTTTATTACCGTGTGCACTGTACAATATTATCTATAAATATTTATAAATTATTTAATATTAAAATATTTTTTATGACAATTTTATAAGTTAAATTATACATATATTATTTTTTTTCTTGTACAGTGTCAAATTATTATTTTCAAAGTTCAAGAGTTTCGTTTATCTGAAAAATTTTTAGTGAAAAAAATGTTCATTAGGTAGTAATAAATATTTATGCTCAGTAGTTTTACACTAGGATTAACTGTTTAGTAAATATTATCAAAAAACTATTTTTTGTCAAACGCGCGCGACTAAACACAAATAACCTTGAAACTCCAGCATTACCAACTCAACACATACGTTAAACTCTTGAGTTGGCAATGCAAAAGTCTCAAGGTTATTTGTATTTAGTCGCACGCGTTTGACAAAAAATAGTTTTTTGATAATATTTACTAAACAGTTGATCCTAGTGTACAACTACTAGGCATAAATATTTATTACACCCTAATGAAAATTTTTTTCACTGAAAATTTTTTAGAAATACGAAACTGTGCAAGAAAAAAACAATAATATATAATTTAACTTTATTTATATGAATCTTATATAATTAATAGTAATAAATAATATAAAAATAATATAAAAATAATAATAATAATAATAATTATTATTATTAATATAAATATTATACACTAAATAAATATTAATATTTATTTACAAATTGATATCTTAATAATAATAATTAATAATAATTTTTAAATAGTATTCAAAATTATCATAAAAAATATTTTAATATTAAATAATTTATAAATATTTATATCTAATATTGTTAAGTGCACACGGTAATAAATAAACTATCAAGATTGATTCAAGCTTGAATAAAGATAGGATGTTCAAGCTTCACTCACGAAGATTGACCGAGTCTTGAATCGAGCATGGGACGAACATTGGTGTCCCATGCTGAATCAATGTTGAGTGACAATGATATAAAGACTGCTTCAACTCTGGGTTACCCACGCTGGGCGTTCAAGACTCAATCAAGCTTCAACCCATCGTCAGCATTGGTCTTTCGCGCCTGGGCGGGAATAAGACGAATTTTAATACACGGCGAAAATTTGTTCCTTATATTTTACCGAATTTTTCAGTAAAGTTGGGATATAGTAGCATAATCGTAATTTTTAATAATTTTTATATTATTTTTTCGGTAACAATAAATCTAATGTGATATATAATCTAATGTGATAACTTTATTCATTAAGAACTAGTACTGTAAAAGTTGAAAAAAAATTAAAACTGAACGTTTAATGTAAATTAAATAAATACCTCCTTGATGGGCACTAACGTTTTATAAATAGTTTGGTAAAACTTTCTTGACTTGCCTAAAGTGTTAGTTTTCAAGAATAGTTCGGTAAAACTTCCTTGACTTGCCTAAAGTTTTAGTTTTCTGGATTAAAATACTTTATTTCAAGTGTCCCGCAGTCAAATGAAAGACTTTCACACTAATAGTTGATTTTTCCAACTTATTTAGACTTAATTAATAATCATTTTATTATTATTTAAATTAAAATTCAATTAATTAATTATTTTAAACACATATTAATTGCCAAATATGTAATAAATGCTTTCAAGTCATATAAAAAGAAAATATAAAATAGCAATAACATACTTAATTTTTTAACATATAATTTTTTCATTTTAATTAAAACATGAATAATAGTAAGTAAGTAAGCAAGTAAGTAAGCAAAAAGGAAATAAATAAGTTATCAATTAAACATATAAGTAAGTATGTAAGTAAGTAAATAAGTAGGTAAGCAAGTAAGCAAAAAGGAAATAACTTGCTTGCTTACTAGTTTACTTTCTTATTTGCATACTTACTTGCTTATTTTTTTCTTGCTTACCTACTTATTTGCTTACTTGCTTATTTCATTCCTGCTTACTTCCTGCCTTATTTACTTACTTCCTTATTTCCTTCTTGGTTACTTTGCTTACTAGTATTTACTGTAATTTCAGTTTTTTAGTGATTTTTATAGAAAACGATCTGCTCTTTTCAACGCAATAAAGCCCACACCTCTAGCGTTATTAGTTTTTTTTACAATTGCGCTTCAAAGATGGACGCAATTGGCTAAAAAAACGTAGAAAAACATCAGCACAAAAGAAATATATAAAAAGTGATCAGATTTGCTTGAAACTTGTTACTCGGGGGGTTTTGGGGTCGCTGATTACGAATCTGACATCAGATTTTTAAAATTCAAAATGGCCGATCCAATATGTCAGAGAAAATTTTTTTAATTATTTAAGTTTGCCTGAAATTCATTTCTTAGGGGTTTTTGGGGTCGCTGATTCAAAATGGTTTTATAACGAAGCAAAAAATAGAAAAACTAACCTTATTATATCATAATAAAAAAAGAATAACGATAGTGACCGTCAATTTTTCGTCAAATTGACGATCACTGGAATTAATTTTAACAAATTTTTTATTTTTAAATTTTTATTTGAAAGCGTTTCGTTAATACGTTTGACAATTTAATATTGATGTAAATTAAAAATTATTAAAAATTTTAGTAAAAAGTTACAAATAAATTCGATCAATTTTTTAATTTTTATCCTACCTATTATATCCGCCATTTTGAATTTTGAAAATCTGATGTCAGATTCGTAATCAGCAACCCCAAAAACCCCCACGTAATAAATTTCAGGCAAATTTAGATAATTTTAAAATTTTTGTCCGCCATATTGGATCCGCCATTTTGAATTTTGAAAATCTGAGGTCAGATTCGTAATCAGCAACCCCAAAAACCTCGAATGAATTTCAGGCAATTTAAAATAAATTTTAAATTTTTGTCCGCCATATTGCATCTGCCATTTTGAATTTGGAAAATCTGATGCTATATTCGTAATCAGCGACTCCAAAAACCTCCTAGCAACATGTACCGAGTAAATCTGATAAATTTGCAAACTGTTTCAAGCGAATCTATTTGCTTCTTACATTTTTTTGGCGCCATATTGGATCCGCCATTTTTAATTTTGGAATTCTGATAGCATATTCGCAATCAGCGACCCGAAAAACCCCCGAGTAACGAATTTCAAGCCATTTTAATATGCAGAAGTATGAATATCGGTTTGTTAACTTTAAGAACGTTTTTCTCGAAAACTTGATTTTGGACGTAAGGTCCCTTTTAACATTCCAGGTCACATGTATATTTTGTTACGAACAATCGTAACGTTAATATTTTTATTAATAATTCATAAAAAAAATATATATTAAATTAAATATAAAAGTGAAAAAGTGTCAATGTTTAATATCTAGTTGCACATGGACACTTAACTACTACAGTCCCCGGCAACCACGTGCGTTAACAGACGTAAACCGATACGCATTGATGTCTCGAAGATACATTATGTCTATATATATATGGTATGTATATGTCTATATATATTCATTCAATTAAAACAATTAAAATAGAAAGAATAAATTCTATTATTTCCTATTTATTATTATAAAATATGCATATTTTATCAATAATCAATTATGTAAAAAGTTGATTATTTTATTATTATTATAATTATTTATATTATCTATTTTGTTAATTTCTATAAAGGACTATAACTAATTGGCTCGTAATAATTAATTACGACAATACATGTAATATATGTAATGTGTAAATAATCAAAATAATGACCAATTATTGTTATAAAAATTGGCTGAAAAAGGAGATGTAAGATGTGAAAAGGGGAGGATATTTGCATAATTCAATTCATACTACTGTCTTTTCTCCTCTTCTCCTTCGCGGCTAGGTGCATTGAGTCATGCGACGCTGGTACTGTACGCACACGTGCAAAATCTATAGTTATTGATAATGTAACTGGAGATTCTTAAGAAGCAATGCACTATGCATATATTAATCTTCTCCTATTTTCTTTTCTTTTACTCCTAAAATTGAAGAAGTGTTGGAACGTAAAATATAAGTTACATCTTCAAAACCAACTACCACATTGCAATGAAGTTTAAACCGCATAGATTTAGTCTCAATTTCATATAAAAGTGAAAGAGACATAAGGAGGCTATAGTTGTTCTTTAAGATTGCTATTCACATTTAATTCTTAGAATTAAAAAGTTGTGGAATAGCAGGTGTGATGAAGTTTAACACGTGCAGGGTTAATTTCATCTAAAGAAAGAAACAAGTAGACGGCTATAGTTACTTTTTAACATTGCAACTCATATTTGATTCCTAGAATTAAAAGTTTGTGGAAGATGTGCTATTGAAAAATTCTCAGAATCCTATACTGCATGTCCAAATATGGTATTGCCACTCCTAATTCCGTGCAACCCCCATTTCATCTATTCCATTTTGCATTGTGCAGAGCTTCTATAAAAGCCAGGGCACAAGCTCTAGTCTTCAGTCTTAAAGTTGCTTCAGTATCCTTTGTGACGCGTTTATGCGATAATTTTTGCTCGTCTTAACAAATAAAAGTTTAAGAGTTAATTTGCGAGGCGTTCTGAAATTATTATTCTAATGTATCACGATAGATTTTCGTTGAGCTAAATAATAAATCGGGATATTGCTTTAAATTCAAAAATTATTATATTCTGTTGTATCACGATAGATTTTCGTTGAGCCAGATAATAGTTCAAGAATTAAAAAAAAAAATTATTGTTCGCTGTATCACATTAGCTTTTCGTAGAATCCGAATAATAGTTTTAAAATTATTATTCGCTGTATCACATTAGCTATTCGTAGAATCCGAATAATAGTTTACTTTAGACCCGTCCGCGTGCTGGCTTCAAATTTTAACTTTTGGGTTTTATTTGGGCGGACGTTAACTTAATTTAAATCTTAAACCGGCAAGTCCCTATCGGTGATTTGATGTAGTGAGAAGTTGTTTAAATAATTAAATAATTTTTCGTTCTTATAACCGGCCAGTTGTGCGGATTGTACTTGCGCCGTCTATACTCAAACGGGTACCGATATCGCGTTTCGAGACGTGGATAGTACGCGTAAGCGTACACCTTTTATTCAATTTGCCCGTCGAAAGAACGGTGAGTCAAAGATATCCTCCCTTTCTCTCCATCTTTCAGGCGGTAGAGTGTAAGAATATACTGTAAGTAAGATAACAAATGTATCGTTCCCTTTTATTATTTTCTTATTGTATCAAGCAAGCATTATTATAATTAAATCTCTTTAATGTTAATAAACTAAGCTAAATTATACGAAATTGTGAGTCTTATTATTTATTAAAATTTTATATTTCTGTCAAATATTAAGTGTTAAATTTTCACCTCAAAGGAAATAAGATACTTTTTTGGAATTTATTTATATTCATTGTCAGTTTCGTCTTCTATCGGCGATCAAATCAATCGAACCCACAAAAATAAACATTATCTGATTGGGATTTCTCTCTCAGGTATTGGCAGCTTGGTTCCTCCGGCGAATAATTAATAAATAGATTATTAAATAAATAAAAATAAATACAATTTATTTTTCGTTCGTAACATATTTTTAATTTTAAACACAAAAATTTGAGAATAATAAGGATTTTCATAAATTATTGTTTTATTCCAAAATACAATTTTAAACATTTTTCTTTATAATGATAAAAACATAATTTAAAAATATTTCATAAATTGACCTTGAATATAGTTAGAAATGATTCATTAATATAAATAATTTTTAATTGTGTACAACGATAGTTTATTAATTTGAATCTTTCGCACAAGCGGTGAAATAAAATTGAGATTAATATATAAGGGCAGTTAAAACTTTCTGAAGCATTAATGTAAAGCGTGCGATGTGTGTATTAGTGTATGCGTTTAGAATGTACTGTAGGCAGGTGTATCAATTAGTATTTGTTCGTAAACAATTGTAGGTGGTTTAGGTAGTGATTAAAGTAGGTAAATTGAGAGTTACCAAAGACTTTATCTTACGTTTTACCGAACTATTCAATAAATATGAATGTAGCGAGCACTTGGCTTACGTTTTACCGAACTGTAAGTGAAGCGCTAATACATGTATCGTGAGCTTTATGATTTTTACATTATTTTTTAATGCAATTTCTTTTACAGTCTAGTTCTTGAAAAATTACTGTTTTGACACTTCATCCCAGTTTTACCAAACTAAATTCAGTAAAATTTCAGCAATAAATTTTCTCTGTGTATTTAAAAAATAAAACTGTTCCGTTTTGAAAAGATAAAGTGAGCGGATTTACCCTGAAAAATTGTGATTTCGAAATTTGGTATTATATGTGTATTAAAAAGTTTCTCTAAGTAAAACTAAAAAAAATAAATCAAAAACTTTTTTTTATTTTTTTAGTAGAAATTATAAGCTTTCAAATGATATAAATTAACTTGGATTTAGAGAATAATTTCCTAGATTTTTACCGATCTGAAAAAAAGTAAACGAGTTTACCCTTGTCTCCCCTAATAATTTATTACATGTAAAATTACATAAATATTACAATTAACATTAGCTGATACACGTGAAATTTTTTTTTTATCGAATTTATTAAAAATAAATCCATTTCAAGGATAAGAGTAAAAAAAATATATACGATAATCCGAAAAAGTATAGAAAAAGGAAAAACAATCGAAAAGATTTAGTATGAAGAGTTTGTGATGGATTTAAAGTCAATTTATATATTATTTGAAAATTCAAAGTTTCATCGAGGAGAAGACGCTTAAATATATTTCTCGATTGCTCGGGAGATTTACTTTACTTTTTTAGAATTATTTTTTATTTCTTTTGCATTAAAATACCTCGAAAAAAAGCTTTTTTCACGAAATTCACGATGTATTTTGTATAATATTAGAATGAAAATCACAATGATAAATCGAATAAATATTTTCCGTCTAGTTGAATATAATGCCATCAGTGAAGGAGTGGATACAACTGAAGTTTGCTTTTGTTGAATGTCGGTACGTCATGAAAAATGTAGTGCACCAGTAAATATATTCGCGAATGAGAAGATTGCAAAATAAAAGCGACGAGATGTAAATATATATAGTACATATATTTGATATTTGAATATATTTATCATTTCTAACGGCAACTTGCAGTAAATATAACTCAGTCTGAAATGCAAATTTAATCGAACTGTTTGTGTGCTAGTAGATACATTTCGACCGTTCATATTTTGTTTCTTTCTTTTTTGTTTCGAAAGTTTAAGTTTTGTTCTTCTTTTTTTCCTTTTTTTAAATATAATAACTAGGGTTGAACGTTAGATGTAGAAAGAGAATAAGGGAGGGGGAATCGACGACAGGGTGGGGGGACGCTTCTCTCGGACGCATTAGCAGCGTACATTAAACAATTTGTCATGTTTTTTGTCAAAAAGTACACAAAGAAACTTTGTATACTAGTTTATGTTAAACTCACCATGTGTTTTTAGTAAATTGACTACTAAAGTGGGGAAAAACTGCAACGGTATCAATATTTCGTAGTCTGACTATAAAACACGGAAAGAGAGTTTGAAAATTTAGTAGTCAGTTTATCAACATTTAAAATTTATGATTTCACTAAAAACAAAGTCGAATGTCAGTGACAGATATACAGAAAGTCGCCACTCATACTAATGAGTAAGGAAGAAATCTATTTTACCTATGTCGATTGATAACTTAATTTTAACGCAACCTAATCTAATTCGCCTAATATACAGATAAAGTAACGCGCACTGTAATCGACGGAACGCTTATACAATTCATATCGAGAAAATAAGTCAGTGTTCTTATATACTAATCCCATACTAATCCAACAATTATGTTACCACTTGGGAGAAAATTTGTATGCATATTAAATGCCGTTTTAAACAATATTTGTTTGTTATACAAAATTGATAAAATCAATTAATTACTTAAAATTAATAAGGTCAATTGAGTGCTTGGATACAACAAGGGGACGTACGCTCAGCGAGCCGCTTTGAAGTCAGTCAAAGGTACCGTAAAGTGTAAAAAATGAAAATTCAAAATTTTGAATTTTAAAAACTGCCATCTCATAGGAAATAGAAATGCGCATCTTTTTTTCCTTTGAAATTTCTTTGAATAATTAATATTTTTATATGATAATGAAAAAAATGTGATTAATTTTCATTGTCAAATTTCATTGAATTTTAAAATATAAATCGTCGTATCTCCGACAAAAATGAATGAATTCTTTTGATTTTTGGTATACAAATGCATTTGGACCTATAGAAGACGACAATATCACGAAAATGTTAAAAGCAATTAATTGTTTATTTATTTTTAATTGTTAATACTGACCGGTCAAAAATAATTTTTTCTTATCTTTGGCTGCAAAAAGTATGCAGGGAACTTTAAAATTCAAACAACTTCCAGTGAGACATTTGTTTATTACGATGTAAAGAAGTTTTCTGTAAAATTGCAGAAAGATTAGTTTTATATTTACAGAAATACAATAGTTTTAAGAAAAATGCTCGCGCCGCCAACGATCCCTACCGCACAGATTTTAAGGTTAGTTGCACAGTAAAGTTTTATTTATATATAAATATATGTGTGTAATATTTGCATTGAATTATTTATTAACTATTACATACTATGCATACAACATGGGTATAATCTTTTTTAATAATTTTGTAAAACATTATGTGTACGAATATAAATATTACAAATAATTCTAGCAGTATTTAATTAAATTAAGATTAATATCTGTGTTAAAAGAAATGTTTTTATTTTAAACATTATAAAATTTTTAAAACGTTTTTAGATGTCAATGTTATTGTTTAAGAACTGGTAAAAATTTTTATTTTAAACAATTTTTGACAATTGTGATATTTTGAAGTTGAACTATTATATTTTAATAGATATTATTAGATTATACTAGATTCAATGTAATATGTAAATAAGGACATTAAGTGTTGTTACAGCATATTAAATAATAGTTTTAATACATTATAGAGTCGATAAAAATTGAGTTGTAAATAAACGATATACTAACAAAAATAAATATCAGAAACAATCTTAATTTAATTAAATACTGCTAGAATTATTTGTAATATTTATATTCATACACATAATGTTTTAAAAAATTATTAAAAAAGTTTATACCCATGTTGTATACATAATATGTAATAGTTAATAAATAATTCAATGCAAATATTACACACATATATTTATATATAAATAAAACTTTACTGTGCAACTAACCTTAAAATCTGTGCGGTAGGGATCGTTGGCGGCGCGAGCATTTTTCTTAAAACTATTGTATTTCTGTAAATATAAAACTAATCTTTCTGCAATTTTACAGAAAACTTCTTTACATCGTAATAAACAAATGTCTCACTGGAAGTTGTTTGAATTTTAAAGTTCCCTGCATACTTTTTGCAGCCAAAGATAAGAAAAAATTATTTTTGACCGGTCAGTATTAACAATTAAAAATAAATAAACAATTAATTGCTTTTAACATTTTCGTGATATTGTCGTCTTCTATAGGTCCAAATGCATTTGTATACCAAAAATCAAAAGAATTCATTCATTTTTGTCGGAGATACGACGATTTATATTTTAAAATTCAATGAAATTTGACAATGAAAATTAATCACATTTTTTCCATTATCATATAAAAATATTAATTATTCAAAGAAATTTCAAAGGAAAAAAAGATGCGCATTTCTATTTCCTATAAGATGGCAGTTTTTAAAATTCAAAATTTTGAATTTTCATTTTTTACACTTTACGGTACCTTTGACTGACTTTAAAGCGGCTCGCCGAGCGTACGTCCCCTTGTTGTATCCAAGCACTCAATTCTTGAAATGAACAGAATTAATTTTCATCAAACGGGATTCTTGTGATAAATTATAAAAATGTTTGATATATAAAAAGATATCATTATTATTTCGTAAAATTATTTATTCTTTTTATTAAATGTTTATTCAATTATTTAATTTAATTAAATAATATTATTTAAATAATTTAATAATTATTTTTTTATTATAAAAAATTGTACATTAATAGAAGTCATTTAAAATTTTTCCATTAATTAAAAAAAATTATATAAATATTAAGAAATTTAGAAAAATCTTGTTAAATCTAATTCAAATATTTAAAAAATTTCAATTTAATTTCAAATTTTAATTAAAAAAAGAATTAGACTGAGAAATATACAAAGTTTTTCCGTGTAATATCTCTTGAACTAAATAATCCTTTGATGGATGTTACGAATGACTATTTTTAATTTTTTCATTAATTAAAAATTTGGTATATTGTATAATTTCATTAAAAATTTCGGACTTTTGTAAATAGAATTAAGTACTCAATACACATATTATCAGGACATAAGAGGATTTTTACATAATTAACCAATTAATTTGTCTTAAAACTATTTTTTTATAATTAAATTATCCAAACTTAAAAATAACGATAATCATTTTTCAATGGTTTTTATTCCCAATAATATTCCATATTATTTTTGAAATTATAATTCTAAAATTGGTCGAAAGAATATGGACATCACTCTTATTTCAAAAGGAATTTGTCTACTTTGTTATAAGTTACTTTCCACAGAAAAGACTCTTAATTGTATTGGTAAAAATACTAAGAAAAAGAATACATTTACACATTGGCAATAGAAGATATAGAGCATCGAACTATATCACGCCATTTTAAGGAATTTGCAAGCTTGCAAGAAGCTTGCCTAGAAACAACGAAGTTTGGCGAGCCGTGTACACCGGCATCCCCACTCTATCGTTTTATATTAATTTCAAGGTGTGATCCATACCTTCGATCGATTTAAATAATGAGTCCGAATTTGTTCCTCCCGCAGTAAAGCTGCGTAGAATTAAGTGTTCCTCCCAGAAATCGGTAGAGTGTCAATTTGTTTTTTCCGCAGAGCGGATGATTATTATATTTGTTTTATTTCCCACAAAAAGGCGGAGGTTTTAATATTTTTTCCCAAAAGTAAGGGTTGAATTTTCATTGCTTACAATAGTTGATTTAAAAAATTACATTAAGATTTTTATTAAGTTACGTGAATTGAAAATATTTTGAAAATAAAAAAATAATAAATATCATAAAAGAAAATACAAGTGAAAAAGTGATCGAAATATTAAAGAGAATAAAGTTGAAAGAAATAAAGTAATAAATTGAAGAGAATTGAAGTTAAAAAAAAGTATTTGTGAATATTATTTTGTGTTAATAAAGTTAATTAATAAAAAGTTAAAGTGAAATAAGTAAAGTAAAGACAGGGTATTAAATATCAAACCTCTGTCTTACTGTTTGAAGACCTCTCAATTTCATTATCTTAAAATCACAGAAAAAAACTCGACTCACTTTTGTTGCAATGCATTTGGAAGTCGGTCTCGAAATGAGTAATGGACAACTTCAAGTGACTCGAAATGAGTAATCGGCAACTTCAAGTGACTCAAAATGAGTAAAATGACATATGGTTGCCCATCCCTGTCAGTCAATTCACAAATGTCTAACCTAAAAATTCGTTTTTCATTTCTCATAAATGCGATAAATCGACTTCAAGTATTAATGTTTTGACAAGTGCAAAGTGTTTATTCATTATAAACAATTATTTTAATTCATATTTTTATTAATTATTCCCAGTTATTCTAATGTTATTGTAATTTTATCATAAACCCAAAATGATACCGCTTTTTACTCATTTTGAGTTTTTTCCCCAGAACTCAGAATGAGTCGAAGGGGTATCATTTTTGTTGCACTTCAAAATGAGTATCATATGATACTCATTTTGAGTATAGTTATTTTTCTGTGATATCAGAATAAATTAGAAGTTTAGATGTAGAAATGTCCGGAGTTAGGACGGATAGTTAAATACCGCCATGGTACTGACCGTCGGTACTGACTTTCGGAACCCGATCAGTACTGGGAGTATACTGACTCCAAAACCGAATCAGTAATACGTCAGAGTTAAATAAGTATTAAAATCAGTACTGGCAGAAAACTAGTATAACACCAAATCAGTGCTGCGAAGGAGTTAAAAAACAAATAAAATTTGTTATAATGGCATCAAATCGGCCACTATTAATAACAACATAGTTTGATTTATTAACTATTAAAATATTTTCCTAGATTTTTAAAAACATTCTTCATCAACAATAACATCAAACACTTAATTAAAAATTATTAATTACTAGCAGAGCTACGCGCGCTAAGGCGCGCGCGATAATTCTGCTTTTGTCTTATTTTTTTTAAATGACTTCAGGCTTAGCCAACTGTCAGAACACACACTCTTATATATCAACTTGTTTTTGCGTTTCTACAGAACGACTTTGAGGTTAGGAGTACTCGCATTTGCCTGGACCACCCGTCAATGGGTTTTCTCGCCAGTGGAGAGGGAAACTGTAGAAAACCTTTTCGAGTACAACCGGTTTATCGACAGTCGAATTCTAATGGTGTGTACCGGACAATAATCGACGGTGCACATCATTATACTTCGGCGTCAAACCTCCCGCTCAGATTATCTCACGTGCCGGAAAAATCTCAGGCTAATGGGCGCGAACCAAGTACCCTTGGTCCGCCCACCGAGCCAGGCATTTATCCGACCGAGCTAATCTGTCGGTTATTTTTGTCTTATGATACTTAGGACCTTAATTCATTGTTTGTATATAAAAGTGTGACTAAGACTTTAAGATGTTTTTTTCTTCTGCGAAAATATTAGAAAAGATTACAAATTTTTTTTAAAGAATATT
Organism: Leptopilina syphax; assembly: GCA_032872505.1. Classification (NCBI taxonomy): domain Eukaryota; kingdom Metazoa; phylum Arthropoda; class Insecta; order Hymenoptera; family Figitidae; genus Leptopilina; species Leptopilina syphax. Next base: position 17,890,054 of record CM065471.1, on the reverse strand, counting down.
AAAAAAACATATAACACGAAAACCAAAAATTAAATTTAACATATTGAGAAGTTTCAAGACATAAATATAATAATATTTTTTTATTTTTATAATTATTTCCTTAAATTTTCAGTTTGCTTGTAAACTGTATTATTTCAAAAATTCGTTATAAGCGAAGAAAATTTGAAAGTCGGTTACAAAACATACTTTTTAAACTCGTATAAACTATGCTATATTGTATGTTAATATATTGAACAGCTCTTTAAACGTCTGGCAACATTGCACATAATTTTCTACTCAAAACTAAATGTAAACAAGTGATACCAAACATTTGCAACCAAGCAAGTCAAATCACAAAATAATGGTTTCTGTTTCGATTAGTTTAGTCAAGCGATAGAAAAACTTTATATAAATTCATTACACATTAGAAGAATTATTTTATTGAAGTATTCTTCCTTCTTTGTCAAAAGATTGACACCGAGATTTATTGATAGTCATGATATAAGCCGCGGTATAAACTTAGGGGCCGTCCATAAACCACGAGGACAATTTTTCACCAATCTTTGACCACCCCCCATCTAATATGGAACAACAATTTTTACTTTATGCAATTGACCTTAATTTTGTCACTTGGTGGTTTCTAAGGTAGCTGATTACGAATTTGATGTAAGTTTTCATAAATTTAAAATGGCGGAATTTTTTTTTTAATTTATGCAACTGACCTTAATTTTGTTACTCGGGAGTTCTAATACCAGTCAGGTAGGTGTAAATGTCCTAGGAGCGCTCACTGACAATTGACTTCTGTTTTAGAACTTGCACCGACTCATAACCAGCGAGCGTGCATAGAAATTTTTTTTTAATTTCTCTTCCCTATATTATATTAGCCGCTTTGAATTTTTAAAAACAAACATCGTATTTGTAATCAGCGACCTTAAAAACCACCGAGTGACAAAATTAAGATCAATTGCATAAAGTAAAAATTTTGTTCCATAATGGATCCGCCATTTTGACTTATTGGAAACTAAAATCGAATTCGTAATAAGCGTAATCAAAATTTAAAAATTCAAAATGGCGATCGACAAATTTCAAAGTTTACTAACTTTAAATTTTTTCGTTGGCTATTTTGGAGCCGCTATTTTGAATTTTTAAATTTTGACTAAAGATTTGGATTTAGAAACCTCAAAATCCTCCGAATTGGCATTTTAATCGACCACAAAACTTTAGAATATTCATTGATATTCATATTTCATTTATTACCGAGATTTTCCTTTTAGATGCCACTATAGCGGTCATAGACATTGGTGGCACGAATTATTTTTGCCCCTATAGACGCCATACACTGGGAAGGGATTAAAGCGTAAAAAAATTATTAAACTTAAAAAAATGAAATTTTTTTGTGTTGAAATTATAACCGCTATATTTAATTTTCGAGTTTTGAACGAAATTCTAATTTTTTTAAATTCAATATTTTTAGTGTTTTAAATTACATATATTTCCAAAAATTAATATACATATAAGAATAATATTTCAGAATTATTTGTAAGGGGCACACCTAGTGTGAGCGCCTAAAAAAACGGTGATTTTTAGGAATTTTTTTTGAAGAATGTATTGAGTCAAATGTTTTGAATTTTTTTACCTTTATTTGTCTATAAATCAGTTATTAATTTTTTATTTTTGTAAAGAAAAATACATATTTTTTTAAAAGTTATGTCCCATTTCGCAAGTGTAAAAAAAAAGTTGTTCCACTGCTGCAGTGATTGCGGCCTTCTGAGTGACTGAAATCAAAAAAACCAAAAAGATTATTAAACTAGAAGACATTTGCCGTACTATGACCCTCGGATGGAAAAAAATATTGAATTTCAAAAAAATGTCGGAGTTTTGAAAAAAATTATAAATTTCGACTAAAAAATTCGATAGTTTTTGGCATCCAAAAATTTTATTTTTCATCCAAAAAAAATACTGGAGCCTCATAGTACGTCAAATATCTTCTAGTTTAATAATCTTTTTGATTTCAGTTACTCAGAAGGCCGCAATAACTGCAGCAGTGGAGAAACTGGTTTTTTTTATATATAGCGAATAACTCTTTAAAAAAAAGATATTTTTCTTTGCAAAAATTAAATTGACCCGTCTCTATTATAAAAAATAATTTTTTTGCCATCATTTCTCCGTCTATACTCCGTATAATTTTTTGATTCATAATTTGTTTTTGGAGAAAATGGTTTAGGATAATTTTTCGTGCATAATTTTGTTTCAGGATTCATACAAGGAGAATATACATTTTGCTTTCCACAAGGTCCATGAACTTGAAACTGCTTCACAATTTTATAAAGTTCTGGATTCTTTTTCTCATCAGGAATTTCTGCACATATTATTTTATCTACAGTTTCTGCATCACAAATAGCAAACTTTTTATCTAAAAAAATTATTGAATGTACATGAGGCAATCCACGCTTTTGAAATTCTATTACATATACATAAGCAATAACTGGACCAAAAATTTGTTTATCTTTTAATTCACACATTAATTCTTTTACTTTCTTTTGGAAAACTCGGGGAACAATATCTGGTCGGTCAGATGCAGTTTCCGAATCCAACAAATTTTCCATAATCTCAGGCCATTTTGGATTACATGTCATTGTAATAAATAAATCTGGTTTTCCAAATTCTTGAACTAATCGCATAGCGTCCATAAAACATTGTTGATAAGCACGTGGTCCTCCAGTAAATGTAGAAGGTAAAATAATCATTTTTCCTGGTCGAATATTTTCTTCTGTTGCTTTATTATTGATATAATCCATTAATCCACAGTACATTTCTGCTCGGAGTTTTTTCTGTTCATAACGAATATATTTTAAACGCTCACCTTCTACTTTTGACCAACTATCAACACTAAATTGTTGAGTTAATTTACCCATTTGTAAACATGGATTAAATGTTCCTCTATAAGACAAGCGATACATATAAAATTGTAAAGGAGTAATATTACGAACACTATCAGTATGTTTCATATTTACAGTCCATCCTGGATCACCTGACGGAAACATTAAAGGATATGTCATAGGATTAGCATGTGTGCTAAGACTACTAATTGGAATACTTTTAGAACCCCTTGGGTGAATACATATATCACGTTCAATTGGAGGTTCACCATCTTCGCTAACAAATATGACTGCTACTTCATTGCAAGACGGAACATTATATTTGCTTTGAGAAAATTTTCTATCACATTTAAACCACATTTGAATACTTCTCGGACACTCATTCATTAATTTTGCCCTTGCTTCTTCTTCCAATTCCAATTCTTTCATCATTTTAAATGACTTTGCATAAATATTAATATCTCTTAGTAAAATATCTATTTCAGTCATTAGCAATTGCAAACACTTTTTATTACATTCATTATTCAATCGTTCCATCACCGCTTCTTTAGTATCAAGAATATACAATTGACCATATTTTCGGTTATCTCCATCATCAGGATGAAGAGTGTATGTATTATGATACACTTGTCCATGTATACGAAAAACATAAGGACCATATCCTTTCCCAGTCAAAAAAGTTCTATAGAGTCATTCTATAGAATGACTCTATAGAGCATTCTATAGAGCATTCTATAGAGAATTCTATATAATATTCTATAGAGCATTCTATAGAATATATTATAGAATTTATAAAAAAAGTATTTCTTGTGAATATCTTCACGAATTCTATAGAATTTGACTAGAAATATTTTATACAATCCGCGTAGAAATTAAAAAAACTATTTTTAGATAAATTCTACAAAATATTCTATAGAATTCTCTATAGAATGCTCTATAGAGTCATTCTATAGAAACATTCTATAGAACTTTTTTGACTGGGTTTGGAACTTCTAATTTAGCTCCCATGCTAGCAAATGCACACGAACTATTATAAGAACGAATATTTTCCTTATAATTCTTACTTTTAAAGTTATTATCAAATAATAAATTTTTCAAATACAAAGGATAAGAATTTAAATCATACAATTTTACTTTTCCTTTATGACAACAACTACTAAATTTTTTATCCGGTGGCCTTTCACACAAAAAATGTAACGCGTCACAAAATATACATTTTACATTCATTAAACCTAAATAATTTTGGAAACTCTATTTTCATCAAAATCTTCAGACAAGATAATTCCAACTCCTAAAGTTTCCATAATTTTCCCATTTTTTTATCAATTTTACTTGTTAAATCCTTTTTTTGGCGCTGCTCTTTTTCTAATTTTGTTTCCAATAACAATTTCTTTTTTTTACTTTCTAAATTATTATTTCGTCGTTTTTTTATCATCGTCCGTTTTTAAAGATAATTCTATTCTTTTATGATTTAAATTGTTTTGTTTCATTATTTGTTTTTCATCTACATTTTTCGCTTTTCTGTAATTATGTTTTCTTAATCTATCATTCTCTAGTCTTATTTTTTTCTATTCATCTGTTTCTTCAAACCTTGCCTTCCTTTTCCTCTCCCTGTTCTTGTCTGATTCTTTTCTCAGCAATTTTTCAAATTCAGTAATATGATTGTCATTTAACTTTTTTCCTTCAGTATTTAAAATTTTATAATCTTCATTACTTAAATTTTGTGGATCTTTTGTTTTATTTTCTATTTCTAGAGCTACTTTAATTTTTTTACCTTTTAAATTGTTTTGCTTCATTACTTTCTTTTTATCTATATTTATAGTTTTTTGGTAATTACGTTTTCTCAGTCTATCATTTTCTAGTCTGATTATTTTCTGTTCATCTGTTTCTTTGAGCCTTTCCTCCCTTTTCCTCTCCTTATCTTTTATTGCTCGATGTCTCTTTTTCTCATAGTTTTTATTTTTATTAAGCTTCTCCTCTGAATATTCTGTAGACATACCTCTATTCACATTATTATTACTAATACTGATACTAGTTTCACAAATGGAAGACGAGTTTGGTATTTCTATGAGTTTTATAGCTCCATCCGTTAAAAGACGTTTCCAATCATACTCAACAAAAAAAGGTCTAATAACATTTGTCAATTCCACGGAAGGAAATGAAATTAAACGATTATTTTTAAACATAAAAATTAGATGTCGTCTCATTTCACTATGAATATAATTAACAGTATTTGGCAATTCATTGTAATACGAAGATGTTGCAAACGCTATTGCATATATGCCACAGTCAATTCCATTCGGCTGTAGATTAACAGTTGAAAAAACTACCGGTGGTTTGAAAGGATATAATCTAAGTAAATATTTTTTTTGATCTTCATTTAAGTATCCCTTATTAAGACTGTTATAAATATATAGCCTTAATCCATCATAATAAGTACAAATCCAATGACCAGATTTGCAAGCACCACCAAAAAGTATTTGAATGTGCTTCTGATTTTTATCAATCGGAATAATGAATTCAGGCGTAATTAAATATAAAGTACTTTGCATGTTAAATGCTAAATTTGATTCTCTTCTCAACAACTTTTCAAATTCAGTAATATGATTGTCATTTAACATTTTTCCTTCAGTATGTAGAACTCTATGATCTTTATCACTAAAATAAACCTTCTCTTCTTTGTTAGACATGATTTTTTAATAAAATGAACAAATAATAGAATATTTTTCAAAAACTTATTTTTAGAAAACAGGTTTAAACTTAAAACTTCTAAATCATAAATAAATAAATGAAAATAATGAATGAATATAAATAAATTTTTATAATTTATTTTATATTTTATTTTTTATATAAATTTTTTTTACATTTAAATTTATTTTATTTATTATATATTTTAATTTCAATAATAAATAGTCATCTAACTTCTTATAAATCTTATATTTATCTCATATAAATCATAAACGAGATCATAAATTCGCATAAATAACATAAGTCACATAAATCTCATTTTTGTCCCATATAAATCAAATAATTTTCATAATTACTGTAAAAAGAATGGTACTAATTTAGTACAAATTTTGGTACTGAATCTTCATTTGGTTCTATTTTAATACCAAAAATCAGCTCTAATTTAGAACCATTTATTTACAAAGTCACATAAGCACATATAACTCATGAATCTCAAATGAATCATAAACACATACAATTCATAAAGCTGATATAAATCATAAGCACATAATCTCATATAAATCATAGGCACATAAGTACAAATAAATATATTAAAAATTGCAATACCTTACCTATTATAATTCCAAAACATTTTAATCAAAACTTATCCAAAACAAAATTAACAAAAATAAATAAATGTATTTACTCAATAACAAAATTATTGAATTCAAAATTTTTTTTAAAAGTAGATTTATTTTCAAAAACATATACCTCGTTCTCAATCGCCCTCTTTTTCTCTCATTAATCTATCTGTGAGTGAGAAAAGAAAAATAATTAGCTAATAAGGAAATAAGACGCCCATTTCGTATTTTAGCTTGAAAGTAAAATTCCCCACTTTTCCTTCCTCCATCAAATTCTGTTCCTCTCTTTCTACCTAACCCGAAGAATGGAGAAAACATGATACCCCCTTCTAAACTCAAAAAGTGGGCATTACTTTCTTAACTATTCTTCTCTCTTTCGCTCCCACTCTAAACTAAAAGGAGGGACAATACCTCCCTCCCTCTCTTTCTCTCTCACTGTAAACAGAATATATAAGGAAAGACTAACTTAATATATATAGATATAATAATAATATTCGCCTCTCTTTCGCTCCTACTCTAAACTAAAAGGAGAGGCGATACTTCCCTCTCTTTCTCTCTATCAACCTTTCTCTCTCACTGTGGACAGAATGTACACGATCTGGACAGACTGAATGAAAGAATACGAAGTTTATTATAGTTAATTAATTAATTAATAGGTATATCATTATGATAATAAATTATTATTTATTAATTTTTTTTAACTATTATGTATTAATAATATTTTTTTTTACTTTTTAAAAATGTATAGGGGAGAGTGGGGCAAACCGGACCCCCTAACGGTTTTTTGTCTCTTGTGACTAAACGAATCAACCGATTTCATTTTTCGATGGCTTGTTTGAAAGATCATTTAATTGCGCAACTTTCTCCCAGAGACACCTATACTTTATCTTTTATTTTTTAGTTGCTGTGTTAAATTTAAAAAATTTTGCAAACGGTCCGGTTTGCCCCACCCCCTGGGGTAAACCGGACCCCCCATGGGCAAACCGAACCGTTTGGTTTTTTATTTAAAATATTGCATTTACAGAATCTACAATCATAAAAAACATAAAGAATCATGTAAACAATGGTTGTAGTAATGAAAATAATAATACGGGATTGAATTTTAATTAAATAAATATTTTTTTTAATAAAAAAATAAAAATGTTTGTCATTATCAAAGAAACAAAATTGAAGGCTCCAATTCTCATTGGAAGACAATTATTTTTTATTGTAAGTAAATATTTTAATGAAAGAAACATTTTATTTAAAAAAAATTTTTAAGAAACTTTAATTCAATGGTAATATCCTATGGCCGGTTTGCCCCACCAAAAACGGTCCGGTTTGTCCCACAGGCCCATTTTGAGAATAAATGTTTGTCAAAAAGAAACGCTTTGCAAATTCATCAAAGTTTTTGGTGGTAAATATTCCTGAGGTGTACCTTCAAAATCTAAGACCTAATATTTGGAAATATTACACGATTTCCTCAGAATTTCCTTAAGAAAAAATTCGTAAAAGTGTAGAAAAAAACTAAAAGAAAACTTTTGCTCCCTTCGTCGCACAAACGCAAGCTGAGTAAGAATTCCTGAAGTGTAACAGCAAATTTTCAGATTTACTGTATTTACTTGGTGATACATGAAAATGAAACATAATTATGAGTTAATTAAATGCCTTGAAGGATTTTTCAAAAAAATTAAATTTCACTTTGTTATAAACAATTGAAGTTTTTTGCAGTGTTTTATTAAAAAATTAATATCTCGAAACAGAATAAATGAATCGTTATAAAATTTAGTATGTATACTCAGAAAATAATGTAGTTTCAAATGAAATAATTAAAAAATTAAATTGTCGTAGGAAGTTCGTTCAAATTTCATCGTAAAGGCTTTTTTATAACGATTCCATACCCGTTTTAAAATTTGGTGTCCCGCAATTTAGGAACTAAGTTATGAATTTTTTTCTGCCGGGCGACACGTTTGTTTACCGCCCGGCATTTCCACCGTTACCGCCGCCACAGTGGGGCCAAATGTACTTTTTGTGTCAAAATCAATTTAGAGGTCACAATTTTCATTTAAATTAAACAATTTTTTGTTAAATTTTCGTTACTAAATTCTTTATTGATTCCTCCAGGCTGATTTTTTAATTTTTGTTTATTTATATTTATTTGTTCATAACAAAGTATGAAAAAGTCGATATGTTGCTATAAAATAAAGTTTTTTAACATTCAAAAAATTTTTAAGGACATTAGAAATCATGTTTTAGTATTCCTAAAGTAAAATGTTTTATATAATTACACTTTTATTAAATAAACAACACGCTAATTTATTAACTTTTGCAAAAAAGAACATGATTGAATAAAATTCAATTTGTAGTATATTTCTTCGAGTTTTTTACCCGAAATTTAATGCGTAATTAACATATAAACATGCAGTGTTAATTTAATAAATTTTTAAAATGTTTAAACAATTTTTTATTGTTAATTGTATATTTTTTCAACATGAACCAACAAAATTTTATTTTTTCACATTTCTCAACATTTTACGCAGGAAATAATTAAATACAAAAATAAAAGGTATTGTGTAAATATTTAACAATTGTTTAAACAAATTAATTGTTTTTTGGTAAATTTTATTTTAAAAAAATTAAAATTTTGATTTCTTTTTATTTCTGAAATTTTTTCTATTTAAATGAACTAAACTTAAAAGTATGGCTTACAAATGCTAATTTTTATACTTAATTATTTAAACAAATTATTAATATTTTTAACTTTTAATAGAATCCACATATTAAATTACATTTTACCTTGATTTCTAAGATATTTTATTAAGAAATTGTAAGAATATGTAACTATGAAAATAACTTCCTTATATTTAATTTCAAATTTGTTTAAATAATTAAGTATAAAAATTAGCATTTGCAAGCCATACTTTTGAGTTTAATTCATTTAAATAGAAAAAATTTCAGAAATAAAAAGAAATCAAAATTTAAATTTTTTAAAAATAAAATTTACCAAAAAACAATTAATTTGTTTAAACAATTGTTAAATATTTACACAAGACCTTTTATTTTTGTATTTAATTGTTTCCTGCGTAAAATGTTGAGAAATGTAAAAAAAATAAAATTTTGTTGGTTCATGTTGAAAAAATATACAATTAACAATAAAAAATTGTTTAAACATTTTAAAAATTTATTAAGTGTTACAAAGATTAATGAAAAATAAGTATTAATTATAATCAAGAATCACTATCTTCGGAGTTGTAACAAAGAAAGAATTGGAATTTATAATATTTTATTTAGTTCAATTCTTTGATAATTTATGGGGTCGTTATCTCTCTCTAATTTTAGTACATCTCGCCTCTTTATAATTTTATTAATAGAATTTTCAGCTTGTCATTATTCTTTAAATAAAAGATCACAATAATTTATGTCAAAAAAGATATATTTAAAACAACCAAGTCTTATTACAAGTTTTAAATTTCTCAAAACCAGATTTTGAAAATATGAACAAAAGTTGGATGAAATATGATTCAATATTCATAATAAAAAGATTTACTTAAATTTTGAAACGATACTATTTGGTTACTTACGAAGTATTGGCCTTAATTCCTACCGCACTTAAAAGAAGGGAGAAAAGGTCATCTAGAGCTGGTCCTCTTTCTTATTAGAACGGGCAACTATTTGTTTATTTGTTTTAATTTGTTAAAGTGTTGTTCACCATTAATTCTTAGTCTTTGCTATTCAGAACGTTCACTATTAACAACTTATTTAAATGAGACAATTTGAAGCACTCATTTTAAATATTTTGTTTTTATCTCTACTCGTTTCGATTCCTCAATCTTTACGCGGCTATTTAATTCGAATATCTATTGTTTTGAACTTGTCTTATGATCGTTGTCATAAGTTCAAAACAATTCAAAGTGTTACGAAAGGGCTGCCAAAATTGTGGAATATATGAACGAGAATAATCGACAATCGTGATTTTATTTATGAGATGGTTTAAATTGTTCCATTATTTATTGTTGTGTTCACTGTTAATTCTCAGTCTTTTCTATTCCAAACACTTCGCGATTTTTGATTTTAACGTCCGCCCGAATTCGGTTGCCCGTGGCGAACCCTTGAACCGGCCGAGTTTCGCAGACTGTCAACCTCGCGATAACCTGTCTCCAGGAGTTAATTGTCGCGAAGAAGCAAATTACATTGGGGCACATCAGTTTTAATACCTGAAATTGAGGTTTGGGTGTGACAGAATTTAGTGGAGAGGGTTAAAGGATTGGGAAATATATTCTTATATTGGCCAATAATTATTATAACTTTGGAATAACTTTAATGTCATTGCACCCTCTTACTGTGCAAAAATGTTTAGTTCCTTATATTGGTTGCAACATGTGAATTTGCAACAGTCTTTGATGTCAAAGATTTTTTAGAAACGCTTACGTTTCCATTTTATCAACAGACTACTAAAGAACTAAAGAACTAAAGAAGACAGTTGTGAAGTTATTCCTTTAATTCATACTTAGCATTTATTTTGTTTGATTAAGATTTTAGTTCAAAAAAGGATATGGAATTTAGATTCTCAAAGTTGTAAAAAATTATGCAGGCGCAATGCAAATTCCTTATAATTTGTTGACACGGTTGCAAAACTCTAATTTATTACAATATGTTCGGTTTTGTTTGGTGCAATATAATTTATTCTGTGAATTTGTGATAAAATAGTTGTAAAAGTATTTTGGAAGAAGCGTTATAGAATAGAATTTTACTAAGAATCAAAATTACCTAATGCCTTTTTAAGTAAGAGAAGGAGAGTTCAATTTTAATAACTCGTATGACCCTTTCATTTTTCTTTAATTTCGCTTATGTATATTTTACCATTATAATTAAATATAATAGGAAATATACTCTTCTAATTATAGTAATTGTGAAAACAATTTATTAAAATGTAATTTAATAAAGATAAAAAAACGATACGGCTTGTAACGTTACAAAAGTTAATACTGCATGTTTATATGTTAATTACGCATTAAATTTCGGGTAAAAAACTCGAAGAAATATACTACAAATTGAATTTTATTCAATCATGTTCTTTTTTGCAAAAGTTAATAAATTAGCGTGTTGTTTATTTAATAAAAGTGTAATTATATAAAACATTTTACTTTAGGAATACTAAAACATGATTTCTAATGTACTTAAAAATTTTTTGAATGTTAAAAACTTTATTTTATAGCAACATCGACTTTTTCATACTTTGTTATAAACAAATAAATATAAATAAACAAAAATTAAAAAATCGGCCTGTAGAAATCAATAAAGAATTTAGTAACGAAGATTTAAAAAAAATTGTTTAATTTGAATGAAAATTGTGACCTCTAAACTGATTTTGACACAAAAAGTACATTTGGCCCCACTGTGGCGGCGGTAACGGTGGACATGCCGCGCGGTAAACAAACGTGTCGCTTGGCAGAAAAAAATTCATAACTTTGTTCCTAATTGCGGGACACCAAATTTCAAAACTGGTATGGAATCGTTATAAGAAAGCCTTTACGATGAAATTTGAACGAACTTCCTACGACGTTAAGAACATTGTTTATTTTACAAATAAACAATTAAATTTGCAATAACAATTACAAAAATTAAACAATTTCATTTGAAACTACATCATTTTCTGATTATACATACTAAATTTTATAACGATTTGTTTATTCTGTTTCGAGATATTAATTTTTTAATAAAACACTGCAAAAAACTTCAATTGTTTATAACAAAGTGAAATTTAATTTTTTTGAAAAATCCTTCAAGGCATTTAATTAACTCATAATTATTTTTCATTTTCATGTATCACTAAGTAAATACAGTAAATCTCAAAATTTGCTGTTACACTTTAGGAATTCTTACTCAAGTGCCATTTTTTTGCTTTTATTAACAATGATTCGATTCCCACTTATTTCACGAGTATTTTCCAAAAAAAAATCGATGGAGGGTCTGAAACTTTAGGAGATATTGAATTTTTTGTCCTTGCGCGCAACCGTAAAAAGCGCATTTTCAGGCTATACTCTCCATACAAACTAATGTTCAAAATCACCTATAATTCGTAAATTTTAACCGAATTCAATTTTTCTTTTTGGAAAATGTCAGGCTATAAATTTGTAAGAATACTGTGCATTTTTTAAATTTATATTTGTTTAAACAAATTATTATTATTATTGTTAATTACTAACTTTTTTACATATTGTACCTAGAAAGGTGTATTTTTTCCAATTTTGCAATTTACCGGACCTTACATAAATACAGATGCAGATTTAAAACTTAATTATTAATAATTAAGCAAGATTTAAACATATTATTATTGTTTATTTCTAATTAATTACGGAATATTATACTAGAAAGATGCAGTTTTTTCTAATCATTCAAATTTACCAAACTTTTTCAAATCCCGATTTACATTAAAAATAAAATTATAATTTAAACAAAAATAAGAATAATAATAATTTGTTTAAAAATTGTCTAAATAATAATCGTACTTTTAATTTTAATCTGGGTATGTCCATGCCAAAAAAATTAAAGTTGTCCCCTAGTTCTTTGATTTCTATGAAATCAGAAGTTTATTATTATAGCTCTGGAATAAAAGCTTAACAAACATAGTTTTTTAAAACAATTATTGTTATAAACATTTTTCGCAACAAAAATTTAATTTTTTTCTGAGTTCTTTGATAATTTTGAAATTATTAATTAATTTCGAAAATATTTTTCAAATTAAGCAGGTTTCTGTATTAGGGCAGCTGTGCTGTCGATACATTGAAGCCCATGAGCTTATCGAGATTTATTTAAGATATTTAATTTATTTGTGTAAATTGATTCGGGAAAATTGTTAACTTCTTCAAATTTAATAATAATAATAATTTAGTAATTAATTGAAATAAATAAGATTGTATAAATTAATGAAAGAAAAGAAAATTTTTTTTTAAAACTTATTTCAATAAAAGCAATTTTGCTAATTATTTACATTTTTATTGTTACTTATAAAAGTTTATTTACTACAGAAATATTAATAATAATTATTAGTATTCAATTTACTCCATTTTCTTTAATAATCAAATAACAAATTAATATAAGCTTCTAAAGGTCAATTTTGTTTTAGAGAACGCGTTACAGCATTTCCAAATTTGTTAAATTTTACCTGCGAATCAGTAATTAGGCGGTATTCTGCCAGTGATATTTTAATACTGACTTAGTACTGACTGTCGGTAAAAAAATCAGTACTGGACAGCGTTACCAGCCAAGGATTTCCCAGCACTGATTTAGTACTGGAGTCAGTACTGCTATACTGGCAGTCAGTACTGGGTCAGTACTATGCCAGTATAACATTTCTACTTGGGATTCAGTGACACCGAAATCTGAATATTAAAGTTAATTTTGATATAATTGTTGAATTAAATAAATAAAGAGAGATATTTATAAATAAAAAGAAAAGGAATTAAAGACCATTGAAGGAAAAATCAGAAAATATAGCAAACAAGAAAACTACAATTTTTACGGAGAATCTGACACAGGTGTAGATGATTCACCTGTAGAAAGTAATCAGAAACTTTTCTGTGTCTTGATTAAAATAATAAAATTGTAAGTTGGTAAAAGAATTATTCCATTTTATAAATTTTATACACACACCATACAAATTTACATTTAACCTAATAATTTTAAATAAATTAAAATTGTTTTTATTGAGTTTATTTTACTATATTGTTATATAAATATTAGAGTTCTTTTTGTATTAATTACATTTTATTAAAGGGGCATTTTTATAATAATGTTTACTGTTTTTCACAGTTAATAATAATCTGAAGATAGTTTATAATCTGTCTAACATTGGACGAAACTTATTGTTATAGTTTTTTTAAATGTTTCTGAATTAAATAAATCTACTCATATTATATTAACATATAACTGAAGCGTTTCTTTATTTTTCTACAACTAATACAACCTTTTCCTTTGTATGTCTTTTCAATACCGTCTAATCGGAGGTACTGAATTATAGTATACTTAAAAAGGGGATTCTCTACTTTTTCAAAAATAATAATTATTTTTTGAAGAAAAAACGTTTATCTTTAAACGTTTATCTTGGGGTGAATAAATATTAAGTCTTTTATTGTTGTTATAAATAATTGAACCGTCATAATTTAATTGTTTCATTATTTAAGAGGCCTTGTACGGTACAAATCCTCTTAAATAATGAAACAATTAAATTATGACGGTTCAATTATAACAACAATATTAACATATGGCCTAAAATTTACGAACATCTTATTTAATAATAATTGAGAAACGACAATTAACCGTAGAAGGCCTCTTAAATAATGAAACAATTAAGTCTTTTAGTTTAACTTATCGAAAATGACTTTCGATACAGTTAAGCCTGAATTCGCTTAATATACACTACCGTCGGGAATTATCGGTACGGCTGCACACGCATGGCCCAAAAACATACCAATCTTTAAATCACGATTTTTTTGTAAATACAAATGTCAGAAAATTAACAAATATACCATTTGAAAGATTATTAAATTCTACGATTAATGGTACATAACTGAAAATTTTAATAATTTATACAAACATTGCAGCAATCGACAAATTTGACAAAAAAATTTTAAAAATACAATTTTTTTGGAAATTTTTCCAACCCCTGCACATTTTTTAAAAATTGTAGAAAAATTTTAAAACTTATATAGGTGTGATCATTCAAGTCTCATCTTTAATTTAAGACCAAAAGAATTCAAAAATCTCAATCGGTTGGCGAGATATCATTATAAACGGCCGAGCATTTTCAGCCAAAAACCGTTCAAAATCGACTAATTCAATGCATTTGTCAAAAAACATGCTCGTCCGTTTATAATGATATCTCACGAACCAAATAAGATTTTTAAACTCTTTTGGTCCTAAATTAAAGATGAGACTTGAATGATCACACCTATATAAGTTTTAAAATTTTTCTACAATTTTTAAAAAATGTGCAAGGGTTGAAAAAATTTCCAAAAAAATTGTATTTTTAAAATTTTTTTGTCAAATTTGTCGATTGCTGCAATGTTTGTATAAATTATTAAAATTTTTTGTTATGTGCCATTAACTGTAGAATTTAATAATCTTTCGAATGGTATATTTGTTAATTTTCTGACATTTGTATTTACAAAAAAATCATGATTTAAAGATTGGTATGTTTTTGGGTCGTGCGCGTGCAGCCGTACCGATAATTCCCGACGGTAGTGTATAGATTTTCTTTAATAATATTAATCAGAATAATCTAATTCATACTTAACAATGGATTATTTTAATCCTTAATGGATTAATGCTTTGCATATTATTTTAATTCATTTTGGTGTAAAAATAATACCCCACAATGTTCTGTGTATTTTAATCAATGTAAATCGGGTTTGCTGTATTTTTCTTAAAATTTAATTGCAAAAATATAAAAAGCCTATTTTTAATTATCATGATCTTAAAATTTTAATATTTAATATCTTGTGACAACTTTTTCATTTTTTGAGAAAAATTACATTTTAATCAATTTGAATGGAGACATCAGATAAATGATAATACTTGAAAATCTTTATTTTCACTCCACATTTTTTGTTATTTCGACGGTAACCTAAATTCAGAAACTAAATTAAAAAAATTTAATATTATTATTATAATATTACTTCGAATAACTAAATCATTAACCATTAATCTGTCCATTAAAATGTCTGTCAAAGTATGGGCAACAGCTAGAATCAATTTTTCCGAAATTTTTTACTTTTCTATCAAATTTTATACATCTTTCGAACTATGGGAAGAGTCTGTCAAAGTGTGGGCAACGGCTAGCATCAATATTTCCGAAATTTTTTACTTTTTTATCAAATTTTATACATTTTCTAAACTATGGGTCAAAGAATATAATTATACTAAAATAAATTCTGTTAATTTTTTTGGTCATTTTAACAATAATTTTTTTTATTCTATGAAGTATGAGAATTCAATATTATTTTTTGTGCAATTTTTAACAATTTTTTTCATTCTTTAAGGTATGGGAAAAATCTTGTAAAGAATGGCAATGGCTAAAATAATTTTATTTAATTTTTGTAAAATGTACATAGTCTTTGTCCATACTTTTCCAGACTCTTCCCATTGTTCGGAAAATGTATAAAATTTGACAATTTCGAAAAATTGATTCTTGCCATTGCCTATACCTAAAGTGACCATATGGAAATAGTGTCAATGCGGGACACCCGCTTATTTATATGATTTAATAAACAAAAAAAGGTCATTTGTCACAAGAAAAAAGAATCAGGGAATTTGTAGGAGACAATTGGAGCGGAATTGAAACAAAGGCGCGTCTTATGACATTTACATATTTATATTATGCTTATTTTGTAACATTGAATCACATATGTTTCTGACGATTGAATTTTTCTTAAAATATCACGAAGTCTATCTCTCTCACACTTATATACGCGCTACTGTGCTAACCTGTAGATGCAGGATATTCTTAACTATTTTCCGGGATATGCAGGACATTTTATGTCAAATGCGGGACGTTTTGCGGGACGCTAGCCTTTGCGGGACAAAGGGAAAAAATCCGGGACAGTCCCGCACAATCCGGGACGTATGGTCACTTTACCTATACCTAAAAAATATAATATTACGGTATAATATTACGGTAATAAATAAAATAAAAAATATTGTCTAATAATAGTACAAGAAAGGGAAAAAAACGTCTTCCAATTTCCCCAACTAAACCAAACTGTATATTTTCCGAAAAAAGGTAAAAGAGTTATGCAATTTGAATCGTGCGCATATATTCATACAAAAATGCATAGCCTTCTTTATTTTTTTCTACCCTTTTGTCTTCTCTTCTTTCCAGTAAAGAGGAATTTCCATAGCGACTCTTTGCTTTACGTACATGAATGTATATCTAAAGCTTTGAATGTATTTGACTGCAAACATTTAGTACAACTTTTGTATATATAGATGTCTAAATAAGCTTTAGAGTTTGCTTTAATTGAAATCAAGTCTGCTCTGAGAGAATTTTTTTGTGCTTAATATATATACATATGAATACAGTATGCACTCCTAAAAGTATGTCGAGCTTTGATTAAAAAAAACCAAGGTCGCACAATTCTCACTAATGAATGAAATTCAAACTTATTCACTGGTTTTATCATATAATTTATTTTTTTCTAGATATTAGTATATACACATGATTTGGATGAATTACTTTAAGCTTTTTAAAATTTTCTTAAATTCTATTGAAAACAGTTTTTATAATCTAGTTCAAAAATTTATTTGTATTATACTACTAAATATACTTTAGATATAGAAATGCTGTAATTGTTACCACTATATCAAAGTCGTGAATGTTCTTTTTGTGCGTTTTTATCTTTTGCACTAAATCACTATTTCGTATCGAATTTTTGATCACTCTACAAACTCACTCAATTGAGTGTGCCATACTATAACGGTTCTAGACCAAAAAAAGAACAGTGTTCTAGAATAAGTGTTACAATTTTATTATAGAACAGTTCTAGAGCTTTGTTCTAAATTTGTTCTGGAACAGTTGTTCTGTATCTGTTCTATAACAGACATGTAACATTTGTTCTAAATTAGTTATAGAATTTTGAAGTAACATTGTTCCTACAGTGTTCTAAAACACTGTTACAAAAATTTAATATAACTGTTCTTTCACTATAAACTTGTGTTTATTTTCACTTCACGGAAAGATGTTATTATTAAATTTTATAAAAGTATTTTACAAGTGTAGAGTGCAGCCGCGTTTTTGCATGAATTACAAAAAATCTTTTGAATTTAGATACTTAGAAAGACTCGTATCGATGATTCGTGAAAAATTAAATAATTTTTCACTGTCAGCTTGCATAAATTTTCAAGATTTTAAAAAACATTATTCACCAACAATAACATCCAGCATTCCAGGCCAAATCGGAAATTATTTTGCTTTTGCATCTCAAAAATATTTTTATTTAAAACTACGTGTGAAAACAAAACTTTTCATTATAAAAACGTCCAATTTGATCAATTTTTGACCGAGTTATAAGCATTTAAAAAAAATTTACGTAAAAAACGTCATTTTTTATAAATCTGTCAGGTTTTTGGCATACGAAATTATAATTATAGTTTGAATTTATCTGCATTTAATACCAATTGTTTTTAATATACCAATTCAATATTATGACAAAATCATTCCGGATTAAGTTTTTAAATTTGATTGAAAATGGATTGTTTTGAACTGTCTGTGGATTGTATATAAATATTTACAAATTCTTATAATAATAAGACATATTTTCGGACTGTGGTCTTTTGATCAGATATTATTCGAATTGACGCTGACTAGTACTGAATTCTTTGCATACAGATTTCGGATTGTTCCATACTTGTTTCGGATTAAATCCGGATTGTTGCAGACAATTTTCGGATTCTTAGCATACAGAGTTCGTATTGTTTCGTACTTCTTTCGGAATAAGATTTTGCCACACTTAGTTTCAAATTGTTGCGGACTAATACCGGATTTCTTGCTTACAGAGTTCGGATTGCTCCGGACATTTTGCGGATTAAGTTTTTTAAACTAGATTAAACTCGGATTGTTGTGGACTGATTCCGTATTCTTTACATATTGATATCGGATAATTCCGTACTTATTTTAGAAGAATTCTTCACCGGTCATAAATTCGGATTGTTGCGGACTTATTACGGACTGAATTCGTAGACATTTAGGATTACTCCGGAGTGTTTTCGGATTCAGGTTTTCGTTCGGATTGATATCAGACTATCGCGGATCATTTTCGGACCTTTTGCGTACAATTTTCGGACTAATCCGTACTAATCTGTCCGTATTTAATCCGGAATTAGTCCGAAATTTTTACCAGGGCTACCTTGAATATTTTAAAAATTTTTTTATAAAGCGGTTCAGGAGATACAGATTTATAAAAAATGACGTTTTTTACGTAAATTCTTTTTTAAATGCTTATAACTTGGTCAAAAATTGATCAAATTGGACGTTTTTTATAGTGAAAAGTTTTGTTTTCACACGTAGTTTTAAATAAAAATATTTTTGAGATGCAAAAGCAAAATAATTTCCGATTTGGCCTAGAATGCTGGATGTTATTGTTGGTGAATAATGTTTTTAAAAATCTTGAAAATTTATGCAAGCTGACAGTGAAAAATTATTTAATTTTTCACGAATCATCGATACGAGTCTTTCTAAGTATCTAAATTCAAAAGATTTTTTGTAATTCATGCAAAAACGCGGCTGCAATCTACACGGAAAGAAAGTTATTATATTAGTTATTATATTAGAAGTATTAAACTTTAATAAAAATTATACTATATTTAGTAAAGTTATATCAAATATCGAAAACTTTTAACAAATTTTAATATAACTTTACTAAATTTTATATAGGTACGTTTTGTTAAAGTTTCACAGTAAAAAGAAAGTCTTATTTTAAAGCAGGAAAGCAGCCTTAAATTAAGATACAACATTTTTGTATCCTATAACATTATAGCAGACAGTGCTGAATTTATGACCGATCTTAAATTAAGATTTACTGTGTTAGTTTTGTTGATAGCAAAATTTTCCTTTGTCGCATTTTGTCCTACACTTGTAAAATACTTTTATAAAATTTAATAATATCTTTTCGTGTAGTGAAAATAAACACGAGTTTATAGTAAAAAAACAGTTATATTAAATTTTTGTAACAGTGTTCTAGAATACTGTAGGAACAATGTTACTTCAAAATTCTATAACTAATTTAGAACAAATGTTACATGTCTGTTATAGAACAGATACAGAACAACTGTTCCAGAACAAATTTAAAACAAAGCTCTAGAACTGTTCTATAATAAAATTGTAACACTTATTCTAGAACACTGTTCTTTTTTTGGTCTAGAACAGTTATAGTACGTGCACACTGGGATATTGGAACCACCATTTTGAATTTTGAAAATCTGACATCAGATTCGTAATCAGCCACCCTGAAAACCCCCTGAAAATTAATTTCAGTCGAAAAGCATCAATTTTAAAATTATCCGCCATATAAGGTCGCCATATTGGATCCGCCATTTTGAATTTTGAAAAATGGACCTTAAATTTGAATTCAGTGACCCTAAAAACCTTATATATGATGAAATCACATTTTGTTAGAATCTTTTTTTTCGGTCTGTTTTAGACCCACATGCGATTTTAAGCTGGACTGCGAAGGGGTTGAAAAGAAAGTCCGCTATATCCCTTATCATATACAATTACTGGATCAATTAATGGATTAATTACTGGATTAATTTCTGGAAATATAGCATTTTTTTCGCGTTAATTTAAATTTATTCGTATAAATTAAAATTGGAAACAGTTAACTGCCAGAATAAAAAAATGAATATTTTCAACCAAGATTCATAAAATTTTTCGTCATATTGGGTCAGTTATTTAAATTAAATTCGATTAATTTAAAATAAAATAATATTTGTCTACCATATTGCGTCCATCATTTTGAATTTATAGTCTTTCGAAAAAAAAATTTCCCAACATTCTGATCGATTTCAACGTTTTTGCGTTTATTTTGATAAAGCCAGTTGAATAGTGTTAAAGGTTGAAATGTATGAAATTCGATGCGTTTCACGCCTACACGAAAAAGGTTGTCTGAAGTCTCATAACGTTGGATAACCAATACCAAATGAAAAGTTGATATGTGTCGACATATATATCTTCACAAATACGAAACCTTTCCCGTAGATGTATTTATTTCGTATTTTATGTATTCACTTTCTGCACGTTTTATTTCATTCGTTTTATGTATTCTCTTTTACGAGCGAGAAAAGCGTCTCTTACCTATAGACCGATGGTTGAATTGCGCTAGAGGCCGCCATAAGGCTGATTTTATTGTATTCTTCTTTTTTTTGTTTCTATTTTTATGCAAGACTATTTCTCTTCATAAAAAGAAAAAAATACAAAATTTTATATTTGTAATTTTAGTATAATTTTGAAATATTTTGAATCGAAATTGAATTCAATACATTTTATTATTGTATTTTTCTCTGGTAGTGGAAGTGATAGTTTTTCTTTAGATGACAAAGAGCAATTGCTCTTACAATTGTATTATTGTGATAAAGTCTAGAATATATTTTTAGTTCTGATTTAACCCTCCATCCGTTGCATCTTTTTTTGTAACGCGATCCGTCGCAGATGAGGAAAATTCTCACCCTCATAAATTAGTCCAAACTTGTAAAATGCCAAATTTTTTTTTGAATGTTCATTAGAATTTCTAAACAACCTATTGGCAGTAAAATTAACTTTTATTTTCTGTTAATTATTTAAATAAAAAATTAATGACAAATGAAATCGAGTATACGCGGTCAGTCGCGTGGTGAGAAGTTCGCGTCAAAAATACCCGACATTTGCTGCTTTCAAATTCAATAACAAAAAATTAAAATATAAAAAAACACAAAAATTGTTTTTTCTTCATACCTCGGTCGAAAGTACGTACTTCCCTCTGCGATTTCGCAGCAGAAAGTCAAACATTTGTGCTTTGGTTGATTTTCATACCCAACCTCTATTACACCGGGAGTAAAAGAATTCTCTGTCGGTAAAAACACCACTGTAGGTAAATAAGAAAATTTCGAGTCAGTGACAATTTAACGAGTAATTGTTATCGCAATATAAAATGAGATAATTATTTTCAAAACTTATTTTAATAAACATTAAAAACAAAAATAAAATAATTAAAAAATTTTTAATTTCTTTTTGAATACGTGCCAAAATCTTATAATAAAATTTTAATAATTTAAAGAAATAATGAAATTGTGTTCATTAGAACGTTTAGAATTTTAGAAGCATAAAATTAATTTTGTACCAACAGAAAAATTCTTTTAAAAATATAATATTAATTTATCTTTTACATTTTTTTTCGTGCCTGCCCCCGACCAGAAGCACTCGCTTCGCTCGTGCATCAAATGTCGGGGCAGGCGAATATTGTTTGCAAGAGAGAGACAGAGAAAAAAACCAGAGCTTCACGAGTGTCCGCTAGAGGCGTTGAAGCGGGGCCGAAAGTAAATAAAGATGGCAGGCTTTCAAGTGAAACACAGTTGCAATTTTCTTAAAACATAAATTAACGAGCGTACTTTCGACCGGATATAAAGAAAAATAGTATACATTACACGGGCAGAAATTTCGAAGCCCTTCACTGTGCGATGATGCCCTCGGCTTCGCCTCGGGCATCATTTCGCGCAGTGCCGGAATTCGAACTTTCTGCCCTTCTAATGTAATGTACTATAATGTAAAGAAGAAGAGTGCTGTTAAAGGTACTGAGAATATGAAATTATAATTTTTTGTATTTTAAAAATTATAAATAAAAAAAGAAACTGGGTGAGGAAACTTCTCACCATGCGACAGATAGAGGGTTAAGGAAGTAAGTTAAATATGTAATTTAGTCTTCAAAAGATAAATTAACTATTATAATCTTCGTATCCGGATTTCCAGATCTCTGTCCACACCTGAAGTAAGACTTATGTGGATTCTTTTGTTTTATTTCTAGGTTTGACATTTCTTTTGTATACATTTTGCACAATATATTTTCGAGGTTATTGAAAATCTCTATAACTTTTTTATAATATAATATTTATATTTATTTATTAATTTAAGTTTACAAAAAATGGTTATAAATGTGTGTATAATATTAATTACACAATTTATTTTTTTAATTATTATTGAAAAATATTTTTTAATGAATTTTATTTACACAAAATTAAATATATATTATTTCCATATTTTTATCATTATTATTATATACTAGCTGTCGTACCCGTCTTCGACGGGTTTTAGTTTCTACCAATACATTTAACAGTATGTCTACCAAACTGGAAAACCGGAAAATAGCAGGGAATTTAATTTGACCGGAAAAAAATAATAATTAGTTACCATTAACTATTTCATTAGGAAAATATTACTATTTGAATCAGTGACTGACTTTTAATTATTAAATTCGTTATTTTTAACCAATTCAAATGCAGAGAACAATATTTGTCAATTTTTGGTTCTTTAATTAATGTATTAGAAATTAATTTAAAATTTCCACCAGTTTTTGGAGTTATAGTAGAGTTTAATTTGAACTAATTGTATCACAAGTAGACCCTACGTTACGACTGCTAAAATATAAAATAAGACGTATATTGTAGACTGATAGTAAGACTTAAATTTTAACTCGGGTCTGTTTTCATAATTATTACATCAATAAAAATTAAAGTAAAAAGCAATTTTTTAAAATCGAATTAATATAATAAAACTTTTTTTAATTTGATAAGAAAATTCCCGGTTTGGCATATTCCCAGTTTTTTCCTGGTCAAATTAAATTCCTGGATATTTCCCTTTTTTCAGGGTTAGTACAGACACCCTGTTAAATATATTAGTACCTATATAAATAAAAACTCGTACGCCATTTGTAGCTTTACTTATGGTTAAAATCAAGTAAATTTAAATTTAATGAGAATAGATACACCTGGAAAAATTTGGATGAAGCTGGGGAAACACCGTAAATTTTGTTAAACAAAAATAATAGACACCCTGCTTAACTATTGTCTTTACATTGCTTAAAACATTTCTAAAAGTTAAATCTAGAATTAAAATAACAAAACTTTTTAACACAATTTATTGAGGCTCCGGATCTTAAAAGGGCACTTTTACCATTTAAAAACATTTTTATACTTAGGGGAGAGTAGGCTACATTGAACCAGGTTTTTTAGAAAGTCCAAGAACTAATTAAATTTTACAAATTTTAATCAGGTTTTTGTATGAAAATAAAACTGAAGTACTCCTTTAGTTAATACGCACGTTACAAACACAAATTACTGTGATTAAATAATGAAATTTAATTTTTTTCTAACCAGCTACACTTTTCTTATTTTAAAGGATGTGTGTCTACATTGAACCACCTCTAATAAAACATTACAATTTACTTCTGTAAGGATAATGTGTGTAATGGGTAATGTGTGTTGTCTGTTTGTTTGTGTACAGTATGATTGTTTGTGTGTTTGTCTGATTGATGTGTGTGTGATTGTGACCAAAATTGTAAAAGGAGAGATAAGAGTAGTCTGTACTTCGGTGTGTGTGCGAACGGTTGTACTTTGAAATTACCTGACATTAAATTATATTTTCATTTTAATTATTTGTTTTAATGTGCCATCCTCTTACAGTTCAGAAGTGGGATTAGGAACTCTTTGTTCTCGTTTTGTTAATATATTCGATAATTTTTCACAACTTATGCAACTTGAAACACATTAGAACTTTAGTGGTTTTAACCGTCTCTCAAAAGGACGCTAAGCTGATAAGTCCGATTAGAGAAGAATTTGACTAATTGTGTTCGAGTAATTCAGTGTGGATGAGAGTGAGCTGCAATTTGATAAATTTTTGTAACTGTATGAAGAAAAGAAGAGTTGGAATTCAAGTTTTTTTATATGTGGAAGCTTTGTGCACATGGCGAGAAATTAAACTGCCATTTTCAAATTCAACTCTTTATTCAGTGATTTATGTTAACACCGTGCTATGTGGTCATCGTGCTTTGTGCCCTGATTGGTGATCATTATTTATGTACTGTGATGTTGTGTTAAATTTTTACGAATTAATATGTGAGCATTATTTTAAAAGAGAAAAAAACCGTTTAGTTCCGTTCGCAGTTTTACGCACACCGAGAGATATTTTGAATAAGTACAGTACGCTTTTATTGTGTTCATATTAGTAAACAGTGAATGTCCTTCAACTATTCTTTCGAGTTTACGTTGTGTCGAAAGATAATAATTATCGCCAGAGTTATAAATTCATTATGGCAGCCGATTTAACTGTTGCTGAATTGAAAAGCATTTTACGATTCAAGAAAATTGCCGCTACTGGAAATAAGAGCGAGTTGATATTACGTCTACAACGGGCTAGTCCAGATGGGTCTTGGATCGAGGAATGGCGGAGAGAAGGAAGACGTGATGATGATAATGATGATGATGAGGATGATGATCAAGGGAAACATCGGTTGCAAAAAGCTTACGATGACATGAAACGTCAGATGGACGCTATGCAGCAGATGATGATAGCGTTAACATCACAATTGCAGTAAGAGAAAACCCAAGGTTCGTCAGATTCTGTTCTCGGAACCGACTCGAGGGTGGAGTCAAACGTCACTACAATGTTGTTAAATTTGGAAACTCCGACTACCTCTGCGAAGGAAAGCGGGATGCCGATTTTGTTTCCAGTGTCGTCTCCTTATGCTGTCCAAGGCGGAGCAACACAATCGGCACAAGTACCTGTTTGTCATACACCAACACTTCAAAATACTGAGGTAAACTCAAGGTTATCAATTCATTCTATCGGTGAGTTATTAGGGACTTTTGATGGAAATAGCCAAAACTTTGAAACATGGTCGCAACCATTACAATTGGTACGAACGACATATAATTTGAGCGATAACACTGTAAGAATTTTGATTAGTAGTAAACTTAAAGATAAAGCTCTTAATTGGTTTCATTCACGTTCGAATCATTTGTTGATGCCAGTAACAACGCTCATTGAGGAAATGAGAAAAATGTTTTTCCCCTACCTTAGTCGAATTGAATTGAGAAAGCAATTCGAAAATGACAAAATTATTTTAGCAAATAGAGCAAATATTGACGAGATAGATTTAATTGATTATTTGATAGAAGGAATTCCCGACGAGTCATTACGAGATCAAGCTCGCATGCAACGTTTCAATTCTAAAGAAAATTTACTTCAAGCGTTTGAAAAAATTTATTTAAATAAAAAATCAACTGAAATAAATAAAAGTAAAGATTATCAAAAAGATTCGAATAATTACAAAGCAAGTAAATTTGATCAAAATAATAAAGAAAATAAAAATGATTCAAGTAATAATAAGTCTTTTGATAAAAGTAAAAAAACGGTGTTATAATTGTAACATGTTAGGTCATATGTCTCATGAGTGTAAAAAAAAGCCGAGGCAGAGAGGTTCGTGTTATCGTTGTGGCTCGATGGAACATACGATTGCAAATTGTCCGGAAAGTAGTAGTAGAAAAACGAGTAATATAGAGATCACAAATGTTGACGTTAGAGAATTAGATAATTCGGAATTTTACCCAGATATTTTATTAAAATTCGAAAATGAAGAGGGCAGTTTTGAGGCTCATTTTGTCGCTTTGTTGGATAGTGGAAGTCCAATTTCATTTATAAAAAATAAATTTGTAAACCCGGATATTGTAGTACCGTTGGGTGAATCGAAGCTTGAGTATCATGGCGTTAATAATTCGAAATTACATATTTTAGGGAAAACAAAAGCCGAATGTGAAATGAAAAATGTTGTTAAGCGAATTGAATTATTAGTAGTAAAGGACAAAACAATGTCGTCGCCAGTAATCCTAGGGCGTGACGCATTCAGGGCTTTTGAATTAAGTATTTCGAGTTCGCAGTGTTTTGAGGAGGAAAAAGATAACCACTTAATGGAAATAATGAATATTGAGATCGATGAATTAAAAATAGAAGATAGTTTAACTATTAACCCGGATATTCCACATAAATTTAAACAACAGTTAAAAAATGATTTTTTTGAAATTTATTTACAATCCGAAAGACCTGAAATGCCAGAAATAGAAACAACCCTTCATTTGAAATTAAAAAGTCATAAAATTTTTCACTGTTCGCCACGAAGATTATCTTATACGGAAAAAAGTGAATTAAAAAAAATAATCGATGATTTATTGAAGCGAAAAATTTTTAGACCAAGTAACGCCGAATATTCGTCAGCCATTGTTCTTGTTATAAAAAAACGGTAAAATTCGAATGTGCATTGATTATAGGATTTTAAATAAATATTTAGAAGCAGATAATTATCCTTTGCCATTAATTGAGGACCAAATTGACGTATTGAAAGGAAAAAAGTATTTCACCTTATTAGATTTGAAAGATGGATTTTTCCATATCAATGTGGCTGAAGATTCAGTTAAGTATACTTCTTTCGTTACGCCGTTTGGGCAGTACGAATTTTTGAAAATGCCGTTTGGATTGAAGGTGGGTCTGAAATATTTTCAAAGATTCGTCAACATGGTCCTCAAAGAGCTAATTGATGCTGGCGATGTAAGTGTATATTTGGATGACATTATGATTGCAACAAAGACTCTTGAACACCATTTGATTATTTTACGAAAAATTTTTAAACTTTTAGTTAAAAATGGCCTCGAGTTGCAATTAGCAAAATGTAAATTTTTTCAAACAGAAGTTGATTATTTGGGGTACAAAATTTCAGAAAAGGGGCGTGCAATCAACGAACGAAGGTCTTAAATCGATAAGAGAATTTCCGGTTCCGAAGGATATACGAGGAGTTCAAAGTTTCCTGGGTTTAACATCGTATTTTAGAAAATTTATCGAATCCTTTTCGTTGATTGCAAGACCTTTATATGAATTACTAAAAAATAAAACTCAATTTAGATTTGGAGAGGAGGAAATTAAAGCATTTAATGAGTTAAAAGAGAAACTTATAGATTCGCCAATTCTTGCAATTTACGATCCGCACGCAGAAACCGAGCTTCATTGCGATGCGAGTTCACACGGTTTTGGTGCGATTCTAATGCAGCGAGGTGTCGATCGTAAGTTTCACCCAATTTTCTATTTTTCGAAGCGTATTACGAACAGTGAAAGCCGTTATCACAGTTTCGAATCAGAAATGCTCGCAATTATTTATGCTTTAGGAAGATTCTGAATTTATTTGCACGGTTTACAATTTAAAATAATAACAGACTGCAATTCTCTTGCTTTGGCTTTAAAAAAGAATGAAATTAATACGAGAATTTCGCGTTGGGTACTCGAATTGCAAAATTATAATTACACTACTGAACACCGATCAGGAACGAAAATGACTCACGTTGACGGACTCAGTCGTTGTTATTTTGTCGCGATAGTTCATGATAACACTTTTGAATCTAATTTAATGATTGCTCAAAATCTTGACGAGAAAATTAAAGTAATTAAATTGCAACTCGAGAAAGCCGAAGGTAAATATTTTGAAATGAGAAATGGAGTCATTTACAAAAAAAATAATGGAAAATTGTTATTTTATGTACCTTCAGAAATGGAGAAAAGCATTTTGTTCAAGTACCATGATGAGTTAGGTCACCTTGGTGTGGAAAAGGTTGTAGAAATAATTCACAAGAGTTACTGGTTCCCGGAATTGCGAAAAAAAGTAGTTGATCACGTGAGAAATTGTTTTAAATGTATTGCTTACAATCCACCCTGTGGAAAAAGCGAGGGAAAAATTCAAAGCATCCCTAAAGGTAATCAACCCTTCGAAATGGTTCATATTGACCACGTGACGATTTCTGATGTACGCGTTCCAAGTAAGAAATATATTTTGGTTATAGTCGACGGCTTTTCGAAATTTGTAAAAATGTATGCTACAAAGACGACTACATCCAAAGAAGCGATTGAAAAACTAAAGATTTATTTCCATTACTATAGTAAATCAAAGATTGTTGTATCAGATAGGGGCACGTGTTTTACCTCTAAAGAGTTTATTGATTTTTTGAATGAATTTGACATTCAGCATGTTAAGGTAGCCACGGGTTCTCCACAGGCAAACGGGCAAGTGGAGCGATTTAATAGAACAATAGCTCCTATGCTTGGCAAATTGTCAGAAATAGATATCGGTAAAAATTGGACAAAAACTATTGCTGAAATTGAATTTGCTTTGAATAATTCGATACATAAGACCACAAAGGAAATTCCGAGTGTTCTTTTATTTGGAATATCTCAACGAGGTAAAGTACACGATCCCATATCTGAATTTATGAATGATTGCGTTAATGGTGAGAGTAGATGTCTAGATTTGGTACGTGATAAAGCGAGTGAAAATATTACTAAGCAACGAATACAAATCAAAGCTCAGGGCGATAAAAAGAAAAAAAATCCTGTTAATTACAATGTTGGCGATTACGTAATGTTAAAAAATTTCGATGCGACAACAGGAATATCTCCTAAACTAAAACAAGATTTAAAGGCCCTTACGAAATAATAAAAGTGTTGAGAAATAATAGGTACGTTATAGCAGATATTCCTGGGTGTCAAGCAACTCAAAAGAAATACGAAGGAATCTGGGAACCCGCGAATATGAGATTGTGGAGAAGGGGACTAGATTAAAAAATGTCCCACACAGCACATGATATTTCCTAAATATTTCCTGAATATTTTACTAAAAGATTGAAATATTTCTGTGCAAAGTTCTAGAAATATTTCTGCAAACAGGAAAATGTCCGCTTATGTGGGAATATTGACGCGAAAGTTGAGAAAATATTTCATTGAAATATTTTGGAAATATTCAACTGAAATGATGCGCACTGGTCGAACTCAGTTTCTATGTCCTGTAGAGCTGCGCAGTAGTTTTTGGCTTACTATATCCTATGGGTTTTAAAATATTTCAGAAAATTCCTATTGGTTTGAAGTGTTTAACAAATTTTTCCATTTTGTGAAATATTTTCACAATATTGCAGAATCTTTATGTGTAATATTGCAGGAATATTTCAATGAAATATTTTCTCAACTTTCGCGTCAATATTCCCACATAAGCGGACATTTTCCTGTTTGCAGAAATATTTCTAGAACTTTGCACTGAAATATTTCAATCTTTCAGTGAAATATTCAGGAAATATTTAGGAAATATCATGTGCTGTGTGGGGTAACTTATTTAAATTTTATTGACGATTCTACCTGTGTAAAAAAGAGAGAAAACAGTGTTCGAGGGCGAACAATTGTCAGGATTGGCCGAACTGTAAGGATACAGTCATGGGTAATGTGTGTTGTCTGTTTGTTTGTGTACAGAATAATTGTTTGTGTGTTTGTCTGATTGATGTGTGTGTGATTGTGACCAAAATTGTAAAAGGAGAGATAAGAGTAGTCTGTACTTCGGTGTGTCTACTTTGAAATTACCTGACATTAAATTATATATTCATTTTAATTATTTGTTTTAATGTGCCATCCTCTCACACTTCGAACATAATATTTCCACTTACACATTGTAAAAAATCTTATTTTCCACTCAAAAAAATATAAAATTGTTGTTAAATAGTTATTATTTGTTAATATAGGAGATTAATATATTTGGATGTCAGGTTAGGTAGTAAAAGTGACAGTTTAAATTTATCTCGTTCACAATTGTGATAAAAGCATGTCTTCCAGTATTTTTCTTACTAATTAGTAGAGCAGACAACTTTACAACTCTTAAAATTGAAAATTCTTTGCTTTTTCGGGTGGTTTAATGATGCCGCACTCACTGTATGCACATGACATTCACAACAAAAATTGTTTATAATAAATTTATGTTAGGTTTAAAATTCTTTATCACATCGGAATATGGAAGTTGACACCCTCTAAGCGAAATAAAACACAAGTTTACTAATTTTTAAAACTTCCTACTTCAATAAAAAAACGTCATTACAATTCCACAAAATTTTTTGTTTTGTACGTGAAAAACAGTTTTTTTTAGTTTTTCTTTGTAATTAATAAACCTACGTGCCAGAAATTTTTAGACATTGTCTGCTTTGGTAAACCTAACTTATATATTGAATAAGAAAAAATCGTTATAAGATAATATTTTTCGCAAAATTATGCTAGAATGTGACCAAATAACATGTAGTATTCAATTATAGAAAGTTTAAGGTATTTGTCGCGTAAATTCGTTTTCGACAGAATTTTTTTAAATTTCACATAATTATTCTTTGGATATTTATCTACAAAATAAGGCCTATTAAAATAAAATTGACCGTCTGTAAGTCTCAAAAAATGAAATCAAAGTTTCGATTTTTTAACATGTACGGTATAGGAAAACCATATGAAAACCACAGATTTTTAATTTTTGCACTCATACTAATCGACAGATTTTTTAGAAAAACTAAAGTTTTATTTATTGAACCAAAATGAACTTTTATAAAAAAAATGAAAATTTTTCACCGTCCTGTTTAAAAGATATTTAACATCAAACTTGAAAAATTATTTTAACATTTACTGTAAATGACAGGTGAATTCGTAAACGTGGCAATAGCGCTTGTTAAATACTACAGCTTGTCTGCTACTTTTGGCGCGAAATTTTAAAGACGGCCATACACCAAACTTGCGACGTTGCCACGATCGTTTCTCATGCGAGAGGTTATGAATATACATTGAGAACATCTGTGTGTCAAACTGTACGTCCGCAAAAGTTTTTCGGAAACTCGCATTCATAATCGTTTCATAAGTACAGTCAACGGATACAAACTTTTAAGAGTGACCAGTCGCGCGACAAATACCTTAAAAGCTATCCATTAAAAAATGTGAAATTTGGAAATTTTCGATTTTTTGAAAATATTTTTATATTTGCATCTTAGTCATAGAATAGTATTTTTTGCAAAATTATCCTAAAATGTGACTAATTAACATGAAATACTCAAGTATAGAAAGTTTAAAAGAAATCCATAAAAAAATAAAAAATTAGGAAATTTTCGATTTTTTGAAAAAATTGATAATTAAGTTAATTATTTTACAATTATAATTAATAAAAAAATTTAAAAATATAATAATAATAGTACATTTAATTAATTGGGTATTAATTATAAAATAAATTTTTTTTATTGCATACATATATATAAACCCTGGCGGGTTTGGTAAACCGAACTCTGACCAAGTTTGGTCGGAGTTTGGTTTGAGGCAAAATAATGCAAAAATTTAGTGAAATATGATGTAAAAATAATAAATAATGTCAAAATAGGCATTATTTAATTGATTCGGGTGAAAATTATATTTAATGAAACAGTAATTATGGAATAATTAAGATTTAAAATATTTTGTGTTAATCTGGCAGTTGAAATAGTGTGCAAAATTCACAAATTGTCGATGAAAATTAGTTTAAAACGTTAAGAAAAAGAGCAAATATATATTCTTTAATATTTAAAGTAATTGATTTATTATATAGTTCTGTTAATTACTGCATATTAACAAGAAAAACGTAAATTAAAATAATAATTTTGTATTCAATTATAAAGTGAAAGTGTATAGTGTCGATAACAGAGGTGTGCAGAAAAATAGCCGCGCTCAAAACACGGTAGGTGGCACTAGTAACAATTTCTCAACACTTAGAGTAGTTGTAATTTAATTATTAAATTTCATTAAAATAGAATATATACTGTGAAATAATTTTAAGAAATTCGGATTTTTGAATTTTTGATAATTTTTGATAATTTTAGATTTTTTACCAAAGAGTCGAGCCTATTTAATAAGTAAAGTATTTTCCAAAAGCACAAAAATAATAAAGCTAAATCCCAAAAAAGAGAGGAAAAAATGTTGAATTTTATGAAATTCGGATTTTTGAATTTTTGATAATTTTATATTTTTTACCAAAGGGTGGAGACTATTAAATAAGTAAAGTAATTTACAAAAGCACAAAAATAATGAAGCTAAATCCTATAAAAGAGGAGAAAAAATTTTAAATTTTAAGAAATTCGGATTTTTGAATTTTTGATAATTTTCTATAATTTTAGATTTTTTACCAAAGGGTGGAGACTATTAAATAAGTAAAGTATTTTCCAAGAGCTCAAAAATAATGAAGCTAAATACTATCAAAGAGAAGAAAAACTGTTGAATTTTAAAAAAATCGGTTTTTCGAATTTTTGATAAATTTTGATAATTTTAGATTTTTTACCAAAGAGTCGAGACTATATAATAAGTAAAGTATTTTCTAAAAGCACAAAAATAATGATGCTAAATCTCATAAAAGAGAGCAAAAAATGTTGAATTTTAAGAAATTCGGATTTTTGAATTTTTGATAAATTTCTATTTTTTACCAAAGGGTGGAGACTATTAAATAAGTAAAGTATTTTTCAAAAGCACAAAAATAATGAAGCTAAGTCCCATAAAAGAGAGGAAAAAATGTTGAATTTTAAAAAAATCGGTGTTTCGAATTTTTAATAAATTTAGATTTTTACCAAAGAGTCGAGACTATTTAATAAGTTAAGTATTTTCAAAAAGCACAAAAATAATGAAGCTAAATCCCATAAAAGAGAGGAAAAAATGTTGAATTTTAAGAAATTCGGATTTTTCAATTTTTGATATTTTTAGATTTTTTACCAAAGGGTGAAGACTATTTAATAAGTAAAGTATTTTCTAAAAGCACAAATATAATGAAGCTAAATACTATCAAAGAGAAGAAAAACTGTTGAATTTTAAAAAAATCGGTTTTTTGATTTTTTGATAAATTTTGATAATTTTAGAATTTTTACCAAAGGGTGGAGACTATTAAATATGTAAAGTGTTTTTAAAGAGCCCAAAGATATTGAAATTAGATTTAAAATTCCACTGGAACTTCGTAAAAATTTGACCTGGAAATCATGGAAAAGGTATAGAATTTTAATTTCGGATTTCTGTAGGAATCCTGTAATAATTTTTCAATTAAGAAAATTTGTAAATAAAAGTAATATAGGATTTTTTTGTGTGTACCTATATAATAATTTTTAGAGTGAATCAGAATATTCTTTATGATCAGAAAAAAAGTCAAAATACTTTTTAGAAATCAGAGAAAGACAAAATAAATATTTTGTAACGCGACTTTTGATTCAAAGAACCCAGTATCTGTCGGTCAATTAAATAAACAAATTCCAATCGATTTAACAACAAAACTCAGGTGAGGTTCAGCCCGGGACAACGGCGGATACCAAACGACGTCGTTGATGGATTGGAAACGGCAAAAACGGCGGTCTAATACTTACTTGTCGTTTCTCCACTGCTCACAGGTCTCGACAAACAACACAAAAATAATGATCGACACGAAAAAAAGAAACCACAAATAACTCAATTAAATGTCTAAGATTTATTCAATAAATTAATAATAAAGTGAGGCAACGCTCGCTATAAATTTAATAAAATAAGTGGAACTCGGAAGGTCTTCTTGTACTCAGGTCGGAAACTGGACTGCTCCTCGCCAACACACGTCCTGCGCAGTTCCCCTCTCTCCATCAGTCCCCTTCGGTCATACCTAAAAACTCGCCCTAAACTAGTCAAAATTCTCAATTCGCAACAAAACGAAACCGGCAAATTCAAATTAGTTCAATGACTCGACCAATACAAAGTCAAGATACCAAAGGTCCATTAAACAAAACCAAGTGACGAACACTTCGTCACAAACTCCCCCCCTAGGCCAAACTTACCCAGGTAAGGTTGCCGATCAAAATCGAACAAGACTAAAAGGGTCAGAATCAAATAAGTCACAACCAACAATATTATGAAAAATAGAAAATTACAAAATTTAATTTTTCTTTCTCTTTGGTCCTTAATACGATCTTTAACAATAAAATAAAAATATCACGTCAATATCAAGTCCAACAAAATAGTTACATAATAATGAGAGATCACATTAATCACCATGAACCTAAAATAATGATTTAACTACAAAATATAAAGAGAAAAACTCAAAACTTAATACTTAAAAATTCTTAGATTTGAGAAAGGCAATACGAGCCTTCTGTGCCATTTCAGGAGGCACTCCAATCAATAACTGATCCAACTCTCTTAATTCCTGCAAAAGATCAGTCTTCGAATCCTCGGTCTTCATGGTCACAGCATCACCTTCCATCTTGTCTTCAGAAAGCTCAACACTCGACAGAGAACTGGCCACGTGCGAAGCCTGATCAGTAGGAAGTACGAAGACCTCCTTCTCGTCAACAACCACCTCAGAGACTTCGATGAGTAACTCAGGTCTCTTCAATTCCTTCTCTCGTCGAGAAATCTCACGCTCGCCAGAATAATTGCCACCTTGAGAACCATTAGCAAGTATTTCCTCCCGTGGTCGTTGGAACCCATCGTAGGCGCCCTCACCAAAACGGCTACGCAGATATTCTCTATAACGAACGGCACATCTCGGACACTCCGCAACTCTAACGTCAGCTCTGCCACAATTCAGGCAAAATAACTCCAACGGTTTCGGGCAGCTCCTTTGCATATGGCCCTTCTTCCAGCAGTTAAAACATGCTCCTGGGGGAGGGTCCAAATCACGGTCGGTCATAATCGGGTCAAGATTACCAAACATGGTCCCAGTGGTCTTAATTGGCAATGCAGGAGATTGCTGTTCACGAACCACACGTTGCACCACTGATTTGATCACAGGCGCTTCATCAGGCAAAAGATCAGGGTCAAAAGAGGTCGCAAGGGCATCAATGCCCAATTCCTGTGGTACAGCCAACACATCAGGCAAATCAGGATCTCTAGCCCCAACATAATCCTCCAGTTTTAATTGAGGAGCACGTTTCTTCTTCCGAGCCTCCTTCTGACGAAGTTTCGGTTGAACCTCATCCTTCTCTACCACTAAACTGGAGCCATCCACCGTGTTAAGCAAATCTGCCACTGCTTTTCGGCTCTCCCACTCCTGGCGACTCTCCCCCTTCTTCCTCCGCACAGAATTGTCCTCCGTCGATAGTCCACCCTTTATTGGTTTTAGGACCTTCGGAATAGCACCTAGGTTCCTCGACGTGCTGGGTTGAGACATTTGGTCCTTTGTCTCCTCGACACTGGGCACCACGGGCAAAACTGGTAGCGGCAGAGAAATCCTCACGGCCTCACCCACTGCTCCTATTTCGTCTTTTCTCACCGACCTCTCCCTCTTCTCCTTCTTAGCCGCAAACTTCTCATTCCAAAGGGCCAAGATCTGCTTGACCTTACCCTCTCTTCCATATTGAGGAATTTTCTTTGATCCTCCGTCAAACTCCGGCAACGCCCGTGCTGCTACTTCCTTTCGACCAGACCAACCTGGCCTCCTGGCGAAAGTCTTTGGTGGCATTACTTCGGTCGTTCGGATCCTCTTAGTCGGAGGCGACAAAGACTGCTCGTCCTGTTCCCTGGACATTCACGAATTGCTAAAAGAATAAGGAAATTAGAAATCAAGTTAAACAGATTTAATTATTATTACGAGGAGGAATATAACGCTTTAAGTCAGAGACGTGCACTTTCGCCACACGACGATTATTTTCATTCGCCAATTCTTAAATGGAATCCGAAAGCTGCTTAATAATCAAATACGGACCCTCGAACTTAGGTGCTAATTTGGCCGAGAATCTCTGGGCCGCATTAGACAATTTATGTGTACGGCATAACACTACGTCACCCTCACAAAATACCGCCGTTCGTTTGTTCCTATTATAATAAGTAGTCTGTTTCTGTTTTTCCCGGTCAATGAATCTAGCCACTAGGTCTCTTAACGCGTCTAACCTCTTTATTCTGTCCAACCAAACCTCTGGGTCAAGTCGTTCTACGGTCGAATGAACTTCTACCTCCCTACGCAAACTTTTGGCCGGTCGTGGTTGACGTCCAAAATTCAGAAATGCAGGAGATACTTTGGTTGTAGCCTGCACTGCAGTATTCACCGCATCAGCACCAACGAATGTTGCAATCATGATCTTGATTACACGGTTACTTCTCTCCACAGGGTTTGCCTGGGGATGATAGGGCGGGGTCGTAAGATGTTGAACACCATATTCTTCCAAGGTAGTTTTTAGAGTTTTATTGTCAAACTCTTTTCCATTGTCCGTCAGAAGGAATCTCGGCGTCTCCCAACGAAACACAACTAACTCCTCGAAAGCTCGTGCAATGGATTTACCATCAGCCTTTCTCAGGGGTTTAACTTCCACCCATCGAGAAAACAGGTCCTGGAAAACAACCAAATATTTATGTTGACTTCGACTAGGTGGAAACTCCATACAGTCGGCAGCTACCACCACCCAAGGTTGTTCAACGATCCTCTGTCCCATTAACCCCATCGGTCCTTCTTGAGAAACTTTGTATAACTGACACTCCGGACAAGATTTCATAAACTGTTGCACATCATACCAAACTCCCTGACAATAATACTCCCTGGTCACACGTCGGTAGGTCTTATCGATCCCCAAATGACCAGCCGAAATCTCCGCATGTGCTTCTCGCATTACTCTCTCTTTATACTCGTCAGGAACAATTAATTTCCAACTTTCCCCTTCATCTTTAAACGGGCTCATCAAAGGGTCTATTCTTTGTCTGTAAAGTCTATTGTCTTCCACTCTCCATCCTAAAAAACGTTGTGGAAACTTCTCTACTAATTCCTTTCTTCTCAGATACCACGGGTCATTAATTAGGTCAAATGCTGCACATTCACCTTCATCCTCAAATAGTCTTGAAAGTGCATCCGGTACATAATGGAGAGCTCATATTCGATGAACAATTTGGAAATCCCATTGTTGCATCTCTAAAGCCCAGCGTGCAAGTCTACCCGAAGGTTCTTTGAGATTCTTAAGCCATTTAAGCGCACTATGGTCAGTAATCACCTCGAAATTCGTTCCCTCTATATAAGGACGGAACTTTTTAATGGCCCAAAGCACTGATAAGCATTCTTTCTCGGTCACACTATAGTTTTTCTCTGCTGACGTCAAAGCTTTACTAATGTATACAATTGGGTGTTCACCATCCTCCGATTCTTGGGTCAACACCGCTCCAATAGCGAAGTCGCTAGCGTCGCACTGGATTGTAAACGGTTTAGTGAAGTCAGGTCTAGCTAAAACTGGTGCCGATACCAATTTCTCCTTCAAGGTCAAATATGCTTCCTCTTGCTCTGTACCCCATTCCCAGGTCTTGCCCTTATGCAATAGTCGCAACAATGGTACTTTAAGGTCACTATCGTTCTCAATGAACCGTGAATACCAGCCCACCATTCCCAAGAAACGTCTTAATTGTTTCTGGTTTTGTGGTGCTGGGTAATTCACTACAGGCGCTATCTTGTCTGGGTCTGGTCGTAAACCCTTATTGTCTAACACATATCCGAGATATGTCACCATTGAGCATCCAAACTCACACTTTTCCGGATTCACCACAAGGCCTGCTTCCGCGAGTTTTTCAAGAACTATTCTTAACCATCGTAAATGTTCCTCATAACTATCGGTTACTATAATAATGTCGTCGAGGTAACCAAATACAACTGGTTCGAATTCGGGTCCAAACAGGGCGTCAATAAGTCGTTGAAAGGTCATTGGTGCGTTGGTCAGCCCAAAAGGCATTCTTTTAAACTGGAACAACCCCAGACCAGGGACCGAAAACGCTGTAAACTTTTTGCTATTCGCCGCCATTGGTACCTGATGATAGGCTGCTTTTAAATCTATCTTCGAGATATAGCGTGCTCTCCTTAATTTACCCAAAATGGCGTCGACGCTAGGTATTGGATAAGCGTCCTTCATGGTCACTTTATTCACGTCTCTGAAGTCGAAACACAGTCTCAATGTCCCATCGCTCTTCTTTACTACAACTGGTGCTGTAGACCATTCGCTCTCTGCTCTCTCAATGATCCCCGCATCCAATAGCTTCTTGACTTCCTGTATCAACCAATTGAGCATAAAGGGCGACATCCTCCTAGGCCTATGTTTAATTGGCGTCCGGTCCGTCACTCTTATATTATGCTCGGTCATATTGGTCATCCCGTGTTCTCGTCCCGGTGGTATAACTAATTCGTCTACTATTTTCTGGACATCTCGTCGTTGGTCTTGATTCAATTCGCAAATTCCCGCACACTCCGCCATAATAACTACTTCTTTTTCTTGATCTGAAATATTGTTGAACTCGTGCCAACCCTGATTGCTCACTCTCCACAGTCCCTTGCCCAATTAAACGTCCATGTCCATTTAGCGACAAAAATCCATTCCCAGGATCAAATCCTGGGTTAATGAACTTACTGCTTTTAACTCAAATGATTGAGTGCAACCATCAATTGACAACCACAGTCTTAATTTACCCAAGGTCCGTGTTGATCCACCAATCACACTTTGAATCTCTGAGTCTGTTTCCTTCAATTTTTCCTTGAATTTGGCAGCCAGTTCCGGTCCAACAACTGAAATCATAGCTCCAGGGTCAAATAAGGCCAAATAAGGCTGGTCTGCAATAAACACTTTCAGGAAATATCGATTCTCCGTCCTTGAACCATCAATAATCTCGTAGTCGTTAGGAGGCTCTGCTACATCCACTGTAGCTTCCACCCTCCCCTGGACTACACGTGGTGATTGATTGTCAACACTGTAGTTCTCAAAATTTTCCCGCACGATCGCTGTCACTGCATCCTTAATCCTATTCGCTTCGCCACCTCTGGCGTCCTTTTCTCTCGATAATGGTCTTTCAAATACGTCTGTCGACTTATTCATCGCACTCTCGTTATGGCGGTGATCTCGCTCAGACTTCTCAATATTCGATTTTTCTAGGTCGGTCTCTCTAACTGTCTCTACTATCGATTGGTCATAATTTTCTGTTCCGGTCTCTATATCGGAATATTCTATGTCCTTGAGGTGAATAAAACTCTCTTCTTCAACTCTTGACAAATTCGAATTCCAACCCTGACTCAAGATTGGGGGGGAAGGTTGTTGCTCACTCCCCCCCCTTGTGCGTTTCCCAAAATTTGTCTAGCTATAACACAATTCGGACAGCGTGCGAATACAGTCCCTGGGGTCCCACAGACTTGACATGATCCACCATAAGCTTGAGGCTGTCGATTCGGGCATTCATTTGCATAATGGCCCTTACCTTGGCAAGAATAA
The DNA here is from genome assembly GCA_032872505.1 of Leptopilina syphax. Classification (NCBI taxonomy): domain Eukaryota; kingdom Metazoa; phylum Arthropoda; class Insecta; order Hymenoptera; family Figitidae; genus Leptopilina; species Leptopilina syphax. The sequence goes on along the minus strand of CM065471.1, from coordinate 17,850,315 downwards.
CAAATCCTATTTGGACACTGCGATGCTCGATGACCTACTAATTGACAAACATTACAGGTTCCGACAAACTGTCGTTGGTCATTCCCAGGTCTTTTATTTCTTGCACCATAATTTCCTCCCGCTAATTGTCCAGGATTCATTACTGATGCCTGTGGCATGACTTGCGCAGGCCCAGTTGGTTGTCCGAACTGTACTCCTTTGGTCTGTCCTCATGACGGTGTTATTGCATCGACATTCTCAACCTCACATGTTGATGTCTTCTTGGTCTTTTTCTTCGCATTTTTCTTGGTCTTTTTCAGGGTCGTCTTACTAGTCTCTTTCTCTGAATCTGAAGATGACATCTCCAACAGTGCGTCCAATTTAGAGGGTTTAGTCGTACCTCTAGGGGCCGCTGAAGGAAATCTCATCTTGTCTTTGGTCGGTGGAGGGTCATATCTTCTATCGATATCTTTGATCCTCTCATATCTCCTCAGTACTCTCTCTACTTCGGCCACGTTCTCAACATCATGGGCCGATAGATAACGACGGTATTCCGGGGTCAGTCCTCGATATAAGAACCTTAAAAACTCGTCCTCGGTCACTGGATATCGGAAATGTCCCGCAATCAGACGTAAACTCATCACATAGTCTGAAATACTTTCGCCCTTAGCTTGAGTTCTGTTCTTCAACTCGTCCCACACATCGTCATCTTCGATAATTGAAGCAAATTCTCTCAAGAATAATTTTTTAAAGATCTTCCAGGTCTTAATTTCATCTTTATTAATCCTAAACCATATACTCGCTGACTGTCGTAAAATACTGGGTACAGCCTTTAGAAGTTCCTGGTCTGAAATACCGAAACATTCGTTGAGCCTTTGGATAAATTCTTCTGGGTCTTCTTTTTCTGATGCTGTAAATTTTTCGTCCCAGTCCTTCAATGCTTTAACAGTCTTAGAACTTAAAGTTGTATATGCTCCATGTCCGGACCATGTTTGAGCCCAATTTGAAAGGTTATCGATATCGGAATCGAAATCACTATCCACAAACAACGGAGATCCAGACATCGTTCTCGAATTGTTCTCACTTGGTCTTCTCGAGTTACATCTTTGTTCTCCCATTTTCACTGTATTTTGTGCATTTCCACTCGGAATGTCCAGTTTCTTCGGTCGGTGATCCCATCTCGCTCGTCTTTCCCACTCCTCTTTTTCAGGTGGGGATAAAACTCTTCTGTTGACGTATATTTTTCCCTCTCGGCGCTGATCTGGAAACTCGTCTGCAGGATTCTTATGGCTCACTTGCTTATTCGGACGTTTGGGTATTGCTCCTGCGGTCACGTCGGTCATTTGGAACGGTGGCTCTGTAACTTTCCAGTTATTCACCCGGTCCTTCCGCAGATCGAACAAATCGCTCTGCTCTCCAGGATATAACCAATTCACCTCGGTATTGCTACGATGAGAAAACATCGCACCCACATTTTGTCCGAAATGCATCCTAGTATCCCTGTGACTCAGGCTCCATACACTCGGCGTTTGACTGGTCGTTACACGATTTCCAGAAGTCGTACAGGTCACATTGGTCGAAGTATTGGTTGGACATACATACACTGGGGTGTCCACGGTCGGCACAGTTCCATCTATAGTGGATATGGACCCATTATCAATCGCTGATACCACTATATCACTAGCCTCTGGTCGTCGGTCATCCCCACTGCCTGGGTTGGTGTCACTCGATAGACAATTATTAATTTCGCTGACAGGTCGGTCTTCACCCCCCGCTGCCCCCTCTAATTCACGGTCATTCTCGTTCGTGACTCCAGTTTCCGGCTGAAGTTGAAGGCATTGGTCCGATATTGCTTCTAGAGGCCATGTCTCGCTAGACTCGGCCAGGTCGAATTTTTCCATCCATGGCACGAAAACTTTTTCCCCTAATAAAATTCTAGCGCGTAGTCGCAATAGTCGCTCACGCAACACTTGCGCTGTTCCCTTGAGACTACACTGCTGGCTACGAAGTTCATCAACCACCTCATCGATAGGCGTCTCTAGAATACCAGTCCAAATCGCTCTCGCTTCCCGTAATTCCAACAATCTGGCGAAATGTCGGCGATACGACTCCATGTTTCTCGCCGTTAATAATATAACGTCCCTTAAAAGGGAATATAACTCGCCACGATTCGACAGGATTAAAAATTTTATTAAACAGTACAAATCATAAGATTAAAAATCAGACTTAACACTTTACTCAAACTTTTTATTTTTTTTTATTCGTTTGATTATACACATTAAATGTCTCCCTCGTGTTCACTTTAACTATGACGCACGAAAAGACGCAACACATAATTTTACTTGGCTATATTCTGGTCAAAAATCAATATGTCCGCGCAATAATACATAAACAGAAAAATTTCTATTTGTGCCTGGTCGTTGGTCAAAATAAAAAAAAAATATTAATTGAGCGGAAACATCGGAATTAACAAAAATTTTAATATAGCCACACCCTATACACTATACACTTCATTTTACGAGTTAAAATCAATTTCAAATAATCTCATTATTGAAATTTTGGGTCGTAAAATTATTTCACTATACACACGTATATAAAACACTAATTATTTTATTTTATTATTTAACCCGCGGTCCAATAAAATAAAATTTCACGTCGTTACTCATATCGAAAGCATGGTCATATTACAGGAAAACGGAAGCGTCCGACATTTTGTTCCACCACGGACACCCGTGCGAACACCGTAAATTCTCTAGTCACGTCGTGACGTCACATCCGCCCCAGCACGTGTTGATTATTATAACCTTTTTTCGAATTTTTTTCGCGACGAATCTAACCCCCAAAACATAACTCACTCGTTCTCACAACGGTCTCAAAGAAAAAAGATAATAGACAGGTCGTTACACACCTCCTCGTCAAACAATAAAATAGAAAATATTAAACTCTCGTCTTCAATCCATCAAAGCGTCCCTTACATGGCGCGGCCCCACGTTGGGCGCCAAAATTGTAACGCGACTTTTGATTCAAACAACCCAGTATCTGTCGGTCAATTAAATAAACAAATTCCAATCGATTTAACAACAAAACTCAGGTGAGGTTCAGCCCGGGACAACGGCGGGATTTAGCTTCATTATTTTTGGGTTTTTGGAAAATACTTTACTTATTTAATAGTCTCCACCCTTTGGTAAAAATAGAAATTTAAGGTAAATCCGGGGGAGATGGCCATAGTTTTTTTAAAGTAGTGTAAAATTTATAAAAAAGCTTTTTTTGTCTAAACTTTTATTGATAATTAAACATAGAACACTTAACTTGAAAATAAAGAAACATAAAATAAAATATTTTCATTGCAACAATCTTAAAATTTACATTTTCGAAAAAGTGCATTTGGCCATTTCTCTGGAATGTCCGGGTGAGATGGCCACATGTGTTCGGGAGAGATGGCCACTACCTATAATTTTTGGCTTTTATCTTAAATTTAATTTTTAATCGTTCACATCACTTTCCTCTTTTTCTGGTCGCATTTTGAAAATTTTTTATGGGGTTCAAAGCAGTTTTCATGTAGCCACAAGTGTCAAATTCTGCATTGAATTCAATCTTCAATTAATGTCGTTCGGTTGTAACTTTTAGCACCACCTACGAATAAATCTCCATCTCTGGTGTCAATTAGATCAATTATTTTGTTCTCAGACATTTTTAATTTGCTTTTCTTTAATATTTCTCAAGTATCTAACATTAACATAAAAAAATTTTAAATAAAAGTCATTAATGGCCATCTTACCCAAAAATTCATGATAAAAGTAAACATCAAAATATTAAATAAATAAAATAATTTTTCCTTTCATTTTTCGTTTATATCGAAGCGTGGGTTATACACTACTCAATAAAACTTAAATTTAAAAATTATGTTAACAAATAACAATATAGCAACAAGAAATCTGAAATTTTCAAATTATTTTGGACCCATGCAAAAAAAATAAACAAGGATTACACTTACAGCTTCATTATTTTTCATCAAATTATTCTTTAGATTTATTATTAATCACAAAAGGTTGAAGAATAACCTATAAAAAGTGATAATTCTTTACAAATTTTGTAAAATATTCGAACTGGCCATCTATCCCATTTGGCCATCTCCCCCGGACTTACCCTATCAAAAATTCAAAAATCCGAATTTCTTAAAATTCAACATTTTTTCCTCTCTTTTATGAGATTTAGCATTATTATTTTTGTGCTTTTAAAAAATACTTTACTTATTATATAGTCTCGACTCTTTGGTAAAAAATCTAAAATTATCAAAATTTATCAAAAATTCGAAAAACCGATTTTTTTAAAATTCAACAGTTTTTCTTCTCTTTGATAGTATTTAGCTTCATTATTTTTGAGCTCTTGGAAAATACTTTACTTATTTAATAGTCTCCACCCTTTGGTAAAAAATAGAAAATTATCAAAAATTCAAAAATCCGAATTTCTTAAAATTCAACATAATAATAATAATAATAATAATAATATTAATAATAATAATAATTGTTGTCATTATTATTATTTATTTAATTATTCATGAAAAATGACAAACAAAAATAAGATGAATTTATTTTTTGGAAATCAATTCTGCTATTGCCACTGTATATTGACTATCCGAAAAGCATTGATGTCACTGCATATACAGAGAATTTTGATTGTTTTAATTTGTTTTATAATAAATTGCAGATAAATGTTAATCACGAATATTAAATAAATATATTCAATAGTTAAAACTTTAGTTTATTTCACAGTATATTATATTTTAATGAAATTTAATAATTAAATTACAACTACTCTAAGTATTAAGAAATTGTTACTAGTGCCACCTACCGTGTTTTGAGCGCGGCTATTTTTCTGCACACCTCTGTTATCGACACTATACACTTTCACTTTATAATAGAATACAAAATTATTACTTTAATTTACGTTTTTCTTGTTAATATGCAGTAATTAACAAAACTATATAATAAATCAATTACTTTAAATATTAAAGAATATATATTCGCTCTTTCTCTTAACGTTTTAAACTAATTTTCATCGACAATTTGTAAATTTTGCACACTATTTCAACTGACAGATTAACACAAAATATTTTAAATCTTAATTATTTCATAATAATTACTGTTTCATTAAACATAATTTTCACCCGAATCAATTAAATAATGCCTATTTTGACATTATTTATTATTTTTACATCATATTTCACTAAATATTTGCATTATTTTGACTCAAACCAAACTCCGACAAAACTTGGCCAGAGTTCGGTTCACCAAACCCGCCAGGGCACGTGGACAATCGCGGTTGACACATCTTATTATACCAGTTACAAAGTCAAGCACATTACAACTGTCAATGAAATCACTTTGAACAGATGAGCCACTTTCATTTCTTTTTTCATCCTTTTCTTAAGTAACTTGGATTTTGATTGGTCAATTTTTGTTTTGTCACCAGCAAGCATTTGATTTACAAGGAATTAAAAGGCATTAGATAGATCACACATTTATTCCACTTTAAGTGATTAAAAAGTATTCATTCTAATATTGTAAACTTTGGGCATTGAAAAGGATTCGTTTTATAGACGAATTTAACCTTATAGAAGTATTCAAATTTAGCGGACAAAAAAGGAATTCAGAAGTATTTAAAACTTTCGTCTTCCTATTGATGATGAAATAATTTTTAATACCTTTTTATTCAAGCCTTCTTACCGGGTAACATTTAGCCCCAGTCTTCCCTATTCATATGCAAAATATTTGATATTTTTCCATTCAAAATATGATAACGAAGATGTTCAGCAAGGATTGAAAAAAAAATTTCCTGACGTTTTACAAATTTTATTACTACTTTTTTGAGAAAAAATTAATTATTAATTGTAAAATTATATTAATAAAAAACAAAATACTTCACAAAAATTCAACTACTTTTAAGAATTTAAAAAAAAATCAATTTTAAAAATAATTTAATTTTAATAAATAACAATATTCATTACAAGAAATCAATTATTTTAAAAATAATTAAATTCTTTGAACCCGTGCAGAAAAATGGTGAGGGCCCTCGGCGGGGCCCTCGTGGATTGCCCTCTTGCCATGTGGAATCCATAATGGCAATCCACGCGGAGCCCTCGAAGGCGTGACATGCTTTCCCTCATGGGTGCCCTCGAGGAAAATCCTCATGGATTCCATATGGATTTTCCACGCGGTGCCCTCGTGGATTTCATAAAGTGCCCTCAACTTTATTTTCAATTAAATTAATAAATTAATTATTTATTAATAACAAATTAGTCCAATTATTGACAAATAACATTCTTATTTAACAATTTTTACTTTTTTAATTAAATCGTGACCAAAAAAAAAAAAAAATCTGACGCACGCGGGAATTGAGCCTACGACCTACTGACTACCAGACAACACTCTTACCACTATGCTACGGGACCTACTTGGAAATTTTTGCTTTAATGTAGGTGAGTTGCTGACTTGCTTTTGATGATTCAATAAATTATTTATTAACACTAATACACCATGACAAATAATTAAATAGTTTAATAATAATAATAATAATAACAATATCAATAATATAATAATAGACCATAAATATTCATAAATTAATATTTTTATAATTTCAAAAAAAAAAAAAAAAGTCAAAACATTTGTGTTAAAAACGCGTTTTTCATTGTTTAAAATCATTATAAACATTAATTTGTTGATGAAAAAAAAATATTTTTTTTTGGACTTAGAAATTTTTTCTAGTTAATGATGTGGGCAATCCATGAGGGCCCTCGCGTGGGCCCTCATGGATTTGCCCTTAGGTAAGTTCAATATTTTCAAAAAAGTAACATTAAATATTTGTGAAAAACGTGTTTTTCATTGTTTAAAATCATTATAAACATTAATTTGTTGATGAAAAAAAAATTTTTTTTTTTGGACTTAGAAATTTTTTCTAGTTAATGATGTGGGCAATCCATGAGGGCCCTCGCGTGTGGGCCCTCATGGATTTGCCCTTAGGTAAGTTTAATATTTTCAAAAAAAGTAACATTAAATATTTGTTAAAAACGTGTTTTTCATTGTTTAAAATCATTATAAACATTAATTTGTTGATGAAAAAAAAATTTTTTTTTTTGGACTTAGAAATTTTTTCTAGTTAATGATATGGGCAATCCATGAGGGCCCTCGCGTGGGCCCTCATGGATTTGCCCTTAGGTAAGTTTAATATTTTCAAAAAAAGTAACATTAAATATTTGTTAAAAACGTGTTTTTCATTGTTTAAAATGATAGTAAACAATAATTTTTTGTTGTAAAAAAAATTTTTCGTTTGGACTTAGAAAAATTGTTGAGCAGGGCATTCATAATGGCTAAGAGCAGGGGCCCTGCTGGTGCCCTCGTAAATTTCCATAACTTTGTGATAGGATTTCTGGAAAAATGTCACTTAATGTTTATTTCAGGTGCTTTAAAACGTAATTTAATGCATTCTGAACTAAAGTTTTTCAACAAAAAAATTTTTTTTTTAAAACTTAGATAAATTTTTGAGCAGGGCAACCGAAAGGGCAAAGAACGGGGCCCTTGCTGGTGCCCTCGTGGATTTCTCCTCATGGATATTCCACGAGGGCCCCCGACGGGGGCCCCGGAGCTGTGGGGCTCGAACGTGGCTTTTTCCACACGGGAAAAAATTCAATTATTTTTAAAAATTTTAAGGAATATCAAGAATTCAAATATCTTTATAAGTAGTAAAATTTTTTACCAAAAATTAAATTAGGTACTTTCAAAAAATTTATTAAAATTCTTTGTTAAACTTAAATTATTTTGAAAAAATTTATTTACTCAATTAAATAATAATATTCATTACAAGAATTCAATTATTTGAAAAAACATTATCGAAAAATTTAATTATTGAAAATAATTTTTGATACAATTATACGAAAGCACTAAATTACTTTCATAAATAATAAAATTTCATTTAGGAAATCAATTATTTTTATCGCAGAATTTCAAATATTTTTAATGCCTACAATTTTATATAAATTTTTCGAAAACTGCAATTTATTCTTAAAAATGTTATTAAAACTTAACGAAAGAATTTGATTTTAGGAAACATTCACTTATTCAATAGAATAATAAAATTAGTTGCAATAATTCAATTATTTTCATAAATGACTTTTAATTCGTCGTACAAAATAAGTCATTTTTAAAAATTTTTAAGTAATTCTACAAAAAAATTAAATTTCATCTTGATAAACCAAAAAATTCTCCCCATAAAGTCAATTATTTTAAGGAATTTTAATAAGATTCTTCTCCAAAATTCAATTATTTTTATAAATATCAAAATTTATTGCAAAAATTCAAATACTTTGAAAAGTAATAGTATACTTTGTACAAATTAAATTATTTACAAATTTTTTATAAATTTCTTACAATTAAGTTATCTTTAGAAATAGAAAACGAAATTCTTCTAAAGTATTCAATTATTTTCAAAAATTTTAATAACATTATTTAAAAAGTTCTAAATTATTTTCAAAAATTATTATAAAATTCTTTGATGTCATCAATTTCAGTAAAATTTTAATTAAATTCCTTAAAAGAAATTAATTTTTTTCAAAAAAAAATTCTTCGTAAAAATTAAATTTTAAGAAACATTCAATTATTGAACAATTTATTTATTTTTGTAATTAAATAATTGAATTCTCGTAAAATTTTCTAATAAAAATTTATTTAAAAATAAATTTCGTTTAAAATTTTAGATAATAATAATTTAATATTAAAAGCATTATAGCACAAATAAAAATTTAATTATTTCTATAAAGAAATAATTAAATTTTGAAAATGTTAGCAAATTAAAATCTTTAAAAATTGAAATTTTTCGTACTTTCAACCAATAATTAATTTAAAGAAGAACTTTAGTTAAACATTCTTGAAAATAATTCTAGAAAATAACAATTGAATTTAAATGGTAAAAATAATTTAGAAAAAATTAGAGTAACAATATTCTTATATAAAATAATAATTTTATCCCTAGGTTATCTTTAATTATTAAAAAAAAATAATAAATCGACAAAGACTTCTTCATATTTAAAATAATATTCTTATAAGTTTTTAAATTTTAAAATTTTTTTTTAAATCTTAATTCCTACAGAAAAATAATAATAAATAAATATTTCTTTAAAAATAAAGTTATTTGTATTTTTGAATAATTTTTCAATTATTAAGAAAATTCGTAAATAAAAGTAATAGAAATTTTTTTTGTGTGTACCTAGGTATCTAATAATTTTTAGAGTGAATCAGTATATTCTTTAGGATCAGAAAAAAAGTCAAAATTCTTTCTAGAAATCTGAGAAAAACAAAATTAAATAGTTGTGCCAACCCAGTTTTAGCAAGTATTGAAAAATTTAAAATTATTAAAAAATGAAAAATCTTTTATTTTTATATTCAAAAATTTTGATAATTTATTAGAAATTTGTTTATACAATCCAACTAAAATAATATACCTATTAAGGTAGTATTCTGGTCTGTTTTTCCGAGTAGGATAAAAAAGAAAGTTTGTAACAAAGTGTTTCGTTACTTACTCTGCCTAATTTGCCATGTGTATAGGAAAAGTATTTTCAGAGTTAAGAGAATCGTTTGTTTGTCTCTTTCTTATCAAAGGTCTGTCTCGTTTGTTATCAAGTCTCTTGTATATTTCTTTCGTATCAGCGTGTGAGGAGCTGTGGTTTTCGTGAAATCAGAATTTAAATGATTTTGCGCATGATTAATTGCACAGGCACACAAAAAAATAAAAAACCCAGAGGTCACTCCCCTATCCCTATGTTTTTGGGGTCGCTGAAACCGAATATGACCATGAAAAATTTTTCTCATCGGCCATTTTCCCGCTACCATCCCCTTACACCTGCTCCCGGGGGTTGGAATTTCAGTTTTAAAAAAGTGGAGTAGGGTGTCTATTCCTATGTTTTTTGGGTCGCTAAAACCAAAAAAGACTACCAAAAACAAATTCTTCCCTCCCTTAACCCTCTACAACCCCCTTAACACCCGAAAGGTGAGGGGTCGAAATTCGAATTTTCACGAAAAGTCGATTACGGTGTCTAAACCTACGTTTTTTGGGTCGCTGATACCAAAAAAGACTACCAAAATCAAATCCTTTCCACCCTCGACCCCCTACAACCCCCTGCAATAATTTTTGATAATTAATATTCAATTTATAATTTCCCAAAAATCGGTTCGTTTTATTTGAAAAAAATTATTGCAGGGGGTTGTAGGGGGTCAGGGGTAGAAAGGATTTGATTTTGGTAGTCTTTTTTGGTTTTAGCGACCCAAAAAACGTAGGTTTAGACACCGTAATCGACTTTTCGTGAAAATTCGAATTTCGACCCCTCACCCCGGGGTTGTAGGGGGTTAAGGGAGGAAAAAATTTGTTTTTGGTAGTCTTTTTTGGTTTCAGCGACCCAAAAAACATAGGAATAGACACCCTACTCCACTTTTTTTAAAACTGAAATTCCAACCCCCGGGAGCAGGTGTAAGGGGGTAGTAGCGGGAAAATGACCGATAATAAAAATTTTTCATGGTCATATTCGGTTTCAGCGACCCCAAAAACATGGGGATAGGGGGGTGTAACCTCTGGGTTTTGACTATTTTATTTTTTTGTGTGCCTGTGTTGTCAGCGTACGTCACATGGCCAGCGACCCTTTCTAGGTTTCTTTCAGGTGCCATTCCGTGGGGATAAAAAAAAGGGTTCTTCCGAAAATTGCGAATGAAAAGCAAGGAAGCCTACTGGGGACAATCAGATGGTTCGACACTTACTTGCGGGTTCCGAGAAGTCGTGACGCGGTTTTTGACGAGTGTCAGAATCGAGAGATATTTGAGAGTTTGATTTCTTATTTTGTAATTTGTTAATTATTTCGAGTTTTTATTAATAAATAGTTATTGTTTGTTAATTCTGTGTTTTAATGTGTTTTGCGTTCATTGTGGACCAGAGAAGAGTGCCAAAGAGTAGAGAATATTGGTAGCGTCTCAACGGTCGTGTTTGAAAAGTTCGTTTGGTTGTTTGTTGACTGGTTTGCATCACGGCATCGTCTTGGAAGAATTCCTCGATGAGATTTTGTGTTTTTTTGAGGAAGCTGTAGTTGCGAGTAGCAGAGTGTTTCTTGGACGCGGGATTCGATGCAAATGTTTCCGGTTGAATATTTAAATATATTAATTTGATTCATTAGTAATCCCTACGTCACAAGTTTAACACTTTTAGTATTTACTTTTGTTGCAACTTGTTTATTAATGTTTAAGGGGCATACCTAGTGTGAGTGACTGAAAAAAACTTTGATTTTTAGGAATTTTTTTCAGGGAAATTATTGCATCTAATTTTTTTTTAAGTTTTGTACATGTATATTTGTATAAATAGTGAACATTTTGTAATTTTTTCAAAGAAAAATATTTGTTTTTTAAAGAGTTATTCGCTATATCCAAAAAAAACTAGTTTTCCCACTGCTGCAGTGATTGCGGCCTTCTGAGTGACTGAAATCAAAAAAACCGAAAAGATTATTAAACTAGAAGATATTGGCCGTACAATAAGGCTCCAGTTTTTTTATTTGATGAAAAATAAAATTTTGGGATGCCAAAAACCATCGGATTTTTTTGGCGAAATTGAAAAGCTTTTTTCAAAACTCCGCCATTTTGTTGCAATTCAATATTTTTTGACATCCGAGGGTCATTGTACGGCAAATATCTTCTAGTTTAATAATCTTTTTGGTTTTTTTAATTTAGGTCACTGAGAAGGCCGCAATCACTGCAGCAGTGGGAGAACTTTTTTTTTTCGTTACATAGGAGATAGCGAATAACTTTTTTAAAAAAAGATATTTTTCTTTGAAAAAATTACAAAATGTTCACTATTTATACAAATGTACATGTACAAAACTTTAAAGTAAATTAGATGCAATAATTTCCCTGAAAAAAATTCCTAAAAATCGACGTTTTTTTTCAGTCACTCACACTAGGTGTGCCCCTTAAAGAATACAGAAAAAAATTACGAAAAAAAAATTAAAATTTTTTTAAGTTATAAACTGGTGAAGTGCGGACTGAAAAAAATAAAGTGCGAACTGGTTGACAGTGTGAAGACTTTTGTAATGCTCTAAAAGGTGGATTCCACGTCAGTTCAACACACTTATTTTCATGACTTGTTGGGATTTGGCTGTACTTTTGTAAATTTATTACTTTTATAGTGATAAACAACTCCACCAAATATTTTTTCAAAATTTTAAAAATTACCAAAAATATAGCATTTTCAAAATTTTTGTCTTTTTTTTAAAGTGCTATATCTTTGGTTCTAATTAACCGATTTTGGATTTTAAAAAAAGGATTTCTTTAGTTTGAAGTATATTTTAAGTTAAAATTAATATAAAAAAAAATTCAAAAATTTTTTTTTTTTTAAATTTTGAAAAATTAAAAATTTGTTTTTGAAAAAACATCATCTTCGATTTTTTTCAAAATTTTACTAAATGTTAGGGCAAATGTGCTTTACATGTCCTGTAAGTTTAATCTTGGGATCTCAAAGGGATTCGGAGTAAAAAAATAAAACGTAACCACAAATTACGAACATATGGGGCAAAATTCCGCAACTGCCCAGGTAAAAAAATGAATTTTCTCTAAACTTTGCTAAAATGTTACTATTATTAGTAGAAGTGTAAATATTAATTTTTTTTAAATTTGATAAAATATTTTTTGAGTTATGGAGTTTCAAAATTTTGATTTTTTTGAAAAAATCTTTTTTTCGATTTAATATATTGATAAGTAAAATTAAGCAAATTTAAAGTATAAATAGTGATTTTTAAAGGGCTTTTCACGGGCTATAAGCTGGTGACCTTTTTTCTATGAGCCATGTAAAAATCAGAGTGGGACCATGAGAATTTTTGAGGAAAATAATAATTTATCATTATTTTACATAGAAAATGATGATTTATAATTAATTTCTTAAAAAAGTTCCATGGTCTCACTCTGATTTTTACATGGCTCATATGAAAAAAGGTAAGCTTTCAATTGGGATAGGTTACAAAAAAATAACAAAGCACCGAGTTTGAGATACAGTAGAACTTGGTTAATACGATTCTGTAGGGACCGCACTAAGAATGCGTCTTATGCGGGAAAACGTATTAGGTGGGATATAAAATGTATGTCTTTAATTGCAGGGACCACCATAAATGAGCGTCTTAAGCGGGAAATCGTATTAAACGGGATCGTATTAACCGGGTTCTACTGTATATTGAAATTAAGAATTTGACCTTGAATTGCAAGGTCAAATTGACAAAAACAACTTTTTTTCATCACCAGCTTATAGCCCGTGAAAACCCCTTTAAAAATCACTATTCATACTTTAAATTTCATTAATTTTACTTATCAATATATTAAATCGAAAAAAAGATTTTTTAAAAAAAATCAAAATTTTGAAACTCCATAACAAAAAAAATATTTTATCAAATTTAAAAAAAATTAATATTTACACTTCTACTAATAATAGTAACATTTTAGCAAAGTTTAGAGAAAATTCATTGTTTTACCTAGGCAGTTGCGGAATTTTGCCCCATATGTTCGTAATTTGTGGTTACGTTTTATTTTTTTACTCCGAATCCCTTTGAGATCCCAAGATTAAACTTACAGGACATGTAAAGCACATTTGCCCTAACATTTAGTAAAATTTTGAAAAAAATCAAAGATGATGTTTTTTCAAAAACGGATTTTTAATTTTTCAAAATTTCAAAAAAAAAATTTTGAATTTTTTTTTATATCAATTTTAACTTAAAATATACTTAAAACCAAAGAAATCCTTTTTTTAAAATCCAAAATCGGTTAATTAGAACCAAAGTTATAGCATTTTAAAAAAAAGACAAAAATTTTGAAAATGCTATATTTTTGGTAATTTTCAAAATTTTGAAAAAATAAATATTTTTTATTGGTGGAGTTGTTTATCGCTATAAAGGTAATAAATTTACAAAAGTACAGCTAAGTCCCAACAAGTCATGAAAATAAGTTGTTCACTCCAAGTGGAATGTACGTATGTTTAAAGAACATTTTAGAAGTTACGCATCTTCCACGTTCAGTGAAGAAACCACGTATCTTTCTGTTCCGTGCAAAAACTACGTATCTCTGTCAGTCACTTTAGAAGATCTACATTTTATTATTATTATTATTATTTTGAAGTTAATATTTTGTTATGAAGTAATAATTTTTTCAGAAGTTGATGCAATAAAATGTATATTTTTAATAATAATTTAATTTTTTTTCTTAAAAATATTAGAATATTATTAGAAGTTTCTAAAGCGACTGACAAAGATACGTAGTTTTTGCACGGAACAGAAAGATACGTGGTTTCTTCACTGAACGTGGAAGATATGTAACTTCTAAAATGTTCTTTAAACATACGTACATTCCACTTGGAGTGAACGAAGTGTGTTGAACTGACGTGGAATCCACCAAAACAAAAAACCCAAAAAAATTCTTGATTATTACAGGTTTCACTACGATCGGTACCTTGGAAAAGAGAATAGTATATTTCGTAACGAGTGCGAGCAGTTGTCACGAACGATATTGTTCATAACAAGGTGCAAAAAAGTGCCCTTTTTTGCACCGCGTTATGAAAAAAAAATTTTTAACAAAATGGCGACGATTTAAAAAAAAGATGTGTTTTTTGACATTTTTGAGTTTTTTAAAAATAAAAAATTATATTTTTCAAAATTCAAGGTTTCGATTATAAAGAGATATACAAAAAACGTTTCTGCAAAATTTGAAGTAAATCGGTTGAGTAGATTTTGAGTGATAAATATCCATATAGCTATTTTGTCATTTGATTTTAACGCTGTATTAGAAATGATGCCTTTCATAATTTAGATTACACGGATAATCTTTGTTCAAGAATTATTACAAAATTTATTCAAGAATTCAGGATATAGAAAATTTTTTTTAGAAAAGATCAATATTTATTAAAAAATTTTCAAGTGTATTTTTATAATGGCTTAGAAATAATTGTTCTTGACGCTGCGACTGAATATTTCAGTCACTGCACGCGGAAGAATTACAGAACTGTTTCAGAAGGAAGACGTAGCATAACCTATATATACAGCGTCTGTGTTGGCTTTAAATATGATTCTCACCTATAACATCGTAACGCGTTCTGCAGCCGAGCGGCATAAAGTGGAGAGATCTTTCTTAAAGTCTTAAGTTCGACTACTCACGCAGTGAGTATTCTAAAAATAATGTAGAATTTCCCTTCATAAATATTAGTGTCATTTCATAAAGACCCAGACTTCTATTTACTAAAAAAAATTATTCCCAGCAAACACGTTATATAAGTATTCTATAACAGTGAGGTCACAGTGTTATAGAACATTTGTTCCTAACTAGTTATAGATCTGTGATATAACCTGATTGTAACAGAGTTCTAGAACATAGTTACAAGTTAGTTACAGAATAGTTCTGCATTATGCTTATGTCACAGTTCTATCACAATGTGATGTAAGAGTTACATAACTTTAATGTCACAAATTTTCTGTAACTGTTGTTCCAACCTTGTTCTATAACTGTGTAGGAACATTGTTGTGTAACTGGTCTAAACATATGTTGCAATGCAGTTCTGTAATATACAGTTTAACATTGTCCGAACAATGTTAAACTCTTCTAAAAAATTTGGTGTAGTTCATATAATTTTTAATATAATATAATATAATTCGTAATAATTTATAAAAAATACCTATATAGTAATTATTGACAACAAATTGCTTTCTTATTTCTTTTACACTACTATTAGTAGCATTTTTTACTCTATCTTTAAATTTTCTTCAGTTTTATTATTCTTCTAGTGACTATTTAAACAATATTATTATGTATAAAAGTCTCATAAATGTTTTAAAGGTGCATGTAATGTAATCGAGGGGGTATTTATTTGTGAATTAGCGTGTACGCTCCTCGCGTATTAGTCACGTAATAGAGTGTAATAGAGCATTATTACGTCAGTCTAATACCACATAATATAAAGGTAATATTCTGTAATAATCAGTAATACCCTGTAATAGTTCTATAATACCCTATAATACTAGATAATACGCATAATAGCAGAAAAATGTAGTGTATTAGAGTGTACACCATTTTAAACATTTTAACCATTTTAACCCCCTTGAATGTAATTATTTGTTAATTGTTTGACATTATTATTATTCGTAATAGCAAATTTTTTTGATAAATTAATTTGACAAAGAATTTTGTAAAATCTATTTATATTTAAATGAAAAATTATATAATATAAATTTGTTCTAAAAATTTAGAAATTTCATTAATTAAGCTTAAATTTATTGCTTTAATCTTTCATTTAAAAAGTAATTTTTAAGCCTTTCCTTATACTTGTAACTTTGAAAATTTACATTTTTCAATTAACATTATTAAATATAATGTATATTATACATAACATAATTATACTATTGTTGCAAATACAGTATCCTTTTTCAAGTTACAAAGCACATTTTCATAGTTCCTTCGTTATATATGTAAATTCTAAACTTCCTTTCATGAGCCTCCGTGGCGCAGTTGGTAGAGCGTTTGATTTCTAATCCACTCCTGGCTGCGTCTTGCGTTCGAGACCTCGTGATTGTAAATATTTAAATAAATATCAAAACAAATTTTCTTCGACATGTATAAACATTCCGGGTATGTATGACATGCGAGAACAGCGTGGAATATTTTTTTAATTTTAATTTAAATATTTTTTAATGACAGATATGAGTAACAGATATTTGTAACTGTTCTAGAACTGTGACAAGTATCTTCGTCACCATGTTACAGATCTGTTACTTAACTGTGACATCCCCCTGACTACGACATTTTGCGTACCCAGTGAGTCCCCTGTGAGTCACCAGTTACAGAACATGTTCTTCAATTATTTGTCACAGTTCTGTAACAGATCTGTAACAGTGTTTTCTGGGTTGTTTATCATATTAAAACTAAAAAAGAACAGTTTAATACTATTCTTAGACTTTCGAATTTTGTCATTTTACACTAAATATATAATTCTAAATGTAATAACGTTTTTCTCAACAACGATTGTCTTAAAAAAGAACTTTCAGAATAAATATATAGCTCCTATAGAGTCGTCATTCTCTTTCACTTTTTTTATCGACATTATATATCTCAACTTTTTTCTTTCTTTCGATCGTCTTTTCAGCAATATAGTGAGCAGCAAAATGTTTAGGAAAAAAAGAAGTTTAGTGGAAATCAGCAAGCCTTCCGACACTTAATCGATCTCAGACTTGTCAGAAAATTCCGCCTTTATTGATTCTTTTCACGCCGAAGCTTGAAAAGACTTTTCCAATTTATCATTGCAAAATTGTTTTCCAAGTTGTTTTCGTTTTGTGTTTGAAGAAAAATCTATTCAACGTACACTGATACACTTTTTTATTCACAAGACGAATTTCCATTTTTCATTTCTATAAAATTCAGAGTGACTTTCAATTTCATTCATTCTTTGCTTTAATATCGATATCAAAATTAACGGAAAATTTTTTACAGAAATTAAAATTCACCTTTTTTAATTTAATATTTTTCAAATAATTTTAATTTTCTGAAATTGCTTCCACTGGGACATACAAAGTACGGGTGGGTCTCTTTTTTATTGTGAAATTGATCTCATGTGTCTAGGTGCGTATTTTTTGGCTTTACCACTTCCGGTGTTCGGCTTCTTTGTGGATTTTGAGAAGATGATTTGTAGGAGTTCGAGTTTCATTTCTCATTCCCTTCGGATCAGACGTAACAAGAAACAAAGAAATCCAATGTCTTGGATTTAATTCGATGGGGAAGATAAATTTTATTTCTTGCTATGTCAAAAAGATTCGAAAAATTGCGTTTCAAATACAGTATTTCATTCTACTTTTTTATAGACAATTTAATAGTTTTTGTACATTACGTTTATGTACATATTCTATGTAGGTTAATTTTTAAATGGTAGAAATTGTAAAAGATAATTTCTTTAGTGCATTTATTTTACTAACTGTTTATAGTAGAAAAAATGGACTTTAATTGCTCACAATTTCAAGTAAACGAGTCTTTTAATTACAGTCATTTTTCCAAAACATTTCATAATTTTTCAACTCGATGCATTCATTTTTCTCATCTTCCCGGTCGCTATTCTCGGTTTGCCTTGTACACATATTATCGCGGAAAAATGATGCTAGACGGAAAATAGCTCAAGGGATGCTTGAAACTCATTTTTTTCAAGGCACTTCTGAGAATTATAAATATTTTTTTCTCTTCGTACCAACACATTTCGAAAAATAATTATCTTCTGTTAGAATTTTTATGTTTATCCGTAAACTACTTGGTCACCTACTTTATTTTGTTAATATTCGTCGTCAATTACTTAATTGAGGTGGATAATTATGTAGGGGAGAGTAGGCTACATCGATCCAGCGTCAACAGTAAACCATCACTTCAATTTTCTGAGAAATGACTGAGTGAAATTGTTTCTTATTCAATATATAAGTTAGTTTTACCGAAGCAGACTATGTCCAAAAATTTCCGGCACGTAGGTTTATTATTTACAAAGAAAAACTGAAAAAAACTGTTTTTCACGTACAAAACAAAAAATTTTGTGGAATTTTAATGACGTTTTTTTATTGAAATAGGAAGTTTTAAAAATTAGTAAACTTGTGATTATTTCGCTTAAGGTGTCAACTTCAATATGCCGATATGATAAAGAATTTTAAACCTTACATAAATTTATTATAAACAATTTTTGTTGTGAATGTCATGTGTATACAGTGAGTGCGGCATCATTGAACCACCCGAAAGAGCAAAGAATTTTCAATTTTAAGAGTTGTAAAGTTGTCTGCTCTACTAATTAGTAAGAAAAATACTGGAAGACATGCTTTCATCACAATTGTGAACGAGATAAATTTAAACTGTCACTTTTGCTACCTAACCTGACTTCGAAATTTATTAATCTCCTATATTAACAAATAATAACTATTTAACAACAATTTTATATTTTTTTGAGTGGAAAATAAGATTTTTTACAATGTGTAAGTGGAAATATTATTTTTGAAGTAAATTGTAGTGTTTTATTAGAGGTGGTTCAATGTAGACACACATCCTTCAAAATAAGAAAAGTGTAGCTGGTTAGAAAAAAATTAAATTTCATTATTTAATCATAATAATTTGTGTTTGTAACGTGTGTATTAACAAAAGGAGTACTTCAGTTTTATTTTCATACAAAAACCTGATCAAAATTTGTAAAATTTAATTAGTTCTTGGACTTTATAAAAAACCTGGTTCAATGTAGCCTACTCTCCCCTATTATAAAAGATCTTCTACTTTTACAAATTTAATTTTAATAAGAAATTTTTATTTTTGTATTTAGGAAGCCTACACGGAGAGACCCACATTTGTAAAAATTACTAAAAATGGTTGCAATGACCGGAAATAAGGGTACTTTTAGCATAATGTACTACAGAATTAGATAAATTTACAAAAGAAATAGATAAATTTGCTACATTGAAATAGCAAGTTTTAATATTTTGTGTAAGAGTTGTAAATGTAGCAAAAATTGATTATAGTTTTCTCTAATTTAATTAGACAAAATCTGACAAATGAAAACATTTTCCACTAAAACCTACTATCCACTGTAGTAATTTTTGGTGAGCAAGTGTGGCTATCGAGTGCAGTCATTTGGCGCCTGCTTTTCTATTGGTTGCTAACTTCGTCAATCTCCGTAAATGAGCCGATGCCATCCGATCATTGACAGTGACTATGTTTCGCGTATGTAAAATCAATTTGGATATTATCTACAATAATTAAATATAAAGTGAAACGTAGGTCGTTCGGTATCTCAGAAATTGACCATTATAAATTAATAAATTTTGCATATATTCCTGTCCCAAGAACTATGTCTTATAATAAGTTGTTAAAAGTAAACTGCTTTCTTGTAAGTGCTGTAAATTTTCATCATTCAATATATAAGGAAACAAAGATGTATACTTTCAGTGAAATTCGTTGTCGTGCGTGCAGTTGTGTATTAGTGTAGGGGAGCGTGGGGTAATGGGAGCTTTTAAATTTCACGTACTTAAAAGCCTTCAAATTCGCTGTAATGTCTAGAAAATCTTCTACAACCTTTGTTTATATCATTCAAAAACAAACGATCACATTCTTGACAAATTTTTAGTAAAGACAAGGGAAAATGTATTTTTGAGTTTTCGTTGTAAAATGCAAAATATTTCTAAACATCACCATAAGTAGTTAAAATCGTATTATTTAGTTTTGTTTTTTCATTATATTATAGGTGAATATGTGTAGATATGTATACTTGTATAAAAATCGAGATAATAATAAAATTTGTTTATGTTTTTATTTTTTTATTCAAATTTTGTCCTGTAAAAATTCTGTGGGGTAATGGGAGAATTAGTGTCAGCCCAAAGAATTTTCTTTACTACACGGAAAAAAAGGTCTGGAAGAGATATCCATAAAAATATTGTTGAGCAGAATATTGTTGTGTTATCCAATTCAATGGAACAGACAACTTTCAGAATGGAAGCACATTCCATATTCAATGGATGAGGGAGCCATATTAAATTGTTGAATCAAATATGGATGTGACATCCATAGGCATGGTTGGGCTTACAATTCATGCTATGGATTTTCACATATGGCTGCCTCATCCATATAAACTTTGGTTAGGAGATCCATAGTTAGTTCAAAATTTCGATACATGTTGCGCGCAATTCATTATCATGGCATCAATTAAAAAATCGTTATCGTTATTAAAACAATCGTTATTGTCTATTAGTGTTTATGTAAATTCATTTTCATGAAATATGTGTAGAGTATATAAGGAATATTATATGCTCAAATATTGTAGTTGCGTGTATAGTGTAGTGGATAGCGTTAGTGTTTAGTATGCGTTAGGTCTAGGGTTCGTGTCTCCCCCATCGGTTAATAATTTATTTCGTAAATGGGGCAAAATTCCTTAACTGTCCAGGTCAAAAAATGAATTTTCTCTAAACTTTGCTAAAATGTTACTATTATTAGTAGAAGTGTAAATATAATTTTTTTTTTAATTTGATAATATATTTTTTGAGTTATGGAGATTCTAAATTTTGATTTTTTTTGAAAATATCTTTTTTTCAATTTAATATAATGATAAGTAAAATTAATCAAATTTAAAGTATGAATAGTGATTTTTAAGGGGTATTCACGGGCTATAAGCTGGTGATAAAAAAAAGTTGTTTTCTTTCAATTTGACCTTGAAATTCAAGGTCAAATTCTTAATTTCAATATATCTCAAAATCGATGTTTTTTATTTTTTTCTAACCTATTCCAATCGAAAGCTTACCTTTTTTCCTATGAGCCATGTAAAAATCAGAGTGGGACCATGGAAATTTTTAAGGAAAATAATAATTTATCATTATTTTACATAGAAAATGATGATTTATAATTAATTTCTTCAAGAATTTCCATGGTCCCACTCTGATTTTTACATGGCTCATAGGAAAAAAGGTAAGCTTTCGATTGGGATAGGTTAGAAAAAAAAAACATCGATTTTGAGATATATTAAAATTAAGAATTTGACCTTGAATTTCAAGGTCAAATTGAAAGAAAACAACTTTTTTTTCATCACCAGTTTATAGCCCGTGAAAACCCCTTTAAAAATCACTATTTATGCTTTAAATTTGATTAATTTTACTTATCAATATATTAAATTGAAGAAAAGATATTTTTAAAAAAATCAAAATTTTGAAACTCCATAACTCAAAAAATATTTTATCAAATTCAAAAAAAATTTATATTTACACTTCTACTAATAATAGTAACATTTTAGCAAAGTTTAGAAAAAATTCATTTTTTGACCTGGACAGTTGAGGAATTTTGCCCCAAATATGCGGTTATTCAATAAGTGTTGTGTATTAATTAACAAAAATGTGTATAAAATATCTCAAGTGACATTGAATTTAATTAATTGAGTGATTCCAATTTTTTGTTTCCCATTTCCATTACTATGGATAACCCAACCATAGATCTTTTGCTGCTCCAACAATATACAGCCAGCCATAGAATATGGATGCAGCAACCTTAACTATGGATATCCCGTATTTTTCAATATAATATGGCTGTGATATCCATGTATCTGGATGTGTCAACTATTCCTTTTTCTCCGTGTATGTTACGGCTTTCGTTATTTCTTTGAAAATTGTAAAAGATATCACCTTATGAACAAACTTTTAATTAAGAAATAATTTTTGGTGGAAAAATGAAAAATTTTATTTTTTTTCAAAAATTTTGTACTAAATTATAATTTAGGAAAAAATTTTTCCAAGTCTAAAGTTTTGGCTTTATTGTAAGTATTAACACTTTTTTCTATTAGAAAACAAAAAATATTCCTAAAAAATAAAAAAATTTTAATTTCAAGTGAAAGCTCCCAATACCCCACAAATTAAGTGATGGAAAAAAATGTATTTTTTTTTTGAAAAATTTTTTTTTCCAATTTACTTTCTCTTTTTAAGTTTCTAATTAAACATAATTAAAGATAAATAACGAAATGAGTAGAAAATAATAAAAACAATGTATTATTATAAAGATAAGTTGGTTTTTTTAATAATTTTCCTTAAGGGGCTCCAATTCCCCCACGCTCCCCTATTAATTAACAGCGTCTACACGGAGAAAAAGGAATAGTTGACACATCCAGATACATGGATATCACAGCCATATTATATTGAAAAATACGGGATATCCATAGTTAAGGTTGCTGCATCCATATTCTATGGCTGGCTGTATATTGTTGGAGCAGCAATAGACCTATGGTTGGGTGATCCATAGTAATGGAAATGGGAAACAAAAAATTGGAATCACTCAATTAATTAGATTCAATGTCACTTGAGATATTTTATACACATTTTTGTAATTAATACACACCACTTATTGAATAACCGCATATTAACGAAATAAATTATTAACCGATGGGGGGAGACACGAACCCTAGACCAAACGCGTACTAAACACTAACGCTATCCACTACACTATACACACAACTACAATATTTGAGCATATAATATTCCTTATATACTCTACACATATTTCATGAAAATAAATTTACATAAACACTAATAGACAATAGCGATAATAAATAATAAACAATTATAACACTATTTATTTACAAACGACTATAGTAATTTTATGTACACAATACTTCTGAGTTTACTACAGTTGTTTGGAACTATTGGACGAAATAGTAAGAAAATTTGCTAATTTGGTGAACATTTGTCGGATTAGTGACTTAGTGTAGAAAATAGTAAAAAATACAAAAAGTCCCCTTATTTCCGGTGGTTACAATGTGGAAATAGTAAATTCTAGTGTGATTTTATACAAAAATTAGTAACCTCGGTCTCTCCGTGTAGTTTAGGTAAAAAGGTTTAAAATTATATCCATAGCTATTTTATCATTTGATTTTAATCGTTAGTTGGAATTCTTAGCCATGACGGCGTCATATGTCAGCGCTTTCTTTTTCGAGTGACTACAAGTAAATTAAATTACAGATTTTAGTTATCGGCGACCGGTAAAACAGAACACAAATTTACCCATAGTCACAACCTTCTAGATACAGTTTTTTGCGATGGAGGCCTCCAATGCTTCAATTGAATAATCTGTCTTGTTTTCTGCACTAACAATTTTAAGTAAAGTTATTATTCTAAATATTGGTTTGTAAATAAAAGATAGTAGTTATCGCACTTGTAATTATTTATTGTGATAAGAGGGCTGAAGTAGATTATCGAAGATTATAAGAATTAAATTATGTACTATTAAATATTCGAGATATTATATAACAAATAAATAACTATAAAAAACCTGAGACGTCGAATGATTGACATTCAGCTAACAATGATGTTCGAATTAACAACATAAATTAATTGAGCTAACGAGTAGAAATTAATAATAACTATGCAACGGCATTTGGATTGAATTAAAACAGAGAGATTTCCCTTTAAGGGGGAAGTCTACTGTGACAATGGAAAAAACAGGCCATTTTTGAGGATTTTTTTCCTAACAAAATATG
The DNA here is from genome assembly GCA_032872505.1 of Leptopilina syphax. Lineage (NCBI taxonomy): Eukaryota > Metazoa > Arthropoda > Insecta > Hymenoptera > Figitidae > Leptopilina > Leptopilina syphax. Next base: position 17,826,270 of record CM065471.1, on the reverse strand, counting down.
ACTAGTACATTAAATAAAATTAAACCGTCATCTTTATTACATATTCAACTATTTGTAAAAAAATTTTAAGTCGAAATATTCAAAATTGCCGTCGTGGCACTCCTTCAAGCGCAAACCCGTCCTTTTTTAGCTGCACAAACGGTGTACATGAAATCTCAGGTCTGGGTGATATAAAACAAAAAAACAAAATATGGTTTTCATCTACACAGTATTGACTCTTGTCTGACGAAGGATTTTGTCGATAAAAATTTTTGTGCAAAAAAAAAATTCTTGAAATTTTTTTTTTACATTTGATTTTATTATTAATTATAACAATTAAATAAAAAAGATATGGACTAAATCCTTCGTCAAACGAGAGTCAATACTATGTAGATGACAACCATATTTTGTTTTTTTGTTTTAAATCACTCAGACCTGAAATTTCATGTACACCGTTTGTGCACCTAAAGAAGGACGGGTTTGCGCTTGAAGGAGTGCCACAACGGCAATTTTGAATATTTCGCCTTAATTTTTTTTTACAAATACTTGAATATATAATAAAGATGACGGTTAATATTGTTAACGACTTAGGTGTCCAAGTTCACTTGGAGTCATTGGAAGAAATATTAGTTTATTCTTTTATCAATTCACGGCACAACTAAAAATAAACTCGTCACATAAGTCAATAGTTTAATTAAACAAAGTGGCGCCTATTTACTCAGGCAGCTTTAATGAATCTCTCTATAGTCAGGTGATCTTCACAAAATGCACACCTATCCGCGGTTAGGCGTGGCAAATACAATATTTGTCAGCCCTTTGGCTCTTAAATTCAGCCTTTTCTGTTCGGGTCAGGCCTTCCGGTCAATGACCTTTTCCTGTTAGGTTAGGCCTTAAGCACTTGATACCTTCTCCTTCTTCCTCCATTTTCCTTTACTTGAATTTCAATTTCCTTTGTTCTCGTTGGCAACAGGCGAAATAGAATGGACGCTATCTACTATTCGCCAAAATTGTATCCGGTTTTCATACAGTTCTGCCGGTTAAACATTTTTTAATGTCATGTGATTGTGCTGCTAGTCAGAGACTAACCAGGCCCGGTTAACTCTATATATTCAATGAAAAGGGCAAATTTTAGTGCTACCTACCACCAATATAATAACTAAATTTAACCCAGCTCGTATATCTATATCTATTATAATGTAGGAAATTATTTGCTGATTAAGAATTTTAATTAAGGAAGATTTCGACTATATCAGCAATTAGTGACATCTATTAGACGTCAATTGAACTCTTTGGTTTAGAGTCAGGTGTTATTCTTAAGATAATTATTCCGATATGGTTGTCGGTAAATAATTATATTTTTGAATTTAATTTTTGATCTGAAAAAATAAGCTGCGTGAACGACTGCACTGTGCATCTGTGAGGACTCGAACCCCAGTTAATAGCTGCCTTTCGCGGGACTAACGCCTATCAATGCACCATGCCAACACAGCTTGGACGTTCACGTTTCTTATAATCTCAGATCCATACCCGTTTTAAAATTTGGTGTCCCGCAATTATTACAGCGGTTCCACATGGAGGCGAAATCGCAAAGTCGTTGCGATTGTCGTTCTCCCACCACTACTCTAAATCGTACGACACCAGTGATTCTCTATGCTGCGGAAAGCATGAATAGCGCAGTAGGGGAAATGAATTATTCTTAATAGAATAATTTCTTTCATTTAATTGTAATATTATAATGCAAAAAACAATTATATAATATATAATAATAAGTTAATAAAATAATTATTTTTGTAGTAAGTCATTTAATTGGTAATAATTTAATGACAATTATATTAGTTTTTAGGTTAAGTGAAATTATTGAAATAATATTTTAATATTGTGTTTTTTGTTATTATAAATTAAATATTTTGCTAATGCAGGTTTGACACTAGACAGGGAAAGTCAAGGATTTTTATTAAATTTACTGAAAAAAATTTAATTTCTAGAATTCATAAGAAAATTCTGAGTTTTGGTCTCTGCTTTTTTGTTTGCCTTATATAAACTATTAAGTTACAGTGAATTCTCTAATACAAAACGTTATTTTTTTCTAATTTTGACAATAATTTATTTTAAAAAACTTTAATCTATTAAAGAATTTCCGTAAAGTTATTACTTATAAATCATTAATGGAGTATTTTTTGAAAGTTTTAATTTCAATTCCGTTGCAATGAGTTTTAATTAAAAAATTTTTTACACAATTCATAGAAAGAATTCAACTATCTTAATAAATATTAAAATTCTTTTGAGGAATTCAACTATTTTCAAAATTTAAAAAAAATTCTCTTCAACATTTCAACTATCTTTATAAATAGCAAAATTCCTTGCAGAAAGTTTAATTATATTTAGGAATTTTTTATAAAATTCATTGTAAAATTCAATTATTCTCATAAATACCAATATTTATCACAATAATTTAATTATTTTCTTAAATTCGAAAATTCTCTTCAGGGATTTCATTATTTTCATAAATAATAAAATCATTCGGAAGAAATCAATTATTTTCATAAGTAATTTATTTCGTCATGATAATTCAATTATTTTTAAAAATTTGTCTTAATTCAATAATTTTTTTATGTATTATTTTAATATAATTTCCCAAAATAATTCAATTATATTTCAAAACAATTTTGATATATTTCTACAAGAATGTTTAATTATCCTCTGAAATAATGAAAATTTCATAGGAAATCAATTATTATAAATAGAAATACATATTGAATTATTTAAAACATTAACTATTTTTTTATTTAAATAAATAATTGAATTCTCGTAGAATTTTTTAATAAAAATTGATTCAAAAATTAATTTCAGTTAAAGTTTTAGATAACAATTGAATTTTGGAAAAGTTACTAATAATTGCATTTTTTAGAAACAATTGAATTTTGTAAAGATTCCAAATTAAAATCATTGAAAATCTGAATTTTTCATACTTTTAATTAAAAATTTTATGAAACTAATTTTTTTATCAAAAAGCGTAATAGAAATTTTTTTAAATTATTTCAACTTTAATTATTAAACGCTATTGAATTTCAAAAGGTTTGAATTAGAAATTTTAAAAATCTTTTTTTGCATCGAAAATTAGTAATGATTAAATATTTATTTGAAAATAAAGCTATTGGTGTTTTTAGATAATTATTTTACAAATTAAAGAAATTCGTAAATGGGTCAGGGAAGAAGTCAAAATTTTGTCTGGAAATAAGGGAAAAACAAAATTAAATTTTTGTGGCAACCCTGAAATGTTTAATTGCACTCACTACTTGTTTAAACAATTTATTAATGGTAATTTCTAATTTCTTTCTCCGTACACTTACAAGAATGAAGTTCCTTCATATTTTACAATTTGTTTATATAATTATGATAACAAAAGAAAGACACATATAAAAATCAAATTATTAATTTAACAAATTTGAAAAAAAAACTTCGTTTCTTTGTGCGTTGTATAAGGAGTTAATAAATAACTGCAAAATCTCACAGAGGAGGAGTTCAAGAAATTAAATTTTGTAATTTTTTTGAAAAACATAGATTGCCTAAGTAATTATTTTATTTTACTAAATAGGAAACAAATACCTCTTTTCAAAACTATTTACGTTCAAAATTGTTAAATTTTTCTTTAAAAATTAATAAAATTCAATCTAATCATAATTAAAAAAAATTTTTTAGAAAAGATAAGAATAGTTATTTAAAAAAAAAATATTTGAAGACTCTCAATTATTGTCCTTTATTTTCTAAGATATCCATAATAATATCCATAATTAGTTTCATAAAATTTTTAATTAAAAGTATGAAAAATTCATATTTTCAATGATTTTAATTTGGAATCTTTACAAAATTCAATTGTTTCTAAAAAATGCAATTATTAGTAACTTTTCCAAAATTCAATTGTTATCTAAAACTTTAACTGAAATTAATTTTTGAATCAATTTTTATTAAAAAATTCTACGAGAATTCAATTATTTATTTAAATAAAAAAATAGTTAATGTTTTAAATAATTCAATATGTATTTCTATTTATAATAATTGATTTCCTATGAAATTTTCATTATTTCAGAGGATAATTAAACATTCTTGTAGAAATATATCAAAATTGTTTTGAAATATAATTGAATTATTTTGGGAAATTATATTAAAATAATACATAAAAAAATTATTGAATTAAGACAAATTTTTAAAAATAATTGAATTATCATGACGAAATAAATTACTTATGAAAATAATTGATTTCTTCCGAATGATTTTATTATTTATGAAAATAATGAAATCCCTGAAGAGAATTTTCGAATTTAAGAAAATAATTAAATTATTGTGATAAATATTGGTATTTATGAGAATAATTGAATTTTACAATGAATTTTATAAAAATTCCTAAATATAATTAAACTTTCTGCAAGGAATTTTGCTATTTATAAAGATAGTTGAAATGTTGAAGAGAATTTTTTTTAAATTTTGAAAATAGTTGAATTCCTCAAAAGAATTTTAATATTTATTAAGATAGTTGAATTCTTTCTATGAATTGTGTAAAAAATTTTTTAATTAAAACTCATTGCAACGGAATTGAAATTAAAACTTTCAAAAAATACTCCATTAATGATTTATAAGTAATAACTTTACGGAAATTCTTTAATAGATTAAAGTTTTTTAAAATAAATTATTGTCAAAATTAGAAAAAAATAACGTTTTGTATTAGAGAATTCACTGTAACTTAATAGTTTATATAAGGCAAACAAAAAAGCAGAGACCAAAACTCAGAATTTTCTTATGAATTCTAGAAATTAAATTTTTTTCAGTAAATTTAATAAAAATCCTTGACTTTCCCTGTCTAGTGTCAAACCTGCATTAGCAAAATATTTAATTTATAATAACAAAAAACACAATATTAAAATATTATTTCAATAATTTCACTTAACCTAAAAACTAATATAATTGTCATTAAATTATTACCAATTAAATGACTTACTACAAAAATAATTATTTTATTAACTTATTATTATATATTATATAATTGTTTTTTGCATTATAATATTACAATTAAATGAAAGAAATTATTCTATTAAGAATAATTCATTTCCCCTACTGCGCTATTCATGCTTTCCGCAGCATAGAGAATCACTGGTGTCGTACGATTTAGAGTAGTGGTGGGAGAACGACAATCGCAACGACTTTGCGATTTCGCCTCCATGTGGAACCGCTGTTAGGAACTAAGTTATGAATTTTTTTCTGCCGGGCGACACGTTTGTTTACCGCCCAGCATGTCCACCGTTACCGCCGCCACAGTGGGGCCAAATGTACTTTTTGTGTCAAAATCAGTTTAGAGGTCACAATTTTCATTTAAATTAAACAATTTTTTTTAAATCTTCGTTACTAAATTCTTTATTGATTCCTCCAGGCCGATTTTTTCATTTTTGTTTATTTATATTAATTTGTTTATAACAAAGTATGAAAAAGTCAATATGTTGCTATAAAATAAAGTTTTTAACATTTAAAAAATTTTTTAGTACATTAGAAATCATGTTTTAGTATTCCTGAAGTAAATTTTTTTATATAATTACACTTTTATTAAATAAACAACACGCTAATTAAATAACTTTTGCAAAAAACATGATTGAATAAAATTCAATTTGTAGTATATTTCTTCGAGTTTTTTACCCGAAATTTAATGCGTAATTAACATATAAACATGCAGTATTAACTTAATAAATTTTTAAAATCTTTAAACAATTTTTGATTGTTAATTGTATATTTTTTCAACATGAACCAACAAAATTTTATTTTTTTTACATTTCTCAACATTTTACGCAGCAAATAATTAAATACAAAAATAAAAGGTATTGTGTAAATATTTAATAATTGTTTAAACAAATTAATTGTTTTTTGGTAAATTTTATTTTAAAAAAATTAAAATTTTGATTTCTTTTTATTGCTGAAATTTTTTCTATTTAAATGAATTAAACTCAAAAGTATGGCTTGCAAATGCTAATTTTTATACTTAATTATTTAAACAAATTTGAAATTAAATATAAGGAAGTTATTTTCATAGTTACATATTCTTACAATTTCTTAATAAAATATTTTAGAAATCAAGGTAAAATCTAATTTAATATGTGGATTCTATTAAAAGTTAAAAATATTAATAATTTGTTTAAATAATTAAGTATAAAAATTAGCATTTGTAAGCCATACTTTTAAGTTTAGTTCATTTAAATAGAAAAAATTTCAGAAATAAAAAGAAATCAAAATTTTAATTTTTTTAAAATAAAATTTACCAAAAAACAATTAATTTGTTTAAACAATTGTTAAATATTTACACAATACCTTTTATTTTTGTATTTAATTATTTCCTGCGTAAAATGTTGAGAAATGCAAAAAAAAAATAAAATTTTGTTGGTTCATGTTAAAAAAATATACAATTAACAATCAAAAATTGTTTAAATATTTTAAAAATTTATTAAATTAACACTGCATGTTTATATGTTAATTACCCATTAAATTTCGGGTAAAAAACTCGAAGAAATATACTACAAATTGAATTTTTTCAATCATGTTCTTTTTTGCAAAAGTTAATTAATTAGCGCACTCAGAAAAATGGTTTTTGAAAACCAAGTTAAAAACGCTATTTCACATAGTAAAATATCGAATCGTTATGAGATATAATTAGAAAAACTACCAGTTCTAATATTAAGTACTATTTCGTGATTAATAGTGCTATTTGTACATAGTAGAAATTACCATTTTTTAAAAATGGTATCTTGAATTATTTTACATAGTTTTTTGAACTATGACGCGTTAGATGTTTTGCAAAGTGTGTAGTTATTTCAGTTAATGCTTTAAAGTATCTTTTACTAAAGTATACAAAGTATGGAATATTTTTTTAAATACATCAAATACAATTTAAGAAAAGGATAAATTATTATTTACAATACGACAGTTATGATGCTAGTAAGTCAAAATAGTATCTTACATAACAAAAACTCTTCATTAAAAAGTGTTTTATAACATTAATGCATATTATTTTATGCCATTAAAAATAACTAAAAATGTGTATTTATAATAGCAGTAAGTTCTACGTGTTGTAGGAGTATATGCTATTTCACATAGTAAAAAAATCAATGAGAAAAATTGCCCCTTAACGTCTGAATATAATAGCTGCAAGACCTTTGTGCTACGAGTGGACCTTACTATTTCACATAGTAAAAGATCTTTTACTATGTGAAATAGTACGGTCCACTCATAGCGCAAGGGTCTCAGACCAACTAAAGCAAGTCAACGCACTGATTCAATGAATAACTGGAATTCTTTTTTTTACATGGTGGACATTACCATTTTACACTGTGAAATTACATGTGTTCACAACACAGTACATTTTGTTTGTAATAGAAAGGGCCATCAGCATAGTTTTTAGTTTTAAAAATAGACTTTCTGTATACCAACGTGTACTGTATACATTCAGTCGTCTCTGAAAACTCCAAACTTAAAGACGTTATTCTTAAAATTATTTTAAATTACAATTTTTATTATTTAAATTTAATAAAACATGCCTAAAAAAGTGAAATAAATGTTTGTCTGAGTACTTTTTGATTAATACATGAACATAGTATAGTGTTGAGTGTTTGCGTCATGACGCCAAAAATATCCTGAAATGCTAAAGAGGCTATCGAATTTAAGGTAAATATTTAAAAATTATCGTACTATTTAATTAATTAAAGTTACAAAAATTGACACTGCTTTCTGAACATGTAACTTGGAACTATTAGTATATCTGTAGTATAAGATAATTGAATGTGTCCAGTGATGAGAAGTGAATGTATTATATTAATAGTATCTATTTCTCTATTTATAGTTAATGCTTGATTTTTATCAACTTTATCCCGGAAGAACATTGGCTTTGGAAACAAGTTGGAGACCGTTTTGCAATCAAATCTTGCAATTATTGCGAACAAGTCGAGTATCAAAAACTCTGGAAAATCAAACTCTTCTTTTAGGCGTGGATAAACTACCGCCAAGTAAGCAAAAATTAACTGAAATCCCTTTTTTATAGAAGCGTAGCCCTTAATTTTTTCTGGTTACGCCTCTGATTTTTTAAAAAATATTTTATATATATTTTATTTAATAAATGCTGACTTTAATTAACTTTACAGACGCTCAAGATGCAGTGGTTTTACACCTTTTGTCTACCATGATCATACCAATACAGATGAAGTACGGATCAATAAACGAAAAGCAAAAAACTAACCAAGGTGCAGCAGTTTAGTTTGGAAAAAGTTTATAAATGGTACAGTTAGTCATTTGAAAACATTGAATACATTGCTAAAAAGTGAATTTAATTTTTAAGATGACGAATTGAAACCATTATAATTAAGTGTATTCATTATTTTAAACTTTTACTATGTATATATTTATTTTAGATTAATAAAAATTATTATTGATGATTTAAATTTAAACTTTTACTTTTAATTTATTAAAGCTTTTGTTTCTAGCAATTTTAATTATTCCACAAAATTACAATCCTTATTTAAAATAGTGAAAATTTCCATGAATCATCATTCTGACAGCTATTAAACATACTCTCTAAAACTGAAGTAGTAAAATTTGACTAAGAATCAGTGACTCTATTCTCGCGATTTGAATCAGTAAAATTTCATTGAAGATCAGTTAAAAATGATTGAAATTTCAGTCATTTTTCAATGATTGGACAATTAAAAAATAACTGAAATTTTCAATATGTGTGACAGAAATTTTCAGTAGTTTTTTAATTGTCGAATCAGTAGAAAATGACTGAAATTTCAGTTATTTTTAACTGATTTTCAGTGAAATTCCACTTATTCAGATTTAGAGAGTAACCATTCTAAATATTTCTGCATTACATTTATAATTATTATATGTAGTGGTATTTACCACGTTACATAATCTCAAGACAATTTTACATTATGTTCAAAGTCATTTAGTACTAGCGTCGTGCACTATTAAAATAGTGGAGTTTACCATGTGGTTCATCGCGCAGTCATTCATTTAAAATAGTGGAGATTACCATGAGGCATAGCGCGCTAGTCTTTCTCTCATAGTGAAGTTTACCATGATGCATAGCGCGCTAGCCTTTCTCTCATAGTAGGTTCAAGCATTTGAAATTGTTATACTTTCTAGGCGGAAAAGTTACCCTTACTATGTAACCAAGTTCCAAAAAATGTTTACATAGTTGGAACTAATATAATTAATAATATCAAATACTTTGGTACCCTAGTACAAAATACTCAATAAAATACTACACATTACGATTAACTCGATGTGTCACGAAAATACTATGTGAAATAGTTTCAGCTTCTATTTTTAATAGTAATTTTAACTGAAAATTTTTCTCCGTGCGTATTGTTTATTTAATAAAAGTGTAATTATATAAAAAATTTTACTTCAGGAATACTAAAACATGATTTCTAATGTACTTAAAAATTTTTTGAATGTTAAAAACTTTATTTTATAGCAACATCGACTTTTTCATACTTTGTTATAAACAAATAAATATAAATAAACAAAAATTAAAAAATCGGCCTGTAGGAATCAATAAAGAATTTAGTAACGAAGATTTAAAAAAAATTGTTTAATTTAAATGAAAATTGTGACCTCTAAACTGATTTTGACACAAAAAGTACATTTGGCCCCACTGTGGCGGCGGTAACGTTGGAAATGCCGGGCGGTAAACAAACGTGTCGCCCGGCAGAAAAAAATTCATAACTTTGTTCCTAATTGCGGGACACCAAATTTCAAAACGGGTATGGAAACGTTATAAAAAAGCCTTCACGATGAATTTTGAACGAACTTCCTACGACGTTAAGAACATTGTTTATTTTACAAATAAACAATTAAATTTGCAATAACAATTACAAAAATTAAACAATTTAATTTTTTAATTATTTCATTTGAAACTACATCATTTTCTGAGTATACATACCAAATTTTATAACGAATCATTTATTCTGTTTCGAGATATTAATTTTTTAATAATACACTGCAAAAAACTTCAATTGTTTATAACAAAGTGAAATTTAATTTTTTTGAAAAATCCTTCAAGGCATTTAATTAACTCATAATTATGTTTCATTTTCATGTATTACCAAGTAAATACAGTAAATCTCAAAATTTGCTGTTACACTTCAGGAATTCTTACTCATATCTATTGTATGTATAGATATACAAGCTGGGTAAAATTTAGTTGATATATTGGTGGTAGGTGGCGCCAAAAAATGCCGTTTTCATTCAATAGAGTTAACCGAGCCTGGAGACTAACTGACGGTTCGCTCCTAGACCGGCGGCTTATACTCACCGGGTGGGGGAAATACTGAAAAGCATATCTCGAAAACTATTAATTGCTTTCACTTGAAATTTTCAAGGATTACTTTAGCAACATACTACTTTCCAAAATTGCAAAAAAATACTTTTTGAAAATGCTTCCTGCCGAAAAATCCTTAATGTTCTCTTAATTTTTTAGTACTACCACATTTAGAAGGCAGATAAAAAAATTTGTAAGCTTAAATGAATCTTGAGACACAATGGTATTTTTTCTTGAATACTTGTAGGCAAGACGACGCATTAGAAAATAAACAAAGAGAAGAGGAAATTGAAAAGAGAAGGTGTGGAGAGAACAACTCTAAAAAGAAACAAATGGTACCTTCGTGGCTCCAATCTATCGGCTCATTTGAATAAGTCGACCAACGAATACCGTCCCTTATCTCCAACCTTTCGCTTTCTAGCTATCTTATCCCCCGAGACTTCCTCCTTTCGTTTCTATCCTCTTCAAGAAATGCCCTGCAACCTGGCACTAGTCATCTTCACGATGTACTTTGAAAGTCTTTCAATTCATTTTTTTTCTTTTTATTTTCTTTAAAGACTGTCATTATAAAAACTATTATTATGCTTAATTGTTTTTATATAATAAACTTTTATATTAAAAGTTGTACATATTTTTATATAGATTGAGTAAAAATATTTTTTCCACTCAGAATAATTGAAACTTTTTCTTATTCTTTTGTTTTTATGCACAAAAATCATTTTTCCAATATTCTATGAGTATTTTTCCGGATTTTTCTCTTGTTTTTCAACTAAAACTATGAAAATAGTGAAAGAGTAGTGGTTATCTCAACAAATATTAAGAAAGGATTCGCAGAAATAAAAGGTTACCTCATACCCATAAGAAAGGAGAAATTTTGTTTTTTTCTCGTCGAAAAGAAAAAAAAGGGGTGATTCTTTTTCGCCCACACTTTTAACACACTCTATTACGACCAGAATGTCACTTTTAATTTATAATCGTTCGTATTTTCTACCGATTTTTAATTCACATTTTGCAAACGTCCCTTTTCTTTGGTCCAATTAGCCATTTCAAACTTGACTGACTTTCCGTAATGTTGATTAAATTTTCTATTGACGTTATTCTCCACCTTGAAAGTTTTAATTATAGCTTCAATTTATGTTCATATGAAGGTTAAAAAAATTTCTTTTTTTCGATAATTTTTATTTGCGACAGTAATTGAAAATATTCAAAGATCCAACGGTACATGGAAATTACTGTATTTCTAAAATAAATTAGATACGAGGAAATTCTGTAAATTCTTTGCAGTATGTTTGCATCTCTCATATTGTATTGAATAAACTTAAAAAAACTTTGTATTTTCTTCTTTATTTTCTATTTTTATTCTTTTATTGGATTTTTCCTTTATCTCTTATAATATTTAGTTATGTTTTTATGAGCCTGTATATTTTTAATATACAGGCTTCACAGTGCCCCTAAAAAATATTTTAGGAGTAATAGTGGACTAAAAATTAAAAAATAGGGGACTTTTAGGAGACTATAAAAATTGTTTAAATAAAGATAAAAATATAATTTATTTATAAGGACTTTAAGGTTCAAATATAAATTCAAAATATTTATTTTTACAAAAATTTATTTTCTTAATTTTAATTTTCATAAAATCTTGTTTTCAATTTAATTATTAAACTAAGATTCTCTTTTTAAACACATGAATTAAATAAACAAAAAACAAGTTTTTAATCCATTTACATCTTAAAGAACATCTACTTATGTAGATAATAATTAAATTTCACCAATTATTAGGTACATTTTTAATAGTACATTATGCAACAAACGATGTTACCTCCCCAGTGTGCAAAGTTACAGAATAATTCTATAACTATTCCAGAACAAAAAGAACAAGTTCTGTAACTGGTGAGGAACAGGCAGGTCAAAATGTCGTTCCCCTGGAGGCACAAAATAGGAACTTTGGTTGCAAACAATTCTAGAACAAAACTAGAACATTGTTTTAGAACAAATATATAACAATTCTATAACAAAAACGATTTATCATAAATAATACTCAAGCAGAAATTTAATAGTTGCATAAAACAAATAAATGTTTATGAGTATGAATAAAAATATGAATAATAATTAATAGAATATATTTTTTGCAATAAGTTTTTAAAAAATATTTTTCTTATTTTCTTTAATAATTTAAACAGACTATCTTATTTATTTAAATTAATGACTAAATTATTATTATCATTGTTAATAATTATTTAAACTTATACTTTATGTAACAATATTCAGAATATAGCATAGCCACGCAAGCTTGGAAGTGATTTTACTTCAACTTCCTTTTGAATTGTGGGACCGTTATGTGCAGTGCTAAAATTATAAATTGAAATGTAACATACTTAATAAAAAATAACTATATATGGGGCATTCCAGGACAAATTGGAAATTATTTTGCTTTTGCATCTCAAATTTTTTTTAAACCTTTTTTTTATTTTTAGTACTCTTTGAAATGAGCTACCTTGAATTTTTTAAAATTTTTTTATAAAGCGGTTCAGGAGATACAGATTTATAAAAAATGACGTTTTTTAAGTAAATTTTTTTTTAAATGCTTATAACTCGGTCAAAAATTGATCAAATTGGACGTTTTTATAATGAAAAGTTTTGTTTTCACACGTAGTTTTAAATAAAAATATTTTTGAGATGCAAAAGCAAAATAATTTCCGATTTGGCCTGGAATGTTGGATGTTATTGTTGGTGAATAATGTTTTTAAAAATCTTGAAAATTTATGCAAGCTGACAGTGAAAAATTATTTAATTTTTTACGAATCATCGATACGAGTCTTTCTAAGTATCTAAATTCAAAAGATTTTTTGTAATTCATGAAAAAACGCGGCCTTAAATTAAGATACAACATTTTTGTATCCTTTAACATTATAGCAGACAGTGCTGAATTTAAGACCGATCTTAAATTAAGATTTACTGTGTTAGTTTTGTTGATAGCAAAATTTTCCTTTGTCGCATTTTGTCCTACACTTATAAAATACTTTTATAAAATTTAATAATATCTTTCCGTGTAGTGAAAATAAACACGAGATTATAGTGAAAGAACAGTTATATTAAATTTTTGTAACAGTGTTCTAGAACACTGTTGGAACAATGTTACTTCAAAATTCTATAACTAATTTAGAACAAATGTTACATGTCTGTTATAGAACAGATACAGAACAACTGTTTCAGAACAAATTTAGAACAAAGCTCTAGAACTGTTCTATAATAAAATTGTAAAACTTATTCTAGAACACTGTTCTTTTTTTGGTCTAGAACAGTTATAGTACGTGCACACTGGGTCCCTTGTTCCATACTTTGCTTTATACAACAAAGGCGTATTATGGTTACTCTATGTTACCTGTACCGGTGCATGCTAAGTTCTCCCATATAACCCAGCTGGTCAATAAAGTAACCATTATTGCCCTAGGGAGATAAAGGGTACTTTATTGACCTGTGAGCGGTCAATAATGTAACCTTTATCTTCCTAGGGCTATAATAGTTACTTTATTGACTGCTGGGTTATAAGGAGGAACTTAGTATGCGCCTGTACAGGTAGGTAAAGTGAGCATAATACACCTGAGTTGTATAAAAATAATTTAGTCTTTTATAAATACAGTACCCGGCCAAAATTGTGAGTCCACTCACTTTCAAGGGAATAGAAAAAAAATTTTAACACAAAATTTATAAAAACTAAAATTGTTTTCTGTATACGTTTTGATAGGGGCGGTTCAAATACTAGGTACACATTTAAACTCTACACGGTAAACTGTACAATGTCAAATTCTGCACTGTTTAAACTCTCCACAATTAAATTTCTAAATTGTACAAAATTAAATTCACCACTGTTCAAACTCTACACATGTTTACTGAATAAATAAAAATGATTAATTTTAAAGTGTGTTGAAAAAATTTTTAATGGATTTTTATGAAACTGGCTACCCTAAGGTTTCTGGGGTCGCTGATTACAAATATGAGATCAGTTTTTCGAAATACAAAATGGCGGATCCAAGATGGCGGAAATTTTTTCAAAATTCGTCGAATTTGATTGAAACTGGTTACTTGGGGGTTTTAAGGGTTGCTGATTACGAATCTAACATTAGTTTTTTAAAATTTAAAATGGCGGATCAAATATGGCGGACGACAAATTAAAAACCACTGCCAAGCTGTATACTTTTGTTATAATTTTTGTGCTCATTTCATGAACACTTTACTTCCCCATAGAGATAAAAATAATAGAAATATATGAATAAATTTTTATAAATATAGTAAAAGTGACTGAATTTTGGGTCAATCAATGTATTTTCAAATACCCTACAAGATAGTTACAATAATTTAATAGTTAAAAAAAATTTCAAACAAAAAAGTTGAGAAAATGTCATTTTTTACCATTTTTGGTTTTAAAAATATCAATAATTTCGAAATTTATTATCGAATTAGGTTCAAAAATAGATGAATCGAAGCGTTTTTTAATGCTCTACAAGTTGATAACGATAATTTTAAAGTTACTTCTACGTTTTTCAACAAAATTTTCAAAAAAGTCTTATTTTCCAAAATTGTTGATTTTTAAAAGTTTAATAACTCCGGTTAATATGGACGAAAAATGTTCAATTAGGGCTCAAAAGATGCGTCTAAAAAAACTCTACAAAATTATGAAAAAACATTTATAGGTGTCCTAACATTTTTTTAAAGTTTTGGGCAAGAAACGTTTTTGCAAAATTAAAATTAAAAAAAAATTTAGTTAAACTTTATTAATATATCAGAAAGTACTCTCGCTTTATGTCCACAGGTAAGATCTACAATTTAAAAAAAAAATTTAGCCCAAAAGCTCTTTATGATTTCGAGATATTTATGAAAATGTGATGTTTACACACACACACACACACACATACGGAATGACATTTTTTAAAAATGTCATTTTTGAACTCCTGAGGTCAAATAACATAAAGATATGTCAAAAAATCGAACTCAAAAAATTTTGGTATTACAATACTTTCTCTATGAGGAAGTAAAATTATAATTTAATTATAATGGCTTGAAACTAAATATTTGGGGGTTTTTAGGGTCGCTGATTACAAGTCTGACATTAGTTTTTCAAAAATCAAAATGTCGGATCCAATATGGCGGAATTTTTTTTAATTGGTCAAATTCGCTTGAAAATAGTACCTTGGAGGTTTTCAGGATCGCTTATAACGAATCTGACACTAGTTTTCCAAAATTAAAATTGGCAGATCCAATATGGCGGACAACGAAATAAAAAATTACGAATCTGAAATCAGTTTTTCAAAATTCAAAATATCTAATTCAATATGGCGAAAAATTTTTTAAAATTTATTGAATTTGTTTGAAACTGGTTAATCTGACATCATGATGATAATTTTTGGTAAAATCAAATTTCGTTAAATACCCTGACATTAGCTGGTGAATGTAATTTTTATAGTAGTTTGTTAAATTTTTTTAATTTATGACCCCAGAATGTACCACGAGGAGGCTGCTATAGGATTTTACATTCCATTTTTTATTTTTAAAAAATTTTTATATATATTTTTTAATTTTATTTTTTTATATACTAGATTATATACTAGACGTCCGCCATATTGTATCAGCCATTTTGAATTTTGGAAAACTAATGTCAGATTTGTAATCAGCGAACTCAAAAACCCCCAAGTATTCAGTTTCAAGTCAATCCAATTAATTTTTTAATTTTTTTTGTCAGCCATATTGGATCCGCCATTTTGAATTCTGAAAAACTAAGGTCAGATTCGTAATCAGCGACCCAAAAAACCTCTGAGTATTACGTTTCAAGTAAATGCAGTCAATTTTTTTATTTTGTCGTCCGCCATATTAGATCCGCCATTTTGAATTTTTAAAAACGAATATCATATTCGTAATCAGCGACCTCAAAAACCCCCGAGTAACCGATTTCAGGAACATTTAAGAAGTTTTTAATCACCTTTTTTAAGTTGCGCATATATGCGTCATGAACACTTTTTGCCAGTCTTAGTTTTGGGCATATATATGCGTCAGCGACAGTCAACGGGTTAATTAATAATAAAAGAATATATTTATTAAATTCTACCTACGCAGTTAAATTACATATAGTTAAATTCTACTTACTTTTATTAAGTAAAAAAAATTAATTTTGTTAAATTCTCCACATTTAAATTAAACACTGTTAAACCCTACACCAAGCAATTAAAAAAAGAAAATTAATTTTGTTTAATTCTCCACATTTAAATTGAGCACCATTAAACACTACACAGTTTTTTTATAGATAATAATTTATATTATTATAAAATTCTACACAGTTAAATTCTACAAATCATGATTATACATATTTTAACAGCCTTGTTTAATTCTACACTGTTTAAACTGTACTTAAGGGTATGTCCAAGTTGCGAAATGTAAACAAACCAAAAGGTAAACAAACCAAACACAAAAATCGCACTTTTGTAACAGCCATTTCTCTTACAAAAATTAACATTTTTACACTTTCTCTACAAAAATGGAAAATTAGAGTTTTAAAGTGTCTAAAAAATAATTTTTGGCTATGAGCAATAAAAAGCAATTAGTAAAATAACTAATCAAGATGAGCAGTAAAATAGTCTCATGTCAGCGATTGGACCTTCAACATGTGGAAAGGGAAATTTTTCCCTTTCCTCCTTGAAATTACAAGAGAAAGGGTAAAAACTTCTTCATCGTCCGTGCGGTTGATATAGTCAAACACTTGAATTTTACGCGATCTGAGACTCTATTGCTCTCTGCGCAAGCGCAGAGCGTAAACTAAGAATGCATTGACAGCACCATGTGGAAGTGCACATTTTGTTTTGAATGAAACTTAGTTGATTTCTTATTTTTTTCAGGTATGCAAGGCGTAATAACCTAATAGAATACATCAGTTCACCATTTTCATAAAGAAAATGTGAATTTATATTTATATACGAAAATGAGACGTCGTGCAAAAATGCTTCACTATTCGCTATTTTGAAGCATTTTTGCACGACGTCTCATTTTCGTACATAAATATAAATTCACATTTTCTTTTTAAAAATGATGAACTGACGTATTCTATTTGGTAACTACGCCTTGCATAGCTGAAAAAAATGAGAAAACCACTAAGTTTCATTCAAAACAAAATGTGCACTTCTGCATGGTGCTGTCAATGCATTCTTAGTATGGTCTGCGCACGCGCAGCAAGCAACAGAGTTCACGTCGCGAAAAATTAAACTGTTTGACTATATCAACCGCACGGACGATGAAGAAGTTTTTACCCTTTCTCTTGTAATTTCAAGGAGGAAAGGGAAAAATTTCCCTTTCCACATGTTGAAGGTCCAATCGCTGACATGAGACTTCTTCATCGTCAGTGCGGTTGATATACTCAAGCAGTTTATTTTTCGCAACGCGTCAAAAATGCTATTTTACTGCTCATCTTGATTAGTTATTTTACTAATTGCTTTTTATTGCTCATAGCCAAAAATGATTTTTTTGGACGCTTTGAAACTCTAATTTTCCATTTTTGTAGAGAAAGTGTAAAAATGTTAATTTTTGTAAGAGAAATGGCTGTTACAAAAGTGCGATTTTTGTGTTTGGTTTGTTTACCTTTTGGTTTGTTTACATTTCACACCTTGGACTTACCCTTAAGTTTAATGAGTAAATAAAAATTATTATTTGTAAATCTTACACAATTAAACTCTTCACCGTTAAACTCTACGCACGCTGGTTTAATAATGCAAAAATATATTCATTAAATTCTGTACAGTTAAATTGCACAACGTTAAATTCTACATACTTTTATTATCTAAAAGGAGAATTAATTTGGTTAAATTTTCCACATTTAAATTGAGCACTGCTAAATTCTGCATATTATTATTCAATAACAAAAATTTATTTTGTCATATTCAACACAGTTAAATTACTCACCGTTAAACTCTACACACGTTTAATATATATTAAAAAAAATTAATTTTGTTAAATTCTCCATATTTAAATTGAACAACGTTAAACCCTACACACGTTTATTAAATAAATAAAAAATTCGGGCGGTTTGGCTTTTGCACATATCAACTGTATATTGGTAGACATTCTAACATAATAATTTTTAAAATTTTATTTAACGTGTGCAGAGTTTAACGGTGAGTAATTTAACAGTGTAGAGTTTAAAAAATCAATTTTCTATTTATTCAATAATTATGTGAAGAATCTATTAGTGTATAATTTAAATGTGGAGAGTTTAACGAAATTAATTTTCTTTGTATAATTTTACTATAGGGCAGTTCCATACGAAAAGCAAATGGTGGATCACCGATTTTTCTTAAAGCTTGTAATTTTGTAGTAATTGGGGTACTAAATAACTGTGCCAAACAGTTTTGCAAAAAAAAATTTTTTGCAAGATATTTAGATTTGAAAAATCGGAAACTGAAAAAAATGACTTTTTTGAGAATTTTTATTTCGAAAACTATTCTACAAGAAAAAGTCATTTATTCAAAATTGTAGAGAAAATGTCAATTTTTTATAATATTAAACAAAGTTAAGAAAAATTAATTTTTCAATAATTTGTTTAAACAATAATTTTTTTTTGTTAAAAAAAAGAAAAGGACATTATGGAATTTTCTAGAAAAATAAAAGATGATATGACCTTTACTGCTCGCCCCTAATACATTTATTAATTATATACGTATATATTATTATTATAAACAGTTTAACAATATATTTTTAACTTTTTTATAAACATTATTTTCCTTTTTTAACCCATTAATGCCAATGGGCACAGGAACGCAGATATAAAATAGTTATTTATGATACAAGTATAATCTGATTCACGCACGAGTGTCAAACAAAATTTTTTGCAACACTAAAACAACTAAACTTGCAGCAATATTGCCAATATTACTGAAAGTTTAGGTGTAGTGGGGGAACTGTTAAATGAAGTTTTCTAGAAGATAAAATAAAAATGTGATTGTAAATTGTTGTTTAAAAGCTTTGATTCATGGTTTCTCATCAAACAGTCACAAGAATGCGTAAAGTAATCATTTTACGCACTGAAAATCACTTTACACACTGGAATTCACTTTACACACTGGAATTCACTTTGCACGCTGCCAGCTGTGTGTAAAGTAACACTTTACACACCGCTATAAAATAAAGTACTTTACACACAGTTTTCTGTGTGTAAAATTCAATTTTACAGGTTAGTGTTGCAAAAAGTAACTATTGGGATCCTGGCATGGGGTCTAACGGGTCTAATAATAATTTTTGACGTTAAAAATTAAAAAAAAAAAAAATTTTTTAAAACAATTTGATAGAAACAAATGAAAAAAATTAATTTTCATAAACGCCATTCGATTTGACGCAAAAAACTACTACGAGAACGTATATTACATAATTTTTAAAAAAATACATATTGTTGTAAAAATGTTATAAACAATTAGCCTGCATTTATACTGTATGAGGTAGAAGGATCGTTTTTGAAGTTAAAAATTTTTTTAAACAAAATTAGTTTAATTAGAAGAGTTTTTGACGTTAAAAATTTTTTAAACAAAATTTTTACCTGAAAAACGATCCTTTTACATCATACAGTATAAATGCAGGCTAATTGTTTATAACATTTTTACAACAATATGTCTTTTTTTAAATTTTGTAATATACGTTCTCGTAGTAGTTTTTTTCGTCGAATCGAATGGCGCTATCAGTTTTTTATGAAAATTATTTTTTTTCATTTGTTTATAACAAATTGTTTAAAAAAAAAATTTTTTTTTTAATTTTTAACGTTAAAAATTATTATTAGACCCGTTAGACCCCATGCCAGGATCCCAATAGTTACTTTTTATATCTGCGTTCCTGTGCCCGTGGGCATTAATGGGTTAAAAATGGAAAATAATGTTTATAAAAAAGTTAAAAATATATTGTTAAACTGTTTATAATAATAATATATACGTATATAATTAATAAATGTATTAGGGGCGAGCAGTAAAGGTCAAATCATCTTTTAAAATACACTGACATAGGCGCTGCTTAGTTAGCGCAACGCACAAAAACTCGTAGCGCAAACTTCAAAAATTTTTTTCTCAAAAACATCAAAAAGCACTTCTTTAAAAATTTAACCACTTATTAAGGCAGGTTCAAATTTAAAAAAAATAATAATTTTTCTAGAAAATTCCATGATGTCCTTTGCTTTTTTTAACAATAAAGAATTATTGTTTAAACAAATTATTGAAAAATTAATTTTTTTTAACTTTTTTTTAATATTATAAAAAATTGACATTTTCTCTACAATTTTGAATAAATGACTTTTTCTTGTAGAATCAAGACTCTCCTGAGTATAACCGGTTTATCGACTGTCGAGTTCTAATGGTGTGTACCGGACAATAATCGACAGTGCACATCATTATACCTCGACGTCGAACCTCCCGCTCAGATTATCTCATGTGCCGGAAAAATACCAAGCCAAATGGGCGCGAACCAAGTACTCTTGGTCCTAAGACCAGCGAGGCATCTATCCGACTGAGTTAATCTTTCGGTGCTAAATTTAGTGTAAATTCATCATTAAGGGGTATACACAGTCAGGCGGTCGGAAAAATGCAGTTTTTCGGGATTTTTTTTTAAAGGAATATTTACTTATTAAAGCGAGAGTTTTCCTATAATGTTTTACATCTTTTAAAGTTTAAAAAAATATATTTCATTTATAAAAATATTATTTTTTTTGGCCTCTGTAGCTTATCTCCCAAAGGTCCACGAAAAGAAGTGTCCCGCGGTGAACAAGATAACAATTGATAGAATCATCTGAGATCAAAAAGTTAAATAGATTCTGTTAGAGTATGAAAAAAATATAGTCTTTGATCGTTGGAATTAAAAAAATATCACTTTTTGACAAAATGTCAGTAAAAAAAAAATTTAATTTTTATGAGAAAAAAAATCGTCTTCAAATGTTGATTAAAATTATAATTTAATTAAAAAAACCAACAATGAAGGACATCAAAAAGTAGTTATTGAGCTTATGTGAAAATTAGAGCTAAATCGGTTCAGCGGTTTTCAAAAATCGTGTTCACCGACTTGAAAAACACAGTTTTGAGAAAAGCGAGTTTAAAGACGCTGCACCTGCTCTACACCCCACGGCGCGCCTTTCTAGTTTTGTCTGCAACTTCAAAAATATTTCTCGAATCTTAATAAAAATTTTTTTTACAACAGGCAAATATATGGGGCAAATTTCCTCAACTGTCCAGGTCAAAAAATAAATTTTCTCTAAACTTTGCTAAAATGTTACTATTATTAGTAGAAGTGTAAATATAATTTTTTTTTAATTTGATAAAATATTTTTTGAGTTATGGAGTTTCAAAATTTTGATTTTTTTGAAAATATCTTTTTTTCGATTTAATATATTGATAAGTAAAATTAATCAAATTTAAAATATGAATAGTGATTTTTTAAAGGATTTTCACGGGCTATAAGCTGGTGATGAAAAAAATTTGTTTTCTTTTAATTTGACCTTGAAATTCAAGGTCAAATTCTTAATTTCAATATATCTCAAAATCGGATAGATGCCTCGCTTGGCGGTCGTTTAAGGACCAAGGGTAAGTACCCTTGGTTCGCGCCCATTTGGCTTGGTATTTTTCCGGCACGTGAGACAATCTGAGCGGGAGGTTTGACGTCGAGGTATAATGATGTGCACCGTCGATTATTGGCTGGTACACATCATTAGAACTCGACTGTCTATAAACCGGTTGTACTCAGGAGAGGTTTTCTACAGTTTCCCTTTCCACTGTCGAGAAAACCCATTAGACGGGTAGTCCAGGCAAATGCGAGTACTCCTAATTTTCAAGTCGCTCTGTAGGCGCAAAACTTAGTATTAAGAAAATGTATATAAGAAATAGTATGTAAGAGAAAATGTAAACACACTTGTATAGCTAGATAAGCTTAAGACGGGTGTATAAACCAAATAAATAAAAAAAATAAATAAAAAAAACCCCTTTAAAAATCACTATTCATACTTTAAATTTGAATAATTTTACTTATCAATATATTAAATTGAAGAAAAGATATTTTTAAGAAAATCAAATTTTTAAAACTCCATAACTCAAAAAATATTTTATCAAATTCAAAAAAAATTTATATTTACACTTCTACTAATAATAGTAACATTTTAGCAAAGTTTAGAAAAAATTTATTTTTTGACCTGGACAGTTGAGGTATTTTGCCCCATATATACTTTAAGAAAATGCAAAAAAAATAATCGATTTTTTGAAAATCGTGACTGTATATAACCCCTTAAAAGATAAAAGAGAAAAATAGGGAAAATTTTTAAAATAGGGTTACCGTTCAGTGCCCAAAATTAAAAAAGGGGACTTTCAGGGAAATAGGGGACAGACTGTGAAGCCTGAATTTACATTTTTCTGTATATCAAATTACCCAACGTTGTATTATATTTTTCTTTTTTTGTAAAAAAAAGTTGAATGGACTGTTTTAATTTTTTAATTATGACAGAGCCAGTTCAAATTAAATTAAAATCTTTAATTTTGCTTTCAACTATTCCTATACTAAAATTTATGACGGAATAAATCCCTCAAAACAGATGCAGAACTTTCTAAAATTTTAAATTAGTATCCAAAGCTAAAGCAGAAAATGTAGTTAAAAATATATTTTGAATTTTTTTTAAACATATATCCTACACTGTAAAAAAAGGGAGTTAAATTTTAACTCCCCCGGGGGGTCTATAAAAGTCGCACCCATTGGAGAGTTAATGCCAGGGGAGTTAAATAAAGAGAGTTAAAATTTAACACCCAAATGCTAACTACCCATGAAAAAAATATCTCGCGCGGGTGTCGAATGAAGGGAGTTAGAAATTAACTCTCTTTTGGAGTTGATTTTTAACTCGAAAAATTTAACTCCCAACTCCCGAGTCAGTTAACTCCCTGAATTTTTTACAGTGTACACTAATTTATACATATATTCATATTTTTTAGGGTTTTTAGGAACTTGATTACAAATCTAAAGTCAGATTTTCAAAATTCAAAATGGCAAATCCAATATGGTGGACAAATGATGAAATTCTTTCAACTTATGTATATAACTCTCAATAGGTCCTAAATAAATTATTGTTAAACAAATTTAAATATAAGATACAAAATATACTGGAAAAAAGCATTACGAAGACATAACATTCATAGACTGAGATTTTTATGTGAGTTTTACATCTATATATATATATATATATATATATATATATATATATATATATATATATATATATATATATATATATATATATATATACTAGGGGGGCTCCGCCCCCCTGCGCGCTTCGCGCGCCAACCCCCTTGTTTTTTCTTCTTCTTTCTTTAATAATTTACGTCAATAGTATTTTATAATATTTAAAAATTATAATTATTGGTTTAAAAAAAAATAAAAACATAAAATTCATAAATAAATAACATAAATAACATAAAATTCTATGTTGAAATTATTAATTTTATTATTATTGTTAATTATAATAATTATAATTTATTAATAATTAATATAAAAGTAAAAAAGGTTGTTTTGAATATACTATAGCTTTCACTTGCAAGAGGCCTTTGAGGTTATACTTGCCCTGTGACCTGTCCTTGGGGATAAAGAGGGAGGGGCAATTTTGAGGTTATATTTGACGTGTGACATGTGAGTGAGAATAGAGGAGAGGGGAGATTTTGAGGTTATGATTGTCCTGTGACCTGTGAGTGGGAAGAAGGGGTGTAATGTAATAATATAAATGAGGGTTTAAGGTAATGTTTTGAGGAGGTTTCGAGGTTACATTTGTCATGTTACCTATGAGTGGGGAGTGGGGTTTGTGGTCATATTTGCCATGTGACCTATGAGTAGGGAGGGAGTTTTGAGGTTATGTTTGACCTGTGAGTGGGAACGGGGTTTTGAGGTTATGTTTGCCCTTTGACCTTGAGTGGGAAGGGGGTTTTGAGGTTATGTTTGCCCTTTGACCTATGAGTGGGAACGGGGTTTTGAGGTTATGTTTGACCTTGAGTGGGAAGGGGTTTTGAGGTTATGTTTGCCCTTTGACCTTTGAGGAGGGGGGATGGAATCTTGAAACAGCGGCGACAGCGATATATTTTTGTAATATAGGGAGATATGAGCGATTCCATGTGAAGTGTTTATTTTGCAATGTTTATTTTGATAATTTTTTACTCTTAAACAATTAAACATAAAAATTTGGCCAAGTACAGTTTCGAAAGGTTTTTTCATGCTCTTTCGATTGGAAATAAGCATTTAAAAAAAAAAATTTTTAACCTAAAAAATCAAATTTAAAAATAAATTTTAATTTTTGGGGGGGAAGGATACGATTTTTTTTCAAACAAAAGCTGAGGTTTTTTACTAAAAGGACATATATGCAAAAGTGGGCCTAGAATGTTTAAACACTGAAAAAAAGAGATTTCTACTAAACGGAGCCAAAAACTGGGTTTTGAGCTCTCCGGTCAGTAGAAATCTCTTTTTTTCAATGTTTAAACATTCTAGGCTAACTTTTGCATATACATATATGTCCTTTTAGTAAAAAACCTCAGCTTTCGTTAAAAAAAAAAAAAAATCGTGTCCTTCCCCCCCAAAAATTAAAATTTATTTTTAATTCCTTTAGGTCAAAAAAATTTTTTTTTTTAAAATGCTTATTTCTAATCGAAAGAGCATGAAAAAACCTTTCGAAACTGTACTTGGACAAATTTTTATGTTTAATTGTTTAAGAGTAAAAAATTATCAAAATAAGCATTGTACCGAAAACCCCAAAACTTTCACCCCCTCCCCTCGGAAAATATTGGACTAGGTAAAAAATATTTTCACCAAAAATCACTATCCACTAGTACTACAAAAGCCCCAAGTTTAGGCACGATTGGAGAAAAATTTTTGTCCAGCTTGATCACTTGACATGGAATCGCTCATATATGCATTTGTATAAAAGAGAACTGAGAATGAGGAATGACACTTTTAGTGGCATTCCATCCCTGCAATGTCTACGTCTATTTTTTTTCTTCTTTTTTACTTGTTCTTATCTCTTTGCCTTCTGTACTTTTCCAGACTCTCATGGAACACGTCAGCCTCGAGGTATTGTTAAGTTTTCAAATTCACCCCTGACACCTCTATCCCCCTTGAACGACCCATTTCCTATTGTCTTCTCCCGGTCAAATATGTAATGTCAGGTATTACACTGCTTCGGTCGTTTACTGCTTCACGTAATTTAACTGCCACCACCTGTTCTCTGTCACCCTTAACTAAAGTGACCATATGGAAATAGTGTCAATGCGGGACACCCGCTTATTTATATGATTTAATAAACAAACAAGTTGTAAATCCAGATGTTCATTACATGAACATTTTGCTTCCTCTTTACGATCAGCAAAAAAAATTTGCTTCCTCGTGAAGGAAGCATTAACGATAAATATATTTCATTTTTAAATCATTTTTAATACAATTTAACATTTATAAAATAAAGTTCATTCGTCTTGATGCAAAGAATAAGATTTTTTATTTATTTTTTAATAAATAATAACATTCTATTTTACAGCAACATGATTTTTATGAAAAAATTAATTTTTATTAAAAGTGCAAATTTTTTGTCTATAATTGGTTTTAATTCTATAAATTTAAGTAAAACATATACTTTATATATACCAATCGATCCGTCTTGGTGTAATGAATAAGATTTTAGAAATAAATGAGTAAGATTTTCATACACAGCAACATAATTTTGCGGAAAGAACTCATTTCTTTGATAAAAATGCGATTTTTTTCAGCTTTAATTGTGATTAACTCTATAAATTCTCATACAATTTATACTTCTTATATACCAATCGATTCGTCTTGATGCAAAGAATAAGATTTTATTATATATTAACTTCAATAAACAACTAAAAAAATTTTTTTTTTTTTAAAAAATTTTTTAGAAAAAAGTCAAAAAAAAATTTTTTTTTGAGAATTTTTTAAGGTCTATCAATCCATTTCGAGATATTTTTATGATAAATATACCTGGTAAATTTTAGCCAAATTCGTTAAAACCTCTTCGAGTTATCGTGTTCACAAAAATCGGGATCCACACACACACACATACACACACACATACACATACACATACATACATCCGGACAATTGTTCAGGGTCTTTTATAACATAGTCCCATATAGAAGAAAATTTGTTAAAAGGATTTTTAAAAATTTTGTAAATTAAACGACTACAAAGCTTCCTCACGAGGAAGCAAAAAAGGTCATTTGTCACAAGAAAAAAGAATCAGGGAATTTGTAGGAGTTAATTGGAGCGGAATTGAAACAAAGGCGCGTCTTATGACATTTACATATTTATATTATGCTTATTTTGTAACATTGAATCACATATGTTTCTGACGATTGAATTTTTCTTAAAATATCACGAAGTCTATCTCTCTCACACTTATATACGCGCTACTGTGCTAACCTGTAGATGCAGGATATTCTTAACTATTTTCCGGGATATGCAGGACATTTTATGTCAAATGCGGGACGTTTTGCGGGACGCTAGCCTTTGCGGGACAAAGGGGAAAAATCCGGGACAGTCCCGCACAATCCGGGACGTATGGTCACTTTACCCTTAACCCCAAATAATTATTTTCTACCAACACCTGTTGTGATTTTATCGAGAAATACTTGTTTACCCCTTTCATTATTGTTTATTTATCGATTATGTAGAATGTAAACTAGGAAACTTGGGGTTCCTCCAAGATATGAGATTTCAAGTTAGGTTTTAACGTTAATTCATGGTTAATTTACATTAAAACGATTTTCTAACCCTCTGCTGATGCTAACTTAGCCCCACTCTATCGCCAAAGAACGTAACTCTCATTGTCCCCACCAGGCATCAAGAATGACGATTTATTTTTGACGATAACGGTCGTTAGCATCAGCAGAGAGTTTTTTGTCGTATGCTCATGTTCATCGTGCGAAACGCCGCTACACACTTTTATTTATTTATTTAGATGTATAAACGGGCGATAAACCCTTTACAAAGTATAAAGATGAGGACAAAAACTTGTCGTTTTTAAACATTTTTATAATTATAACCTAATAAATTTAAATCGCATAAAAGCGAATTTACATTTCTCCCCACGCCTACGCCCTGAATCACCAGTGCCCAGACTCGAATTCAACGGGTTTTTGGTTTATATTGAGTCAGAAATTACAGGTAACTGCTAATATGCTGTCCTTCAGGTTTGTAGATCTTTTTGAAAACCGCGTCATTTTTATCTCAATCTTTAGTTCGTAAATAAAATGGTAAATATACTACCGTCCGTGAGTATTAGGACGCCCCTTTTTTCATGAGTAGAAAAATGCTTAAAACGTAGAAAATAAGAATGACAAAAAATTTTCGTATTTTTTTCCTGAAAGAGAATAAAATTATGAAAAGACTGACACCTGATCGAAGAATTTTCGTTGACTATTCTGTCAGATACAAAAAAAATACTGGATTTTGCATGCTTTTCGTAATTTTTTAATTTCTCGAAAACTAATTAACTTTTTTTAGCGTTCTTGGTCTTGTTTCAATCTCTATTCAATGTAAAATCTAAATTAATTAATGGTATTGTGATATAAATTTTTCCAAAAAAATTTGAAACTGTAAAAGTCGGATAAAAAAATTTTAAAAAACAGATTGACACTTTTTCAAAAAAAATTTTTTTTTAAATTAAATAATTAAGTAATTAAAAAGCTTTTTTGAATTTTAGTATATCTATTAAATGAACATATTTTACATTGACCTTTTTGACACTTTAATATTCATGATAATTTTTTGAATTTTTTTAATCCTACTTTTACGGTTTCAAATTTTTTTGGAAAAATTTATTCCACAATACCAGTTAATAATTTAGATTCTACATTAAATAGAGATTAAAACAAGACCAAGAGCGCTAATAAAAGTTAATTAGTTTTTCGAGAATTTAAAAAATTACTAATAGCATGCAAAATCCAGTATTTTTTCTGTATCTGACAAAATAGTCAACGAAAATTCTTCGATCAGGTGTTAGTCTTTTCATAATTTCATTATCTTACAGGAAAAAAATACGAAAAATTTTTGTCATTCTTATTTTCTACGTTTGAAGCATTTTTCCACTCATGAAATAAGGGGCTTGCTTCCTGATACTCACGGACGGTAGTGTAAGTTTGCTACAAACTAATCCAAGTCCACTGATCCAGATGGGACGCGTTTGGTAGCGACAAACGATTGTATTAATTGCTTGTGCCTTTCCCTCTGTCGCACTTACTATTTTTTGAGAGATTTGATTCTGAATGTACAAATTCCATACAGATCAGTTGATTTAATAAACCTTGTAAATTTGTTAATGACAAGAGCTGTCATGTGATGTGACTATGCAGCTGGTCAAAGACCACAGTTGGTCAAAGACTAACTGACGGTCACTGACGGTTCGCTCTTAGGCCGGCCGCCGGCGTCTTATATTCTCACTGGGTGGGGGAAATACTGAGAAGCGGGCGGTTTAGGTTTAAAACTATACTAATTATTTTATACAAAACAAGCACGTAATCCCCGGTTTCTCGGCGCGTTTTCGAGACGTAAAGTATGCATTTATTTCAGGCAGCAGCTTTACCGTCATAGGCCGAGAAAGTAGTCTTCACCTTCCGAAGATTACTTTCTCGGCCTAGGGCGGTAAAGCTGCTGCTTGAAGCAAATCCATACTTTGCCTCTTAAAAACACACCGAGTGACCGGGGATTACATTCTCGTTTTGTA
Organism: Leptopilina syphax; assembly: GCA_032872505.1. Classification (NCBI taxonomy): domain Eukaryota; kingdom Metazoa; phylum Arthropoda; class Insecta; order Hymenoptera; family Figitidae; genus Leptopilina; species Leptopilina syphax. The sequence goes on along the minus strand of CM065471.1, from coordinate 17,797,180 downwards.
TAAAATGGCGTATGTACCTCGGACTTTTCTTTCTATAATATAAAAAGATTTCGCCACCGTCGACGCCGCTGATTCAGAAAGCTCTAAGGGCTTTCTATTGTATATTTAAGGTAACTCCAGGTCAAAATATAGGTCAATTTTAACCTATTTTTGAACCTACATGTCAAAAAGAAGACCTAAAACCTTCTGTTCAGGGTCGTTACCCTTGGTCAAAATTTAGGTCAAATCTGACCTACTTATTAACCTATACGTCAAAAAGCGAATCCATTAGGACCCTTAAGAGAGCTGTAGTATATTTAAGGTAATTCTATGACACACACTTTGATGGCCGTTATATTTGCATGATTGTAAAATTAAACATTCCATATTTTTAATAACAATTTTATAAGTTATTTGAATTGTTTGTGTATTCTACCCCTCCAATTGCAATGGAACTCATAGGAAGTGTACTGAGTAGTAGTCTCTTATTGAAGCCCCTCCCCAAAAAATGTTGTATTTTCAATTTAGAATGTACATTACAAATTTTTTATTAAAAACGCGCGCCAATTCCACAGTGGGAAAAAGTTGATTGTCGTGGAAAAATCAGTCTAGAGGTTACAAATGTTATTTGTTTTTAATAAATTTTTTTTAAATGAAAGTTTATAAAATTGCGCACCGATCTGTGTCGGTAGAATTTTGAAAACTGTTAACAAATTTTTTTATTTAACAAACCAGTCATAATTATATGAACAAAAGAGAAAATAATTTACAAAATATTAGTTAACAAATGCGTAGTATTCATATTCTTTAAGTTAAAATATCAGATTTGATCTGATCTGTGCGCTTCAATAAGAAACTACTGAGTACATTTTTTATGAGTTTCATTGCAATTAAAGAGGTGGAGCACACAAATAATTCAAATTGTTTATAAAATTGTTATTAAAAATATGGCATTTTTAAATTTACAATCATGCAAATATTTTCTTTTAAAAGAGTGAACAATTTTGTGTAATCATTGTAAGTTTAATTAATTTATTGTAAACTGCTTTTGAGTTATTAATTTTTTTTAAATTTTGTAATATTTTGTTAATGCAAAAAAGTAACAAAAATTTCAAATTTCAAAAAACGGTTAAAAGTGTTTTTTGTTTTGTTGTGAACTACAAATTTCTATAAAAAATTTACAAATTTTAGAAAATCACTGAAATTTTTTTAACATAGTTGAGCTGGTGTGACCCAGCACCATAGTAACTCTAAAAATCGTTCCTCCTCCCCTCAATAGCCCACCCTTTTCCTCTCTACTAAACATTGAGATAACTTTTGACCTGCCGAATGTATAATTTTCCAAAATACTTTTTCCGAATTTTGGGAAATTTTATTTGGGTTAAGAGATGGATATAGACTTAAAATTTAGTTTTTAATTTACATTAGGTTTCTAAAAGTTGAAAAAATGTACGAAATCAAAAGTAATTTTAAATTTAGATTAAGTTTTTAAGGTATCACATCCCCTGTAATTGGAGTAAAAAGTTTGTAGCCTCATAATATTACTTAACGCACTATTCTTTCCCCCTCAAGTTTATATACTTTTAGCTCAGCCTGTTCCTATTACCACAAATACAGTCGTACATGTGCCAAATCACAGTGGTGGGGGTACTAAATACTATAAATAACGTCAAAAAATAGAAGCTTTAGTTCATAATTGCAAAAAAAAAACTAGACGGTAAACTGTAAATTTTTTTGTACATTTTGGTTTAAAATGTATTCGTGTATTCCATATTAGTTTTTGAAAAAAATCTATAAACAATTTATGTTAATATTTATGAAAATTTACTCCTTCCCCACCCATTACTCTCGCTTTAGATGCAAAAAACGCAACTTCGATAGCGAATATCTCTGGTCCGTGTGGTGAAGATTCTTAAAATTTTGCAAATATTTCAAGAATGATAATAAGAACGTATGGTCAAATTTTGAAAAAAATTTATAGAAAAGCGTTTAGGGGATACTCCTTTTGTAAGGAGTTACGGCAAATCTAAATTTATAAATGCTTAGTTTGTAAAAATTTGTTCTCTTTCAAGTAATAAGAATTATACAGTTATGTGCAAAAAAAGACAAGATGGAAGTAAATTAAGATAAAACCAAGTAAAAAATAGAGGGTTGGCGCTCGAAGCCCCCCTAGTATATATATATATTATATTTAAATTGTCCGGCATCGGTGATTCATACCGGATTTATTCACAGAGCGGAAGGCTCTGATCTTAAGGACAGGTTTTAAGAAAGAGGAACTGTTAAAATTGAAATTAAATTATTAAAGTTTTTATTTGAATCCTTTACATATAGAATGAGAGAGAAAGAGTAAATACAGATGTCTTTAGGCACTCTGAAACAAAATTAGAACTTTGTAGTCGAAATTATCTCTTGACTAAGACGGGACTCGAAGAAGGCACTAGGTATTTTAGAAGGTTTTCTGGACAGAGTTGCAGAAGACATTTAATGACAGTATACAACTAGTTAACTTGGTGGTGGTTATTGGACAGATACGAAGAAGACAGGTGGTTGATTCAGTGATGACTTCTGGACTTGTTAACTTGAAGGCGTTTCCTGGTCTGACGAAATCGGTAAGAATGGCACCTTTTATAGGTTCCTTTTGCAAGTGGATACTACGTCATACCACCCACTTATATTGATTTCTGGATCAGTTTTTTTCTATTGATTTAATTTGGGCGCGTGTGTTTAGTTCCTGTATTAGGTAGGTGAATGAACCTATAGGAGGGTGACAAAATGTTGATGATCATATTTGGTATCTGTTACAAGAAAAGAAGGATTATGATTTTAACTTTACAAAATATTATTTTATAAATGTAAAATATAAATACTTTGCGATGACGTGACAAAAAAGAGAAGATTTGCTCTCCTAAACTTGATTACCAATGGTATTGAGTTAGAGGCTGCTTGACAGATATTCTAGCAGGCAACGCAGCACGTCTCTGCTAAATGTGCTTTTTGGATTCTATTGAAGGAAGGCCTTTACTCTCCCAAAAATAAGAAATAAAGCGCACAGTGTTTTACTGTTTTGACAACAGTTTTTCAGTGTACCTTCCATGTTTGTGAGTCCCGCAAGCGTGGCACGCAACTTTTCATTTATGCCCATATCATTCTCTGACATTATGGTAAAATTTCGAGAAACAGTTTGCCTTAATTTCTTTATGGCGTCCATAATGCACTCCAAATTGTAAAAGACTGTGAACACTGAGACTTTGGCGACATACCAAAGGTCATATTAGCAAACGACCCACCAGCCAAAGTAGAGATCTGCATTGCACATGTGGGATTAGGAACCCGAGTCGAAATTTAGACCCTACTTAGCCTCTGAAAATGTAGGGCTTATTCAGGTTTAGCAGTCGTAAAGTAAGGTCTGATTTCAATACAATTTTTAAAAACTAGACCCTCCTTTGACTCCCAAAACAGGCAGAAATTTGCCAATCTTCCATTTGGAGAAGCAAAGGAGGGTCTACTTCTAAGAAACCTATGCCGTACTTTGAAACCTCGTAGACCCTACTTTCATACTCCTAGACCCTACAATTAGAAAGAGAAAAATTTAAAGATTTGCTCAGATTCAAATGAAGCATTTGGGATATAAAACACATCAGTATTTATGAATTTGGAGTACTTTTTGCATTTGCAGTGTTTCAAGTAATGCATTAAAAAATAATTCAAAATTTTCTTTTAGAATGTAGGTTCTAGGAGTATGAAAGTAGGGTCTACGAGGTTTAAAAGTACGGTATAGGTTTCTTAGAAGTAGACCCTCCTTTGCTTCTCCAAATGGAAGATTGGCAAATTTCCGCCTGTTTTGGAAGTCAAAGTAGGGTCTAATTGTATTAGAATTAGACTCTACTTTACTAATCCTAACACTCAATAGACCCTGAAAATTCAGGGTGAAAGTAGGGCTTAAATTTCGACTCGGGAAGTTTACATCAAGAACACAATAGTTGAAGTAGATGCTATTTTCAGTTATAATGCTCAGTAAAAATATTACTTATAAAAATAATATGGAGAAAACCCGTGGGAAAGGTTATGGCTTAAATTAAGGTTAAAAATACTAAAAACAAGTTTACAATAAACCAATCCCCAGTAGCACGTAATGTTCCAGTAATATTGACAACATTGAAGCAATATTGGTAATGTTAAGGCAGTGTTCTCAACATTTCTGTAATATTACGTGCTACTGGGGATGGTAAGAAACAAGTAAAAAAGTCACAAAAAAAATAAAACTAACTGAGTAAAATAGAATTTGATATAAATTTTATTTAAAGGACAAAATCCTCATTCTTATTGTTTGACATAACTTTTTTTTAATTTAAGAAAATAAAATTTCATGAAAAGAGAATTGTAAGTTTGTGTTTGTGGATTTAGTCTAAAAGTACTTGAAGTTTTATTTGTCATCGTGATCCAGTCGTTCTAACTACCTTAGCAATAATCATCGATTGACCATCGATAAAATAATGAATTCAAAACTTTGAATTAATTTACATTTCTAGAAAATTTCAATCGACAAATTGACACTTTTTTACAAAATTTTTACATTTTTCATTAGTTTGAAGAGAAATTAAATGATTTCAAATCTTTTATAGAATCGATTTCACTTGCCGAAGGTCGTGAAAGGACTTTGCACTTTCTCCCTCTCTTTTGTGGTTAGCGTGCGGTGGTGGCAGTAATTAACTTAACTATCGCCATTATTACTCCCAAGTACCAGTTAACATCGTTATTAGAGCACACACTACTTTGGAATTCGTTTTATTTGTGATTCGAGATTATCCCCCTTCCTCAGGTCACAATATTGATTACAATAATGACCTCTCACGTCATTTTTTATTGGTAATCATTTTATGGTATTTACTTGATGAATTGCCTGAATGAGAAATTGTTAGCAATTAACGATAGATTGATAAAGGTAATCAGTTTGATAAAGCAATAATTTTCTATGTATAGTACAGGGTTTTCTTAACAAGATGTCGTTTTGTATGTATTGTAACGAGGTGAATCGTTAATTATTCTCCCAAATCTGTCGTGTGTAGGAAAAGTAAATTTCAATATAGCGAGTTGTTCGATCGTCTCTCTCTTATTATAGGTTCGTCTTGTTTCTTATCAAGTCCCTTGTATTTGTTCTTGGTTCAAGGACTCGGGACCTGGGTCTTTCGTGAAATCTGAATTTAAATGTTTTCGCGCATGATTAATTTTCAGCAACCGTCACATGACCAATGACCCTTTTAGGTGCTCTTCAGTGGTGCTTGCAGAGGTTCAAGTAGTCGCGACGTGATTTTTGACTAGCGTCAATTATCGAAATTAAATACTAAATATTTTATTTTGTATTTTGTTTGTTAATTGTTTTAAAGTTTAGATTTGGTTTTTTAATTAATAAATAAGTTTTATTTTATTAATTGATTTTGTAAGTGTTTTAATTTTACTTATGTTGTTTGTGTTGTGAACCGGTTGAGAATGCCAAAAGCGTTATATAATTTGGTAGCGTCTTAACGGTTAATTATTCTAAAAAGAAGTTCGTGTGTTCAAAGCTGTTTTTCGTCGCAGTTTTTCAGTAGAGGAACTCCCCGATGAGATTGGTGAAGATTTGTTGTAAAGAAAATAGTTTTTCGAGTACTGGGTCGTGATATAAATTTGTCAATTAAATATTCTCGTGTATGGGTGATTAAATTTAAAATGTCATTTTTGATCCTACTAACTTTGATTTTTCGATGTTGGATTTTGAACTTAACGATACTCCATTTTGGTTGACTAGAATATATGATGGACAAAAATAATAGTGATCGAACAGGTGGAAGCAAATTTTAATTTTCACCAGGTGAAAAACGATAGGCAAAAATGATAAGAAATTTTCTGTTTTCGTTTATTCTTTTCTCAAATAAATTTTTACAACTTTAAAAAGTTAAAATATTTCAAATTACAATAATGAATGTTTCAACATGACTTAAAAAATATTTGTAATGAGTTCTGCCATAAATTAATATACTTTTGAAGACCAAAAAGACATATATATGAACATTGAGGGACACCACTGACATTTTTTAAAGATTTCACTGATAATTTTTTTTGAATAGTGAGAATAAAATCAGCTTATAAATTACAATCCAGTATCAAATCTTCATTAACTGCATATAAGGAGTAAATTTAACACAAATTTATTAAAAATAAAATAATAAGCTGCAATAAACAGAATTTTGAGGGGACACCACTGACAAGGGACAACACTGACATTTTGCTTCATTTCTCATTTTTGAAAAAAGACTTTATTTTTAATTTAAAGTCGTTTGCGGTTTTTAAAGTACGTGTAATAACTGAAAATGAGATACAATAATATTTAAAAAATATTAAAATTATGAACAATTTTTTGATGGGGACACCACTGACATGGTGTGCTCGACAAAGTGTTACTTGCTTTCTGCCACCAACCGTACAAGTTATAGATGTGATAGAATGTTGTAATGTTTTTTCTTTAAGAAGCTATACATATCGCCAATACTATTAACGCTTAATAAGGCAATTATCTGCACTAGGTTATTTAAATATCAGGCATGATATTCAAAATTTGCGATAATTACTTAAAAATATGAAACTAACGGACAGGCGATTTTGATTTTTTTTCTATCACTGGATCAAAATTATTCTGCTAGCACAGTTACTATATAAAAATATAGACTCTTAGCCGTACAAAATAATTTTTCTGGTACTAAAAATGTGAGAATCAACAATTTTTATTATTAGGTAAAGTTCTGATTTCTTAAGTGCGGACAAGGGACACCACTGACATTTTGCTTCTAATTCTTCTGCCAAATTTTTTCAGAGAATTTCTAGCGACTAGGAATTATTAATTTAAGTAGAAGGAGTGATTAAGAAAATTAATTGACTTCAAAAACCTTTATATATGAATTAGTATTCCAGATTTTTGGGCAGGACATGAAAATGACATTTTAAATTTAATCACCCATATAATAAATAGTTGCAAATTCCCCGAGTCGAAATTTAAGCCCTACTTTCACCCTGAATTTTCAGGGTCTATTGAGTGTTAGGAGTAGTAAAGTAGGGTCTAATTCTAATACAATAAGACCCTACTTTGACTCCCAAAACAGGCGGAAATTTGCCAATCTTCCATTTGGAGAAGCAAAGTAGGGTCTACTTCTAAGAAACCTATACCGTACTTTTAAACCTCGTAGACCCTACTTTCATACTCCTAGACTCTACAATTAAAAAAAGAAAAATTTTAAGATTTGCTTAGATTCAAATGAAGCACAAAAAAATGAAAGTGCTTCAAATGAAGTTTTGGGAGTCAAAGTAGGGTCTTATTGTATTAGAATTAGACCCTACTTTACTACTCCTAACACTCAATAGATCCTGAAAATTCAGGGTAAAAGTAGGGCTTAAATTTCGACTCGGGTCTACCTTTACAGTATATGGAAAATTAGTCGTAACTACCACAATCCATAAGTTACAGATTTGAAATTGGTATGAAGTGTAAAAAATAGTTTTTTAAATAGGATTTTCGAAGTAGAAGTTTTTGCGGTGGTTTTTCCATAAAAATCTGTTTATCAAAAAACCACATTTTTACAATATAAACCTTACACTTTTACAATATATAATAATCTTATTATATATTGTAAAAGTGTGAGGGAGCACTCGTTGTTAATGTTCCACATCACTGTCATTTTCGTTGAGGTCTGCTGGTTAGGGATCTCTATATACATTGTCATTGCAACTGTACCTTCCAACGAGGGTTACACATTTCCACTGTGAAATATCGATTTTTAAATCTCCCCGGTACCCCACTAGACAAGGATTATGTTCGCCTGAACTTCACCTCCAATGTCTAGCTGTCATGCTCGACTTAAAGCTCCTCTTTTTACACATGCGAGATAAATTTTACAAACTTCCTTTTTTCAACTACTCATAAATTTCGTTAAATTTTCGAAAAAAAATGAATACTGTCGTGGAAGAAAACGACACATACACACAACCTTAATTTATAAACACAATTGCTTTGAAACTTTTACCATGAAAAGTGAGACTTAACTTCTGTACGCGAAGTTTTCAGCTGCTTATATATGGTCTGAATATGTGATCAGTATAAAAAATTGGTTTAATCTAGAAATTGTATAGATCTTTTTTTTGCTGAAAAATATAAAGGTCAATTGAAAATGATTTAGTAGGTATTGGGATTATATATTTTGGGAAAAATGTTGTTCTTTAGCCGGTGTAATACACTCGTATAGGTTGGGCACTGCTGTTTTACTAAACTACAATCTTTTAACCCCTTGACTGCCGATGGCAAAGATCTTTGCCATTTCAGACTTTGCTCAGACTGCCGGAAAACTGACAATCTTTGCCATGATAAAAATTGAAGTAAAAAAGTCAAAAATGGCTAAAAATTAAAAATAAAATGATTTCTAAAAAGTCAACGCTATTCAGAATGCGACGCAGGCTAAAAAAAAAAAAAAAAAAAAAAATTAAAAAATTAAAAAACAGAAGTTTTTTAATTCAATGAATTATAAAAATGTTATATAAATTTTTAAAAACAACACTTTTAGCAAATTTTTTAAAATCTTTCCCATGGACAATGCAATGCATTTTTATTTTAAAAATATCTATAATCGCCTGAAATCTATTACTTGGGGTTTTTCGGGGTCGCTGATTACGAGTATGATGTCATTTTTTCAAAATTCAAAATGGTGGATCCAATATGGCGGATGACTTTTTTAAAAATTGATCCAATTTACCTAAAATTTGTTACTCGGGGGTTGTCAGAGTCGCTGATTACGAATATGATGATGATTTTTTAAAATCCAAAATGGCGGATCCAATATGGAGGATGACTTTTTTAAAAATTGATCCAATTTATCTGAAATTTGTTACTCGGAGGTTTTCAAGGTCGCTGATTACGAATATAATGTCGGTTTTTCAAAATTCAAAATGGCGGATCCAATATGGCGAATGAAACCGGCATTTGTAAAATTTGTTCTGCTTTTATAATAAAAACAAATTTAAAAAAAAATGTCCGCCATATTGGATCCGACATTTTGAATTTTTAAAAAACAGACATCCGATTCGTCATCAGTGACCCCGAAAACCCCCGAGTGATAATTTTCAAGAAAATCCAAAATTTAAAAAAAAATATCAGACATAATGGATCCTTCATTTTGAATTTTGAAAAACTGACATAGAAATCGTCATCAGCGACCCCAAAAATCCCCGTGTGACAAGTTTCAGGCGAATACAAAATTTAAAAAAAAAATTTTCACCATATTGGATCCGCAATTTTTAATTTTTAAAAACTGACATCGGATTCATCATCAGCGACCCCGAAAAACCCCTAATGATAATTTTCAAGCGAATTCAAAATTTAAAAAAAAATGTCCGCCATATTGGATCCGCCATTTGGAGTTTTGAAAAACCATCATCATATTCGTAGTCAGGGACCCCGAAACCCCTCCGAGTAACAAATTTCAGGTAATTTTAATCAATTTTTAAAAATCCGTCCGCCATATTGGATCGATTGGATCCGCCATTTTGAATTTTAAAAAACCGACATCAGATTCGTAATCAGCGACCCCAAAACTCCCGAGTAACAAATTTCAGGTAATTTGGATTAATTTTTAAAAGCCGTCCGTTATATTGGATCCGCCATTTTGAATTTTGAAATACCGACATCAGATTCGTAATCAGCGACCCCGAAAACCCCTGAGTAACAAGTTTCAAACAAATTGGACGATTTTTTATTCTTGGCATTCTGGGCACATTTAGTGTTTTTCAGCCGGCAGTTAAGGGGTTAAATGAAGGAAAAAGAATTTGTCTCCGTCGATGAGTGCAGATATTAAGGATCTTATTAAACAAAGAAAAACTAATATTAGATCATAAAAGAGAGTAGGAGATATTTTAATTAAGAATAAATATGAAATGGTTCGTAATAGAGTCAAGTTTTTGATAAGGGAGAACGTGGACATCAATTCAAAATTACATAATTCTCATGTATGCGGCTCAAACTACAGGGTCAGAGAATTTAGGGAAAAGTCAGGAAAACTGGAATTGGTCAGAGAAATCAGGAAATAATCGTGGATTTTTATTAAAAGTACTAGAATTTCCGTGAAATTCCCGGGAACTTTTTCACCTGGGGCAATAATTTCTTTTTTAATAACTTAATTCATAATGTTATTATAAAATTATTACTTGTAAATTATTTAATCAATAATTTTAAAATTAATTTAATTTTAAAAGAGTTGTGTTTACAATTTTCATAAATAAATGAAAGATTTTAATTTTCCAAAAGATTAAAATTTGAAATTTTAGAAAATTTAATTTTGAATAAAACACTAGCGACGGAAATTGTGCGAACGCTAACATCTCGAGCTATTAAAAAACACACCCGCACAGAAAGAGTCATAACTCGGTTAAAAATGAAGCTAGATGCTTTTTTTTAATTGAGTCGGAAAGCTTAAAAATAACACCTGACTCTTAACCAAAGAGTTCAATTAACGTCTAATAAATGTCACTAATTGCTGATATAGTCGAAATCTTTCTTAATTAAAATTCTTAATCAGCAAATAATTTCCTACATTTTATAATTATTACTGTGTACAAATAATTGTGCTTTCAAAATAAATGTAAGAAAGTGAAAACATCCTGTAAAAACAACTTATGGGAATTCCCCAAACATATAATAAGCGAGTAAAAGCAACCCGAGTCGAAATTTAAGCCCTACTTTCACCCTGAATTTTCAGGGTCTATTCAGGTTTAGCAGTCGTAAAGTAGGGTCTATTTCTAATACAATTAGACCCTACTTTGACTCCCAAAACAGGCTGAAATTTGCCAATCTTCCATTTGGAGAATCAAAGTAGGGTCAACTTCTAAGAAACCTGTACCGTACTTATAAACCTCGTAGACCCTACTTTCATACTCCTAGACCCTACAATTAGAAAAAGAAAAATTTGAAGATTTGCTCAGATTCAATTGAAGCACTTGGGATGAGTAAAAGTGGAATTTTATGTGTTTTATAGCGTCTATATACACGAAGTGTATATAGACGCTATAAAACACATCAGTATTTATGAATTTGGAGTACTTTTTGCATTTGCAGTGTTTCAAGTAATTCATTAAAAAATAATTTAAAATTTTCTTTTAGAATGTAGGGTCTAGGAGTATGAAAGTAGGGTCTACGAGGTTTAAAAGTACGGTATAGGTTTCTTAGAAGTAGACCCTACTTTGCTTCTCCAAATGGAAGATTGGAAAATTTCCGCCTGTTTTGGGAGTCAAAGTAGGGTCTAATTGTATTAGAATTAGACCCTACTTTACTACTCCTAACACTCAATAGACCCTGAAAATTCAGGGTGAAAGTAGGGCTTAAATTTCGACTCGGGAAACCTGAAAACGATGCGGAAAAATCCATATTCCGATGTTTAGAGATTAAAGAGAGGATTTCAAATTTTTTTTAAATTTAAATTTCTTAAATTTCTATCTGTGCTAATAGATTTATTAAAATCATTCAAAAACTATTATTTGCATCTTCTATAGGTCAATTAAAATATAACTCTGTGAAAAAAATTCCGATTTTAGTTTTCGAAATATTTTTCAAAACCTTTTTTTGGACCTCTTTTAAACCTTCTTACTTCTTTTTTCAACTTCTTTTCAACCTCTAATAGTGCGGAAAAGTCCATTTCAGCAGTTTGTAGATTCAAAAGAGGATTTAGAAGTGTTAAAGAGGCTTAAAAGAGGTTTTTGGAGAACTAAAAGAGGGTCTAAATTTTGACTCGGATAGGTATCTTTCGATTTTTTCTAACGTACCTATTTTGATTGCAATAAGTGAGAGAGATAGAGAGTATTTCCTCTGCTTTTGGAATGTAATATTTCTCTAAGCGATGACTCTCCGACCTCCGAAATGGTCGAGCGGTTTAAAGCGTTTCCCTTGCGTCCCCTACGTCAACAAAACCAGCGTTTGCGATATATAGTTAGGTGTTCGAATCCTTGCGTTAGAAACTTTCTCGATATAGGCATAGATTTAAGAAAGTTAAGCTACGATTTAAATAAAAAATAAAATGTAATACTGTGCCCAGTAAAAAAAATTCGATACACGGACCGCGGAGTTCATATACGAGCTCGGTAGCTCGTATGAGAAATATAAGAAATCTCTCATACGAGCCTTTTCCGTAATGAGAAGTGTATAGATGCTTGTATACGAGGTGACTTTTAAAGCATTTTTATTAATGTAACACTATTTCAAAGTAAATGTAGATAATAGAAATGAATTTTCTTATCTAAAACAAAGTTAAATTCATAAGGGAAATGAAGTTTTAAGAAAAAAAGGATAATTTTGTTCAAAAAATTTATTCACACTGAAAAAGGTTAGAATTTGATAATTCCTTGTTACTCTTACTTACCGACATTAGATATTTCTCGGATGCGGTAAGCACGATTTTGTATTAAATTTAATTATTTTATATAAGTACATTTATATAATAAATAAATAATAATATATTATTAATTAGTAATGAAGAAAAACTTATTTATTCTACCGCTAATACAAAATCGTGCTTACTGCATCCGAGAAATATCTAATGTCGGTAAGTAAGAGTAACAAGGAATTATCAAATTCTAACCTTTTTTCAGTGTGAATGTCACCTCGTATACAAGCATCTATACACTTCTCATTACGGAAAAGGCTCGTATGAGAGATTTCTCATATTTCTCATACGAGCTACCGAGCTCGTATATGAACTCCGCGGTCCGTGTATCGAATTTTTTTTACTGGGTGTGTGAGTGTGTAGTTCTTCCAGCATCAAAACATAAATTAAAAAATAAATAATTCCAATGATCTGGATTTAACTTAAATTTTTTTGTAATTTATTTATTAGATTCCAATTTATATTGAAATAATTTTGTTTGCACAAAAAATTTTAGTCATATTAATTGCAAAAGATAAATAGGGTATTAAGGGGCACACCTAGTGTGAGTGACTGAAAAAAACGGTGATTTTTAGGAATTTTTTTCAGGGAATTTATTGCATCTAATTTTTTTAAAAGTTTTGTACATGTATAATAGGGTGTCCGTTATTTACCAAGTTGTTAATATTTCTTGCGACGCCCCCTAAATTATTAGTTTACCATCTAAAACAAAATGTCAAACCAAAATAAACCCTTAATATTCATAATAAACCTTGCCCCAAAGACGATACATTTCCCATTTAAAATACATGGGATTTTGCTACTTTTTACAAATTAATTTTTTTTTCGTTAAATATTTCATTTTACATCAATGAAAAATATATATTCTTATAGGAAATTTAACGCTTTAAAAAAAGTTTTTCTATGATTTTTTGATAAATAATCTCCTTTAAGAGTTATTTAAAGTTAAAGTTCAACACCGTAAATTTTAAGATTTTTGTACTTTTACGGCAAAATTATTATGAAAGGATCCATATTAAATCATGCAGGCATTTCGACGATTTAAATTGCGAATTATTTTCGCAATGACATATGTTATCCTACTTAAAAAATAATAAAATGCGTATTTTTTTTAATTTTGAATAGGATTATGTTTGCACTTTTTACTAATATTTTAAGATTTTAGCAAAAAATTACTTTTTTGTATTTTCTTCTATAAAATTGCGTAATTTTTATATTTTTTGTTGCTCTTGGGGCTCATTTTTTCCTTTTATATACTATTTTATGTAAAATTACGCAAAATAAAAAATAATAAAAAACAAGTGATACAAATTCAATTTAAAAAAAAAAAAATTTCTAAAAAAGGACATCTTTTTTCTCTCTTTATTTTTAGGATTTATTTTTTTAGGTACTCATGTGTAGTATTTAACATAAAAATACCATTTTGTATTTTTTTGTTTATCTATTAAGAGAAAAAATTATTTTCAATTTTTTACTAAAAATTCAAAAATTTCGCAACTTTTCAGGTTTCTATTTTCGTACCGTCGCTTATTTTTTTAAATTTTAACATCAGTTTGAAAAATCTTGTCAATAGTAAAGAATATTGATAATTAACATTATGTCCGAAAATTATGTTAATTATCTATATGATAATAATGATGTTCAAAAATGTTATTTATCCCGGTTAGTTTATTTAAGACGTTCAAATTTTTTAAACGAAGGTTAAAATTTTTTGTCAATAAAATTCAACATAACTTATTATGCGAGAATATTATTACCTGATTGAGTCGATTGATTAAAAAAAAATTTCAACTATAAATAGAAATTTTTTTCTCTTTTATAGATATTGCCTCTGAAATAAATGTAAATATATAATAAAATAATTCCTAAGAAACAAAAAAATTGTAATGTTATTAAAAAAGGATATTTTTTTTAAGAACTTAAAAAAGTAACATAAAAATTGTATTTATATATTCCAATATAAAAAAAATAAGTAGAATGGTATTTTTATGTTAAATACTATACATGAGTATTAATAAATCCTGAAAATAAAGAGATAAAAAAGATGTCCTTTTTTAGAAAGTTTTTTTTTTAATTGAAATTGTATCATTTGTTTTTTATTATTTTTTTTTGCGTAATTTTACATAAAAGAGTATATAAAAGGTAAAAATGAGCCCCGAGAGTATAAAAAAAATATGAAAATTGCGCAATTTTATAGAAGAAAATACAAAAAAGTAATTTTTTTGATAAAATCTTAAAATATTCGTAAAAAGTGCAAACAGAATCCTATTCAAAATTAAAAAAAATACGCATTTTATTATTTTTTGAGTAGGATAACATATGTCATTGCGAAAATAATTCGCAATTTATATCGTCGGAATGCCTGCATGATTTGATATGGATCCTTTCATAATAATTTTGCCGTAAAAGTACTAAAATCTAAAAATTTACACAGTGTTGAACTTTAACTTTAAATAACTCTTAAAGGAGATAATTTATCAAAAAATCATATGAAAACTTTTTTTAGAGCGTTAAATTTCCTATAAGAATATATATTTTTCATTAATGTAAAATGAAATATTTAACGAAAAAAAAATTAATTTGTAAAAAGTAGCAAAATCCCATGTATTTTAAATGGGAAATGTATCGTCTTTGGGGCAAGGTTTATTATGAATATTAAGGGTTTATTTTGGTCTGACATTTTGTTTTAGATGGTAAACTAATAATTAAGGGGGCGTCGCAAGAAATATTAACAACTTGGTAAATAACGGACACCCTAATGTATAATTGTATAAACAGTCAACATTTTGTAATCTTTTTAAAGAAAAATATCTTTTTTTTAAAAAGTTATTCGCTATCTCCTGAGTATCCGAAAAAAAAATGTTCTCCCACTGCTGCAGTGATTGCGGCCTTCTCAGTGACCTAAATAAAAAAAACCAAAAAGATTATTAAACTAGAAGATATTTGCCGTACAATGACCCTTGGATGTCAAAAAATATTAAATTGCAACAAAATGGCGGAGTTTTAAAAAAAGTTTTTAAATTTCGCCAAAAAAATCCGATGGTTTTTGGCATCCCAAAATTTTATTTTTCATCCAATCAAAAAACTGAAGCCTTATTGTACGGCAAATGTCTTCTAGTTTAATAATCTTTTTGGTTTTTTTGATTTCAGTCACTCAGAAGGCCGCAATAACTGCAGCAGTGGGAAAACTGTTTTTTTGGATATAGCGAATAACTCTTTAAAAAAAGATATTTTTCTTTGAAAAAATTACAAAATGTTCACTATTTATACAAATATACATGTACAAAACTTTTAAAAAAATTAGATGCATTAATTTCCCTGAAAAAAATTCCTAAAAATCGACGTTTTTTTCAGTTACTCACACTAGGTGTGCCCCTTAATATTACATTTTAATTGAATTTTTTTAACTGAAATAATTTTTTTTTAATATAAAGGCATTCGCGATAAACAATAAAAGCAATTACAAGAAAAAAGCAAGGCACTAGTCTTAATAAGTACACAAAATTTCGACCCAATCGGATTAACAGTTGTTCCACAATCTAATTGTTAATTAACAAACTTTTTTTTTGCATTGAATGTCAAATCTGTGAATCTTAAAAAAAAGGTTTTTGAAGTCGCATTTTACTCTTAAGGGTCTATATTTTTGATAACATCCCGAGTCGAAATTGAAACCCTACTTTCACCCTGAATTTTTAGGGTCTGTTGAGTGTTAGGAGTACTAAAGTAGGGTCTAATTCTAATACAATTGAGGCCTTGGATCCAATAACTCGCCCGACGCTCGGAGGAACGCGCAACTGACAGTCAGTGAGCAGTGAGCGCCTCTGGGCCACTCACTGCTACCCGACTGGTATTAGCGCGTGCCTTCGAGCGTCGGGCGAGTTATTGGATCCAAGGCCTCAATTAGACCTTACTTTGACTCCCAAAACAGGCGGAAATTTGCCAATCTTCCATTTGGAGAAGTAAAGGAGGGTCTAATTTTAAGAAACCTATACCGTACTTTTAAACCTCGTAGACCCTACTTACTTGAAACACTGCAAATGCAAAAAGTACTCCAAATTGCTAAATATTGATGTGTTTTATATGTGCGTCTATATATACACTTCGTGTATATAGACGCAATAAAAACATAAAATTCCACTTTTACTCATCCCAAGTGCTTCAATTGAATCTGAGCAAATCTTCAAATTTTTCTTTTTCTAATTGAGGGGCTGGATGCTATAATGTGTTACGTACCATGTTAAGTAAATGGCGCGTAACACATTATAGCATCCAGCCTCTCAATTGTAGGGTCTAGGAGTATAAAAGTAGACAATTTGTTTATTACCATTTTTTAATTTTTTTGTACAGATTTGAAGATCGAAATCTGTAGTTTAATTTAAAAAATCATGAAATTTATCCATTAACTATTAATTATTTAAAGAAGAAGTAAAAATCTAAGCAAGAATTTATTTTAATGAAACGCATGGAGAGGTGATAGGAGCCGAGCGACTCGCGGCACAATAGGATTTTTTACAATTTTCTGTTCAAAAATGTCTACAGCCTACGATTTTTAACCGATTTGAGTGTTCTTTGTTTTAAATTAAAGAGGAATAAATTCTTAAGACATCCCTTAAGGACAATTTTTCAGATTTTAATTGTTTATAATTTTTCATTGATAAGAAATTAATACAATTTTTTTAAAAAGGACGTTTATTTTCTTATTCCGTTACTGCACATGGTCAAAATTAGTTCAAATTAATCCAATATGACCAACAGACAATTAATTAAACCTAAACTAATTTATTTAAATTGTTGTTAAAAATATTAATTAACAAATACATAACTTTGATTCCTCTGCACTAAAATAGGCTTTTTTTCCACATTTTCTTTTTAATTTAAGTTAATTTCAAAAATATATGTCCTTTTTGTTCAAAAAGTAACTTTTTAAATTGTTATAAATAATATTAATTAACAAATAGATAACTTTGAACCTAAATGAAAAATTAATCGTGAAAAAAACATTTTTTAGTGAATAGGAATCAAAGTAAATTATTTTTAATTAATATTGTTTATAGCAATTTAAATAAGTTACATTTCAATCTAAATAGACATATATTCTTTAAGTGAACCTAAATTTTTTTAAAATATGGGGAAAAACCCTCTTTTAGTGGAGAGGAATCAATGTTATATATTTAATAATTAATATTGTTTATAACAATTTAAATAAGTTATTTTTTAAACAAGAAGGACATATATTCTTTAACTGAAACTTAATAAAAAACATTGAAAAGGGGCCATTCATATATTACTTGATACATTTAAGGATGAGAGGGGGTCTAAAATACTTAAAATATCTATCACGTAATATATGAATGACCCCAAAAACCCGTTTTTAGTGAAGAGGAATCAAAGTTAACTATTTGTTATTTAATATTTGTTTATAACATTATTAATTAAATAATTAACATTATTAATCATGAAAAAAACTTTTTTTAGTAGAGATGAATCAAAGTTATTAAAATAATAAAATATAATAAATAATTTATTTCTATTGTTATTTTAGCAATAATAATTAACAAATAGATAACTTTGATTCCTCTCCACTAAAAAATGTTTTTTTCCACAGTTTTTTTTTAATTTAAGTTCATTTCAAAAATATATATGTCCTTTTTGTTTAAGAAGTAACTTTTTTATTTGTTATAAACAATATTAATTAAAAAATAGTTAACTTTTGTTCCTCTTTACCAGAAAATTTTTGTTTTTTCGATTACTTTTTTAAAAGAAAAAACTGTTTTTTTATATTCAATTGTTGTTAAAATGTAATTTGTTTACAACAATTGTTTATAACTTAACTATCAAAATAAGAGCGATATGTAAACAAACAACTTTTTTTCAATATTTGTGATTTTAAAAAAAACAATTTGTTTATAAAAATTGTTTAAAATATTGTTAAATTAGTCATAGTGATAAAATTTTATCATTATATGTTATTTGTTTACTAATTTTAGTCATTGGGATGAGAAAATGTGTCTGGAATTAATTTTTCTGACTATTAAAAATTTTTAATATTTTGTCGGCCATTTTTGAGCCGCCATTTTGAATTTCGAAAAAATTATAATTTCTAGCAATACCTAAATGAAAGGTCATATATTTTGGACGCGTTATTTTGTCTTTTAGGACTAAATGGGTTAATTGAAATTTCTTTATAATTATAGTTGAACATTTTAAAATATAATTAATTGAAAAAGTTTTGAATAATGGAAATATCGTAAAATTTAATTGAAAATAATTGAATTTTGAATTTTATTTTAACTATGAACTTTCTCTTACTTTTATGAATAATTCAATTTTCAAAGAATCTAATGAAAATGACCAAAAATAACTTAAAACTGAAGAATAATAAATTTCAAAAGATTTTAAATGAAAATTTTTAAAAATTTAACTGCTATGAAAAATTGTATTTTCTATAAATATTAAAATATTAATTTAACAAGATTATTGAATTCGTAAATAATTAAATTAAGAAATTCGGAAAAAATTAATTTCTTTTTAAATTTAAATTGAACTTTTTTGAAGATAAATAAATAAAAAAAAAATAAAACTAAAATTAAAACGTTTTCTTAATTGAGGCTCCGGATCTTAAAAGGGCACTTTCCGCATAGACTTTACATGGTGTAAGTGCCCTTTTAAGATCCGGAGCCTCGATTTAAGAAATAGTTTTGAAAAATGGCAGCCACCTTGCTGCAAGCTTGCAACAAGATTTAAAGCTTTCAGGAATCTTGCAGCAAACTTACCGCAAGGTTACGTGCTATCGGTGTGTAACCTTTATTTTACTAATTGAACCAACACAAGTTTACTAATTATATCAGTAATTCAACTCTGGCCTGTAGCAATAAGTATACACTGATAAATAATTAGTCCCATTTTACTGATTCTAATTCAGGCGTATGTATGTATGTATTAATAATTTTGCCACCAGAACGCAAATAATATTCTCTCGGTGCTTAAAGTGCTTCTGTAGTTAGCTAAAGTAGCCCATAAAATATTAATGGCACCACCAACAAATCTGGATTAAACCGCACATATCCTATTTAAAACGAATTAACGTTCATATACAATAGGGTGTCCGTTATTTCCCAAGTTAGCTATTTTCATTTGGGTATCGTCAAAATCGTTTCTTCTTGACCTAAAAACAATTCTAGAAACTAGAAAAATATTTTACGATGCCGTTTAACCCTGCCTAAATAACAATACTTTTCCCATTTTATTAACATGGGATTTTTGCACTTTTTAGAAAATAATTTTTATTTCGTTTATAATACCCGAGTCGAAATTTAAGCCCTACTTTCACCCTGAATTTTCAGGGTCTATTAAGTGTTAGGAGTAGTAAAGTAGGGTCTAATTCTAATACAATTAGACCCTACTTTGACTCCCAAAATAGGCGGAAATTTGCCAATCTTCCATTTGGAGAAGCAAAGTAGGGTCTACTTCTAAGAAACCTATACCGTACTTTTAAACCTCGTAGACCCTACTTTCATACTCCTAGACCCTACATTCTAAAAGAAAATTTTGAATTGTTTTTTAATGTATTACTTGAAACACTGCAAATGCAAAAAGTACTCCAAATTCATAAATACATTATAAATTCATTATGTGTTTCATAAAACACATAAAATTCCACTTTTACTCATCCCAAGTGCTTCAATTGAATCTGAGCAAATCTTTAAATTTTTCTTTTTCTAATTGTAGGGTCTAGGAGTATGAAAGTAGGGTCTACGAGGTTTAAAAGTGCGGTATAAAGGTTAAAGGAAAGTCTAGTTTTTAAAAATTGTATTGAAATCAGACCCTACTTTACGACTGCTAAACCTGAATAAGCCCTACATTTTTAGAGGCTAAGTAGGGTCTAAATTTCGACTCGGGTACTCTTTGACTAAAGTGACCATGAGTCCCGGATTGTGCGGGACTGTCCCGGATTTTTCCCCTTTGTCCCGCAAAGGCTAGCGTCCCGCAAAACGTCCCGCATTTGACATAAAATGTCCTGCATATCCCGGAAAATAGTTAAGAATATCCTGCATCTACAGGTTAGCACAGTAGCGCGTATATAAGTGTGAGAGAGATAGACTTCGTGATATTTTAAGAAAAATTCAATCGTCAGAAACATATGTGATTCAATGTTACAAAATAAGCATAATATAAATATGTAAATGTCATAAGACGCGCCTTTGTTTCAATTCCGCTCCAATTAACTCCTACAAATTCCCTGATTCTTTTTTCTTGTGACAAATGACCTTTTTTTGTTTATTAAATCATATAAATAAGCGGGTGTCCCGCATTGACACTATTTCCATATGGTCACTTTATCTTTGACTAACCAACAATGCTTGATTTTGCTTCTATTATGATTCCTTTAGATAGATAAATTTTCATATTATCGCGAAAAATTTATTACACAAGTTTTAAAAAGGTCAATTTCATTTTTATTGATTTTTCTGATTATTTTGGTAAATCTACTTATTAATTAATTTTTATTCGGTATTTCATTGAACGTTTCTTGTTTTATGCATCCAATTAGACCATAACAATAATTCCAATTCATAAACTATCCGAGAATCACACAGTAGACTAAATCCATTTCAAATTAGGCATGTCGACTAACTTCATGTTATAGAAAAAAAATTGTTTTGCTTGTCATTTTTTTTCTCTTGAGTATAATTTAATTTTCTTTCTTGGGTCTTGTTGATGGTCTTGTCCTCTTCCCAATCCAGTTTGAAATTTAAAAAAAATTTTAAATTATAAAAATAGGGGATGATTTTTTTTAAAATAAATAAGATCAATTTTTTCGAAAACACCACCTTTTTTGTTATCAAATTTTTACTACAAATTCTTAAAATAATTATGAACATTTCCTATGAATTTCAAGCGTGTTAAACCATTCTGTCAATCAAGAGAATGTTTTTTTAAATATTTATTTTTGCAAATTTTCAAATTGTTAACTTGCATTTTTTTAAACAAATGAATCGTTATAACATTGTTGACGTGAACGTTAACAATTTGAAAATTTGTAAAAATAAATTTTTCAAAAAAAAATTCTCCTAATTGCCAGTATAATGTAGCCCGCTTGAAATTCATAGGAAATGTTCATAATTATTTTAAGAATTTGTAGTAAAAATTTGATAACAAAAAAGGAGGTGATTTTGAAAAAATTGATCTTATTTATTTTCAGAAAATCATCCCCTATTTTTATCGTTTTAAATATTTTTTTAAATTTCAAACTGGATTGTGAAGAGGACAAGACCATCTACAAGACCCAAGAGAGAAAATTAAATTATACTCAAGAAAAAAAATGACAAGCAAAACAATTTTTTTTCTATAACATGAAGTTAGTCGACATGCCTAATTTGAAATGGATTTAGTCTACTGTGTGATTCTTGGATAATTTATGAATTGGAATTATTGTTATGGTCTAATTGGATGCATAAAACAAGAAACTTTCAATGAAATTCCGAATAAAAATTAATTAATAAGTAAATTTACCAAAATAATCAGAAAAATCAATAAAAATGAAATTGACCTTTTTAAAACTTGTGTAATAAATTTTTCGCGAAAATCGTCGCGCAGTGCCCCTCGCGGAGACTAAACGAACTTTTATGAACTCTTCTCGACAGTCGGTAATTTACCTAATTATTGACTGGCGCGCATCGATTACCATCGGAAAATCTATGTAACAAGTGCGCGTGGGACTCACCACGAAGTGAAGATGCGCGTCGACTTCGGCGTCCCCGTCGGCCATTTAATTCATTCTCATTTTGACGTCGTTTAATGACAGGTCGCAGTAGACCGTTTTTGTAATAATTAAAATTTAAATTAAAATCAGTTGTGCCTACTTCCAAGAGATGAGCCGTGGGACCATGAGGGGACGTCGGCGTATCTCCGGTGAGTCTCTGAATAATTAAAAGTGTTATCTCCTGATGAACAATCGATTAAAAATTTAACATGTGTCAATTTCCTTTGTTTCGCGACATCCCAGATAACAATCATGCGTCGCACTTTGTCGCACTTCGGGCGCAGGACATGCGAGTCACGCGGTGCGTGCATAATGAGACGCATTTAGCAGTCACTCGTTCTGATTTTGTTGCACTTTAGGCACATGACGTGCGAGTCGCACCGTGCTTGCTTAATGAGACACATTTTGCTGTCGCTCGTGATAATTTTGTAGCATGCGTAAGGGCATAAACGTAATACTTTGAAATGAGGGGTTGATAGTAAAAGTGGTAATTAGGAGCAAAAGTGGGATAAGTGACTTGGGCGCAAATACGGGCTAAAATGATTTTGTAATCAACCTTAAAAAAGACATGGAGTGGAAAGGTCGAATGTATCGAAAAGTATCGAAGTAAAGAATGGGCAATGAGAATGTAAAATCTTAATAGAAGGGTGTTTTTAAAATTGTTTGTACATGTGAAGGTGGCGCTGCAGTCGTATGTTATTTAAAAAGAGCGCGAATATATAAATTTAATTTTGTTAAGAGAAAGTACTCATAATAAATCTTATTTTGCATTGTCAAAAAAAAACGTCAACATTTCAAATATAAATAAGCAAATTATTAACTAAAAAAATTTGAATATTATTATTAATGAAATAATGGACTTGGACAATCGACATATAAAAACCAGCACCGTAGACGGCCGCTTGCGGCCGTCGGAGGAGCTAGTTTATGGATAAATTAATTATAATTAATGATAAAAAAATATTTAAAATAGTAAAGAAAAACTTTAATATTTTGCAAATCATTCGTGTAATAAACTTATTGATAAATATTTTAATTGTTTTCAACCATTTTTGCTACCAAGTCACTTATCTCCCAATGTTTTTTTAAACCACTTTATATCAGCCCCTCAAATAATTTTATATTACATTAAAGTTAATAAAATTTATAAATTTATGAAAATTACTTTAATGATAACTTATAGAAATTTTTAAAATTGAATTATTTAATAATTTACAATTTATATTTTATTAATTTATATAAAATGCATATGAAGCATTCCATTATATTTCGACTAAAGTCGTTGCCGACTAATTGTAAAAAAATATAATATTTTGCAGGAATAATTTTAAAGATATTAGGATCATCGAACAAAAAGAATTTTTTAAATATTTTTTATATTTATTGTAAAATAATCATTTTATTCTTATTGCCCAATTTTCGTAGTTTTTCTTTTTTCTGGGCAGAAGTTATTTACATTTTAAAACAGGCCTGTTTTAAAATCGTGAAAATAAACAAAGTGCCAGTTTTAATTGCTTATTTTTTAACATTTGTGAAGAAAAAAGGAAGAAAGTGATAAGAAAAACTAAAAGTTATTAAAAGTTTCTTTATATTTCATAAGGTTTTATTCAACTTAATGATTTCTCTTTCTCACATTTAGCGAATGAAATTTGCAAAATAGGTTATTTGCCAGGTGAACTTTAAAATAATTGTTTATTTAATATTTCCTAATAATAATTGTTTGTATCAATTTATAATAATAAAATAATTCGTTCATAATAAATTCTAATAATTTTTTTACGTTTTCATTAGAGCTGTGCAAAATAATTCGAACCGAACTGTTCGAATTTTTTCGCCTAGTTCGAATGTCGAAAATTTGACATTCGAGTTAGCTTAGTTCGAATGTCGGTTTTTCGACATTCGAACTAGCCCAGTTCGGATGTCGAATATTCGACATTCGACATTTCGGCGCCCCAAAACCGAACTAAACTCGGTTTGGTTCGAATTTTGCACAGCTCTAGTTTTCATAGTAAATTATGTGTTTTCTTTAATATTTTCTAATAGACAGTTTTTACGACTTTATATACTTTAGATGCTTATTTTACAATAAATATAAAAAATATTTAAAGAATTCTTTTTGTTCGATGATCCTAATATATCTTTAAAATCATTCCTGCAAAATATTATAATTTTTTAAAATTAGTCGGCAAAGACTTTAGTCACAATATAATAGAATGACTCATATACATATATAATATTTATTATAGATTGTAATTTATAATTTAATTTAAATAATAATAAATTACTAAATGTTTTGAAATTACTACAAAAAATTTTTACTTAAAAAAATAAAACTTTACTGTAGAACGTTATTTTCATTTATTTATCTAAAGTTAATAATAAAGGCAGTAAAATATTTGACTTTATAATTTTTTAATATTCGCGGTCTCACCGATGCGCATGTGCGCAGCCAATTTTCCCAATATGGCCGAAAATGTACTTGTTGATGTCCGTCTCGAGTCACATGACGTCCAGTTTCGCTCTGAGCATGTGTTTTTATCGTTGGGTGAATGTCGTGATTGTTTGTTATTTATAAAAAGTGCGTGTGCGAATCACA
The DNA here is from genome assembly GCA_032872505.1 of Leptopilina syphax. Taxonomy (NCBI): domain Eukaryota; kingdom Metazoa; phylum Arthropoda; class Insecta; order Hymenoptera; family Figitidae; genus Leptopilina; species Leptopilina syphax. The sequence goes on along the minus strand of CM065471.1, from coordinate 17,772,390 downwards.
GTTTTGTTTCTTTTATGTTTTATAAATATTTGTTTTTGTTTAAACTCGTTTTTAAATTGAAAAATTAAAAAATATAACGGTCATATCGAACAAGAGCATTTAAAGTTATTTTGCTTCGAATAGAAAGGCTCTTAGACGCAGTCCAAATTGTTTAATTTATTATGTTATACAGTTGACTTTTGTTGAACTTGTGTTGAAAAGTTTATATTTATTACGAATTATGATCTCAGCTGTTTATTATAGGTTATTTAGGAGGTTATGTATGTTCAAGACTAAAGAGAAAAATGTTCAATATTAATGCCATGTTTATATTATTGAAATAAAAAATTTTAATGAAATATTTTTAAATTTAACCTTAGTTTTTTGTATTTAATTTTTTACAATATATTTATCATAAATAATCCTTAAAAAACGCACGAGACTCGCATTTCACTCTCATGCATCATGTACCTTTATGACATGCGAGCGTAATGCGTCTCATATGAGGACGCATCTGTCTACATCAGTGAAGGCACGAGTGCGAAAAGAAACCTCATACATGCGAGAGATATGAGACGCATATAAATCTCAAATTGTTATCTGGGATCATCTGTGTAACTTCTGAACAGGTACCGTCTGGACCTGTAATTTCTTGTGATTAAATCAAAAATTAAAAACGAACTTGTGATTTCTCTTACCCCGCGCTCTCCTTGAAAAGATTGAGCTAGCATAAAATTAATTAAAATAATAGGTTTGAATATTTTTCCATAAAATATCTCTGGCGTCGGGCAATTAATTCAACAACAAAGTAGCGTGTGTTTTATTTAATTAGTTAATCCTGAAATAAACAAAAATAATTTCTTAAAATAAAATAACCTCATTCAGAGTAATAAAATTAATAGAAATTTCTCAAATATTAACAACAATAATAAGACACCCGTTATAATATATATATATATATATATATATATATATATATATATATATATATATATATATATATATATATATATATATATATATATATATGTTGTAGGCAGATAGCATAATCCGGTAGTATGCAAACTGCCTAGGCAGTTTGTAAACCGCGGGCAGTTAGTAAAATGCCTAAATTTGAATGTATAAAAACAGGTAATAAGCAAAGTACCTAGGCAGTTTACATACTGCCAAAGACGTTTCAGGCAATTGGAAAAATGTATTGAAGGTAGCAATGGGGTGAAAATTTCTCAACAGACCACCTGAAATAGACTTTTCAAATTTCAAATATTTTTTTCATAATCTTTTGTAGTAAGCCTAACTAAAAACATTTCTGATATGCGTTTTTAAAAAAATTAATTTTTTAATTATTTATTAAAAATTGAAGTTTTTATTGCCTGTCTAGAGGTTACAAATATTATTCGTTTTTAATAAACTTTTTTTAAAATGAAAGTTTATTAAATATTGTTCAGCGATCTGTGGAGGTAGAATTTTGAAAACTGTTTACAAATTTTTTTATTTAATCATATATTTCAACAAAAGAGAAAAAAAAAATTTATGGGAGTATATTTTTTATTAAAATGTATTTCTATTAATCTATGCTACTTTAATTGAAACAAGAGTTCCAGATAAACAATATTTATAAGTAATGTAAGAAATTATTTGCTGATTAAGAATTTTAATTAAGGAAGATTTCGACTATATCAGCAATTAGTGACATCTATTAGATCCATCTATTAGATGATCCACAAGTTTTGAACGTTCAAATGAACGAAACACTTTTTATTAGAAATGTTTTTATAATTTATTGTTTGCAATAAAAATTAAAAACTTAAATTTTACACTTAGAAACTTTATAATTAATTTATTTTATATCGACAAAAAATTATTGTAATAAATATTTAAATTAAAGAAGAAAATAAATAAATTTCGTTCATATGAACGTTCAGAACTTTAGGATCATTCTATTAGTGCCAACACGCTGTGTTGGCATGGTGCATTGGTAGGCGTTAGTCCCGCGAAAGGCAGCTATTAACTGGGGTTCAAGTCCTCACAGATGCACAGTGCAGTCGTTCACGCAGCTTATTTTTTCAGATCAAAAATTAAATTCAAAAAATATAATTATTTACCGACAACCATATCAGAATAATTATCTTAAGAATAACACCTGACTCTAAACCAAAGAGTTCAATTGACGTCTAATAGATGTCACTAATTGCTAATATAGTCGAAATCTTCCTTAAGGGCATCCGGGAAATAATACTGGTTTCGTGATAGACGTCTCATTTAAAAAGAAAAGAATATTTTGAGTCGGGATTTTTTGGTAAATATAGAGAAATGCTCTGGGACCAGCGGTCCTCTCAGAATTTGGAGAAATTTTGATAAATAATTATTGAAAAAAATTGTTTAAATATACGGAAAAAAGGGGTTTTTCACGGTTCAGTATAGACGTCTCATTTTGAGAGGATAAAATATTTCGGGTTCATATTTGGAGGGGTGATAGAGGAAGACTCTCCGAGGAGCGGCCCTCTCCGTTTTTGCAATAATTTTGCGAGGAAATTATTTTATTAACGATTGAAAGTGGAGTAATTTGAGGTTAATACATTTCCCTCAGTTCAACTCGCGACCACTTCCGAGAATTGGCGCCACCTCCTTGACCACTGACACATAGATCCACTTGTCTGTGTGCTGACCGCCATATTGTCTCCCACTTTCGCCCAAAATCCAACTTTTGTAATTTCGTTTTTCAATATTTATTTCAAAAATTACTTGTAAATTTCGAGAATATTATTTATCATCATGAATTCCCCTAATTATCATGATAAATCAGAACTAAATATCTCTAATTATTTAGGAGTGAGACGACACGCGGGAAAACACTTTTTGGGCTTGATTTTTCCCGGATGCCCTTAATTAATATTTATAAGTGTAGAATAAATAAAAATTTTATTTGTTTAAAATAAAACAAGATAGTATAGTATAGTTGTATAAAAGTTATGCCACAAAAAAAATTTTGTGACTTTAACAATACATTTTTCTAATTACCTGAAACGTCTTTGACAGTATGTAAACTGCCTAGGTATTTTGCTTATTACCTGTTTTTATACATTCAAATTTAGGCATTTTACTAACTGCGGTTTACAAACTGCCTAGGCAGTTTGCATACTACCGGATTATGCGCTATCTGCCTACGACATATATATATATATATATATATATATATATTCCTATATTACAAAAAGATATCGCCGCCGCCGCTATGACAAGATTTTATGATCTACAGGTCAAAAGTTGACCTGTGATTTATCTGTCCCCAAAATTGACAGACAATTCCTTCTGCCCTAAAAATCTAGGTCAATTTAAGGGCAGTTTTGACAAACAATTCCCTCCGCCCTCAACATGTAGGTTAATTTTAAGGTCAGTTTTAACCTACACTAGCCTGGTCATTTTTGTAAAATTATTTTATATCAATGAGTGCCAGGCTGAAAAAGTTTCCTTTTTATCTAAAAAACAAATACAAAAATGATAAAGTGAATGTGTAAATAATTAATGGACCTAAAAACTGATTGAATGTAAAAAAAGAAATTTTATTGAATTTTTGCAGTAATTTTCAACACTCAGAAAAAAATTTGTTCGAAACAACCAAATTTTAGTTGAATCAACCAAATAAATGCATTGCTATACAGTCAACCAAACGTTTGTTTGATTCAACCAAAAAATTTCTTCCAATACGTTTATTTGTATTAATCAAATGGTTATTACACCCCTAGTAGAAATTTGTCGTAGTATTTGTAATGGCACTGGACAGTTTCGCTGGAAAATTTCGAGGCACTTTACAGTTAAACTAGCTAAAAACTATAAAGTGATGTCACGCAAATTTCTTCAAGTTATTGTCCAGTCAAATTTTACAGTTTTTGATCATCAGTCCTGTAGAAAAACTATACAAAATATTTCTTTTAAAAATTAAAATTTTTTTTATATTGACTTTAAGTATAAAACATATAAAAATTTTGAAATAAAACGATATATTTCGAAATCAAGAAAGTAAATAAATTAAAATTATACAACAGATTTTTTTTAATGTTGCTGTGTTTATTTTTTGGTATAATAAATGATATATAATAAATAAAATGTAATATTATTTTCAAATAACTATGTACGTAATTAATAAAAAATTATTGTAAATATTATTGATTCCTATCATATAATTTTTTTTAATAATATTTATTAAATTTAAATGAATTAATTAAAAAAAATTTACACATATATAAGAAGAATTTATTTTACCAAATATGTGTTTTAATATTTTATTACACACCTTTCACCTTTTCTTTGAATGAAGAACATCACACTGAAATATAAATTAATTAATCACACTATAAATTAATAGAAAACCTAAAGAATTAAATTAATTAAAATGAAAAATATCGAGAGGGGGCGGGGAGCGAACACGGGTCCGCTTGGACGATATAACGCACGCTTACGCATCACGGCCGTTCTAGTCGGTTGATAAAAAGGCATGTTCTTCACGGGTATAATCGTACAGTGGCTGACACTCTGACAGTGAACGACACTGGCTTCTAAAAACGATAATAAATATAGCAAAACGTTATTAAAATGTGTTAATTAATATTCTAATATATAATATTTGTAGAAGCTATTAAAGTATTAACAATGTTTTAGTTGCTTACATTTTCGATGGCTTTTTGGAAAAATAACCTCTAAAATGTGACAGTTTAGCAAATAAATTTTAAACAACCATTTTCTAATTAATAAATAGTTTTAAGCAGATACAATTTATAATTTTACACGTGTAATTTAAAATTAAAAAATTTAATTTTTAAGTTCATTTATATTTATTTCAAATACAAATTTTTATTAAATACATTGTAATAGGAATTATTTCATCTGAAATAGTAAACATACACGGAAAAAAATTAATCTCTAAATTAGTGATTAAATCTGAGATTTAGGCATAAACTATCACTGGAATCGGACGTAAGATGTAAGCAGATCACTAAAACTGAAATTTGGTATTATGTCTAATCCGAATATTAGTATTGTGAAGAACACGTATTTCTTATGCCTAAAAATGATATTAGGAATCTCAAATTTTATGACATGGAACATATGTTCTAAACTATCAACTTACTTGAATAAATTCAAATCTAATATATTATTTGAATAAACAATATTAAACATTTTAGTCGTATATTTATATAATTCGTATTTTTGTAATAACTCGATGTAATAAGAATTTATAATTTATCACAATTTAGAGTGAGAATTATTCACAAAATATTTATATTGTTGTCCCTGTATGAACTATACATTGACAAGTATCAAAAAGTAGTTGGATATTTTTAAAACACAATACGAATTTTATATTTTTATTTCATTTTTTTGTTTTAACGGCGTTGGAAGGTCTGTAAAATTTGTAGGTTACAATTATCGCCCGACAAAATACGGCACTGACTGATTTAAAATTTAAATGACGTGAAATAGGTAAATAAACATTTTTCAACCACTTTTTCTCTAAACACAGACACTTTTTACAAAATAGGCCAACATACAACGGGTAAGAATCTTCTTAATAACCTAAATTCAAAAGATTGTTTAAATTCATGCAGAAACGCGGTTGTAAAATGTAAAATTGGAAAGTGATGTAATGCTAAGAATATAACAGCTGGACCATTGTGCTCTCTGCATGCTTCTGCCCTCTTCTGGCGACTGGCAGTAAACCGCTTCTTGTTGTCTGTCATTACATTACTTTCCAATTTTACAACCGCGTTTCTGCATGAATTTAAACAATCTTTTGAATTTAGGTTATTAAGAAGATTCTTACCCGTTGTATGTTGGCCTATTTTGTAAAAAGTGTCTGTGTTTAGAGAAAAAGTGGTTTAAAAATGTTTATTTACCTATTTCACGTCATTTAAATCAGTCAGTGTGCCGTATTTTGTCGGGCGATAATTGTAACCTTAAAATTTCACAGACCTTCCAACGCCGATAAGTCTAATAAATAAAAATAAATGTTCCACGTGATGACGCGAAAAACATTCATAAAATACGGAAAATGAAAACGGTTAATTGTATGTAATTCATATAAAAAAAGTTGTGAAATTAACAAATCTCTAAATCAGAGATGTGAATTTATGGCGTTTTCTGGTATAAAGTTTGACAGAATCAAACACAACTTATCACAGTAATTGTGACTATAATGTTTAATTTAGATACACTTATATTTCATTGGACTTGAAATTAATATTATTTCAAGTTTAGAGATTAATTTTTTTCCGTGTATAATAGCAGATATCAAATAAAATTTATATAAATATATAGAATCTAAAATATAAAATAAATAAATTTCAATATCTTAACATTTTTATATTTAGCAGAGAGAAAAGAGAACAAAGTTCTTACAAAATTGTGTTTTCTTAACCTAAAAAATGATTAGTATGAAATTTAGTTATTTTTATCTATTTTGTGAAATTCGTTCAAATCAAATTATAAATGTATTTTGAATTTTCAGGGAATAAAAAATTTTATTCACCAAACTAAATATAAGTTTTTAGTATCAAAATGTATACATTTTTCACGAGTTCTATTCAAAATACATATATTTGGTAATGAAACAAAATGTTGAAAGAAATATTTTTTCTAATAATATGATTTCAAGAAAGTTACACACTTGAGAATTTCTAAATAAAATACAATAATAATTTGAGTGCAAACAGTAAAAAAAGGTTAAAGTAAAGATTGAAAATATAAAAATACATATTACACATTTAGAAATAATATTGCAATTGTATCCGGAATTGTCTAACCTTAATTTATATTAAAAATTATCATTTAACAACGAAAAAAGTATATTATTCTGCAAATTCCTGTTCTGCCTGATCAGTTTCCGCTACATTTTTTTTTCGTTGTTGACGGAATCCATCCCAGTCTTTTGAATTCGATAAAACTAATCCTAGTTTTTGATAGAATACTTTTTCTGAAAACTCCACTGATTTAGTTTTGCAATGACTAGTCAGAACGTCTGAAACATATAATTTAAATTTTATTAAATGTTTTCCACAATAAATATACATTCGATTAGAACAGTGATAAATTAAATTACTAAGTAAACATTTGCAAATAGGCGTCCCTCTAAAAATCATTTTTTCTTCAGTTAGTTCACTTGCAGTAAAAGACATTGCAATATCTCTGCTCAGAATTTTTTTTAAAACATTCGTTATTGAACGAGAGAGAACGTTTTCTTTATCTAAATGAAAGTACAGGGATTGCTTCTGTAAAATAAATATTAATATAGATATATCTTAAAATATGAAAGAATTATTAGAAATTAAGTAATTTTTAAATTTATAAATCCAAATGAGAAAAATTATAATTTTATGAATTTGTACTCACGAAATGATTTTTTAACGTGTTATTGGTTATTAATAATTTCTCGACCTTTTGCAAGCTTTCTTCATCTTTTACAGATAATTCAATTTTGAAGTCATCACTTAGGCTTCTAGTCTCTAATTTTTGAGGCCTCAAAAATGCTTCAAATAAATTTCTCATATTTGCAATCTCCAGTTTTAGTTCTTTTATTTCATAAGTTTGAGCTTGGAGTAAATTCAAAATTTTCTGATCAGAATTTTCTAATCGGTTATTGGTTTTTGCAAATGAGTTTAAAAGAATCAACTCGCTTGAATTATTAGTGTGTACCAAATTTCCAAAATCTGTAAATTAAAAATAATTTTTTATTGAAAACACTAGATTTTCTTCAAAAATAAGTAGAATTTTATACTTTTTAATAAATTTGATAATCACCTAGTATTTCGGCATTTTGGAAAGGTTGAGGTGTCTCCATATTATAAGTTCTCGAAGTATCAGGCTGCTCAATAGGTTTTGAAAGATGGCTTTGCTCTGAAATATCAAAAATGGTAAATAAAATTTTTAACTTAAAATTAATTTTTCAATCACAAATTTTGTATAATATAAAAATATATTTTTTAACCTAAAACTTCCAACATTTGTTTAAATATTTAAATATATCATACGAAATAAAAATATAGATACGAAAGTTATCTTTTTTAATAATTTAAACTTAAATAATTAAAATTATTAAAGCATAATTAAAATTATAATTGAAAATGAATACATAAATTTTATTTAAATTAAATAAATAATAAATTAATTAATTAAATTTTAATTTATGAGTAAAAATAAATCATTTTAAATTGTTTTGCACCTGGAATCTTTGCAGCTATTGAAGTTTTTGATAGAGAAATGTTTGAAGGACCTGCCAAATCCAATGAATTGTCTGTAGAAATATGAAAGCTATAATTCGAAAATTTATTTAAACTTGAATAAATTATAATAATTTTTACCTTTAATCTCAGTTCTCATCTCAGTTGGCACTACTATCGGTGTAAAATGTAAAGTCAGTTGGCTTTGACCGCTTATATCTTGAGTAATAAAAATCGCATAATATTGAAACAACTTGGAATCAGTAGCTACAACATTTCTACGTTACTGTAAAAAATGAAGGAAATACAAAAAAATTATTTCGAGAGTTATTAATTTTTGAAGGGAAAAAGAACATGTTTTTTGGCATCATTTTCACAGGGTCTACTTTGGTAACATGTAACTCGTTTAATAAGAGTCCTATGATGTTCCTGATTTTTTTCTATGTTCCTTAAATCTTTCTGAATAATGTTATTTAAACAAATAACCGTTATTATAATAACTTTTTGAGATATTTAAACGAAATAGTAGTCATGTTATCTTTGTTGGAAATTAAGGTACGAAGATGAGACAAAGTACACGTTACGGAGAACACGACACTTATTACAATTCATCAACAAAAGTTTGGAAAAAAATTATTTCAAGAAGTTATTTGCAAAACTATTTTCAGTTTTTTGCTTTATTTCACCATTAGCGGTAAGGTGCACACCATCATAAACCATTTCCCATAGGCGTCAACATTTTAAATGCGATAAACTGTATTATTGTAGACATGAGCAGGTAAGTAAGGACTTCAGGTCACTTCTACCCAAACCTACATACAATTTTAAATTTTTGAAGACAGGAAAAATATTTTGGGTGTTTACACCTCTGTACATCCTTAGAAACCAGATCTTTAAAGTTATAAATCAGTTTCAACCACAGAAAAAAATGACCAAAAAAAAGGTAGTAGTGCTAAACTTGGAGTCTCGGACAAAAAGACTTACAGTAGTATGCACCTGACTGCTAATGGTGCAATTTAAGCAAAAAACTGTAAATACTTTTGAAAATAATTTACTTAAAATAATTTTTTTTTAAATTTCTTTGGCGAATCGTAAGCAGTGTCGTATTTTCCGTAACGTATGCTTTGTCTCATCTTCGTTCCTTAATTTCCAACAAAGATAACACAACTACGGTTTCGTTTAATAATCTTAAAAAGTTATTATAATAACGGTTATTTGTTTAAATAACATTATTCAGAAAGATTTAAGGAACATAGAAAAAAATCAGGAACATCATAGGACTGTCATTTAACGAGTTACATGTTACCAAAGTAGGCCTTATTGAAAATAGTGTCAAAAAACATGTTCTTTTTTCCTTCAAAAATTAATAACTTTAAGAAAAAAAATTTTATTTGTTTTTAATTTTTTACATTAATGTAGAAATAAATTACTTACTGATTCCATACAGTTTCAATATTGTGCGATTTTTTTTTATTCAAGTTACAAGTCTTCAAAGTCAACTGACTATACTTTTTGAACCGATAGTAAGTGTTTAGTTTTAGAGGACTTTAAAGAGGTTGGTTGAGTGGATCAATTAAAATTGATCCACTGTAAAATATGAAAGATATAAATTAAATTCACAATTTAAAAATATTTTAGAAAACTGCATAAAAAATTGTTTTACCTTTGGTTGTAGATTTTGACTTTGCATGTGCAGAACTCTTGAACTTTCTTTTATCCGAATGTTTATAAATATTGATCCTCTTCTTAATTTTCTTCGAATCCTTTTTTTTGTTCTGAAATACTTTCTGATGATGAGACAATTTCATCTGGAGATGATTCCAATTCTTCTAAATAAGAATCCGAATTATCATTTTTTTCAAATTCTTTATTGAAATCCGTCACTTTCAAAATCTTATTTATTTCTGTTTTAGATAAATTTTTTTCATTTGCCAATCGATACGAATCAGTTAATTGTTTTGCGCTTTTCAATGTGATTTTCGGTAGTATCTGTTGTGAATCCATATTCTTTTTCTCTTAAATTAACTAAACGCTTTTCAGCAACTTCGTATGTGTCTAAAATAGAGATTAGTGTAAGAAATAAAATGTATGTACATGCTTTTGAAAAATATTTTAGACATATATTATACCTGCTTTTCCTTTTAAGGAAATTTAAAAAACGGGCCAATCTGCAAGTGGGTCTTTATAATTTTTCACTAATGAGTGAATTACATTAGATTTTTTTGCTGTATATGGTCCATTCGGAAAATGTGTCACAAGACTACCAGATACTGGATCATATTTAATCCATTTGGCAGGAACTATATCACAATCTGCAATGCCTTCTTCTTCGCAGAGAAATTTTATTATTTTGAATTTTCGACTATTGGCCATAACCTAAAGAATTAGATGAAATATGCACATAGGACGAAAGGGTTATGATATACAAGACATATATGCTTATATTTCAAATATTATGTCACTAGATAATTACTAAAAACTAATACTTACTAAAATGCGTTTCACTTTTGCCTATAATAATATATAATATAAAATACGTTTAACTGTCAAAACAAGTTCAATCTCATCACATTATTTTTCACTGTTGCCAGATGATTTTTAAGAGAAAAAGTAAAACAGATACCACTTTCCTTTAAACTAACGGAAAATGCAAAACACGAAATGGAACTCCAATCAGAATACTCCGTAGAGAAGAATTCATGAAGATTTCGACACTCAGCTAAATTTCTATTGGCTTTCTATATTCCAAAAGCGATGAAAGCGCCATAAATTATGAGTGTTGGTAAAACTGAATGTACATTTTTTGCGCTAAATTTAAAATTTCTTTGCAATATACATTTTTGTACAATAGTATGAAAGTCACAATATTTTGTATAAATGATCTGGTTTTACAGTTTACAGTTACTAAATAAACATTCTTTTAAATAAAAATTTATGTTTAAAAAAATTCTTTTCAAAATTTTCAAAATAATTAATTAAATTTTTAATTACATTAAAATGTCATATTTAAAAAAATTTTTATTTAAAGCGCAAAATTTCAAAGAAATTTTTCAATTTTCTTTAATTAATTAATTAAAATAAAATGGCAATTTTTTCGGATTTAGATAAAATAAAATTCAACTGAAATTAATTACAATTAAAATTAATTATTTCTCTTAGTTGAAATTTATAAAAACATAGTTACTTATTAATTTTTTAATTATAATAATTATTTAAAAATTTATTCAAAAATGTTTGTCACATTTTATGGGAATATTTATTAAATAAGTAAGTAAATAAACATATTAGAATAATTTTTTAAAAATATTTATTAATCAAATTTTTTTTTTCATTGTATTATGTTAAAACGCATATTTCAATGTAACAATGGCATAACATAGTGTCTATAATTGTCATTTTCTTTATAATTTACACTTATCTTAACCAATTTACTGTCAATTAACTCTAAAGAAAATGTGTATTTATTACTCATTAATCCACTTTCAACTTCCCACATTTTCAGGTGTTTCGAATCAACCGGATATTCAAACAAGGATTTTTTCTTTTCGTACTCTAGCCCTGAAATTTTGTATTCTATATTTACTTTAAAAATTTTCTCAATATTTAATACAACATCATTAGTTAAAAGAACAATATTATTTGGTGACTTGGTGGAAATCTTATATTTTTGATAATTTATTTTTAGAATTTCGTCATTTTTGGTTTCTAAAATTTCGAAATTTTTTAAAGCAATGGGCTGTTGTGATATTTGTTGCATGTCCTCTTCGTGCAATCTTCTACACACCTGAGCTAAAGGTCGAACGGAAGTGCGTAATAAACGGCGTTTAATTTTTCCCAGTAAATTTTCAAACGGAAATGCAGTTACATGATTAAGAGAACAATTCATATTATGAACATCATCTGACAAATGTATTAAATTGTGGAAGTTAATAATTTGAGACTTAGAACCGAAAAAAATGGTAAAGTTTCAAAAAATCGAATTAAAAATTCTTTAGCATAATTTGTAAAACGTGTACATAATTTTACGCAACATAAGATTCTACACGATACATGTAATAATAAAAAGTGTTTATACATAGCCGTACTTAAAATTTTTTTAAAACAATCGGCCCACAATATAATAAAAAAAATCTGTACTCTGTGGCCTTCCATTTTGCATAAAATTTTGTAGATCTTGGCTTACGTTTAAATTCGGACGGCACTTGATACTTTAAAAGCTCCATCCTTCTTTCTAACTCATTCCGAAAATTTCCTGACAGTTTTGTTGCCTTATTAGTGAGCCACCATTCCAACATTCTTTTCATTACACCTAGACAGTATAAATGCATAAAATCTAGTAGAAATGAAAAAATCATATCTACTGGTGGTAAAATGCGAGTGATTGGAGAGGTTTTGTGATGGTGTTCTTTTTGTTCCATTTTTCTGAACGAATCGTCAGTCCTTTCAGCACATTTTGTTTCAGGATAAACTGTTCTTTGAAGGTGAACTTTTTTATTACTCCATCTTCTTCGATCATTTTAAATCTATCTCCCTTCACAGTACATCGTTCACAGCAATAATACCCTCCGAGACCTATGGTTGTCTTAATGTAGTTCCTGGCTGGTGTGTCACAAACAAAGCATTTAATACAAATGTTTATTTTTCTTCCTTCAGAAATTTCAATACCTTCTTTTAGAAGTTGATTAATTTCGGTGATGAAATCATCTAAAAATTCATCCAAATTTAGCTTTGCATTTCCATGAAAAATTGCGACTGGAAACGGTTCATGAACTTCATTCTTAAAAAAAATCTGAACCAAAATAGGCCAAAACTGATTTACACCAGATTTATTAAGCGGCATTCCATCCATGTTTATTACCAACTCAATCGTGTCCTTAACCAAGTCCTCATTGATTCTTGCTTTTAGACCTTTCTCTATTCCAAGGTAGACAAAATCAGCATCGTTACCCAATGAATCCTTTGTATTTTTTATATCGTAACTGGCACTGGAAGTTCTTAAAAAGTTTTGGAGCTTTTAGGCAAATCTGGTAACAGGCGTCGTCTTAGTATAGATAATAATTTATCTAGACTTTGACTAACACTGCAATCAATTGCCCAATCTCTCAATGCGTCAACTTCAGAGGCAAAAGTAAATTCTTCACTAGAACTTTCATCTTCATTAGTGTCACTAATATCAAAAGCAGATTCGTTCTCGCTGTCATTAAAATTTGAGCTGTTGTCATTTTCGCTTTTATTTGTAGAATCGCTATTTTCATTTTTGCTTTCAACATCAATACTTGGAATGAATCAGGAATATCTGATTGGATGTTTTGAGGTGCTGTTTTTAAGTTTTTAAAATCATTTCCTGGCAGAGGATGAACAGATTCGTCAGAAGATCCTTCAGATGTAATATTTTCATCTCTTTCGCGAGCTCGTTGCAATTCGGCATTTTCTCTCACACTGAAAAAAAGTAATTCAATATTGACAACAATAGATCTCACTTTAAAAATAATTATATAATTAATTATTTATTAGAATAAATTATCATAAATAAAACTTTATCATAAATAAAAACAATTTTTCAAATATTTTTAACCTGTCAGCAGTCGCGCCTTTTTTAGTGTCTCACTTGCACTCTAAGAGCGCCCTATAGGTCGAGTAGTGTTGCGTGAGACTTTTTCTCACGGCGCGACCGCTGACGGGTTAATTTACTACTAAAAAATAATACCAACATTTTTGACGTGCTCGCCTTTTTCTCTGTCTGGAATTAGCTTTTTGTCGCTTCCTTTTTTGCCTCTCGTCTTCATCCATTTTTTGTTCAACCTGTCATTAAAATTCAATATTTTACTAATAAAATACATACAAAATTTACTATAAAAGGAAAAACTCATTGTAACAGAAATTATACGTGAAATAATCCAATCTATCCTATGCACAAAAATTTGTAAAAAAATGGAAAATGACATGTAGGTTATATTTTTCACTATTATTGTATGCTACTTTTCAATTACTTTTTTTAAAATTTTTACATTGTTAAATAATTAATAAAAAAATAATAAATAATAATAAATAATATAATTTATAATAAATAATATGTGTCAAAACAGTAATTTTTCAAGAACTAGACTGTAAAAAAAATTGCATTGAAAAATAATGTAAAAATCATAAAGCTCACGATACATGTATTAGCGCTTCACTTACAGTTCGGTAAAACGTAAGCCAAGTGCTCGCTACATTCATATTTATTGAATAGTTCGGTAAAACGTAAGATAAAGTCTTCGGTAAAACTGACAAGTTGCAATTTATTGAATAGTTCAGTAAAACGTAAGATAAAGTCTTCGGTAAAACTGACGAGTTGCAATTTACTGAAAGTTCGGTAAATCTTGAAGAACAAAAATAAAAAATAATGTTACTTCAGTAGATCTATATTAATACTGCCGTAACTCTCAATTTACCTACTTTAATCACTACCTAAACCCCCTACAATTGTTTACGAACAAATACTAATTGATACACCTGCCTACAGTACATTCTAAACGCATATACTAATACATACATCGCACGCTTTACATTAATGCTTCAGAAAGTTTCAACTGCCCTTATATATTAATCTCAATTTTATTTCACCGCTTGTGAGAAAGATTCAAATTAATAAACTATCGTTGTACAAAATTAAAAATTATTTATATTAATGAATCATTTCTAACTATATTCAAGGTCAATTTATGAAATATTTTTAAATTATGTTTTTATTATTATAAAGAAAAATGTTTAAATTTGTATTTAATGGAATAAAACAATAATTTATGAAAATCCTTATTATTCTCAAATTTTTGTGTTTAAAATTAAAAATATACATATTAATAGTGCAAGTTGGAAATTATTAAATTAATTAATAGAAAATTAATCTTTCTGAAATATTAAATAATAATTGTGAGGTATTATAAAGCGAAAAGGAAATAAGCAAGTAAGCAAATAAAGAATAAAGTAAGCAAAAAGGAAATAAGCAAGTAAGAAAGTAAGCAAATAAGAAAGTAAGTAATCAAGAAAGAAATAAGCAAGTAAGCAAAGTAAGCAAGAAGGAAATAAGAAAGTAAGCAAGTAAGCATATAAGGAAGTAAGTAAGCAGAAAGGAAACAAGCAAGTAAGCAAGAAGGAAATTAGGAAGTAAGCAAATAAGTAGGTAAGCAAGTAAGCAAAGTAAGCAAGAAGGAAATAAGAAAGTAAGCAAGTAAGCATATAAGGAAGTAAGTAAGCAGAAAGGAAACAAGCAAGTAAGCAAGAAGGAAATTAGGAAGTAAGCAAATAAGTAGGTAAGCAAAGTAAGCAAGAAAGAAATAAGCAAGTAAGTATGCAAATAAGAAAGTAAGCTAGTAAGCAAGCAAGTTATTTCCTTTTTGCTTACTTGCTTACCTACTTATTTACTTACTTACATACTTACTTATATGTTTAATTGTTTACTTATTTATTTCCTTTTTGCTTACTTACTTATGTTTATTTGCTTACTTACTTACTATTATTCATATTTAATTAAAATGAATAAATTATATGTTAAAAAAATAAGTATGTTATTGCCATTTTATATTTTCTTTTTACTTGATTTAAAAGCATTTATTACATATTTGGCAATTAATAAGTGTTTAAAATAATCAATTAATTGAATTTTAATTTAAATAATAATAAAATGATTATTAATTAAGTCTAAATAAGTTGGAAAAATCAACTATTAGTGTGAAAGTCTTTCATTTGACTGCGGGACACTTGAAATAAAGTATTTCAATCCAGAAAACTAAAACTTTAGGCAAGTCAAGGAAGTTTTCCCGAACTATTCTTGAAAACTAACACTTTAAGCAATTCAAGAAAGTTTTACCGAACTATTTCTGAAACGTTAGTGCCCTTCAAGGAGGTATTTATTTAATTTACATTAAACGTTCAGTTTCAATTTTTTTTCAACTTTTACAGTACTAGTTCTTAAGGAATAAAGATATCATATTAGATTTTAAATATTGTTACCGAAAAAATAATATAAAAATTATTAAAAATTACGATTATGCTACTATATCCCAAGTTTAATTGAAAAATTCGGTAAAATGTAAGGAACAAATTTTCTCCGTGCAGTAATAATCAAGTTTAACTTTATATTTTCTTTAACAGTGTTATGCAGTAGCTGTCTAGTAATTCGACAGTTAAGCTAGAATAAACTGCCATGACTAAAACTGTACAGTAACTTGAGTAAATCTTGTCATGCCACGACAAATTTCTACTAAAGACTTAACAAAAAAATTTTATTTAATATTACTAAAAAATTTGTTTATTTCAAGAGAAAAGATTTGTTTGATTCAAATGAATAGTTTTAGTTAACGTATTTGGTTCATTTAAATAAATATTTTTGTTTACTTAATTTTGTTATTTATTTTCCTCTAATAATATTTGAATTTCCTAATTTAATATTTTCTAGTACATATTATTGGTTAATTTATAATTTATTATATAATTATTGATATTTTAAAATTATACATATAATAAATCATAAATTAACCAATAATATGTATACTAGAAAATATTAAATTAGGAATTTCAAACATTATTAGAGAAAAATAAATAACAATTAATAATAACAATTATTATTTCTTAATATAAACAAAATTACTTAATTATAAAAAACATTTAAAATATTACATTAAACATATTATATGATTTTTATACATGCACTCAGAAAAAAGTTTATTCGAAACAACCAACTGAAAACTTCACAAAACCTTTTTGTAAATATTCTTCTCACTATGGTACAAATTAAATATGCAGTAAGTCTAAAATGAACACAATATATTTATTTAACCGACACTTATAATTTTTTTTCTTTCATTTACCGATTTAACTAATAAATTTGACGCGAACGCGGACTGTAGACAAGTGAGATCGCCATTTTTAAATTCACACATGTACTTTTTGAGACAAGCAAATATTTTTGTTTGACTCAAATAAAATGATTTGGTTGAATCAAACAAATTTGTGTGTTGTGTCGAACAAACTGTATTTAACTAAACAATATTCTCTATTCAAAACACAAATTTGGTTAAATGAAACAAACAACTTCAAATAAAAAATTTATTTCCAATAACCAAACAAATTTTACGTATTTATTAAAATGAACCAAATTTTTATTTAAATCAACAAAATTGTTTTATCATGACAAATAAAATAGGTTAATTAAACAGTTTGGTTAAGTGAAATAAACTTTTTCTCTGAGTGAATGTTTCTTTAAATAAAATGGTTCTTTTTTGTATACCTATTATACCAAAAACATAATATATATATATATATATATATATATATATATATATATATATATATATATATTCCAGGCCAAATCGGAAATTATTTTGCTTTTGCATCTCAAATTTTTTTAAAACATTTTTTTTCTTTTAGTAGAGGAGAACGGGACGAGGCAGCCAATTGCTTCTTATCTCCGCATAATTTTTTCAAATCATGCGCTATTGATAATGTAGACTGCTTATGGTAGTTTACTTTAGTTGCTAACAGATGGGCATTATTGCTGCAGCAGTTTATCAATGACAGTATCATTTATGAAAACAGACTTTTTGGATGTAACTTTTTTAAGAGTTATTTTGGTGATTTTAGTTAACAGAGTTACAGGAATAAAATTCTTGTAAAGTGATTTTCAATGCAGAATTTAGTGCTGAAGACGATGGTGTTAATGGAATTGAGATATTTTTAATATTACAGGTTTTGTAAATGTTTTCTTAAAAAAGTACTCGTGGGGTTAGGCAGCCAACGCTAAATTTTTCGTCTTTTTGTGTTAATTTTGTTGGTTCTTCTAAATGTTTTTTTTTCCTACTCCAATACATTTTAAACTTAACATTGAATTCTATAAACGATTTTTTAAGAATAAAAAATTTATATTTCCTTAAAATGTTAAATTGAATTTAATTAATGTTATTGTTATAATATTATTCAAATGTAAATTTTTTAAGTTTACTAACAAAATAAAAGTAAGTTAAGGACAACTACCTTGTTATGTTTCACTAATTTTAACTTCAAGTTATGTTTTTTAACTATTAAAATAGTTGGCCGCCTCACCCCACGTTTTTGCAAATATTCCAAAATGTAGTCCTTTGGAAAAAGGGTTGTAGAAATTTTTAAGTGCAACCTACGTCAAAATGTTCTATGGCGATATTTTAGCCAAAAAGACAAGCTTTCTAAGGCGATATTAAAATTGAAAAAACCTATTTAAATAACTGCCTCGCAAACTAAAATGTGCCGTCTTGGCTGCCTTGCCCCGTTCACTCTTTGAAATGAGCTACCTTGATTTTTTCAAATTTTTTCATAAAGCGGTTCAGAAGATACAAATTTTTGAAAAATGACGTTTTTTAAGTAATTTTTTTTAAATGCTTATAACTCGGTCAAAAATTGATCAAATTGGACGCTTTTATAATGAAAAGTTTTGTTTTCACGCGTAGTTTTTAATAAAAATATTTTTAAAAATTTTTTAAATAATTTACGATAAGATTTTAAAATGTATAAAATAAAATTTCATTTTTAACAATGTATGTATTGATCAATTTTTTTCAAAATTTTTTGTAAGAAACTAGCACTAAATTAAGAATTTTTAAGCCTTGTCCGATCGTGGGCAAACGATAGGATCTATTTATTTAAAAATTTTTATGTACACAGTGAGGCCTAACTTGTCATTTGACCAAATTACAATTTTACACAGAAAGAAGGTTAAGTTTGGAAAGACTCAGTCTGAAAACACATTTGCTGTGAAAAATTTGAGTGATTTTGTCAAATGGCAAGTTAGTCATTTGGCCACCACTGCGTATATAAAAATTAAAAATTTCAAAATAAATAGATCCCATCGTTTACCCACGATCGAACAAGGCTTAAAAATTGTTAATTTAATGCTAGTTTCTTACAAAAAATATTTTAAAAAATTGATTGATACGTACATTGTTAAAAATGAAATTTAATTTAAAAAATTTTAAAATCTTATCGTAATTTATTAAAAAATTTTTTTTAAATATTTTTTTTAAAAACTACGCGTGAAAAAAAACTTTTTATTATAAAATCGTCCAATTTGATCAATTTTTGACCGAGTTATAAGCATTTAAAAAAAATTTACTTAAAAAACGTCATTTTTCAAAAATCTGTATCTCCTGAACCGCTTCCCGAAAAAATTTGAAAAAAATCAAGGTAGCTCATTTCAAAGAGTAGGGGAGACCGAGGAGGAAAGTAACAAAAATCATTTTTTTTATTGTAGCGTTAAAACTATTTGAGCAATAATTTTTGTTGATACCTTAATTGAAAGCTTGGACTTTCATCTGTTAAATAAAATTTGAATTAGACATTTAGATTAAATAATCAGTTCACAGCATGACTTTTTCACGACCTCTGCATTAGTTACTTTCCTCCTAACCCCCGAGGAGGAAAGTAACAGCACCTAGGAGGAATGTAACATTATAGAATTATGGCAAATATTATAATTTCAAGACTATTATTAATTTCAAATATTTTTATTATCAACTTAGAAAAATACAAAGATATTTAAAGTACAAAGTACATATTTGGTACAAATTTAATACCTATTTAATACATTTTGGTACATTATGTCTCATAGATATTATCTTCTTATCTATATCACAGACGTAATATCTACTTTTAAACGTTATAATATTAAATTATTAAAATGTACAACAAAAATACGAAGTATATAGATTAAATTAATAATTAATAACGTAATAGTTTTCACCACTTAAGAAAATTTGCTTAATTTTGCATATGTTTCATATTTTTGGCATGGAAAAAATAGAACATTAATTTTTTAAAACATAAAAGTAACTTTGTCTAAAGTTTAAAAGCAAAAATTAACAATTATGACAAACGTAATTATTTTCACCAGCTGTACAATATGAACACAAAATAAAAATTTTGCCTGGTTCAATAAACCATTTTAAGGTTATGTTAATACGTCAAAACGAAAGTCAATCTACTTATAATTCATTCCTTTTAACGAACAAAATTTAATCTAAAAATTTAAATATGATTTACTTCACTCATTTCATAATGAATGCACAATATACTGACACGAGGAGGAAAGTAACAACGTGTTACTTTCCTCCTCACTATCTTTTTCAACAAAAAAGTGAAAATTACACAAAAGTATTACACACAATTTAAAAATGCACTATTACAACTTAAAGACAGATAGTTAAGCTACAAAAAATCGAAAAGCACATTTTATTTAACTGTGTAATTAAAAAAATACGAGGGTTTGAAAATTTAAACGAAAATTTACTTTTGACGTGTTTTTGTAACGTCACATCACTAGCGGACCTAACCTCACCGGAAATGCTCTTGCACGCTATGGAGAAGTTGTAGGGTGCACTACTGACTACAAAAAAATTTAAACTCTGTATATCCGCTAATTTGTTTAAAAGATATTAGCGTTGTTACTTTCCTCCTCTGTTACTTTCCTCCTCGGTCTCCCCTACTAAAAGAAAAAAAATGTTTAAAAAAATTTTAGATGCAAAAGCAAAATAATTTCCGATTTGGCCTAGAATGCCCCATATATAAAATACTTCTTTCCCTAAATTTTTTTTTAAATTAAAAAATTGTTGAAGATACGCCGTTTTGAATTTTAATATTAATTTTATAAAATTTTGAATATCTCGGAATATTGATTGTGGATTTTTGTAAAATTTACACATTTTTTAGGTAAAAATTTGTAATTTTAAATAAAAATAAAGTTAATAAAAAAAAATTAATTTTTAAATAAAAAATTTTAGGTATATCTCCGGCTGCTACTCTTGAAAAAATTGATTTTTAATAGATTTTCTTCAAATTTTGAGAAAATGTTTCTTTGTAAATATTTAAATGTGGTACCTAAATATTTCAAAGCTCATTGCCATGTCAAAAAACGAGATTGATTGGTGGACATTTTTTATTTTTAACATAATCGCATGTAAAAGTTAAAGTTTGAACTTGAATATCTTAAAATTTAGCATCGCAAAGGGTATTGAAATTTTTACCACATTTAAAGACCCGAAGAGATATTTTCTCAAACTTTAAATTAATTCTATGGAAAAAGAATTTTTTTATCCCATACATGCACAAAAATGGCGCTTTCTGATAGCAGACGACAGGGAGGAAAGTCATTCATTTCTTCGACCGTATGAAAATGGCGGCCGTGTTCTCCCATGGGCAAGAAAATTAGCTATTCACATGCATTTTTCTTGCCCATGGGAGAAAACGGCCGCCATTTTCATACAAGTCGAACAAGTGAATGACTTTTACTTCCTGTCGCCTGCTATCTGAAATCGCCGCTTTTGTGCATTAGGAATAAAAAATATCGTAAGTAACACGAGAATAAAGGCAGCCAATTTCTTTATCCTCTTGTTGCTTAATATACTATTTCAAGAGTAGCAGCCGGAGGATTCGAATTTTTTTAAGCAGCGACTAAGATTCTCTATGGTAAAAAGCAAAGAAAATTACAGTAGAGCCTTAAAAATTTCCAAAATTGATGAAGAAATTGTCATTTATCATCAATTTTTCAAAAATTTAGGAACCGTTTGTACTACAGGCCGACAGTATTTACTAAACACGAATCAAACCATACTTTTTAGAAGGTTTTCAACGTGATAATTCCGAATCCAACTTCATAATAGACCCTGCACTTCAGATTTTCGAGGTATTTTAACTTAAAAGTGCAAAAGACCAGTTTTTTAACATCAAAAGATAATTGTTTTGCCAAAGTTCAATATTGCATCTGAAGACGCTACTTTACTTCTAAAGTTTAAGTCTTTAATTTAAAATATTTTTGTTTTCCTCTGAATAATCGTTCATTCTGTTTACTGAGTTTGGCAAATTGTATGAAAACTGAGTAAAAACAGACAAAACTTCGATAATGAAGAAAAATATTACCACAAACCAGGATATAAATTTCAAATACTTCTGCGTATTTTCGGTACAACTGAATGCGAATACGAAGTCAGATTTACCAAATCGTCTGCCATATACGATCCGCTATTTTGAATTTTGGAAATCTGACATAGAATTTGTATCCAGTTATACCTCGAGTTATACCGAAAATCTGCAGAACCATTTGGAATTTAGATGTTTGTAGTTAAATTTTTCTGTATTATCAAAGTTTTGTCTATTTCTACTCAATTTTTGTAGAATTTGCCCAACTCACTAACAAATGAAAATTTTTTAAATATCCGAAATGAAAAAAATTTAAAACTGAGTCTATTCAAAATTTCATATACCGATTTTTTCTTTTTTGTCTTAAAATTATTGTATGGCTTTACTGAAACGATACCAAAAAAAATTAGATGGGCAAGAACTTTTGGGTTTTTATTCGAAGCTCACCTTGTTGCTGTAGCTAGTCTTTTTTTACAAAAACTTCAATATCTCCGGAACCAGATGAGTCTTCATCAATTTTGTTTTATTAAATTAAAGGTGAATTCATAAGGATTCTAAATATGTTAATAACATTTTTCTCAAAGAGAAGTAAATAATGCAAAAATTGGTTGAACATTTTTTTAAAATTTTTTTATTAACATTATTTTTATTTTAAAGTTTTTATTTTTACCTGAAAAATGTGTAAACTTCAAAAAATCCATAAACAAGGGATATTCAGGGATATTCAGTCAGGGATATTCAAAACTTTATGAAATTAATATTAAAATTCAAAATGTCAATAAAATCTCTTTTTCTATAATATTATTAAGTTTTTGGGTAAAAAAACTTTAAAAAAAAACTTTATACTTAAGTTCTTTTAATTGTTTATACTCCTGCCCTATTGGCCTTACGCACTTCGACAAGAGTCCCCGAGAAATACTTTTTTGGATTAAGCATAACCATTCTACTTTAGAAATTTTCTATATATTAACCTAATTTTGCGTCTACAGCCGACTTTATTAGGAGTACTCGCATTACGCCTGGACCACCCGTCAATGGGTTTTCTCGCCAGAGAAGAGGGAAACTGTAGAAAACCTCTCTGAGTACAACCGGTTTATCGACAGTCGAGTTCTAATGGTGTGTACCGGACAATAATCGACGGTGCACATCATTATACCTCGACGTCAAACCTCCCGCTCAGATTGCCTCACGTGCCGGAAAAATACCAAGCTAAGTGGGCGCGAACCAAGGGTACTTATACCCTTGGTCCTTAAACGACCACCAACGCCAGGCATCTATCCGACTGAGCCAATCTGTCGGTCTTTATACTTAAGTTAATCTATAAATAATTATTTAAAGACAACTTAAGTATTTTCGTATTTGTTTCTTTAGGTAAATAGGAAACTTTTTCTGCCCGGCGCTCAATGATATCACCAGATTAAAAAATATCTTAAAAAATCGCGGTCAGGCTAACTTACATGTCAAAAATTGACAAACAATTCCCTCTGTCCTCAAAATTTAGGTCAATTTTAAGAACAGTTTTCACTTACAGCTCAAAAATTGACAAACAATTCCCCCCGCCCTCAATTCCCGCCCTACTGGTCAAAAATTGACAAACAATTCCTTCTGTCCTCAAAAATTTTGGTCAATTTTAAGGGCTGTTTTGACTTACAGGTTCAAAATTGACAAACAATTCCCTCTGCCCTCCAAATTTAGGTCAATTTTAAGGGCAGTTTTGACCTACACGTAAAAAATAAACAAACAATTCCTTCTGCCCTCAAAATTTAGGTTAATTTTAAGGGCAGTTTTAAACTACACATCAAAAATTGACAAAGAATTCCCTCTGTCCTTAAAATTTTAGGTCAATTTTGAGGGAAGTTTTGACCTACACGTCAAAAATAGACAAACAATTCCTTCTGCTATTAAAATTGACTAAATTTTGAGGGCAGAAGGAATTTTTTGTCTATTTTTTATAGAAAAACAGACCTGTTTTGACCTACCGGTAAAAAATTGACAAACAATTCCCTGTGCCCTCAAAATGTAGGTCAACTTCAAGGGCAGTTTTGACTTGCAGGTCAAAACTTGACAATAACACTATTTAATCTGCTGTTTTCAAAATTTAGGTCATCTTTGAGGGCAGTTTTTACCTACAGGTCAAAGCTTGACTAAAAACTTTGTCTTACACTTCCTTCAAAATTTAGTTCCTACATGTCAAACAGAAGCTCCATAAGGATTCCCTAAAGTATTGTTACCATGTCAAATTTGACTTATTTTTCAACCTATTCATCAAAAAAGCATTTTGATTAGTATCCTTCAAGGGATGGTACCCTTACGTAAAAATTTAGGTCAATTTTAAGGGCAGTTTCGACCTGCACGTCAAAAATTGACAAGAAAATTCCCTTTGACCTGCTCTTCCTTCAAAATTTAGGTCAATTTTAAGGGCAGTTTTGACTTACAGGTCAAGATTAGACGAGACAACTCTTCTGATGACCCCTGTCCTTAAAATTTAGGTCAATTTTAAATCTGCGGTTAAAAAAGAGTCCCACAAGCGTCTGTTGCATTACGTCTAAATCTATATGTAATTTGACATTTTCTTTTACTTATAGGTCATAAACGTCCAAATAATGTCCCGTACATTACCTCAAAAATTTTGTCAGATTTGATAATACGTTGCCAATGACATACCTATGAATCAGTCAAACTGTCATGACAACACGCGTCATTAAAAAAATTCTATTGGAAAAAATAAAAATTTCATACTTTTGATCTAAGAAAAGCTTAACTTTAGGCTAAGATAACTTTTGTTGTCACAGGTCTCCTCAGAGGTGGGCAGGTTATTCTAAAATGTAACGCTACAAACTTGGTGGGGAGTTGTTCCAAATGACTTCCAGATTCCAAATTTTCAAACCGATAAATCGTACCTGATCCTCTTTTCGAATTATCTCTTTTACAGATAGTCGGAAACTTAAAAATGTATTATCTTAATGTGGAAAGTTTGATTCAGAAGACTGCTGATTTTTCGTTATTAAAAATTTTTTAGACAAAGATTTTATAGATAATTATGTTCATGATTTTGAGAAAAGTGGGGGTAGGGGAGAGTGGATCAAGACGGGGTACTTAAGGTTTAAAGCGCAAAAAAACGAAAATTATCGAATACGTATTTTGTTATTTTATTTAAGTAGTAGTTTTCTTAACTTCCCTTATTTCTCTTTTCTTTTGCTTCATTTGTGTACCCCGCCTTGCCCCACTCTTCCCTACCCTATCTTGACCGCACCTACGAAATTTAATAAAATGATTAATTACTACAATTTACGATTCAACAAAGAAAAAACATATTTTTGTAACCCTTCTTCTGTAACCCTTGCCAGTTATAAAAAATTTTATTTAGTTCATTAACTGTTATTATTAAATAATAAACACCTCCTAAAAAAAGTGAAAAATTCATGAGAAAATTGTCGAAAACAGTTTTTTTTGTCCTACATACGCGATAAACTCGACTTTCCGTGCATGCATAGCGGGCGGAAAGTAAGCTTTTGCCGCCCGACTACCAACAGCGGGCGGAAAAACTACTTTTCCGCCCGCTGCTTTAGCAGTATTAAATAAATACTACTAATTATTATATTATCACTTTCTATTACTTCAAATCAAAACGGAGTCCATTTTTAAGTAAAATTTATCAAAAATATTCGGACTCGCCTTAGGCTTAATAAAAATGTTTCATACACATTTAATAATTAGTGCATATTTATTTTTGAATTTACGGATGCGTCTTGTTTATCGCGCATTTGGACAAAAAATATCGTGTGCAACTCGGGCGGAAATGTCAATTCTGACCTCGTACGATTGCCTCCCTTGCTTCGCTCGTGCGGCAAATTTCGAACTCGGTCAGGAATTGACAACTTTCCGCCCTTGCCACACAATATACTATTTTAGTAAAACAGATAAAAAATTTGTTCTCATAGCTTTTAGGTTTTGTAAACAAGAAACTATCGTCTTGGTACAGTATTATGTAAAATATAATCGCGATTGGTTAATTCGTTTGTTAAATAGGGCCGGTACCCCGTCTTGCCCCACTCTCCCCTATAAATCCCAAAAATCACTTTTTAGTTTTTGTAAATACAACTGTTTTAAAAAATGATTGGATTGGTTTAAAATTTGTTACTCAGGGGTTTCGGGGTCACTGATTGCGAATATGATGTCAAAATAAAAAAATCTGTGGACAAATTCCTAATCAGCGAAACCCCGCGAGTAACGTGTTTCAGGCAAATTGAATCGATTTTTAAAAGTCGATCCCCATATTGGATCCAACATTTTAAGTTTTGAAAATCTGACGTCATATTCGTAATCAGCGATCCCGAAAACCCCCGAGTAACAAATTCTTAGCGAATCCAATCATTTTTTAAAATAGTTGTATTTAGGTCAATTTGTATGCAGGACAACTGTTGAAAAATCAATTTTGACAGTTAATTTGGTTTGTTGTTGGCAATATCGCTATATTTTCGTAAAGTAGAGGGTTCAAACTTTAATTTAACTCATATGACAAGTCTAGTCTCTAGCACGTTGGATTTACCCAGTATAAATTTTCAAAAACTACTAAGAAATGATTTTTGGGTACTTTACCCCCAATTTTCACGTCAAAATCCTGACGTGATGGGAGGTTTTTGTTAAATGTTAATTCGGATTTAGCGCACCAAAAGCTACGGTAAATGACTTCTTGATCTCAGACAACGGATATTTTTATTTTTTTGCAGGCTTCTGAAATTATATATATATATATATATATATAATATATATATATATATATATATATATATATATATATATATATATATATATATATTCATTCATATATGTAGCACTTTAGCATAAGACAGACGTGTCCAAATTCAAAAAATCAAAAAGTTTCTGAGGATACCTGTGTTGTAGTAGCTGAAATTCCGTGTTTCTTGTACTCACGGCTTCAGTATATCTTCAATTAAGTGTTCTGATTGGTATTATGGAATAACAGAGCTCGTAGGTTAAGTTACGAACAAATTACAAAATAGTGGCATTTAGGGCAAGATGATCCCCCCTAATTCTCATGTATTTCGTCTCACCTCAAAGTGAATTTTCTAGTATTAATAAAAAATTTAATTTTTCTCGCTTCTTATATGTTTTTATTATGAAAACTAACTTATCTAAAACAAAAAATTGACATCTACATCTATTTTAATAATTTTCTCGTTGTAGACAATGCCTCGTCATTATAAAATAGGAAAACGAATCATGGTTAGTGGTCAAAAGCGTTTATGGCCTAAATAAAGTATATTTAATAGTGATACACTGTTATTCTTTAAATTTAGACTCCTTTTCCAATAATTGGGGTGAGATAACCCTACGGATCATCTTGAACACCCCGGTGTCCAAGATGATCCTTTTGTAAGGTTTTAGAAAAATTAAATTTAATAGTAAGATATTAATTAGCTGCAAATATTTTAAATCAGAATAGTTAGATAGATTAATTATCTAGTAGTGCGTACAAAAAACTCAAATATGTTGATTATTCTTTGAATAATAGGTTTTTTCTCTTAGGGGTATCATCACGTACACCTTTCCCCTACGTCAAATTTGACCTAATTTTTTACCTTTAGGTATAAAGAAGGACCTACAAGGGCACCATAAGACCATAAGCAGGTCCGTAACTTAGCACTCT
The DNA here is from genome assembly GCA_032872505.1 of Leptopilina syphax. Lineage (NCBI taxonomy): Eukaryota > Metazoa > Arthropoda > Insecta > Hymenoptera > Figitidae > Leptopilina > Leptopilina syphax. The sequence continues at coordinate 17,744,607 of CM065471.1, read as the reverse complement.
TTTAGTGCTATGCATAAAAGCAAATTCAAAGAATTTTTCTAATAACCCAATTTAAAATTTCATATTCTTCTTTTAATATCTCCTGTTATAACTTATTCCAATTTATTAATATGCACACGGAGAGAAAAAAAAGAGAGCCGTTTGATTTGGCAAGAGAGTGCTGTTTTCCCTTTATAAAGCACAGCAGTAGCGCCGCAAACGTCGAACGGTTATACTTTTTGAGGAGTATCGGTTCTCTTCTTCACACAAATAGAGCCGCTTACTTTCCAAAAAGTGTACCCGCTTTCCCCAAAAAGGAGAACCCATGAAGGAGGATAAGGAGACCTCACGCCCATAGTTCGTAGCGCTAAAAGTAAGCCCTTTGTAGGGGGGTTAGAGATACCTATGGCTTTAAATGAAAAGTCTCCTCGCTTACATCAGCGCTCCGTGGTGAAAATATAAACTATATAAAACAATATTTATGTTTAATTGCAATCAGACTGCAATACAACAATTAATAAACATCTTATTTCATTTCTATTTAACGCAATCTGATATGCATGTATTTATGAAATTCATTTTTATTTACTACAAAACTATGAAATAATATTTTTTACACAAATACTAACATGCAAGCAGGAGTGTCGACCGCTTGACATAACCTCAAACTAAAAAGTAATTTTTAACAGCAAATAAAACCATAATTAAAATGATTTTACCAAATTCTGAAAGATTCTTCTTCTTCTTAAAGGACTTTAGGCACTGTCAACTGTCAGAACAATTCTGAAAGATTCAGTTGTACAAATTAGGTTATAAGGTTATGTCAAGCGGTTGACACTCCTTAAAACACCAAAACAGTAGGAAAATAGTTCTCTATTTTCACGAAAGAGGCGCAAATGTTAGAAAGGAGACTTTCGCCAAGAATACATTAGCAATACATTAGATCTGTATCCCCCTAATCGTAGGCTGACTTTTAAACCGCGTGAGGTCTCCTTATCCTACTTCGTGGGAGAACCGTTCTCCTCTCGAGAGTAAGCAGCGTGCTTAACCTCAAGTTGAACGGCTGTTTCGCATTTAACGCAACCGCTCTACCGATAGGTAGAGCCGTTTACTTTTTTTTCTCTCCGTGCATTCACATTAAGAGAACATGATTTGAAAATAAAAATTTAAATAAATATAAAAAATAGTTAGAGGGTTGGCGCGCAGGGGGGCGAAGCCCCCCTAGTATATATATATATATATATATATATATTTAAAAAAAAAATATATATATATATACAGAGTAAAGTATTTAATGCAAGAAAGCACAGTGACCATCAAACCGGATGCACAAAATTTTAATGAGTTACCCAAAATTTCATAGCTTTCAGGGTTATCTTCACCCGCAGTTTCATGATCGTGTTCAAAATTTAACGCACTATCACATTTCAGAGAGTCAGGCATGCTTCAAGGATGTCCAATATTGTACATTTTACGAGCTCCTTAACTATATAGTGTGTCTTTTGTCACCTAAGTCATCAGTTTATATATAAAGACATTAAATTATTTATATTTTCCTAATATTGTCAATAACTTCGAGTGTTACATATTAAATATTGTATTTATAAAAAGTAAAATTTATAGTCAAAATTCGATTTTTTGCAAATTTATTTATAAATATTATATTCAAAGAAAATTATTCTTAATAGGTGTAAATTTAAAAAATTATTTTTAGTATTCAATTAATACCTAATACTAAATATAAACTTTTATTATTATTATACTATTTTTTACTATCACAGAAAGTTTTTTTTTAAACGATGGCAGGATTAATTTTTTAAAATGGTTTACAAATGATTTGATTTTGATATAATATATATACAGGCTTCGTACTCGATATTTAATTTTAAAAAAGTATCAAAAACTAGCTTAAAGACAGAAAAAAGTAGTGAAAAAGTAGCTGTCGAAAAATAAAACTTGACGACTCAATTTTTTTATATTTATTTATTTACTCTTCCTGCATTATACAGAGTTTAGGATCACCAACCATACACTACCGGCGGAAATTGTGCGACCGCTAACACCTCTAGCTATTAAAAAACACACCCGCACAAAAACAATGATAACTCCGTCAAAAATAAAGCTAGATGCTTTTTCTGAATTGCATTGGAAAACTTATTAAATTTCCAATGAAATGAATCTATTTTCATTTGTATTGCATAAATAGGATGCGAGATATCATGTTATAAACACAAAAAAGAATTCTACTTTTTTTAATTTATTACCCTGACTTTGACTTATGGCAAAATTTAGAAAAGTTGATGAAAAAAATTGTTACTTTCACAGACTATTGCTTGTAATTTAAGTTTTAAACAGAAATGAAGAACAGCAAAAAATATTAACGGGTCCCGAGATATTACAAAAAGTCGGACCGTGAAAAGTAAAATTTTCAATCATCGATTTCTTTAATTCGCCATTTGCCAATTTTGCCATCAGTCAAAGTCAGGGTAAGAAATTAAAAAAAAGAATCCCTTTTTTTGTGTTTATACACTGGGGTCAAAAAGTTTCAGTACATTTGTACTGATTACTTTTAAATGCTTGCCTTACTTCAAATTCAAATATTTCTGTAAAAATAGATGTTAGAGCTATCAAACTAGGATCATTTTAAAGTTCAATAAATTTAGAGTCAAATAGCCTAAGATATAACCAATTTAATAGTGTAAATATTGAAAATATAATTCTTTAAAATTAGAGATTTTTCGTGAAAAATTCGATTTTGAAATCTAGAATTCAAGCGCACGCCAATTGAAGAAAAATTTTTTTTAAGATTTGATAGTTGCACAATATCAAGTACAAATTCCATTCTTTAATTCTAAACAAAAATAATTCACATATATTTAAGTATTTTCTTCAAATTCTATAAAAATAACTTCCCTTGCTCTCGAAATTTTTCAAAGAATATTAATTGCAAATTCGTTGTTTTCGTTCACTTGTTTTTTTCAATTAACCACACTTTTGAAAAATATGCAACTTTTTTTATTGAAAAATAAAAAAATAGACACCTAGAATGAAAATAAGGAATAATGATAGAGTTAAAATTTGTAAAATTATAAGAAGAGGGATAAATTTCATGTAAATAACTTAAATTTCTTAAGACGAAGAGGTTCTATATTTTTCAAAAGTGTGGTTATTTGATAGAACAAGTGAATGAAAACGACGAATTTGCAATTTATATTCTTCGAAAAATATAGAGCAAGAGATATTATTTTTATAGAATTTGAAGAAAATACTTAATATATGTGAATGATTTTGGTCTAGAATTAAAGAATGAAATTTGTACTTTTTATTGTGCAACTATCAAAACTTAAAAAAAAATTTTCTTCAAGTGGCGTACGCTTGAATTCCAGATTTCAAAATCGCAATTTTCACAAAAAATCTCTAACTTTAAAGAATTATATTTTTAATATTTACAATATTAAATTGGTTATATCTTAGCCTATTTGACTCTAAATTTATTGAACTTTAAAATGATCCTACTTTGATAGCTCTTACATACATTTTTACAGAAATATTTGAATTTTAAGTGAAACGAGCACTTAACAATAATCAGTACAAATGTACTGAAACTTTTTGACCCCAGTGTAACATGATATCTCGCATCCTATTTATGCAATACAAATGAAAATAGATTCATTTCATTGGAAATTTAATAAGCTTTCCAATGCAATTTAAAACAAGTTGTAAATCCAGATGTTCATTACATGAACATTTTTCTTCCTCTTTACAATCAGCAAAAAAAATTGTCTTCCTCGTAGAGGAAGCATTAACGATAAGTAGAGGAGAGTGGTCCTAAGTTGTCCGCCTAAGCAAATTGGTCGGAAATAGTAACAAAATGAAATTGAATCACTTCGGCAAGTATATATTAGTGTTCAGAGATCGTTTTGCTATAATTTTGTAGTATTTAGAACGCTTTTGTAGTCTTAATACAATAAATAGTGAAAAGCTGCATTTTGGACATTTCAGAAATAGCGGTCCTAAGTTGGCCACCACTTTTTTTTGCTTGTGTATAAGGAAGAAATGCATATTCTTTTCGATTACGCAGAAATTTTACAAATTTTTTTTACAAATTTACGTTACACTTTTGCTGTCTTTCTCGTGATGGAAAACATAAAAAAGAAGTAAAACATAAATAAAAACAAACAAAAACAATAGGTGGCCAACTTAGGACCACTGTAGATTTTTACAAGTTTCAAATTATTACGCTAATAAAAAAAATTTAATTAAAAAATCAACGAAACCTCTTATTACAACATTAAATAAAGGAACTAGCGCACATACTCATTTATAAATTTTTAATTATTTATCTCTTGTAGCTGCTCTCGAAAAAACAAGAAACATTAAATTTTTTTTGTCGTAAACAATATTATTGTCTTCACAATGCGTAGAAGAATCTTAGATTATAATCAGGTCCATAAATTATAGGCCAAGTTAGGACCACGCTCCCCTATGTTTCATTTTAAAATCATTTTTAATACAATTTAACATTTATAAAATAAAGTTCATTCGTCGTAATAGAAAGAATAAAATTTTCTTATACAGTAATATAAATCTAAATAAACAAAAAAATGTTTAGTAAAAAAGTGAATTTTTCAACTTTAATTGTAATTAATTCTATAATTTTTAATAGAATATATACTTTATATGGGGCATTTTCAGTAAAAGTTTTACTCAAAATTTTTTTTGTATTAAAAAAATTTTTTTCGAATTCTATATGAAAAATAAGTAAATACGTGTTTTTTTATTTGATAAAAATTATAAAGGTTATGATTTTTTTAAATTTAACATCTTCGGAAGCAAATGTTTTTTGAAACACTTTTAACTCCGTTATATCAAAAGATAAAAAATAATGTAATATATGAAAATGACTTGTTTTTTCTTGAATATTTTAAATATGTAATAAAAAATAACTTTACCCAGGCGCGAGCTGACAGTGAGTTCAGGCTTTACGAAGCTTGATTGAGACTTGGTCAGTATTGGTTGAAGATTGGTGGGACAGCGAAAGCAAGGCTACTTGAGTCCGGAATAGTAACATCGATGTAAACCTGACGCTCAGTCTTTGTTGAAGACTGGCGTTCAATCTTCAATCAATGCTGCGGAAGCCGAAAGCAGGACTGAACAAGACTGCTTCCACTGTTCCCAAATTTACACGCTTCTCACGCGTTCATTCAATATAACGTGAATATATTAATTATTATTATTAATAATAAACAGTATTGTTATTAATATATATGTATTTACATATTTAATGACAATAAGTTATTATTATAATAATTATATTATTTTCATATAAATATTATATGACTAACAATAAATGTCATTTAACATAATAATATTAAAAAATAATTTTAGCAAAAAAAACACAATTTGTGATAATTTGTACATTTTTTAACTTCATTTTTGACAGACTTTTAATATTATTTACAAACAAGTTCACAAGTTTTTATTCACAACACTTATTAATTATACAGATTAAATAGTAATTTTATTATTTTATGTAACCGCTTATAATGAAAAAATCCGCTCGCATGTGGGATCGAACTCACGTCCCCCCGCCCCAGACGCATTCCGGAAGTCCTAGACGCAACCACTTAATCCGCACGGCCACTGAGTCTCGATGAGACTTCGGGCTAATGTAATATATTAATGCCAGTGCCGTATACTTTGTTACTTATAAGGGCAAAATGAAAACTATGACTAAAAATTTTACACATACTAATCCTGAATTATTTTAATTATTAAAAATGAATATTAAATAATTCATAATAAAATTGTAATCATTACAAAATTCAACTTTTAAAACATTTTACAATTAAAAATATTTAATGGATAATTTAGTAAACATCGATAAATAATTGATATTTTTTATTATTCAGTAACAAAATTATTAACATTTATTATTAGATATATTAATAATATATTATGTAAATAAATATAATTTGGAATAATAATGAATTATAATGTTAAATATTATAATTATTATTAATTATAATAATATTTATTAATTGAATAATAATTATTAAAATTATAATAATTAATAAATAAATAAATAATAATTAATTAAATTAATATTAAAAGTTAACATAATTAATAAAATGATTCAATATGATGCAGTGTCAGGAATATTTATTGCACATTTTAATTATTATTTATTAATTATCTATAATAATTTTGAAAACATTTATAAAAAAAAATTTTTCATTTAACTTTCTTTAAATATGAATGTTACAATTAATAATATATTTATTTATCAATTGATAACTTAATGTTAATTATTATTATTATTATTTGAAACAATTATTATAATTATAATTATTATAATATTATTTAATTAAGTGAACACGGTAATAAATAAAGATAAACTGAATATTGTGTAAAGATTGATTCAAGCTTGAATCAAGATTAGATGTTCGAACTTCACTCATAAAGATTGACCGAATCTTGAATCGAGCATGGGACGAGCATTGGGTCCAATGTTGAACCAATATTGAACTAATATTGATTGACAGTGATGTAAAGACTGCTTCTACTGTGAGTTACCCACACTGAGCGTTCAAGACTCAATCAACCTTTAATCTATCGTCAGCATTGGTCTTTCGCGCCTGGGTAATAAAGCGAAAACATGAAATACATTGAAATTTCGTCTAAAATGTGACATTTCTCAAAAGCGAAGTAATTGATTTTCGATTTTTTTTTACAACCACTGATAAATATAGAAATTTTTCCCACTTATGCCAAAATGGTGTTCTTTAGGGTTCAAATTATATTTAAAGTTATGTCAGTAGTTGCACAGAGTTTTATTCGATTTTTACACTTTTTCAAAATTTAACCTTCCAAAACAAAAGAAAACGAATGTTTCTCAATTTCCTTCCGTAAAATCTGTGCAACGAATGATATAATTTGAAATATAATTTGAACTCTAAAGAACACCACTTTGGCATAAGTGGGAAAATTTTTTTTATTTATCAGTGGTTGTGATAAAAGAAAAAAAATCGAAAATCAATTACTTCGCTTTTGAGAAATGTCACATTTTAGACGAAATTTTAATTTATTTAATGTTTTCGCTTTATTAAAGTTATTTTTTATTACATATTTGAAATATTCAAGAAAAAACCAGTCATTTTCATATATTACATTATTTTTTATCTTTTGGTATAAGGGAGTTAAAAGTGTTTCAAAAATCCTTTGCTTCCGAAGATGTTAAATTTAAAAAAATCATAACTTTTATAATTTTGATCAAATAAAAAAATTAAAAAACACGTAATTACTTTTTTTTTATAAAGAATTCGAAAAAAATTTTTTTAATACAAAAAAATTTTTGAGTGAAACTTTTACTGAAAATGCCCCATATACATCAATCGAGATTCGTCTTGATGCAAAGAATAAGATTTTTGATTTACTTTTCAATAAATAATAACATTTTATTGTACAGCAACATGATTTTTAAAAAAAAATGAATTTTTATTGAAAAACAAATTTCCCAGGTAGAAAAATTTAATGGAAGCCTAGATATATGCTAGCGCCACTACTGGAATTTGCATGGCAGTTTATCTCGTCGACGCGCGCCGACGTCTTCTAGCGCCTTGCATGGCGCGAGCACTTTCCGCTAGAATGCAACATAACCTCAAATTTCTGTTGCATAAAGTGTCAAAGGTGTTTATTTTTATTTTTAAAGTATATAAAAGTAAATGTTTGCTTGTAGAATATTGTGGCATTTAAAAACAATAATAGTAGATTCTAAGTATTTATATATTTGTAATTGTATTAAATTTAAATATAAATTAATATTGCATTATAAATTTCTTGTTCATTCGTTAATTTATACACTTATTTATAAAAGAATTTTTAGTTTGTAACAGTTTAGTTTATTTTTTAGTATTTCTTTATTAAAATCTTTAACAAATAAATCGTGATCTCTTTATTTACATAAATTATTCTATTTCACGCATTCATCACAAATTTGCAACAAACTATTGAATTTGAAAATTGACCAATTTAATTATAACAATCATTATAGAAAATTTATCGTTAGTTTAAATCAATCTCGTTCATATTCAGAAAGGACACACACTGAGAAATGCTACCATGGAATTTGGTCGATGAGAATAAAAGAAAATACTTTATACAATACAAACAAGATTTCGTGATGATCACTTCGACAATCGTTGTGAAATAAAGAAAAATAGAGTACAAATAATCTATGAATTTTCGATTAAATGATTTGATAATTTCAAATAAAGAAATGTGGTCAGATAAATTAATTTAATTGAGGCTCCGGATCTTAAAAGGGCACACGCGCGAACACACGGCAAATAAGATGGCCCCTGGAGATAAAATTTTGAAGTTGTTCAAAATGAATTTTAAATTATTGTTTCTTGTACAGAATTTTAAGGCGAAACTTTTTTTCTAATAACAATTTTTTATATAATTTCTCGTTTTCACGTAAATTGAAAAAAACGTGATTTTTTGAGTTAAGAAATTTTAATGAATTTTTGACTTCAACTCGTGACTACTTCGTTAAATATTAATATTTTTCTACGAAATTTACACAGAATATTCTTCAAACTATTCCAAGAGTGAAACAATATTTGGAAATTTTAAAAAAAATTGTATGTCAAGGTAAATAATTATTTAAATAATTTTGTCGGAAAATTGATTCTCCTATTTTCAATTGAAAAAGTTGAGTGACGAATTTTCGTTTTCGGAAAACTTTCAGCGACAAAAATGTTCATTAATATGTTAGGAAGTTTTTTGGAAAATATCTCGCCATTTGATAATAAATTAAAGACAATAGAACAATTTTAACATCGTCGCGCTCTGCTGTAAAATTGCGGCGTGGCGGCGCACGTGTAGCATGGCCGCCATTACAAGACGAATGCATATAGTTAGACATTGTTTACGTTTACAGCAGAGCGCGACAATGTTAAAATTGCTCTATTAACTTTAATTTATTATCAAATGGCGAGATATTTTCCAAAAAACTTCCTAACATATTAATGAACATTTTTGTCGCTGAAAGTTTTCCGAAAACGAAAATTCGTCACTCAACTTTTTCAATTGAAAATAGGAGAATCATTTTTCCGACAAAATTATTTAAATAATTATTTACTTTGACATACAATTTTTTTTTAAATTTCCAAATATTGTTTCACTCTTGGAATAGTTTGAAGAATATTGTGTGTAAATTTCGTGGAAAAATATTAATATTTAACGAAGTAGTCACGAGTTGAAGTCAAAAATTCATTAAAATTTCTTAACTTAAAAAATCACGTTTTTTTCAATTTACGTGAAAACGAGAAATTATATAAAAAATTTTTATTAGAAAAAAAGTTTCGCCTTGAAATTCTGTACAAGAAACAATAATTTAAAATTCATTTTGAACAACTTCAAAATTTTATCTCCAGGGGCCAACTTATTTGCCGTGTGTTCGCGCGTGTGCCCTTTTAAGATCCGGAGCCTCAATTGTATATATAAATACCAATCGTTTAAAGTTATTAGCTATCCGGCTGGATGCGACAATTATTTTACAAATAATAAAATAATGGGGTTACCTCGTAGAATAATGATAATTCAATTATCAGTAGTCAAGTTTTGCAGTCCTCGAAGAATCAATCCTGTTTCCCAGTTTCTCCTCAGGGTAATTTGTAGAATTCCAATTCTTCAGGGCTTCGTCAATTTGTGTAAAAAAAACAAATTTTATGTTGTAGTTCGGTTTCGCCAGAAATAGCCTGACGCCCAGCCGGCGCGGAAACAAAAATGCCGGTGATAAGGGTCGTTCACCAACCGCTATAAGACGTACATCGTTTTAAAAATTACGTTTATAATCAAAAATTAATCACCCTTTATTTTATTTTCACTCACCCCTATCGGGCTGGCACTAAATTTGCTATTGCCTCGCAAAGCTCTAATTCTGACACCCCTCTTTCGGGAGTCCGTCGTCTCAACGACCTTTCGCACGGGTGCTCTGACCACACTGCCTAATCATTCTAAACTCCTTTTTGTTTCTTGAATTGTCGCCCTTCCATTTCTCATCACTCACACACCTTCACATATCATTCCTTGCTAACACGACGAATACACACTTTACAAGTTGCCATTCTCTGCCATTTTTCAATTCAGTTCCCTGCCTAATTTTTAATTAATTACAATTTTTTTTTCTTTGTATATTTGATATACAATTAAACTTACACAAACATATAAGCCTAAGGCATATGAATCTGGCGAACGCTAAGCATTAAATAGGGCTAAGCTTAAAAAAATCTTTAACTGTTCTACGCCATTTCTAAATTTAGTTTGCTACCTAATTTTGAATTAATTCTAATAACTTTAATTTCTTTACATTTAAATTAGATTTAAACTCCTGCTATATTTATAATTAAATTCTTTGTTACTACTATTATTAATAATTATTTATTATTTTCAATAATATTGATTTCTATTTATTTATTCTAATTGCTTTTTTAATAAACATAAATTAATAAATACACGGAGAAAATTTTATCTGTAGCCATTATAGAACTGTCACGGTACTGTTCGGACAAAATGCCACGAACAATAATGGTTAAATAAAATTGCCTATTAATAAAGACCGAATAAAAATGGAAAAAATTATGATCGTACTCTTATTAACTACAGATCTGTTTTGTAAAATAAGAAACCAGTGACACCTGCGCAGAAAAGGCGCAGGCGTGCCCCGTTCACAAACAGTTCTGTAATCATAACGGATCACAACTGTAATTCTGATTTCATAATGTAAAAAATAAAAATTATTTTCACGGAGAGAAGAGAATGTGAAGGCGACTATCGGTTCAGTTCTGATAACTAAACAGTCTTGTTAATTTTCGACGGACAAATTTAACAGTCGCATCTACTAAACTATAGTAGGAACGACTGTCAGTTTAGTCAGAGATACTAAACAGGAACTAAACCGCCAGGGGCGCTACAATCGCTCTCCATGTGTTTCTGCTACTAAACGCGTTTTGTTGTCACGACTAAAACTCTTCTCTCAGTGTTCTTAACATTTACTCACACATTTGTACCATTTTCGCAACCACGTTCAAATTTTGTTTACATTCTCACTTCACACATACATTTAATTTTGCTCGCTTATATACATATATTCCTAACACTAACCTAAACTAACGCAGTATAAACATTAACGCACTATACTGTTACATTCGCTATATTAAGTATATTCCGAACTGCTCTTATATACTAACTTCTCAAATTCTTTTGATCTTGCGAGAAACGTAATACATAATAAGAAGTTAATCAATTTGATAAAACTTTAACTTAAAAAATTAATTAATGCTTTTAAAAAATCAATTATGATCAGGGTCAATCTTATAAATGACAAGAAAGTAGTAATTTACTAATATTCTTAAAATTAGTTACTTTATTCTATAATAATAAATTTGAATTAACACAAATTTTTTAATTATATTTAATAAAATTATTAATTATTATATATTTCGAAAAATTTTCTATTTAGTTAGAATTATTAAAGTTTTAATTTCTTTTATTTTCACAGTATTTTAACATTTAAATCTATATATCTTTGAAATTAATAATTTATTGTCAATAAAAAATTAATAATTTAAAAAAATTAAATATTAATAATTTATATTCATTTAAATTATTTATATGCTTTTATAAATAATTATATTTAAATTATTTATTAATTTAGGACGTTTTATCATGCATTTAAAAATTAATATAAGTTTATAAATTTTTTGTTACAAATTTTATTTGCAAAAAAAATTATTACATTAAATTAAAATATAAAAATTACAGGATTACTTAAGCCAAAATTTTATTTATGTAATTAAAATCGTCCTGTAAAGATTTTTTTAAACATTTTTTAAATTGAATTCTATTCATTCAATGCAATCTTTATTTATTATTTTGAATGCATGATAATGCTCATTGAAATAATAATCGCAAAGGTATTTTGTAATTATTTTGCAGTCATTTTCAGTTAAAAAATTTGTTTCTACAATGTAGAATTCAGGTCCTTCTGGTTACTATACGATTTACTACAGTATTACGTAATTACTATACACTTTGACGTCAGGCGCACACGTAAACACACCACTAAGGCACTACATTTAATAACGCTACAAGTCAGTTCTGTCATCGCTTACCATTCGAACTTTACTAAGAACAAAACTAAAATTCGGAAGCAAAGTACAGTAGGCTTTGTGCCATGTTAAAGATGCGTTCTGTAATTTAAGCAGATCTGTTTTGAAAAGTAGTAGAACTGCTCTGTAGCTGTAACAAAAGTAGTCTAAAATGGTCGTTTCGTCCGAGCAGTACAGAAAAGTTTTGTAACCGCTACAAATAAATTTTTCTCCGTGTATATACCATTTGTCTAGTTTTAATTATCAGATGCTGAATTAGAATTTATGTTCATTATTATATATAAATTTTAGCCAAATTTGTTAAAACCTCTTCGAGTTATCGTGTTCACAAAAATCGGGAACCACACACACATACATACATCCGGACAATTGTTCAGGGTTTTATATAACATAGTCCTATATAGAAGAAAATTTTTTAAAAGGATTTTTAAAAATTTTGTAAATTAATTGACTACAAAGCTTCCTCACGAGGAAGCAAAAAGCATCTAGATTCATTTTTTGAAGGAGTTATCATTGTTTTTGTGCAGGTGTGTTTTTTTAATAGCTCGAGGTGTTAGCGGTCGCACAATTTCCGCCAGTAGTGTACATAAAAAACTTATTCTATTATACATTATTCTTAAAATCTACCGCAACTTTCTCTACCTAGCTTACAACTACCTACTCTTACAATCTAACAAACTAAAAACTATTTCTGAATTACATACATCCAAAAATAGAATATTTTTATATATAGTACATTACATTATAAGGGCAGAAAGTTCGAATTCCGGCACTGCGCGAAATGATGCCCGAGGCGAAGCCGAGGGCATCATCGCACAGTGAAGGGCTTCGAAATTTCTGCCCGTGTAATGTATACTATTTTTCTTTATATCCGGTCGAAAGTACGCTCGTTAATTTATGTTTTAAGAAAATTGCAACTGTGTTTCACTTGAAAGCCGGCCATCTTTATTTACTTTCGGCCCCGCTTCAACGCCTCTAGCGGACACTCGTGAAGCTCTGGTTTTTTCTCTGTCTCTCTCTTGCAAACAATATTCGCCTGCCCCGACATTTGATGCACGAGCGAAGCGAGTGCTTCTGGTCGGGGGCAGGCACGAAAAAAAAATGTAAAAGATAAATTAATATTATATTTTTAAAAGAATTTTTCTGTTGGTACAAAATTAATTTTATGCTTCTAAAATTCTAAACGTTCTAATGAACACAATTTCATTATTTCTTCAAATTATTAAAATTTTATTATAACATTTTGGCACGTATTCAAAAAGAAATTAAAAATTTTTTAATTATTTTATTTTTTGTTTTTAATGTTTATTAAAATAAGTTTTGAAAATAATTATCTCATTTTATATTGCGATAACAATTACTCGTTAAATTGTCACTGACTCGAAATTTTCTTATTTACCGACAGTGGTGTTTTTACCGACAGAGAATTCTTTTACTCCCGCTGTAATAGAGGTTGGGTATGAAAATCAACCAAAGCACAAATGTTTGACTTTCTGCTGCGAAATCGCAGAGGGAAGTACGTACTTTCGACCGAGGTATGAAGAAAAATATTTAAATATACCTATTTATTTTGTCTACACTTTAGGAATTAAAATATATTAAATAATTTCAACGTAACGCATTTTCAAAATTTAACTATTTTCAAAAATTACAAAAGTAATTCTTTCAAAATTCAATCATTTTCTTGTTGAAATTTATGAATAAAATTTTTCAAAAATTTAATCATTTTATTTTATTCAATTCTAAATCAATTCTTAGTAGAAAGTTCTACTAGAATTTAATTATTTTTATTTTATTTATATATTTATATATACACCCGTCTTATGCCTACAATCTTGGCTATACAAGTGTTTTTACAACCGTCAAAAATTTTTCCTTACAAACATTTCTTAAATTACCTAATACTAAATTTTGCGCCTACAGAGCGACTTGAAAATTAAGAGTACTCGCATTTGCCTGGACCACCCGTCTAATGGGTTTTCTCGCCAGTGGAGAGGGAAACTTTAGAAAACCTTTCCTGAGTACAACCGGTTTATCGACAGTCGAGTTCTAATGGTGTGTGCCGGACAATAATCGACGGTGCACATCATTATATATAAGTGTTTATTTAAACTATACAGTTGATTATTACAACAAAAGAAAAATATAAAGAAATAACAAGAAAGGTATAAATGAAATAATTAGCATCTAGTTTCTCGTTCCAAAAACATAGAAAAAATTAAGTTTACAAAGCTTTTAGGAGGCGAGTCAAAAATTCCGGAAAGAACATTCTATCAAAAAGACTTCAGGTCCGTGCACGCCAGAAGCTGTGGGAAAAAATAAGTTCTAAGAGCGTTAAAATGAGGGCAAGTCACTAAGAAATGATAAAAGTCCTCATTACGCTCATCGCAGAACATGCAATTTCCCCTCATTGGGAGTTTGAATTTAGATTTATTAATAATTATAAAATTTACATGGGTGTTCAAAAATCTAACTTGGGCAAAAGCTCTTTTAACATCTAAACCCGACCAGATACAAAGATACTGTTGGGGCCCCCTTTGTAATGAGATATGAGGCCAAATTTCTAAGCTCCTTGATTTCTCGCGAGCTTTATGATATCTCTCAAGCAAAAAGTTTCCGTAATCATGAAGAATCAGGTCCCTGTTAATAAATAAATTTTCTAAAGAAATGGAATTCCAGAGATCAAGCCGGTTGCACTCTACAAAATAATGTTTTAAACTATTAAACTAATTTCCGCAATTTCTCATTGATTGAGACAATTCGATAAGGCCGAGAAAAGTCCATATTATAAATTTGAGAAATCCAAGACAGCGTTCTCTTCAGAATTAAAAAGGAAATTGGTAAGCAACCCGTTTCGAGACGTACCGCATAGCTTGGGGTACACCGCGGTAGCAATAGTAAATTTTTTAAAAAAGAGACCTGAACCTTCTCAACTGCATCTAAGTGTTCATGACCCCAAACCTGAATTGCGTAAGTCATTGTACTTAAAAAAAACTGTTAAAAAGTCTGGCGTACACCGACCACGAGTCTACCCTAGTACGAAAAATTGCATTCATGGTCACACCCGCAGCAGAGTTGGCTGAGTTCGCGAACTTACTTGCAGCTGGCGTGAAAGAGCCGAACCTAGAGAAAATAACCCCTAAATATTCATACTTGTTTACAATTTCGATTTTTTCAGAGCCAAACTTAAAAGATTTCAGGTGTCTTAACGAAGAATTGTTACCCCTATTAAAAATTACAATTTTTGTCTTATTCACATTGACAGATTAGTATATTGTGCAACAAGTGCAGAAAGAAGCTGTTTTCCGACGAGTGCAAAGTTCCAAATCATATAATATTCTTTGATCTGTTATCTCTGTTTAATCTCTCCACTTTATGAGTTCTAACCGATAAAGAGGAAATAGAAGCAGCTGCAACAGATGAGGCTTTAGCAATTGCCTTCACCTCCTTATTCAGTTTATTGTGAGAAACTATTAGAGTTTTAATGTCATTTGATAATTGTAAAATGACAGATTCCAAGTTCGATTCTATTTTCCCAAAAAAACAGATTCGATCAGAAACACAATACAACAAAATCACAATAAAAAGTGCATAGAAACGAGAAGGAGAACTGCTAACCACAGAATAAATAAATTAAACACAAATAGACTTCAACTAACAAGAACTTTGACAGAACGCGTGACAACACGACCGAACTCTGTGAAGGTTGACACGAGACCGCACATCATTATACCTCGACGTTAAACCTCCCGCTCAGATTATCTCACGTGCCGGAAAAATACCAAGCAACAGACTTTCTTTTAATGAGCAATTTCCAAGGTCGTTCAGCAACAAAAGCAGTGTCTATTCTCTTCGCGTCTGCAAAGTAATTTTCAAACGCATTAACCCTAAAAATGATATATACCTCTTTAATTCTTTCCAGCATGACTTATGCTTGTTTTATATCAATTCCATACTTTGATAAATATAATGACGATCTAGAGAAAGTTAAAAAAAGATTCTTAAAATACCTTGTTTATAAGTGTGATGGTTCCTATCCGGCTTCTGGTTCAGATTATAAATGTCTTTGTCAGCGATTTAACTTCCATTCCATCGCCGAAAAAAGAATTTTAATGGCAACAATATTTATATATATATATTTTTTTTTGCTTAGGGACTTTTGAGAAATCTGCCTACAGATACCTTGGATTCCGCACTCCAAGGTTATGTGGGGTTGGTACAATGAAACAAAATAAAATATTGAAAAAAGATAAATAAGTAAATGTTATAATAAATTTAATAAACTGGCGACCTACTACCAGCCCGACCCACTAAAACCTGTAACCCTTCTTCAGGAGCCCTTTACCCTCCCTTTCTGTGCGGTCCTCCTGTGTCCGTAGTTAAAAAAATAATTAAAACTATTAAAAAGTCCAAGCGGAATTCACAGCACAACAATAATAAAAAAACAAATTTTTTAAGAAGTGTAAAAAGTCAAAAGATAAAATTGTAAACGGATATAAAAAAAAAGAAAAAAAAAGTAAACACGTATATAATGTTGAAAAGATAAAACTGTATAAAGACGAATAAAAAACACAAAACAAATTAAAAAATGTATAAGGACAAATAAATCACAAAATAAATTAATAAAAAACAAACAAATTAAAAGCTGTTTAAATCACGCTTTTTGGCGGCCGTCGAGATCCTTTCTCGACATAACCGAGGTTACGAAGTTCTCGACTCGCTCGGCTCCTTTTAATACTTCTTATTTGCTTTTAGTTCTTGCAAGAGTCTTCTTCGCCTCCTCAAGGGCCGTCCTGAAGACTCCGCATCCTCCGCTGCCTGCAATATGGGTGGTTGACACCTTATTGCCAAACTTTTCCTTGCATAAAAAGCAACTTGGGCTCTTCTTACAGTTGGAGAACCTGTGACCGGCTTCACCGCAGTTAAAGCACGCAGCCGATCTGTCCACCTTCTAAGATTTCGCTCCAATATGACCGTATCCCAAGCATCGATGACACCGGACGACCATTACTCTTTTTTTAATTGGGCAACACATAAAACCAATTTTTACGTGTCCCAATTTCTCCAACCTGTTCGCCTCTTCCGAGTTGGAGACTACAACGGCGAGCTTCATCCCTCGGCGTTTGGGTCCTAAGACCGTCACTCTCCTGCATCCTGGCCTTCCTATCGCCTCCGACAACACTCGTTGCACCTCGACTTCTTAGGTATGGCAATCCAAATCACGGATCTCGAGTGTAACTCTTCGATCCAACGACTGCACCTTATCCATGCTTCCAACCGCTTTGGTGACCTCAGCGGTGAAAGCGCCCTTGTCGGAGCCTCCTCTGATCTTAATCAGAAGGTCCCCCTTCTTTGTAGCTTTTGCTGATACTATTCTTGTATGGCAGTCGTCCGGGTTGACCTCTTTGCGAAGTTTACCCAGAACGTCAGCATACGTTAATCCTTGACCGACTCGGATTAAAACTGCGGATCTTTTTGACCCCATTCTTTCCATTTGAAGAATCTTTGGATCTGGTACTTCCGTTTCCATTGGAGGAGCTTCCTCCTTTTTCCTCTTACCGGTTTGGGTTCGAGTCTCCCCTGGACTGTCACCCTCTCGCTTCCGTTTTTGAGCATCTCTTAGGACGCTTTTGAGATTACGCTTATAGGAACGCTCTCTCTTTTCCTTACGGTCCTTGCTGTTACACTCCGCACCGCTGAGAACGCATGCTAAATCGAAGTCCGACTCATCGGCCGCGACATGCTTTACTTTTGCCTCTTTCAACAGGACTTCGATAGCTCTGAGTCCATCTTTTACCGTCCTGTTGACGTTCTTCTAAATGTCGCAAGGTTTTATCATCTTTGCGACCTCCAACTCCATTTTGTTGAGGCAAGTTGCCTCTTCCTTTCTGTGCCGCGAGCATATCTCGCGAGTCTCTTCTATCGCCTCGTCATCTACTTCTGAGTGGATAGCGCTATGTACGGTCTTTCCGCTACTGCAGCTTGACACACTCAGAATGCTCGACGCGCTTCCGTTTTTTATTCTTCCTGCTTCCACGATGTTCTGTGGATCCAATCTTTCCACGATCACCCGTGGCACTGCAAGAAATTGTGAGCCCCCACAATCCGCGCGCACATGAGCATCAGTCTTGGGACCGATGGTGAGATTTTCCGTTTCCGGCCTGCTCACATGAGGTACTTTCTTTGAATTTTGTGAATCCATTCTTTCTTGCTGTTTGGTTGCCCTTTAGTGAAAAGCCCCGCCACCACAGTAAGGTCTACCGAACATATCCATGATGCCAGTCGTGTCTGGCAGCGGGACCACTTCTCCCAGCACACTCCCCAAATTTCGTCCATGCTTAACTTAAAAATTCCAAGAATGGCTTCGCACCGTTTTACCTTTTAACTCCAACATCAACAATTGTTACCGTATCTCCAATTTTTTTTTAGTTGTGATCGTATAAATCAATGTTTCTGTCTAGGAAACCCGACTTAGACCTGTTTTTTTCATCCATTAAGAATTTACAAATACTATGGATTGTTACATTAAAGGACTCTTTAACGATTAATTGTTATACGACGGACAAATAAACCTTTGTATTCCATTTTAAATTATTCATAGAATCACGCAAAATCTTTTAAGAAATTTAGATTGTACTTCACGTTACGTGGAGGTCGATGTGTCTCTCAAAGATAGCAGGAAGTTTCCGCAAAGGGAGTGCATCCCGGTATCTCTTCACAGAGTTTTTTTTTTTTCTTAGGGACTTTTGGGAATTCTGCCTACAGATACCTTGGATTCCGCACTCCAAGGTTATGTGGGGTTGGTATGATAAAAAAAACAAAAAGAAATATAAAAAAAAGAAAAATAAATAAATGTTATAATAAATTTAACAAACTGGCGACCTACTACCAGCCCGACCCACTAAAACCCGTAACCCTTCTTTTGGAGCCCTTTACCCTCCCTCGGAACTGTCGTAAGACTTTAGCCTTCGAGGGTGGCGCTCCGACTCTGTCGCTAATGCGACCTTCTGCTTTTCTCTGCGGTTATCCTGCGTTAATAGTTAAAAATTTAAAACTATTTCAATATAAAAGCAGAATTAACAGCACAACAATAATAAAAAAATGTTTAATCAAGTGTAAACAGTCAAAAGATAAAATTGCAAACGGATATATAAAAAAAGAAAAAAATAATAATAAACGCGTATATAATATTAAAAACATAAAACGGAATAAATTAAAATTGTATAAGGACAAATAAATCACAAAATAAATTAATAAAAAACAAACAAATAAATTAAAAGCTGTTTAAATTACGCTTTTTGGCGGCCGTCGAGATCCTTCCTCGACATAACCGAGATTATGAAGTTCTCGACTTGCCGCCAATTTTCCTCTGACTGGGTCATCAGCGAAACCATGTTCTCCGGTGTAACTTGACTGTTTACACCTTCGAACATGGCCTGCCTCTCCAAGTCCCATTTTTTGCATGAGAAGAGGGTGTGCTCCGCGTTGTCCTCAGGGAACTGGCAATATGCACACACCTCGTCTTCGCGTAATTTAAAGCGACACAGGTACGAGTTAAAACACCCGTGACCTGTGAGCGCCTGAGTCATATAATAGGAAACCTGACCGTGTTTCCTATTTATCCAGGTGGCGAGTGCCGGGATAAGGCGATAAGTCCATCGACCTTTTTCCTCACCATCCCATCTTTCTTGCCATCTTTCTATGAGCCTGTGCCTCCATCTTTGCGGATCAGGCCCTTGCTTGGTCTTAATTCCTCATTCAAGAAACTGCTTTCTTTAGAAAAGAGAAACATTTCTTCCCTTTCTCTCGCCAAAAGATCTGCTGGCGGGACACTTGCAAGGACCTGCACAGCACTCGTAGATACCGTCTTATATGCAGAGATGATACGCGTTGTTATCGATCTCTGCGCAGACAGTATCTTTTCACAGATGGTCACACATCTTTTACTCCTCAGGGATGGGGCCCACGATGGTGCTGCATAGAGCATTTTAGCGTGGGCGACACTCGCCACCAGTCTTCTTTTTTGTTCACGGGGTCCGCCAACATTTGGCATTAGCCGTGAAAGATTAGCCGCACACTCGATCGCCTTATTTGACGCCGTAGCCATGTGGTGATGGAAGTTTAACCTTCCATCTAACTCCACACCAAGATATTTAATTTGCTTACTCCACTTGACCTTGAATCCGTCTATCACGATTCGTGGGAGCTCATAACCACGTCTGTCTGTGACCAGCAGTGCCTCGGTCTTTTCCAGAGCCATTTCAAGACCTCTGGTATCCAGCCAGCTTTTAGATAGTCGCAGACATTCGTTCACCAATGTCCCAAGAGCCTCCTCACTTTCGGCAGTGCACACGAACAACGCGTCGTCCGCAAAGCCGATGATTACCGCACCTTCGGGCAGATCCATTCGCAGAAAATCATCATACGATACATTCCATACAAATGGACCCACCCTCGAGCCTTGAGGAGCCCCTCGCTGCATCTCTTCCCTCAGAGTGCAGGTGTCTCCCTCATATATAACCCACCTGTCGCTAAGATAATTATCCATTATCCGCATCAAGTAGGGCGGCATGTTTTTCTTTTCCATCGACTCGATGAGATATTTCCATCTTGCGGAATTAAACGCGTTGCGTATGTCAATTGCTACCAACGCGCAGAAGCTCTTCTTTTTCTCAGGTCCCAGTTTGTTTTTTCCTGCTTTGGCTATGTCCACAACTGCCTGAATGGCATCAACTGTGGACTTGCCTTTACGGAAACCAAATTGGTGATCGGATAGACGATTCTCTTCGGTCCAGTGGCTTTGCATTCTCTGCAGAACCATATCCTCTAGAAGTTTACCCATCGTATCTAGCAGGCATATAGGCCTGTATGATGAGACTTTATCTAGAGGTTTTTCACCTTTCCTTAGGAGGACTAACCTCTGTCGCTTCCAGTCGCGGAAGAACTCTCCTCTCTCAAGGCAAAGATTGAATCATCGAAGCAGAATCTGGGGTGAAGTGTCGATTACCAACTTTAGGATCTCGTTACTTATCCCATCGATTCCAGGCGCCTTGCCTGTTTTCAATCTTTTGCCTGCTTTTTGCAGTTCACTAAGTGTGAAGAGTTCTTCCTCTTCGACTTTGCAAAAAACTCCAGTCCCTTCTAAGGTATGGTTCCGCAGGAGGAAACAAAGAATTTATTATCTTTCTGACCCAATCGGGATTGTCCAGGCCGGGGGTCTTTTGCCTCGTCGCTAATTTCTTAGTAACGATTTTAAAAGCCAGACCCCATGGGTCCTTATCGACTTCCTCGATTAGGTCCTTCCAGCTACGGCGTCGCGACTTGCGGATCTCTTTCTTGAGGTTCTTTTTTGCCTCCTTGAAAGCCTCTTTCAGCAAGGGATCTCCCTTAGATCGGGTATATGTCCTTCTTGCTTTGAGGCATTCCTTCCTCAAGGAGGCTAGCTCCTCTGACCACCAGTGCAAGGATTTTCTTACGGGAATGGCGCCTTTGCGTGGCATTGACGCATTGCAAGCGGTGACTATCATGTTTCTCACCGCTCGCACCTTCCCATCCAGACTGCTCGGCCTTTTCACCCAGCCCAAGTCCTTAATCAAAAGGGATTCTCTTAGGGACCGGCCGAACTTTTCCTTGTCGAGTCTCTTCATATTCCACGAGGAGGTTTTGCGACTAGGAACATCCTGTCTTTTTTCTCCTCGTGTGCCTCCCATCGAGACTGAGAACTCAATGTACTGGTGGTCACTTGCGGTATATTCCTCTGAGACCCGCCAGTCGCTTATGCGGCTAAATAGTTTAGACGATGCGATCGTTAGATCTATAATTGATCCGATCGCACCTCGTCTAAAAGTCCATGTATTGCCTCGGTTCACAGCTAATAAGTCGTTTCTGGAGATCATTTCTCCAATACGAATTCCTCTCTTGTCGAGTCTCGTCTCACCCCACTCTGGCGACTTTGCGTTAAAATCGCCAGTGATGATGACATCCAGCCTGGATTCTGTGAGGCTCGCTTCTAGGTCTTCGATATTGGCTTCGAAGTTTGTCAGTGGGTCGTTGGGTGAGAAGTAGCAGCTATACATACGTATATTAGCTACCTCTATCCACACGAACCCACTGCTCGTCTCCAGAAACTTGTCAACCCGCAATTCTGGGTTGCACAGCTTGATGGCGGCTCTCTTCGCCTTATCCTGATACCAAAGTGCGAGGTCGCTTCCTTGATACTGCTCACTGCAGAACAGGACATCGACCTCATTTTCCCTTGCCGTTTGCATTAGGAGCAACTGTGCATCCTTACTTGTATGCAGGTTAACCTGCAAAAATTTTAAGGATTTGCCTTTTTAATCTTTTGCAGTTCTTCCCAGTAAACCGGGCAGGCTCTCTTTTCGGACTCATGATTTGTTTCTGGCTTTCCCAGGTCCAAGCATGTAAGGCACTTCGGCTTAACGTTACAGCTCTTCGCGAGGTGTCCCTCTCCGCCGCATCTCCGACAGTTTTTACTTCTGTCGGGGCCTTTGCAGAATAGGGTTCTGTGTCCGTAACCTAGGCACTTTTGGCACCTAATTACTTCAACATGCTCACGAATTGGAGCGTTTATCCAGCCGATTTTGATTCGGCCAAGTTTAAGCAGAATGTCACTTTCTGCTTCTGCTAAGCGGATTAGAGCCACCTAAGTACTTCTAAAGCGCGTCAAAAGGTGGCACTCTATCTTCAGATCAGGTTTGCCCAGCTTATCTCTCAGAACTGAAATCACCTCATCCTCCGTCGTGGTTTCATCCAGCTCCTTGATCTCAAGAGACCTTTTATTTACGAGAGCAGTGACGTCGCATGGCAAGGCGCCATGCAGAGCCGAGGACAGTGCTTCCGCAAACTTCAAGGTATCTCCACCCTTTTTCACTATCACAAGAACCTCCTGTTTAAAGGTTCTCCTGATTTTATGAATTACGGTACCAGTGTCTTCTGGTTTAACCTTTGCTTTTATCAGCGGCAAGATACCCTCATAAGATTTTGGGTCTCTTGCCGTGATCTTTACCGCTTCCGTGGTTCTAAGCTTCAAAGGGTGTTTTGGGAGCTCTTTTTTCTCGCCTGGGGGCTTTTTTCTTGGAGCCCGTTCCCTTCTCTTTCCAACAACCTTAAAGCCGTCCTCATTGTCCGCTCCGTCTTTTAATACGGTCTCAGCATACGTCTTGCTGGGACTACTTGAGGGCGCCTCTTTTGCTCCAACTAGCGACCCAGAATTAAGCTGTGGAGCATCCTTTCGCTTAATCCTCTTTCCGCTCCGAGTTACTTGTTGAGGACTCTTATCCGGGCTTACACCTTCTCTGGGGCGCTTACTCACCTTCTTTTCCTTATTAGAATCTGTAGCTGCTGCACTATCAAGAGTTGCAGCAGCACTCCTCTTTTGCCTTGGAGTTCCCACAGTTGAAATCCGTGGCTCCTGATCTCTGAACGGTTCAGGGATAAAACGCAGATTCCTACAAATTGTTAAGAACGCACTCTCCAAAACCGCCACGCCATCCTGGATGTCGCGACTGACGTTCTTTTGGCGCTTGAATGCCTGGTGCACGCTCTTAAAAATCCCGGGAATAGCCAGGAACTGATTTGCGACATTTGATTCGTAGCATGTCAGCTGGCTATCTATTTGGCTCCCTCCAAAATCCTTGGAGCCATCTGCACCGACTATCGGGGCTTGCACCCGATCAGAATCGGTGGTGGGATTACCCTCTTTCGAGGTACCCACTTGGAGTATTTCATTAAAAATTTTGTCCATTTCATTCATTTTTTTTATTTCTTTGTCCCGTGTCGAGGGACAATCAGGCCTTAACAGGGTACTACCATCTGGCCAGGATGGGCCCTGAACCGCCTCCGTTAGTTACATAAACGTTATAGCATTGCCGGAGCATTGATGCGACGTCTATGATATCCAAGGGCACATTATTATTATTATTATTATTATTATTATTATTATTATTATTATTATTATTATTATTATTATTATTATTATTATTATTATTATTATTATTATTATTATTATTATTATTATTATTATTATTATTATTATTATTATTATTATTATTATTATTATTATTATTATTATTATTATTATTATTATTATTATTATTATTATTATTATTATTATTATTATTATTATTATTATTATTATTATTATTATTATTATTATTATTATTATTATTATTATTATTATTATTATTATTATTATTATTATTATTATTATTATTATTATTATTATTATTATTATTATTATTATTATTATTATTATTATTATTATTATTATTATTATTATTATTATTATTATTATTATTATTATTATTATTATTATTATTATTATTATTATTATTATTATTATTATTATTATTATTATTATTATTATTATTATTATTATTATTATTATTATTATTATTATTATTATTATTATTATTATTATTATTATTATTATTATTATTATTATTATTATTATTATTATTATTATTATTATTATTATTATTATTATTATTATTATTATTATTATTATTATTATTATTATTATTATTATTATTATTATTATTATTATTATTATTATTATTATTATTATTATTATTATTATTATTATTATTATTATTATTATTATTATTATTATTATTATTATTATTATTATTATTATTATTATTATTATTATTATTATTATTATTATTATTATTATTATTATTATTATTATTATTATTATTATTATTATTATTATTATTATTATTATTATTATTATTATTATTATTATTATTATTATTATTATTATTATTATTATTATTATTATTATTATTATTATTATTATTATTATTATTATTATTATTATTATTATTATTATTATTATTATTATTATTATTATTATTATTATTATTATTATTATTATTATTATTATTATTATTATTATTATTATTATTATTATTATTATTATTATTATTATTATTATTATTATTATTATTATTATTATTATTATTATTATTATTATTATTATTATTATTATTATTATTATTATTATTATTATTATTATTATTATTATTATTATTATTATTATTATTATTATTATTATTATTATTATTATTATTATTATTATTATTATTATTATTATTATTATTATTATTATTATTATTATTATTATTATTATTATTATTATTATTATTATTATTATTATTATTATTATTATTATTATTATTATTATTATTATTATTATTATTATTATTATTATTATTATTATTATTATTATTATTATTATTATTATTATTATTATTATTATTATTATTATTATTATTATTATTATTATTATTATTATTATTATTATTATTATTATTATTATTATTATTATTATTATTATTATTATTATTATTATTATTATTATTATTATTATTATTATTATTATTATTATTATTATTATTATTATTATTATTATTATTATTATTATTATTATTATTATTATTATTATTATTATTATTATTATTATTATTATTATTATTATTATTATTATTATTATTATTATTATTATTATTATTATTATTATTATTATTATTATTATTATTATTATTATTATTATTATTATTATTATTATTATTATTATTATTATTATTATTATTATTATTATTATTATTATTATTTTTTTTTTTTTTTTTTTTTTTTTTTTGCTTAGGGAATTTTGGGAAATCTGTTTACAGATACCTTGGATTCCGCACTCCAAGGTTATGTGGGGTTGGTAAAAATAAAAAAAGGGAATTTAAAAAAAAAAGATAAATAAATAAATGTTATAATAAATTTAATAAACTGGCGACTTACTACCAGCCCGACCCACTAAAACCCGTAACCCTTCTTTTGGAGCCCTTTACCCTCCCTCGGAACTGTCGTAAGACTTTAGCCTTCGAGGGAGGCGCTCCAACTCTATCGCTGCTGCGACTTTGTTCTGTGTCTGCGGTTCTCCTGCGTCAATAGTTAAAAAATTTAAAACTATTTCAATATAAAAGCGGAATTAACAGCACAACAACAATAAAAAACAAAATTTTTTAAGAAGTTTAAAAAGTCAAAAGATAAAATTATAAACGGATATATAAAAAAAAGAAAAAATAAACGCGTATAAAATATTGAAAACAAAACTGTACAAACATGAATAAAAAAAACACACACAATTAAAAAATGTATACGGACAAATAAATCACAAAATAAATTAATAAAAAACAAATAAACAAATTAAAAGCTGTTTAAATTACGCTTTTTGGCGGCCGTCGAGATCCTTCCTCGACATAACCGAGATTATGAAGTTCTCGACTTGCCGCCAATTCTCCTCTGACTGGGTCATCAGCGATACCATGTTCTCCGGTGTAACTTGACTGTTTACACCTTCGAACATGGCCCGCCTCTCCAAGTCCCATTTCTTGCATGAGAAGAGGGTGTGCTCCGCGTTGTCCTCAGGGAACTGGCAATATGCACACACCTCGTCCTCGCGTAATTTAAAGCGACACAGGTACGAGTTAAAACACCCGTGACCTGTGAGCGCCTGAGTCAAATAATAGGAGACTTCTCCATGTTTTCGGTTTATCCAGGTGGTGAGTGTTGGAATCAGACGATAGGTCCATCTACCCTTTTCCTCCCTATCCCATCTGTCCTGCCATGTCTCGATAAGTCTGTTTCTCGCGTATTTGCGGATGTAGTCCTTGCTAGGTCTTTTCTCTTCTGGGTACTCGGGATTATTTCTTCTTTTAAAAAGAAGAAATACTTCCTCCCTTTCCCTTGCCATAAGATCTGCCGGCGGGACACTTGCAAGGACTTGCACAGCGCTCGTCGAGACCGTCTTATACGCAGAAACGATACGGGTAGTAACACATCTCTGCGCAGACAGCATATTATCGCAAATGGTTTTGCTTCTTGTTTTAAGTGAGGGAGCCCACGCTGCTGCTGCGTAAAACAGCTTAGCGTGGGCAACACTAACCACCAGTCTCCTTTTCCTTTCACGTGGTCCGCGAACGTTTGGCATAAGTCGTGCCAAGTCTGACGCACACTTTATCGCCTTATTCAAGGCCGTCGCTATATGGTAATGGAAGTTTAACCTTCCATCGAGCTCCACTCCTAAATACTTAATATGTTTACTCCACTTGACCTCGAATTCATCTATCACGATTCGTGGGAAACTATAACCACGTCTGTCTGTGACGAGCAGAGCTTCGGTTTTTTCCAAGGCCATTTGAAGACCTCTGGCATCCAACCAGCTTTTAACTCGCCGCAGACATTCGTTCACCAATGTCCCAAGGGCTTCCTCGCTTTCGGCTGAGCACACGACCAACGCATCGTCCGCAAAGCCGATGATGACCGCGCCTTCAGGTAGACCCATTCGCAGGAAGTTATCATAGGATACATTCCACACGAATGGTCCCACCCTCGAGCCTTGGGGGGCACCACTTTGCATCTCTTCCTTCAGAGTCCAGTTGTCCCCCTCATAGATTACCCACCTGTCGCTAAGATAATCATTCATTATCCGCAACAAGTAGGGCGGTATTCTCTTCTCCATCATCGACTGGATGAGATCTTTCCATCGTGCGGAGTTAAACGCGTTACGTATGTCAATAGCCACCAATGCGCAGAAGCCCTTCTTCTTCTTTGGTCCCAATTTGTTTTTTCCCGCTTTGGCTATGTCCACAACTGCCTGAATGGCATCAACCGTGGACCTGCCTTTGCGGAAACCAAATTGGTAATCGGATAGACTATTCTCTCCGGTCAAATGGGTTTGCATTCTCTGCAGAACCATATCCTCTAGAAGTTTACCCATCGTATCTAACAGGCAAATAGGCCTGTACGACGAGACTTTATCCAGAGGTTTTTCGCCTTTTCTTAGGAGGACTAGCCTCTGCCGCTTCCAGTCGCGGAAGAACTCTCCTTTCTCAAGGCAAAGATTGAAACATCGGAGCAGAATCTGGGGTGAAGTGTCGATAACCAATTTTAGGATCTCGTTACTTATCCCATCGATTCCAGGCGCCTTGCCTGTTTTCAATCTTCTACCTGCATTTCTCAATTCTGTAAGAGTGAAGAGTTCCTCCTCACCGACTTCGCAGGTACTCCAGTCCTTCCTAACCCACGGTTCTGCAGGAGGAAATAGAGCTTTTATAATCCTTCTGACCCAATCGGGATTGTCCAGGCCGGGGGTCTTTTGCCTCGTTCCTAATTTCTTAGTAACGATTTTAAAAGCCAGACCCCATGGGTCCTTCTCGACATCATCAATTAGGTCTTTCCAGCAACGGCGTTGTGACGCTTGAATCTCTTTTTTCAGGCTTTTCTTGGCCTCCTTAAATACTTCCTTTAGCAAAGGATCTCCCTTAGAACGGGTATAATTCCTTCTAGCTTTGAAGCACGCTTTCCGCAAGGAATTATTATTATTATTATTATTATTATTATTATTATTATTATTATTATTATTATTATTATTATTATTATTATTATTATTATTATTATTATTATTATTATTATTATTATTATTATTATTATTATTATTATTATTATTATTATTATTATTATTATTATTATTATTATTATTATTATTATTATTATTATTATTATTATTATTATTATTATTATTATTATTATTATTATTATTATTATTATTATTATTATTATTATTATTATTATTATTATTATTATTATTATTATTATTTTTTTTTTTTTTGCTTAGGGACTTTTGGGAAATCTGCTTACAGATACCTTGGATTCCGCACTCCAAGGTTATGTGGGGTTGGTATGACAATTAAAAAAAAGAAAAATAAATGTAAATTTAATAAACTGGCGACCTACTGCCAGCCCGACCCACTAAAACCCGTAACCCTTCTTCTGGAGCCCTTTACCCTCCCTCGGAACTGTCGTAAGACTTTAGCCTTCGAGGGTGGCGCTCCAACTCTGTCGCTATTGCGACTTTTTGCTTTTCTCTGCGGTTATCCTGCGTTAATAGTTAAAAATTTTGAAACTATTTCAATATAAAAGCGGAATTAACAGCACAACAATAATTAAAAATAACAAATGTGTAATTAAGTGTAAAAAGTCAAAAGATAAAATTATAAACGGATATATAAAAAAAAAAAAGAAAAAATAAACGCGTATAAAATATTGAAAACATAAAACTGTACAAAGATGAATAAAAAACACAAACAAATTAAAAAATGTATAAGGACAAATAAATCACAAAATAAATTAATAAAAAAACAAACAAACAAATTAAAAGCTGTTTAAATTACGCTTTTTGGCGGCCGTCGAGATCTTTCCTCGACATAACCGAGATTATGAAGTTCTCGACTTGCCGCCAATTCTCCTCTGACTGGGTCATCAGCGATACCATGTTCTCCGGTGTAACTTGACTGTTTACACCTTCGAACATGGCCCGCCTCTCCAAGTCCCATTTCTTGCATGAGAAGAGGGTGTGCTCCGCGTTGTCCTCAGGGAACTGGCAATATGCACACACCTCGTCCTTGCGTAATTTAAAGCGACACAGGTACGAGTTAAAACACCCGTGACCTGTGAGCGCCTGAGTCAAATAATAGGAAACCTGGCCGTGTTTCCTATTTATCCAGGTGGCAAGTGCCGGGATAAGGCGATAAGTCCATCGACCTTTCTCCTCACCATCCCATCTCTCTTGCCATCGTTCTATGAGCCTGTGCCTCGCTTCTTTGCGGATCAGGCCCTTGCTTGGTCTTAATTCCTCATCAGAGGAACTTCTTTCTTTAGAAAAGAGAAAAATTTCTTCTCTTTCCCTCGCCAAAAGATCTGCTGGCGGGACACTTGCAAGGACCTGCACAGCACTCGTAGATACCGTCTTATATGCAGAGATGATACGCGTTGTTATCGATCTCTGCGCCGACAGTATCTTTTCACAGATGGTCACACATCTTTTACTCCTCAGGGATGGGGCCCACGCTGGTGCTGCATAGAGCATTTTAGCGTGGGCGACACTCGCCACCAGTCTTCTTTTTTGTTCACGGGGTCCGCCAACATTTGGCATTAACCGCGAAAGATTAGCCGCACACTCGATCGCCTTATTCGACGCCGTAGCCATGTGGTGGTGGAAGTTTAACCTTCCATCCAACTCCACACCAAGGTATTTAATTTGTTTACTCCACTTGACCTCGAATCCGTCTATCACGATTCGTGGGAAATCATAACCACGTCTGTCTGTGACTAGCAGTGCCTCGGTCTTTTCCAGGGCCATTTCAAGGCCTCTGGTATCCAGCCAGCTTTTTGCTAGTCGCAGACATTCGTTCACCAATGTCCCAAGAGCCTCCTCACTTTCGGCAGTGCACACGAACAACGCGTCGTCCGCAAAGCCGATGATCATCGCACCTTCGGGCAGATCCATTCGCAGAAAATCATCGTAAGATACATTCCATACAAATGGACCCACCCTCGAGCCTTGAGGAGCCCCACGCTGCATCTCTTCCCTGAGAGTGCAGGTGTCTCCCTCATATATAACCCACCTGTCGCTAAGATAATTATCCATTATCCGCAACAAGTAGGGCGGCATGTTTTTCTTTTCCATCGACTCGATGAGATCTTTCCATCTTGCGGAATTAAACGCGTTGCGTATGTCAATTGCTACCAACGCGCAGAAGCTCTTCTTTTTCCCAGGTCCCAATTTGTTTTTTCCTGCTTTGGCTATGTCCACAACTGCCTGGATGGCATCAACTGTGGACTTGCCTTTACGGAAACCAAATTGGTAATCGGATAGACGATTCTCTTCGGTCAAGTGGCCCTGCATTCTCTGGAGAACCATATCCTCTAGAAGTTTACCCATCGTATCTAGCAGGCATATAGGCCTGTACGATGAAACCTTATCTAGAGGTTTTTCACCTTTCCTTAGGAGGACTAACCTCTGTCGCTTCCAGTCGCGGAAGAACTCTCCTCTCTCAAGGCAAAGATTGAAGCATCGAAGCAGAATCTGGGGTGAAGTGTCGATTACCAACTTTAGGATCTCGTTACTTATCCCATCGATTCCAGGCGCCTTGCCTGTTTTTAATCTTTTGCCTGCTTTTTTCAGTTCACTAAGTGAGAAGAGTTCTTCCTCTTCGACTTTGCAAAAACTCCAGTCCCTTCTAAGGTATGGTTCTGCAGGAGGAAACAAAGAACTTATTATCTTTCTGACCCAATCGGGATTGTCCAGGCTGGGGATTATTATTATTATTATTATATTATTATTATTATTATTATTATTATTATTATTATTATTATTATTATTATTATTATTATTATTATTATTATTATTATTATTATTATTATTATTATTATTATTATTATTATTATTATTATTATTATTATTATTATTATTATTATTATTATTATTATTATTATTATTATTATTATTATTATTATTATTATTATTATTATTATTATTATTATTATTATTATTATTATTATTATTATTATTATTATTATTATTATTATTATTATTATTATTATTATTATTATTATTATTATTATTATTATTATTATTATTATTATTATTATTATTATTTTTTTTTTTTTTTTTTTTTTGTAGTCGGAAGTGGAAAATCTGTGAATTCAGATACCTGGGTAATGAATTCCAGGTTATGTGGGGATGACCGCTCTTGTTCTGGTCGACCCACTAAAAACCACTCCCGTCTTAATTTGGACTATTCTTCAACCCACGGAACTACCTATTGGCTTTTAACTTCGTGAAGTGAAGGTCCCATTATGTCGCTTACGCGACTCTTCCGTGCCGCTCTTGTTCTGGCCTTATTTCCTCCTTGTCCTTGACAGAGTCTTCTTTGCCTCCTCGAGGGCAGTTCTGAAGACTCTGCATCTCCCTGATCCAGCGACATGTTGGATGTTTTCCTTTTCGCTGAATTTCGCCTTGCATAAGAAGCAGCATGGGCTCTTCTTACAATCTGCTGCCTTATGGCCGGCTTCTCCGCACTTGAAGCACACAGCCGACCTATCTACCGCTTGGCAATCTCTGCCTATATGGCCATAGTCAAGGCACCTGTGACACCTTGTGACCATAACTCTCCTACTAATTTTGCAGGACACAAAACCGATTTTAATGTGCCCTATCTTCTCCAGCTTGTTAGCGTCCTCTTGGGAGGTGACCACGACAGCGAGCTTAATACCTCGCTTATTTGGTCCGAGGACCGTCACCTTCCTGCTTCCTGCTGGCACCGTAGATAGTTTGTCCAGGGCTTCTTTGACATCCTCCTGTTCGGTAAGGGTGTCCATGTCGCGGATCTCCAGCACAGTCTGCCGATCCGCCATCTGCACCTTACCTAGATCGCCGATCACCTTTGTCACCTCTTCGGTGAACAACTTCTTGTTCGAAGACCCCCCAATTTTAATGAGGAGGTCTCCCTTTTTAGTGGGTACAGCTCCCACAACCCTTGTCTGGCTGGCCTCCAAGTCAGCCTCTTTTCGAACCTTCGCTAGCACTTCGGCAAAGGTAGATCCTTCAGCCACTTTGACGACCATTGTGGCTCTTCCCTTCTTATCTGAAATTGGCTTTGGTGCCGTTTTCATCTCCTTGCCTTTGGACCTTTTAGAAGGTCCCTCCTCCCTTTTCCTTTTTGGATCCTTCGCAAGCTCAGGATCACTTCTCTTTCGTTTCTGAGCATCCAAGACAACGTTTCTCAACATGATCGCGTTACAACGGTCTCGTCTAACTCTACGATCCTGTCTGGCCTCTTCCGACCAAGTCAATCCCTGGTAGAGATTCTCATCCTTTTTCGTAGCTGCTGCGTGCTTCTCCTTGATCTCCTGTATGAGCGATTTCATGCCTTTGAGTCCATCCTTGATTGTCATATTGACATTCTTTTGGACCTCGCAGGACTTCATCATCTTGTTAACCGCTTCCTCCATTGCTAGAATGCATGTTGCCTCTTCCTCTCGCAGCTTAATACATTCATCTCGATCTTGGTTGCAGCTTTCAATGTCCTTTGCCGAAGCATTACTGAAGACAGAAATGCCACTGACCTGGCTTGTCACGCTGCTTGTACTTCCTCTTCTTTCTACCCTATCCACGATGATCTGTGGAACTCCCAACGCGTTGTTGCCCTCCTGCATCCATGGGCCACTGGCCACCGCCCTCACGCTCGAAAGCGCTTGACGATCGGAACCAGTGAGGGATTTAGCCGAAGCATTACCCCGCAGGTACTCCTCGTTTTTACAATCGCTCATACTTAATGTTTGTCCCGTATCGAGGGAACGATCGAGCCTAAACAGGGTACTACCATCTGGCCAAGATGGGCCCTGAACCGCCTCCGTTAGTTACATAGACGTTATAGCATTGCCGGAGCATTGATGCGACGTCTATGATATCCAAGGGCACGTGAACATGTA
Organism: Leptopilina syphax; assembly: GCA_032872505.1. Lineage (NCBI taxonomy): Eukaryota > Metazoa > Arthropoda > Insecta > Hymenoptera > Figitidae > Leptopilina > Leptopilina syphax. The sequence goes on along the minus strand of CM065471.1, from coordinate 17,711,104 downwards.
TGTTCGGACGTGGAGGTCGATGTGTCTCTCCAAGATAGCAGGAAGTTTCCGCAAAGGGAGTGCATCCCGGTATCTCTTCACAGAGTTTACCCTCATTATTATTATTATTATTATTATTATTATTATTATTATTATTATTATTATTATTATTATTATTATTTTTTTTTTTTTTTTTTTTTTTTTTTTTTTTTTTTTTTTTGTAGTCGGAAGTGGAAAATCTGTGAATTCAGATACCTGGGTAATGAATTCCAGGTTATGTGGGGATGACCGCTCTTGTTCTGGTCGACCCACTAAAAACCACTCCCGTCTTAATTTGGACTATTCTTCAACCCACGGAACTACCTATTGGCTTTTAACTTCGTGAAGTGAAGGTCCCATTATGTCGCTTACGCGACTCTTCCGTGCCGCTCTTGTTCTGGCCTTATTTCCTCCTTGTCCTTGACAGAGTCTTCTTTGCCTCCTCGAGGGCAGTTCTGAAGACTCTGCATCTCCCTGATCCAGCGACATGTTGGATGTTTTCCTTTTCGCTGAATTTCGCCTTGCATAAGAAGCAGCATGGGCTCTTCTTACAATCTGCTGCCTTATGGCCGGCTTCTCCGCACTTGAAGCACACAGCCGACCTATCTACCGCTTGGCAATCTCTGCCTATATGGCCATAGTCAAGGCACCTGTGACACCTTGTGACCATAACTCTCCTACTAATTTTGCAGGACACAAAACCGATTTTAATGTGCCCTATCTTCTCCAGCTTGTTAGCGTCCTCTTGGGAGGTGACCACGACAGCGAGCTTAATACCTCGCTTATTTGGTCCGAGGACCGTCACCTTCCTGCTTCCTGCTGGCACCGTAGATAGTTTGTCCAGGGCTTCTTTGACATCCTCCTGTTCGGTAAGGGTGTCCATGTCGCGGATCTCCAGCACAGTCTGCCGATCCGCCATCTGCACCTTACCTAGATCGCCGATCACCTTTGTCACCTCTTCGGTGAACAACTTCTTGTTCGAAGACCCCCCAATTTTAATGAGGAGGTCTCCCTTTTTAGTGGGTACAGCTCCCACAACCCTTGTCTGGCTGGCCTCCAAGTCAGCCTCTTTTCGAACCTTCGCTAGCACTTCGGCAAAGGTAGATCCTTCAGCCACTTTGACGACCATTGTGGCTCTTCCCTTCTTATCTGAAATTGGCTTTGGTGCCGTTTTCATCTCCTTGCCTTTGGACCTTTTAATTATTATTATTATTATTATTATTATTATTATTATTATTATTATTATTATTATTATTATTATTATTATTATTATTATTATTATTATTATTATTATTATTATTATTATTATTATTATTATTATTATTATTATTATTATTATTATTATTATTATTATTATTATTATTATTATTATTATTATTATTATTATTATTATTATTATTATTATTATTATTATTATTATTATTATTATTTATTATTATTATTATTATTATTATTATTATTATTATTATTATTATTATTATTATTATTATTATTATTATTATTATTATTATTATTATTATTATTATTATTATTATTATTATTATTATTATTATTATTATATTATTATTATTATTATTATTATTATTATTATTATTATTATTATTATTATTATTATTATTATTATTATTATTATTATTATTATTATTATTATTATTATTATTATTATTATTATTATTATTATTATTATTATTATTATTATTATTATTATTATTATTATTATTATTATTATTATTATTATTATTATTATTATTATTATTATTATTATTATTATTATTATTATTATTATTATTATTATTATTATTATTATTATTATTATTATTATTATTATTATTATTATTATTATTATTATTATTATTATTATTATTATTATTATTATTATTATTATTATTATTATTATTATTTATTATTATTATTATTATTATTATTATTATTATTATTATTATTATTATTATTATTATTATTATTATTATTATTATTATTATTATTATTATTATTATTATTATTATTATTATTATTATTATTATTATTATTATTATTATTATTATTATTATTATTATTATTATTATTATTATTATTTATTATTATTATTATTATTATTATTATTATTATTATTATTATTATTATTATTATTATTATTATTATTATTATTATTATTATTATTATTATTATTATTATTATTATTATTATTATTATTATTATTATTATTATTATTTATTATTATTATTATTATTATTATTATTATTATTATTATTATTATTATTATTATTATTATTATTATTATTATTATTATTATTATTATTATTATTATTATTATTATTATTATTATTATTATTATTATTATTATTATTATTATTATTATTATTATTATTATTATTATTATTATTATTATTATTATTATTATTATTATTATTTATTATTATTATTATTATTATTATTATTATTATTATTATTATTATTATTATTATTATTATTATTATTATTATTATTATTATTATTATTATTATTATTATTATTATTATTATTATTATTATTATTATTTTTTTTTTTTTTTTTTTTTTTTTTGCTTAGGGAATTTTGAGAAATCTGCCTACAGATACCTTGGATTCCGCACTCCAAGGTTATGTGGGGTTGGTGTGATAAAACAAAAGGAGATAAAAAAAGAAAAATAAATATATAAAATAGTAAATTTAATAAACTGGCGACCTACTGCCAGCCCGACCCACTAAAACCCGTAACCCTTCTTCTGGAGCCCTTTACCCTCCCTCGGAACTGTCGTAAGACTTTAGCCTTCGAGGGTGGCGCTCCAACTCTGTCGCTAATGTGACTTTCTGCTTTTCTCTGCGGTTATCCTGCGTTAATAGTTAAAAATTTAAAACTATTTCAATATAAAGCGGAATTAACAGCACAACAATAATTAAAAATAACAAATGTGTAATTAAGTGTAAAAAGTCAAAAGATAAAATTATAAACGGATATATAAAAAAAAGAAAAAATAAACGCGTATAAAAAATTGAAAACATAAAACTGTACAAAGATGAATAAAAAAAAAAAAAAAAAAAAAAAAAAAAAAAAAAAAAAAAAAAAAAAAAAAAAAACAATTAAAAAATGTATAAGGACAAATAAATCACAAAATAAATTAATAAAAAACAAACGAATAAATTAAAAGCTGTTTAAATTACGCTTTTTGGCGGCCGTCGAGATCCTTCCTCGACATAACATTATTATTATTATTATTATTATTATTATTATTATTATTATTATTATTATTATTATTATTATTATTATTATTATTATTATTATTATTATTATTATTATTATTATTATTATTATTATTATTATTATTATTATTATTATTATTATTATTATTATTATTATTATTATTATTATTATTATTATTATTATTTTTTTTTTTTTTTTTTTTTTTTTTTTTTTTTTTTTTTTTTTGCTTAGGGAATTTTGGGAAATCTGCCTACAGATACCTTGGATTCCGCACTCCAAGGTTATGTGGGGTTGGTGTGATAAAACAAAAGTAGATAAAAAAAAGAAAAATAAATATATAAAATAGTAAATTTAATAAACTGGCGACCTACTGCCAGCCCGACCCACTAAAACCCGTAACCCTTCTTCTGGAGCCCTTTACCCTCCCTCGGAACTGTCGTAAGACTTTAGCCTTCGAGGGTGGCGCTCCAACTCTGTCGCTAATGTGACTTTCTGCTTTTCTCTGCGGTTATCCTGCGTTAATAGTTAAAAATTTAAAACTATTTCAATATAAAGCGGAATTAACAGCACAACAATAATTAAAAATAACAAATGTGTAATTAAGTGTAAAAAGTCAAAAGATAAAATTATAAACGGATATATAAAAAAAAAGAAAAAATAAACGCGTATAAAAAATTGAAAACATAAAACTGTACAAAGATGAATAATAAAAAAAAAACACAAACAATTAAAAAATGTATAAGGACAAATAAATCACAAAATAAATTAATAAAAAACAAACGAATAAATTAAAAGCTGTTTAAATTACGCTTTTTGGCGGCCGTCGAGATCCTTCCTCGACATAACCGAGATTATGAATTTCTCGACTTGCCGCCAATTCTCCTCTGACTGGGTCATCAGCGATACCATGTTCTGCGGTGTAACTTGACTGTTTACACCTTCGAACATGGCCCGCCTCTCCAAGTCCCATTTCTTGCATGAGAAGAGGGTGTGCTCCGCGTTGTCCTCAGGGAACTGGCAATATGCACACACCTCGTTCTCGCGTAATTTAAAGCGACACAGGTACGAGTTAAAACACCCGTGACCTGTGAGCGCCTGGGTCAAATAATAGGAAACCTGACCGTGTTTCCTATTTATCCAGGTGGCGAGTGCCGGGATAAGGCGATAAGTCCATCGACCTTTCTGCTCACCATCCCATCTTTCTTGCCATCTTTCTATGAGCCTGTGCCTCGCTTCTTTGCGGATCAGGCCCTTGCTTGGTCTTAATTCCTCATCCAAGGAACTTCTTTCTTTAGAAAAGAGAAACAATTCTTCCCTTTCCCTCGCCAAAAGATCTGCTGGCGGGACACTTGCAAGGACCTGCACAGCACTCGTAGATACCGTCTTATATGCAGAGATGATACGCGTTGTTATCGATCTCTGCGCAGACAGTATCTTTTCACAGATGGTCACACATCTTTTACTCCTCAGGGATGGGGCCCACGCTGGTGCTGCATAGAGCATTTTAGCGTGGGCGACACTCGCCACCAGTCTTCTTTTTTGTTCACGGGGTCCGCCAACATTTGGCATTAGCCGTGAAAGATTAGCCGCACACTCGATCGCTTTATTTGACGCCGTAGCCATGTGGTGGTGGAAGTTTAACCTTCCATCTAACTTCACACCAAGATATTTAATTTGCTTACTCCACTTGACCTCAAATCCGTCTATCACGATTCGTGGGAGCTCATAACCACGTCTGTCTGTGACCAGCAGTGCCTCGGTCTTTTCCAGGGCCATTTCAAGACCTCTGGTATCCAGCCAGCTTTTAGCTAGTCGCAGACATTCGTTCACCAATGTCCCAAGAGCCTCCTCACTTTCGGCAGTGCACACGAATAATGCGTCGTCCGCAAAGCCGATGATCACCGCACCTTCGGGCAGATCCATTCGCAGAAAATCATCGTAAGATACATTCCATACAAATGGACCTACCCTTGAGCCTTGAGGAGCCCCACGCTGCATCTCTTCCTTGAGAGTGCAGGTGTCTCCCTCATATATAACCCACCTGTCGCTAAGATAATTATCCATTATCCGCAACAAGTAGGGCGGCATGTTTTTCTTTTCCATCGACTCGATGAGATCTTTCCATCTTGCGGAATTAAACGCGTTACGTATGTCAATTGCTACCAACGCGCAGAAGCTCTTCTTTTTCCCAGGTCCCAATTTGTTTTTTCCTGCTTTGGCTATGTCCACAACTGCCTGGATGGCATCAACTGTGGACTTGCCTTTACGGAAACCAAATTGGTGATCGGACAGACGATTCTCTTCGGTCAAAGTGGCCTTGCATTCTCTGCAGAACCATATCCTCTAGAAGTTTACCCATCGTATCTAGCAGGCATATAGGCCTGTACGATGAAACCTTATCTAGAGGTTTTTCACCTTTCCTTAGGAGGACTAACCTCTGTCGCTTCCAGTCGCGGAAGAACTCTCCTCTCTCAAGGCAAAGATTGAAGCATCGAAGCAGAATCTGGGGTAAAGTGTCGATTACCAACTTTAGGATCTCGTTACTTATCCCATCGATTCCAGGCGCCTTGCCTGTTTTCAATCTTTTGCCTGCTTTTTGCAGTTCACTAAGTGTGAAGAGTTCTTCCTCTTCGACTTTGCAAAAACTCCAGTCCCTTCTAAGGTATGGCTCCGCAGGAGGAAACAAAGAACTTATTATCTTTCTGACCCAATCGGGATTGTCCAGGCCGGGGGTCTTTTGCCTCGTCACTAATTTCTTAGTTACGATTTTAAAAGCCAGACCCCATGGGTCCTTATCGACTTCCTCGATTAGGTCCTTCCAGCTACGGCGTCGCGACTTGCGGATCTCTTTCTTGAGGTCCTTTTTCGCCTCCTTGAAAGCCTCTTTCAGCAAGGGATCTCCCTTAGATCGGGTATATGTCCTTCTTGCTTTGAGGCATTCCTTTCTCAAGGAGGCTAGCTCCTCTGACCACCAGTGCAAGGATTTTCTTACTGGAGTGGCGCCTTTGCGTGGCATTGACGCATTGCAAGCGGTGACTATCATGTTCCTCACCGCTCGCACCTCCCCATCCAGACTGCTCGGCCTCTTCACCCAGCCCAAGTCCTCAATTAAAAGGGCTTCTCTTAGGGACCGGCCGAACTTTTCCTTGTCGAGTCTCTTCATATTCCACGAGGAGGTTTTGCGACTAGGAGCATCCTGTCTTTTTCCTCCTCGTGTGTCTCCCATAGAGACTGAGAACTCAATGTACTGGTGGTCACTTGCGGTATATTCCTCTGAGACCCGCCAGTCGGTTATGCGGCTAAATAGTTTAGACGATGCGATTGTTAGATCTATAATTGATCCGATCGCACCTCGTCTAAAAGTCCATGTATTGCCTCGGTTTACTGCCAATAAGTCGTTTCTGGAGATCATTTCTCCAATACGAATTCCTCTCTTGTCGAGTCTCGTCTCACCCCACTCTGGCGACTTTGCGTTAAAATCACCAGTGATGATGACATCCAGCCTGGATTCTGTGAGGCTCGATTCTAGGTCTTCGATATTGGCTTCGAAGTTTGTCAGTGGGTCGTTGGGTGAGAAGTAGCAGCTATACATACGTATATTAGCCACCTCTATCCACACGAACCCACTGCTCGTCTCCAGAAACTTGTCAACCCGCAATTCTGGGTTGCACAGCTTTATGGCGGCTCTCTTCGCCTTATCCTGATACCAAGGGGCGAGATCGCTTCCTTGATACTGCTCACTGCAGAACAGGATATCGACCTCATTTTCCCTTGCTGTTTGCATTAGGAGCAACTGTGCATCCTTACTTGTATGCAAGTTGACCTGCAAAAATTTTAAGGATTTGCCCTTTTAATCTTTTGCAGTTCTTCTCTGTAAACCGGGCAGGCTCTCTTTCCGGAATCGTGATCCGTCTCTGGCTTTCCCAGGTCCAAGCATGTAAGGCACTTCGGCTTAACTTTACAGCTCTTCGCGAGGTGTCCCTCTCCGCCGCATCTCCGACAGTTTTTGCTTCTGTCGGGGCCTTTGCAGGTTCGGGTTGAGTGTCCGTATGCTAGGCACTTTTGGCACCTAGCTACTTCAACATGCTCGCGAATTGGAGCATTTATCCAGCCGATTTTTATTTTACCAAGCTTTAGCAGAGTGTTACTTTCTGCCTCTGTCAGACGTACCAGAGCAACCTTAGTTCCTCTGTATCGCGGCAAAAGTCGAAATAATTATTATTATTATTATTATTATTATTATTATTATTATTATTATTATTATTATTATTATTATTATTATTATTATTATTATTATTATTATTATTATTATTATTATTATTATTATTATTATTATTATTATTATTATTATTATTATTATTATTATTATTATTATTATTATTATTATTATTATTATTATTATTATTATTATTATTATTATTATTATTATTATTATTATTATTATTATTATTATTATTATTATTATTATTATTATTATTATTATTATTATTATTATTATTATTATTATTATTATTATTATTATTATTATTATTATTATTATTATTATTATTATTATTATTATTATTATTATTATTATTATTATTATTATTATTATTATTATTATTATTATTATTATTATTATTATTATTATTATTATTATTATTATTATTATTATTATTATTATTATTATTATTATTATTATTATTATTATTATTATTATTATTATTATTATTATTATTATTATTATTATTATTATTATTATTATTATTATTATTATTATTATTATTATTATTATTATTATTATTATTATTATTATTATTATTATTATTATTATTATTATTATTATTATTATTATTATTATTATTATTATTATTATTATTATTATTTTTTTTTTTTTTTTTTTTTTTTTTGCTTAGGGAATTTTGGGAAATCTGTTTACAGATACCTTGGATTCCGCACTCCAAGGTTATGTGGGGTTGGTAAAATAAAAAAAAAGGGAATTTAAAAAAAAGGATAAATAAATAAATGTTATAAGAAATTTAATTAACTGGCGACCTACTACCAGCCCGACCCACTAAAACCCGTAACCCTTCTTTTGGAGCCCTTTACCCTCCCTCGGAACTGTCGTAAGACTTTAGCCTTCGAGGGAGGCGCTCCAACTCTATCGCTGCTGCGACTTTGTTCTGTGTCTGCGGTTCTCCTGCGTCAATAGTTAAAAAATTTAAAACTATTTCAATATAAAAGCGGAATTAACAGCACAACAACAATAAAAAACAAAATTTTTTAAGAAGTTTAAAAAGTCAAAAGATAAAATTATAAACGGATATATAAAAAAAAGAAAAAATAAACGCGTATAAAATATTGAAAACAAAACTGTACAAACATGAATAAAAAAAACACACACAATTAAAAAATGTATACGGACAAATAAATCACAAAATAAATTAATAAAAAACAAATAAACAAATTAAAAGCTGTTTAAATTACGCTTTTTGGCGGCCGTCGAGATCCTTCCTCGACATAACCGAGATTATGAAGTTCTCGACTTGCCGCCAATTCTCCTCTGACTGGGTCATCAGCGATACCATGTTCTCCGGTGTAACTTGACTGTTTACACCTTCGAACATGGCCCGCCTCTCCAAGTCCCATTTCTTGCATGAGAAGAGGGTGTGCTCCGCGTTGTCCTCAGGGAACTGGCAATATGCACACACCTCGTCCTCGCGTAATTTAAAGCGACACAGGTACGAGTTAAAACACCCGTGACCTGTGAGCGCCTGAGTCAAATAATAGGAGACTTCTCCATGTTTTCGGTTTATCCAGGTGGTGAGTGTTGGAATCAGACGATAGGTCCATCTACCCTTTTCCTCCCTATCCCATCTGTCCTGCCATGTCTCGATAAGTCTGTTTCTCGCGTATTTGCGGATGTAGTCCTTGCTAGGTCTTTTCTCTTCTGGGTACTCGGGATTATTTCTTCTTTTAAAAAGAAGAAATACTTCCTCCCTTTCCCTTGCCATAAGATCTGCCGGCGGGACACTTGCAAGGACTTGCACAGCGCTCGTCGAGACCGTCTTATACGCAGAAACGATACGGGTAGTAACACATCTCTGCGCAGACAGCATATTATCGCAAATGGTTTTGCTTCTTGTTTTAAGTGAGGGAGCCCACGCTGCTGCTGCGTAAAACAGCTTAGCGTGGGCAACACTAACCACCAGTCTCCTTTTCCTTTCACGTGGTCCGCGAACGTTTGGCATAAGTCGTGCCAAGTCTGACGCACACTTTATCGCCTTATTCAAGGCCGTCGCTATATGGTAATGGAAGTTTAACCTTCCATCGAGCTCCACTCCTAAATACTTAATATGTTTACTCCACTTGACCTCGAATTCGTCTATCACGATTCGTGGGAAACTATAACCACGTCTGTCTGTGACGAGCAGAGCTTCGGTTTTTTCCAAGGCCATTTGAAGACCTCTGGCATCCAACCAGCTTTTAACTCGCCGCAGACATTCGTTCACCAATGTCCCAAGGGCTTCCTCGCTTTCAGCTGAGCACACGACCAACGCATCGTCCGCAAAGCCGATGATGACCGCGCCTTCAGGTAGACCCATTCGCAGGAAGTTATCATAGAATACATTCCACACGAATGGTCCCACCCTCGAGCCTTGGGGGGCACCACTTTGCATCTCTTCCTTCAGAGTCCAGTTGTCCCCCTCATAGATTACCCACCTGTCGCTAAGATAATCATTCATTATCCGCAACAAGTAGGGCGGTATTCTCTTCTCCATCATCGACTGGATGAGATCTTTCCATCGTGCGGAGTTAAACGCGTTACGTATGTCAATAGCCACCAATGCGCAGAAGCCCTTCTTCTTCTTTGGTCCCAATTTGTTTTTTCCCGCTTTGGCTATGTCCACAACTGCCTGAATGGCATCAACCGTGGACCTGCCTTTGCGGAAACCAAATTGGTAATCGGATAGACTATTCTCTCCATTATTATTATTATTATTATTATTATTATTATTATTATTATTATTATTATTATTATTATTATTATTATTATTATTATTATTATTATTATTATTATTATTATTATTATTATTATTATTATTATTATTATTATTATTATTATTATTATTATCATTCTATAGAACTTTTTTGACTGGGGAATAAGCCTCGTTCAAGAGATTACTTTCCCACCCAATAGAAAATTCCATTTCCTTTTCCCTAAATCTCCCATAATAATTAACAATTTTAAACACTCTGAAAATATGAGGATCAAGCGGAAGAGGGGAGCACAGCGGGACGCAGTGGGGAAAATTTTCAAATTAAGGTATACCCAGGTATACTCTTTCTATAATCGTAGTGGCCTCTTGCAGTACCGAAGGAAGTACTACAGTTGTAATCTCTTGAACGAGGCTTATTCATATAATTACGATCGAACTTCACTTTTAGGTAAGTTCGTTTGATCGTTTGATTATACTAACTCTTTTAGTAGTAATATGATTTGCAGAAGCAGATAAAATATTCTTAAAGTATTATTATCAAGGTTTTTGTGTAGTGTAGACCGGAGCGTAATGGCTAACTTTTCACTCTTTGTTGATTTACACTGACATTTTTGTTTTAATTAAGTGTTTATCTCCTAGAAAAGTTACTCTAGTATCTCAGCTTTCTTTTAAAAAGACGAACGTCCCTATATTACGCTTACTTTTTTTCTACACGGACAGAAAAAAAAGTTGTAACTGCTTTCTTTTGAGTCGTCATGCTAATTTTATGAAGTCAAGTAGTGATAACCGGAGAACAAGGCCGTTTTGACTTGGCTGATATCGATTACTGCTGATATCGATCCAGCCATTGACACTACTTGAGGCAGCCAGGCCAAAACTGCCTGGCTGTCAAATTGTGCAGACTTGAGTATCAGAGGTTATGTTAACGCCTGTGTCGGTCAAGTAGATTTAACCCGGGTCTCCGGTTGGTATAACCTAATTTTTTTCTCCGTGTACAATGAACGTACACTTCGTCGGTATCGTAGGTTGCTCTTTATACATAGCCTGTTGCATTAGCCAACACGCACTAGGGGTACTTGGGAAATATTTTGTAATTTTTATCAATACAGTAAGTGTGAATCAAAAATCTCAAATTGACCCTCAAAAAATGTTTCAAGCTTAAAACGCGGTTTCAGTTTCTTTTTTTAAAGTTATTTTTAAAAAATTAGAACGAAAAAATGAAAATTTTGAAAAGTTACTTTCATACGTGAAATACAGTTTTTCTACTATATTTCTTACAATAGTGATTAAATAATAAATAATCAAACTTTGTAAAAACTTGCAGTTTATCAAGTTGTCTTTGTAGCGAAATCATTTCGATTTATGATTTTTAAATAAATTACAATTATTCATTACGCCCCTTAGCCATTATGTCCCGTTCCCCCTATATACGTGATTTTGAAATATACTCTCTAAATCTGAATATGTAAAAATTCACATATTTGTACGTTATAAGTCGTCTTCTCGTTCAATAAGTGCATATACACTTATAATAAGTGAAATTTCACTCAGAATAAGTGAAAAATTCACTTATTTATGAGTGTATATGCACTTATTGATCGAGAAGACGACTTATAACGTACAATAAGTGAAATTTCACATATTCAGATTTAGAGAGTATATCAAATGTATGATGAAAAACATGTAAATCCGGAAACAGTGAATGTGATAGTTTAATTGTTATAAGAAAAACTTTTAATTTACTGAAGATTTAAAAATGAACAATCAGATAAATTTTCTGCATGATTTTTTTAAAAAAACGTCCAAGCGCCTAAACTTTCGGTAGGACCTTCCGACAAGACGCGCCTCTTACATAATTTATTAAATATATTAACAAATATTGTTATTATATGCTATTTTGAGCTTAAACAAGAAATTCACTTAGATTTTGAAAAAATCGCTATTTTTAATGCTATACAAATATTTGAATAACTTATAAAATAGTAAACGTTTTCTAAAGCTTCTCTTCTTAATTTAAAGGTCATTTTCAACAGTATGAACATTACTTCAGGTATTAACGTGTATTCTTTGCTTAGAAATTGTAAGCAAAGCAAAGGTAGGATACCGAAATTAGAACAAAATAATAATAAATAGCACAGCATTTCGAAAAAAATTTTGAACGATATTTTTTATTCCAAAGGCACAAAAGTGTCGATTTAAGATAGCAGACGACAGGGAGTAAAAGTCATTCACTTGTTCGACTTGTATGAAAATGGCGGCCATTTTTTCCATGAGCAAAAATAACGCATAGGACTAGCTGTTTTTTTTGCCCATGGGAAAAAAGGTCGCCATTTTTATTCAACCTGAGGTATAAAAAGTTAATTTTTCACCAAATCTAATACCTCCTCATATGATGAGAATGTAAAAACCATTTCCAACAAGATAGGACCAAAAATTAAAATGTTAAAGTCCAGCCAAACTGTATTAAAGAAATTTCATTGATTTTCTAAAACGTTAAAACTTTTATGAATATATTTTAGTTATAACATTTTAGAAAATCATTAAAAAATTTTTAACCCAGTTAAGCTAGCCTTACCCAAAAACTTAAAAAAATTAATTTTCTGTGAAAAAATGTTGTAGAGAAAAGTTGTTTGTATTTGTCTAATCTAAAGTAATATAAAGTTAAAAATAATGAAATTTGAAAAAATGGAATTTTCAAAATTTTGAAACTTTTGTAGTTTGCGTAGTTTTCGACAAAAATGGCTGGCTAACGAACTCGATTTTTATTTTAATACTAACTTTGTGCATGCAAAGTTGCAAGTTGATGCAATAAGTTTTTCAAGAGTTATCGTAGGGACACCATTGTGTCTACAGACAGACACGAAGACAGGCATACAGACAGACACTTTTTCTAGACCATGTTTTTCGGACTCAGGGGACCCCAAAACGTCGAGATTTCATAAAATAATACTTTCTCATGTGATGAAAATGTAAAAAACAATAAGTAAATTAATTACCCCGCCGATGGTTGTCCACTACCGAACATCATCGATGTCTTTGACGTGCTGGGAGAAGCGGATCCACTGCCAAATGTCATTGATTTCTTTGATGTGCTGGGAGAAGTGGATCTACTGCCGAACATTATCGATTTTTTCGATGAGCTAGGAGAAGTGGGTCCACTGCCAGACACGACTGATTTCTTTGATGTGCTGGGAGAAGTGGGTTCGTTGCCAGACACGACTGGCATCTTGGATATGTTTGGTAGACCTTGTCGTGGTGGCGGGGCTTTTCACTAAAGGACAATCAAAACAGCACGAATCATGAAAATGAGCAAGTCGTAGGGGCGATGGCCGGTGGCCCGTGGATGCAGGAAAGCAAAAACACTTTAAAGATTCCACAGATCATCGTGGAAAGAATCCAAGTAGACAAAAGTTGTGGACTAGGACCCAGGAGAGGCAGTGATTCAAGTGTGGGCAGCTGCATTAGCGTTTTAAGCAACGCTTCTGCTGATGCTACTGCTATTGACCACCAGGATAGGGATACTTGCATTAAGCTGCGAGAGGAGGAAGCGGCTTGTATTGAAAAAATCGAGGAAGAGGTACGCAAGATGCTAGAGTCCTGCAAAGTACAGACGAACGTCAATATGACGGTTAAAAATGGTCTGAAGAACCTGACAGAAATTGTACAGGAGGTTAGGAAGAAGCATAAAGCCGCAAAGGAACAGGATGCGCGATTCTACTACGCTATGTCTATTTCGAAAGAGATGCGTGAGAATAGGAAGAGACGACGAGAGCGATTCCAAGCAAAGGTCATTAGAAATGTGGTGCTGGAGTGCTCTAAAAAAAGGAGGAAAAGTGAAAGTAGTCCAGAGGGTCGCGGAAGGAAGATCTTTTGCCAAGGTGCTGGGAAAGGTCCGCAAGGAGGTAAACTCGGAGAAAAGTCAGACTAGAGTAGTTAGAGCAAGACCAACCAAGAAGGGAGACCTCCTCATTAGGATAGGTGGTTTCACAGACAAGAACGGGTTTACTGAGGAAGTGACCAGAGTTGTTGGTGATTTGGGTAAGGTGCAGAACGCGGACTGAAGGATTACCCTGGAAATTCGCGACCTGGATTGCCTTACCCAGAAGGACGAGGTGCAGGAGGCACTATCGGGTCTCATAAGTGAACCGGCAGAAAGCAGAAGAGTGACGGTTCTTGGACCTAATAAGCGGGGAATGAAACTCGCATTTGTGGTCACCGACCAGGATCAGGCTGTAAAGCTGGAGGTGCTCGGACGCATAAAAATTGGTTTTATGTCATGCCCGATCAGAAGGAGGCTTATGATAGTGAGGGAATGCTTCTTGCTTTTTGTGTAAGGAAAAGTTCCCAGAAACGAAAAACGTTCATCACGTTGCGGGAAGTGGAACTTGCAGGGTCTTCCGAACTGCCCTTGAGGAGGCGAAGAAGACTTTCGCAAGGACCAAAAGAATGAAAAAATGCGTAATTTCACACCACAACCTTTATGTCTTTAGTCAACATTTTGCTTTGTTCCCCAGTAAAAAAAGAAGTATTGAGTGGAGCGTTTAGGAATTGAGTGAAGCTCTGAGCCAATACGGATTCGAGTAAAAACCGTATTGGGACGTTTGACTCAATCTTTTTTTCATCCGCCGAATACGGCCTTATTTTAGCATTAAATTTAAAATCACATGAGCAGCGTACATATTATAAATTGAAAGCACAATTGTCCTGGAATGTGAAAATGCCGATTTCGATAACAAAAAGTGAATATTTGTTTAAAATTCGTAAAAGCAAAGTTTGACAAGCGCGACTGAATTTACCATGTGAATAAATGAAGTGGTAAGTTTAAATGGACTAAAAGAAATCTGCTGTTACCGACAGAAAGTTCCTAGAGAATTGTAAAACAATGAAATTTCATTGTTTTGTTGAATTTACCACAATTCTCTAGGAACTTTCTGTCGGTAAAAGTAGATTTCTTTTAGTCTATTTCGTCCATTTAAACTTACCACTTCATTTATTCACATGGTAAATTCAGTCGCGCTTGTCAAACTTTGCTTTTACGAATTTTAAACAAATATTCACTTTTTGTTATCGAAATCGGCATTTTCACATTCCAGGACAATTGTGCTTTCAATTTATAATATGTACGCTGCTCATGTGATTTTAAATTTAATGCTAAAATAAGGCCGTATTCGGCGGATAAAAAAAAGATTGAGTCAAACGTCCCAATACGGTTTTTACTGGAATCCGTATTGGCTCAGAGCTGCACTCAATTCCTAAACGCTCCACTCAATACTTTTTTTACTGGGTCTGTTTAATTTAATTACTCTGATTTTCATTTGTCCTTTTTCAATTTTAATATGTTTTATGATTTTTATTTGTCCTTTTATAATTTTATCTTTTGAACTTTACTGTCAATATGTTTACTTTCTTGTTTCTGTTGCCTATGTCCAATTACAATTTTATTTTTACACTTTTTAACATTTGTTTTTTATTGTTGTGTTGTGAACGCCGCTTTGACATTAAAATAGTTTTACATTTTAACTATTGACGGAGGAGAGCCGCAGGGAACGAACAAGGTCGCATCAGTGACAGAGTTGGAGCGCCGCCCTCGAAGGCTAAAGTCTTACGACAGTTCCGAGGGTAAGTATAGGGCTCCAAAAGAAGGGTTACGGGTTTTAGTGGGTCGGGCTGGCAGTAGGTCGCCAGTTTATAAAAATTATTATAATATTTATTTACCTTTATTTATAATTCTTTTTTTTTGTTTCATTGTACCAACCCCACATAACCTTGGAGTGCGAAATCCAAGGTATCTGTAGGCAGATTTTCCAAAAGTCCCTAAGCAAAAAAAAAAAAGTAAATTAATTAATATAATAATAATATAATAAATATTATAATAATATACGTATTATAAAATAAGTTACTAATTTTTTAATTAACTATTGTAGTTAAAAATTTTTCTTGGGTCGGGGTAGTCTGTAGGCGCGAGAGACGCGCTGCGCTGAGAGCGTGAGCAACTCGGACGGCTCGCGCGCGGCGGGACTAAAAATACTAAATCTTCTAAACTTTTAGAGAATCCTAATTTTTTATTTTTGCTATGCAATCATGAAAAGTCCTTCTTCATGATTCTATAAAAAAAATTGGCAAAATCGACCGAGAACATTGTTTATTTATAAAATTACCAATAAAAAATATAATTTGTTTAAACAAATTACACTTTTTATTTATATTTCATATATTTATGGAAAGTACGTTTCCTATGCTTTATGAAAATATAAATTTTATTAAAATCAGTTCAGAACTTTTTAAGATATTCAATTTTTAAAAAAAGGTGCAAAAAACTTTAATTGTTTATAACTTTTAAAAAAATTAAAATTTTGAAAAATCGTTTTAGGGGTTTCTTAGTGCCGTCATGAATTATCAAAAAACTAGGTATTATTTACGTTTCTTACCCTAAAGAAAATTGGGGGCCACTTCAGGAATTCTTACCCATAAGAGAATTTTATTCTTTCTATTAAGGTATTAGTCGCGTAAAATGGTTTTCGTCAGATTTTTTTCAAATTTTGCATACTTATTCCTGAAGTATTTATCTACAGAATGAGACCAATTTCATTAATTTTGACCGTTTCAAAGCTTTAAAAAATGAATTCAAAGTTCATACATTTTGCATGGAGGGAGCACCCAATGCATGTATTAATTTTCTTTAATAATTATTTATATGATAACTAATTTTGAAATAAAACTACCAAAGTATTCAATTAGATGAAACAAATGAATAGAAAAAAACATGACATTTTTTTACCACACCAAACTATAAATATATTGACAGAAAGTTAAAAAAATAACTAAATTATATGAATTTTCATACGAACGAATAGAGTGGGTAGTTAAACTGTCTCTCTCACTCTCACTGCCCCACTCTAGTAAGCGGCTCGGTAAACTTTTGGCCAGAGCCAGCAGCGCGACTACTACCTTAAGACGAATGAACTTTATTTTATAAATGTTAAATTGTATTAAAAATGATTTAAAATTGAAATATACTTATCGTTAATTAATAATAATAAAAAAATTAATATACTTATCGTTTTTTTTTATGATCATAAAGAGGAAGCAAAATGTTCATGTAATGAACATCTGGATTTACAACTTGTTTTCATATGAGCCATGTTAAAATCAGAGTGGGATCATGGAACTTTTTGAAGAAATTAATTATAAATCATCATTTTCTATGTAAAATAATCATAAATTATTATTTTCCTCAAAAACTCTCATGGTCCCAGTCTGATTTTTACATGGCTCATAGAAAAAAGGTCACCATATGTTTGTAATATGTGGTTACGTTTAATTTTTTTACTCCGAATCCCTTTGAGATCCCAAGATCAAACTTACAGGAAATGTAAAGCACATTTGCCCTATCATTTAGTAAAATTTGGAAAAAAATCGAAGATGATGTTTTTTCAAAAACAAATTTTTAATTTTTTAAAATTTCAAAAAAAAAAATTTGAATTTTTTTTTATATAAATTTTAACTTAAAATATACTTAAAACCAAAGAAATCCGTTTTTTAAAATCAAAAATTGGTTAATTAGAACCAAAGTTATAGCACTTTAAAAAAAAAAAATTTTGAAAATGCCATATTTGTATTAATTTTCAAAATTTTGAAAAAAATATTTAGTGGAATTAATTATCACTTTAAAAAAAATAAATTTACGAAAGTAAAGCCAAATCCCAACAAGTCATGAAAATAAGTGTGTTGAACTGACGTGGAATCCACCATATATTATAAATAATTGAAATCCTATGATGAGTTTTATTATTTATGAAAATAATAGAATTTTTTGCACCGAACTTTAATAAAGTTTTTAATATGTTATTTAAATTTCAGATGCAAAGCTTTTTAATATTTTGTAGTTTATTGTAATTATTATTTAAAATAAATTTAAAAAAGTTTTATTTTTTAATATAAATTTTTAAAAAGTTGATTTTTAGTGTAAATTTCAAAAAATAGTTTTTTTTAATGTCATTAATTTTATGTTTTTAGTAAATTTTAATTTCTCCAGGTATGCGAAAGAAGGATTAATTATTTTTTCAACAAGTAACGTTTGGCATCTGCCTGACCACAAATATACTTGTACTACTGAAAGATCGTATTTGACACCAGCTGCAATGGACGTAGAGAGTTAATACAGAATTCGCTTGTTGTACGCGTTGTGGTTGAGTGTGTCTGTATACATTCTATATACTGTCTGGCTAAAAGTAGCTCTTTACTAGGGTAAAGGCTTGCAGGTTAACCCACCTAAGATTTTTTTGCTCATAACTCATTAAAAAAAAATAATTTATATGAACATACCATCGGAAAGAGGACCTACAAAGCTACAAATTTAAACCATATAGGGTAAGTCCGGGGGAGATGGCCATAGTTTTTTTAAAGTTCTGTAAAAATAATAAAAAAGCGATATTGCGTCAAGCAAGAGACTTACTTTTTTTTTTACTTTTTTTAGACTTACTTTTACCTTTTGTGACTACTATAGTAAATGTAAACAACAAATTGTTAAAAAATAATGAAAATGTAAGCGTAATCCTTCTACATATTATAGCTCGATATCGAGTCTCACTTAGAAATAGAAAAAGAGCGGGAAACCACTTTTTGAGAGGGACATTTCCCGGATGCCCTTAAACAATCGAAAAACAAATTAATAAATTCTAAGGCAAGTATCTTTCAATTCTAATAATAAAGATCACAGTAAATTTTTCATGTAATATTAAGTAAAAAAGGGGAATTTAATTTTTCAACTGGAGATTCAGTTTAAAAAAGGTGATTTTTCAAATTAAGTATAAAAAATAATTGATAATTACAGACATGAATTAGGAAAAAAATTATAAAACAATCTAAATTAGACGAAATCGCTTAAAAATATTCGCTAATAAGTATTTGAACAGAAATTTTGCAAAACGATTATATATTTTCTGATATTCTTCTCCAATTTAATTAATATTATCAATGCCATAAAAATATTGCATGGCTGATTTTTTTCGTTAAATAAGCGAATCGGAATATTTTAATTATTCAATAATTATAATAATATTATTATTTTACTTATATCATTTTATATACTTAGAATATATTTACTTACGAAATAAACTCGACAAGAAACATATGGGTGATTTTCACGTAACTGTGCAATTTCAAGATCAGTTTTAAAAGAAAAAAAATTTTGTTTTTTTAATGTTAAATATCACTTTTCCTCATCATTAGGGCATAATATAGTTGTAATTTGAACGGGTTGACTACAGCTATAATTATAAAAAAATTAGAACAAATTTTCGAAAATTGGCTGCCACGGAGCTGACCACCCTATGCATTGAATAATACTGCCGTCAACTGGGTCTACTTTATGTACGAGGTATATTTAATAAATAAAATTATTAAAAAGAACTTTGTCAAAAAACCAAAAATAATTTAATTAAAATCTTAATTTTCTCTGAAATATCTACACAAAAGATTTAATGAATAAGAAAGGATCAAAAAAATGTTTACGTAACATTATAAAAACAGAAAGATCAATGCACAAAGTAGCCCCATCCCGGGGTCTATTTTGTGCACAACTTTTAATGACTACAACTCCGACAAAAAAATTTATTTCATTGACTAACTCATAGGAAACCTTCAGAAGGAAATATAACATAAGCAAAACCAGAGAATTTTATTTTCATAACATTATGAAATTAGCGCAATTAACTAATTTCAGAAAAGTATTCACAAATAAAAGTGTTACGATCAACAGTAATACTGTGCTTCTGCATGGTTGACATAAAGACATTTTAAATTAAGCACCAAAAGTAAAGGCGTGTTTTTTCGAATATTAAGGTGTTTTTTAATAAGTCAACGGTTGCCGAAGCACTGAAATATAAAAGGACACAACTATGTCTGTCCTCTTCTATAATATGTGTTATTGTAGCAACTGTTGATCCATGAATTTGCACCTTCACACTGTACGCCACAGGCGCCACGGAACTGATATTTTATGTGACACCACGGAGCTGAAATTTGACATTTAAACTAACCTAACTCCGACAATTCTGCAAAATAATTCTTTTCTTTGGGCAGATAATTTGTTTCTATTGTAATCTTCAAAAAAATCGTAATAATTACAACAGAAAGTGTTTAGATTAAAAGAATAGTAATACCACGGTACTGATCACTTTTTTTGTGATCTTCACATTTTTACAAAAAAAATTGTTTTTGAGTGTAGAACTTCCAATTTTTGAACCTTTTTTTACTGATATTTGTTGCTAATGGATCTTATTTTAAATTGTAATTCTCAGATAACATTAAAATGTGCCATAAACAGTTAAATTATAGGGAAAAAAATCTTATTACAAAATTGAAAAAATTTGTGGACAAAACTATTTTACATTTTATAATTTTATAAGAAGTATTAGAAGATGCATTATATGTACAAATTGTTCACCTATATACATAATTCATATTACAAAAATTCACGTTTCCAGTTTCGGCGTTTTCAATAAAATTTCTGAATTTTAACTTAAAATTTTAAAAAACGGACACGCCACGGAGCTAAAATTTTGGAGGGAATTCCGCAATTTATCAAAAATTATAATATCTATTTGTACATATTTGTGGTTGCGAATAGGTTTTATATATATCTGGGACGTTTCACGTTAAGTGTGCCACCCCGATGGCCAAAATTGAGAGCTTCCTAAAAAATTGGTTATACCCAAAAGTTATTCATATATATAAGTACTTTCGAAAAATATGTGGCCTTTTGAAAATTCCAATATATCGGCTCCAATATAACCTAAAAATGTATCTAAATTAAAGAAAAGCGGCCTAAAAGTGCTAATAAAAAGGGATTTAATGAGGAAATCACCTATGAATTGGCGGTAAAATTAGCACAAGGATACATAGCTTATGGAATACAAAGGTATTCCATAAGCAAAAACGTTAATTTGATATCAAATTTCAGAAAATAAATATGGCGGATCCAATATGGCGGACAAAAAAATTTTAAAATGCATCGGATTTGCTTGAAAGTTGTTACTTGGGAGTTTTTGGGGTCGCTGATGCCGAATCTGATGTTTATTTTTAGAAATTCAAAATGGCGGATCCAATATGGCGGACAAAAATTTTTTTAATTTATCAGATTTTGTTGAAAGTTGTTACTTGGGGGTTTTTGGGGTCGCGGATGCAGAATCTGATGTTTATTGTCAGAAATTCAAAATAGCGGATCCAATATGGCGGACCAAAAATTTTTTAATTCATCCGATTTGGTTGAAAGTTGTTACTCGGGTGTTTTTGGGGTCGCTGATGCCGAATCTGATGTTAATTTTCAGAAATTTAAAATAGCGGATCCAATTTGGCAGACAAAAATTTTTTTAATTTATCAGATTTGGTTCAAAGTTGTTACTCGGAGGTTTATGGGGTCGCTGATACTGAATCTGATGCCGATTTTCAGAAATTCAAAATAGCGGATCCTATATGGTGGACAAAAATTGTATTAATTCAGAAGATTCGGTTGAAAGTTGTTACTAGGGGGTATTTAGGGTCGCTTATAAAGTGTCTAGTATTGGTGTTTAGAATTTTAAAATAGTGCATACTATTACTATTTTAAATAGTGCATACTGGAGGACAAAAATATTAATAGTCTACCGTATTCGATTTTAACTTGTGTCTTCAGTGTTTTCAGGTAGAATTGTAGTATTAAAATAAAATTCTAATACTCCACAATATTTATGGGTACTGTCGCACCAGAAAATCGCATCACTTGTAATTTTTTATTTGGAAGAACGTAGAATGCATGGCAGCTTTGGATTTTTTTTAACATCAGGTGCTGCGGAAAATTTTCTTGTAAGATGTTTTTGCATTTTTTTGTGCTTTTTTTTGTCGTAATAAAATATTTTAATATCTTTAAATTTTGCTTTGGCCCACTTAAAAAGATCTGTTGAATTTAAAATAGCTTCTGTCGGTTTAGCCTGCAGACTTGCACGCGTAGCTTCTCTTTTTAGAATAGCACCTAATCCATCGCATGCTCCTTTGCCATGTGATTTTGCATGATAATGCCTTCCTGCTTTAATTCCAAAATCTTCTTTATGATAAACTAGATTTATCATTTGGAATTTATTTTTGTAATGTTGTTTTGCGCCGTCGGTAGAGTATATAATTTTCTTTACATTAGGACGAACTTTTTTTATTTCAGGAATTAAAAGTTCCTGCATTACTCGCACAGCAGCCGTATCATGAGATGTGCTATCTGATAGTAAGATAAGACTCTGGTGTACAATTTCATTTTTATTATTAACATAATAAAAGACAACCGGATGGACAGTGCATTGATCATTGTTGTAATGAAATGCTTGCGCTGCATCTTGTGCAACGTAAGCATAATTTTCAGAAAAGTCGCATTGAACTAGAACTTCGTCTGGTTGTAAATTGTTTTTTCGATCTGAGACGTATTTCGATTGATTTTTTGAAATGAAATGATGAGGGAGTAAAATTTCTAAACGATTGCACATTTCTAAAATAAACTCTTGGGTAGAGAGGTATTCTTTTTTTAAAGTGCACCTGTCGGTACTTTGCCATGTACTGAAAATAATTTCTGAAGTACCTCTTTCTGTAAGTATTTCCGTTAAATAATCAGAAAATACATCGATACTTGGACATTGATCGCATTCTCTTAAATAACAAGCATCTGTTGGCACTTTACAAATGATCAATTGAAAGCAGTCTTTGTAATCCGTTAGTTTAGTCTCACGATCATTTGTAAGTCGTGAAATATTTGCCGCATCAAACATCATTTTGAAGTTTTGATGGAAAGTGCAAACACATACATTATGTGTACCATTCGCTCCTGCAATTATACAATTTATTGGTCGCAGCTCTGCAAATTTCGTAAGTCCAATTGGATGCTCTGGATTTTCATCTTTAAACTGCCTATGTAGGCTCGTTATATCGCAAAGCAACAATCGTTTTTGAATTTTCTCTTTACGTCCATCAATAGTGACATTCACAAACTCCTTTTTATGAGGCATGATCCTACTATTAATGTCATTCAAATAAGATTCATTAACTTTCTTTTTCGTTGCATCTGGTAAACATTTTCTAGTTTTTAAAGCTGGCATAGCTAAAATACCCTCTAATTTTCTGAGATTTTTAGCTTTTTTTCGCCATCCTTCTGGAGGAGCCAAATTCATTAGCTATTCTACGAGCACTCCAGCACTTTGGAGCTGTCGTGAGTATCATAATACGTTGCGGATCATTTACATCTAGACTAGAATATTTATCTTTAAGATCATTTAACATTTCTTCCAATTCATCCTGTCTAGAGTAACATTTTTTCTTGAAATGACAAAATTTTGATTTATCAGATTTCGAAAACTTACTACTCATATGTAAAGTACAAAAATTTTAAAAAACATTAAGGATTCAAAAAATGTATAAAGGAGACAAATAGAAATATGGAGAGAAAGTTAAAAGACAATATTATGACCAATATTGGTCTTTGGAAAAAAAATTCTTGGAACTTTTAGTCTTTGGAAAATAAATAAATTTTTAACAACTCCAAAATCAGTATAAATAAGAGCAAATTTATATAAATTTGTCACCTTTTATTGGTACTACTTAGTATTAAATCAAGAAATTAAATAACACATTAAGTTAAATTTGTTACAAATATTTTTCAAAATTGTTTAAACAAATATTTGTTATTTATTAACTTTTTAGTTTTTTCCATTGTACCTTGAGGGATGTAGTATTTATCTAATTTTGCAATTTATAAAGCTAATTATAATGACCGATAAATGTTATAAATGTCAAATCGATATTTCAGCAACTGTTTAATAATCATATAATTAAACAATTAATTGTTAAATTCTTTCTAATTACACATAAAAAATGCGTCTTTTTAAATCTACAATTTACTGAACAAATAATAATAAAAAAGTAATATGAATGACAAATTACAGTTAAAAAAAAATATTTATTTGAATAATTATTGAGATAACGATTTCACGAAAATTTTTTATTCATTAAATAAATAAATTTTTCGAGGCGCGCCGTAAAAAAATTAATAAATATCAATAATAACTTAATTAGATAATTGATAAAACAATTGGAGGATGAAGTAATTGATGTTTTTAAATTTTTCCTTCCTCATAGAGAAAGTATCTTTATTTTTTATTATGTGTAAAGCCGAACACAAGAAAAACTTAGGAAAAAGCATTTTTTTAACGCACCGTATAAAACTTTCTGAAAATCGACATCAGATTTGGTATCAGCGACCCCACAAACCCCCGAGTAACAACTTTGAACCAAATCTGATGAATTAAAAAATTTTTTGTCCGCCAAATTGGATCCGCTATTTTAAATTTCTGAAAATTAACATCAGATTCGGCATCAGCGACCCCAAAAACCCCCGAGTAACAACTTTCAACAAAATCTGATGAATTAAAAAAATTTTTGTCCGCCATATTGAATTTCTGAAAATAAACATTAGATTCTGCATCAGCGACCCCAAAAACCCCCGAGTAACAACTTTCAACAAAATCTGATGAATTAAAAAAATTTTTGTCCGCCATATTGGATCCGCCATTTTGAATTTCTGAAAATAAACATCAGATTCAGCATCAGCGACCCCAAAAACCCCCGAGTAACAACTTTCAAGCAAATCCGATGCATTTTAAAATTTTTTTGTCCGACATATTGGATCCGCCATATTTATTTTCTGAAATTTGATATCAAATTAACGTTTTTGCTTATGGAATACAAAGTATGTATCCTTGTGCTAATTTTACCGCCAATTCATAGGTGATTTCCTCATTAAATCCCTTTTTATTAGCACTTTTAAGCCGCTTTTTTTTAATTTAGATACATTTTTAGGTTATATTGGAGCCGCCATTTTGGATTTCTCAAAAGGCTACATATTTTTCGAAAGTTCTTATATATTTATATATATATGAATAGCTTTTGGGTAAAACCAATTTTTTAGGAAGCTCTTAATTTTGGCCATCGGGGTGGCACACTTAACGTGAAACGTCTCACCTGTGAAATGTATCCATACCCAAGCAAAAATTTTTTATTTTGAATGTGTTTTCTGTGACGCCGCCAAATATTACAGTTACGTGCAAATCACCCATATATTATGTTGTTTAACTCACCTGAAACAAAACCGAAATAAATAGGGGAGAGGGCCCCAAGATGGACATTTGCTATAAAATTTTTGTTTAAAGTGACAGCATCTTCTCAATTTTTTTATTTTTGTTGTTTGTATAGACGAAGATTTTTATGCATATTTGAAAAATAAAACCAGTTTTTTTTTCTACTGCGCATATCACCTGAATTTTTTGTCAAAAAAAGTTTTATTTCCGATTTTTCTCAAGTCGATAAAGTTATTTAAATTTT
This sequence comes from Leptopilina syphax, assembly GCA_032872505.1. NCBI lineage: Eukaryota > Metazoa > Arthropoda > Insecta > Hymenoptera > Figitidae > Leptopilina > Leptopilina syphax. The sequence goes on along the minus strand of CM065471.1, from coordinate 17,685,494 downwards.
TGATTTTAGATAGGTATTTATCGTTATAATATTATTTATTTATCATATAATAATATTCTAAAATGATTTTATTAATACTTTGTTTGTATACAATTTTTTTTCTGGGTTTCAAGAAATGGTGTCATTTACCCTAAGATGGACACTTTCGAGACCCTAAGATGGACACCACATTTCAATGTATTTATTTTCATGCTTTCGATTACACATTTTTTTAATAATTTTGTAAGCCTCGTAATTGAGATTTTTTATTTTTACCGCCATGGAATGTAGAGCTATCGATAGAGAATTCGATATATCGATATATCTTAACTTGTCAAGTTAAAGTTAAATATGTTATTTTTTTTTATTCTCAAGTTATAAAATTAAGATTTTTCATAATGTTATTCCTAGTAAATAGAATAAAATGATTAAACATTAGTTTAAAAATTATACAGGATGTTTATCTTTAATTTACCACACTTTAAAGTGATTTTTAAGAAGGTGTCCATCTTGGGGCCACTTTTTTTTGGTCAAAAATTTTAACAATTAGAAAAAATGCTATAAAAAAGGTTTAAGTTCAAAATAAAATTTTATCTCAGTGGCCATAAGTTACCTAATAAATTGTACTTTCATTTAGTATAAAACATTCACACATATCTTATTCGGTTTGGATTTTAGAGCCATCAATCAAAGAGGTGTCCATCTTGGGGCCCTCTCCCCTACTTTATATATATTATTTTTATTTATTTGTTTATACACCCGTCTTAAGCCTACAATCTTGGCTATACAAGTGTTTTCACAATCGTAGAACATTTTTCCTTAAAAACATTTCTTAAATTTTACTTAATACTAGATTTTTGCGCCTACAGAGCGACTTGAAAATTAGGAGTACTCGCATTTGTCTGGACCACCTGTCTAATGGGTTTTCTGTAGAAAACCTCTCCTGAGTACAACCGGTTTATCGACAGTCGAGTTCTAATGGTGTGTACCGGACAATAATCGACGGTGCACATCATTATATCTCGACGTCAAACCTCTCGCTCAGATTGACTCACGTGTCGGAAAAATACCAAGCCAAACGGGCGCGAACCAAGGGTACTTACCCTTGGTCCTTAAACGACCGCCAAGCGAGGCATCTATCCGACTGAGCTAATATGTCGGTCAATACTTTATATTAGAATTATTATAATTTATTCATTATCAAAATATTTATAATTATATTAATAATTTATGAATTTATAATTCCAGGCCCGGTTTCTCTAAGGCTATCAAATATTTACTTCGGATTTTTTTTTTAAATTAGAAAAATTTACTCTATAAGTACATAGTATAATTTACTCTACATATAATAATATTTAATAAAAATATATTTGTAAGTTTCAAAAAACTAAAATTTTTCCAAAGTTTGCAAAAAATGTAAATTTTTTTTCTTCTATAACGTAACTAAAAAAATTTTAACTTACACAAAAGTGACAATTTTGTAAAGGTTTTTATAAAAGAAAGGAAAATGTTAGAATATCCATGATTTTAGGTATTTTAGGGGATAAATTTGAATTTTTACTAGACTTTTCTAACAAAAATTTACTTTCATTTTTAATGTCTGACTAAAATTAATAGTAACATTACTGCATGGATTTAATGGAGCTAGTGGAAATGTTGAATGAAGCAATGTGGAAGAGCGTTTTGTGAGAGTGAGGGAGAATTTTGTAACGGTTTGTGAAGCAGGTGATGAGAGGGGTAAAGAGATGGATGAATTAGACGAAGAAATGGAAAGGATGCAGGAAAAATGGAAAAGGTGGGCGAGTGAGATGGAAGGTATGAGAGAAAGAGTGGATGAATTAGAAAAATTTATAGTAGAGAAGAAGGAAGAGGATAGAAAAATAGAGATTATTTTAAAAAGGGGGTAAAAATGAGTAGTGAGGGGAGTGAAAGTGTATATTATGAACGAAAAGTGAATGAGTTGGAAAGAAGAGTATAATGATGTGCACCGTCGATTATTGTCCGGTACACACCATTAGAATTCGACTGTCGATAAACCGGTTGTACTCGGAGAGGTTTTCTACAGTTTCCCTCTCCACTGGCGAGAAAACCCATTAGACGGGTGGTCCAGGCAAATGCGAATACTCCTAACCTCAAAGTCGTTCTGTAGAAACGCAAAATCAAGTTGGTATATAAGGGATGGATTGAAAGAAGGAATGGAAATGAAGCAAGAATGGGTAGGGAATGTGTGCGGGTGGATGGGGTATGGACAAAGGGAAATGGAAACGGAAGCCCTGGCACTAGCAAATTTTGAAAGAATGAGTGAGATGCGAATAGGTTAAATTGCATTTAGGTTAAGTTTTGTTGATATGGGATATGAGCGACGTTATAGTTTAAGAAATTTTGTATTTAGAATAAGTTAACTTGTGTATGTACTTGGGAGTCTCGAACCCTACCTATTGCAGGGAGAGTAAATAGACACATAATCGACTAAAATTAACATTAAACAGAATAGGAAAATTTGTAAATGTCCGATTGGGTTTTAGTTTTACTACTGACGCCGTTAAAATTGCAAGTGAATTATAAATCACTTTGTATTAATTTAAAAGATAGGGGTGAACAAACGAATTAACCAATCGCGATTATATTTTACATAATACTGCACCGAGACGATAGTTTCTTGTTTACAAAACTTAAAAGCCATGAGAACAAATCTATTATCTGTTTTACTAAAAAAACTGTTTTCGACGATTTTCTTGTCATTTTTTCACTTTCTTTAGAAGGTGAATGAACTGTATAAATTTTTTTCTAACTGGCAAGGGTTACAGAAGAAGGGAAGCATATGTTTTTTTTCTTTGTTGAATCGTAAACTGTAGTAATTAATCGTTTTATTCAATTTCGTAGGTGCCGGCAAGATGGGGTAGGGGAGAGTGGGTCAAGACGGGGTTCACAAATTAAGCAAAAAAAAAGAGAAATAAGAGAAGTTAAGAAAACTACTAAAATCAAGACTGAATAAAATAAGAGTGACGAAAAAGAAAAAAGCTTGTCAGGTTAAATCATCAATTAGCGATGGTAAAGTGGAAAATACACCTTGTCTTTATTGTAATGGGAATTATTTGGACTCAAATGAAGTCCAAATGGTCTGCTTGTTCTGTCTACGGCCAATGGGCTCACTGCAGTTGTGCTGGTGTAGACGACGAAGATCAAGATGCAACCTTCACTTGTAAAATTTGTCGACAGAAATAGGTTGTTTTTTTAGTACCCCATCTTACCCACCGGTGGAGCAAGATGGGGAGATTTGCAATTTTTTCAATATTATTAATTATAAGCTTTTTTAAGAAACAGATGACCTTTTTACGAAAAACTGATTCCCAAAGATGTTAATTAAAAATAATAATAAAGTATATGTTCGATAATTTTCGTTTTTTTGCGCTTTAAACCTTAAGTACCCCGTCTTGTCCCACTCTCTCCTATCTTTTAACTGCTATTAATAAAGGTTATAAATATTTTGTAAACTCATGTCTGACTTTATAACTGTCTTTTCCTATACTCTTATAAAATATTGAAATCCATTTTACAACATGAGATTAAAATATAATGTGTCAAGAATTTAAATTAAAATTAAATTTTATATTTAAAACAATTTTTTATTACTACAAATATAATATTTTTACTACAATTGTTGTTGAAATTATAGGATAAATTTTTACCACTATTGTTAAAATTATAGGGAAAATATGTATTGTCTGACATTATAATGACCCTTCCTACTTTTATTAGTGAAACAAATGATTAATTATGTTTAAAATATTCTCTCCGATTAAAAATTATTTTTATTACAGCTATAACAAAAACATTAAATTGACATTTTTATTTTTCATTTAAAGTGACTTTAACAACTGCGACACTGAAATTTCAAGAATTCTCTATTTGCTAATTGCAACTCTAAAATCCAATTTTATCATCAAAATTCAAAATCAATTGGAGAATAAATTTCCAAACTATTAATTTCCGTATCACTTCTAGAATCTAAAATTAAGAATAGTAATAGAAAAGCGATTTTAAAAATCGTTTAGTAAACAAATTCAACAATTTCAAAGGATGAATCCAAGCAACTTTTGTCAATGTAAAAGCGCAAACACAACTCTACTGCCTGTCTTTCTGCGGGCAGCTAGCACAAGGGACGCGGATAAGAGTAAGCCAGATAAAAAAATTTAAATTTTTCTCATCGCTCTCTCATGTGTGCACTCTGTCCCATCCACTTGCAAGCAGGTAACGAGCTGTGTTTTCGACTTAATACAATTCCAGTCATATTTTGCGTAAGCGCAAACATATATGCTTTGGTATCCACTCATATTACACTGAGAAAAGTGGATATTAAAAATCTTAATATACTAGATATTTAGAAAAGATGCTAATGCATATCATCTACACTACCGTCCAAAAGTATCAGGATGGCATGTTTTTTCATAGAGTCGAATGTAATCGTCTTGATACTTTTGGACGGTAGTGTAGATGTTATGGTTTAATATCTCAGATATTCCAATATCTGAGATATTAAATTTGAACATATAAGATGTTTACATATTTGACTGACACAGATGTTGACCATTAATATCTAGATAATAAAGCTTAATATCCATTTTTCTCTGTGTCATTTTACAAAAATTATTGATGATTTTGCCGCTATGAAATCAAGGAAAAAATCGTTTTAGATGTAGTAACACAAGATTCAAAGAACTTTTTCTACACTAGCGATGTTTCTGTGATTTGTGATAATTCGATAATTATATTCAACATTAAATAATTGAAGAAAATATATGTAATATTAAAAATGTATTTTATAAAGTATATAAAAAAATCGAAGTAATGATATTTTTTCCGTTAACCTTCACCTTAAGAGGGCCCCCTGGTTTTTTTGCACTGGGGCCCCCAAAACCGTTGGCACGGCCCTGTCTAAAATACAAGGGACGGTGTGTACAATCTTGTAATTAAATTTTTACATATTATATTCTACGCAGTTGAAACAAAAAACTAATTCACAAATGCAACTGATCCCTTAATTAGTTCTGAAATTTGTTTTTTAAACGAATAACAAATATAAAATTGTAATTGACTTCCGTAAAGAATTTTAAAGTTGTTTTAGAAAAAATGAACTTGAAAATTTATTATTAACAATTATCGTGAAATTCTTTCAAAAATTGATCTGAGATTATAAGAAACGTGAACGTCCAGGCTGTGTTGGCATGGTGCATTGGTAGGCGTTAGTCCCGCGAAAGGCAGCTATTAACTGGGGTTCGAGTCCTCACAGATGCACAGTGCAGTCGTTCACGCAGCTTATTTTTTCAGATCAAAAATTAAATTCAAAAATATAATTATTTACCGACAACCATATCGGAATAATTATCTTAAGAATAACACCTGACTCTAAACCAAAGAGTTCAATTGACGTCTAATAGATGTCACTAATTGCTGATATAGTCGAAATCTTCCTTAATTTAAATTTCTTTCGAAAATGTTTGAATAATTTTAAAAATTATTTCAACTACTATTTAAAACATTATTTGAAAAAATAATTAGAAAATGATTTCCAGGTGAAATTTTTACTTTTCACCTGACCCTAAAGATTATTTTGATTCACTATAAAATAAATAGATAGGTACTCAAAAAAAAGTTCTAATACATTTATTTACGAATTTCTTTAATTGCAAAATCATTCGAAAACATCAATAATTTTTTTGAAACAAATATTTAATTAAATATTTAATAAATCTTAATAATTAATGATTTCATTTATTAATATTTAAATACCTACTTATTTATTATTATTTATAAAAATTCACGCCATAGTGCTTTTAATATTAAATTATTATCTAAAATGCTGTTTTATTAAAAAATTCTACAAGAATTCAATTATTTAGTTACAAAAATAAACAATTTCTTAAATAATTGAATATCTATGTTTCTTAAGGTAGTACGCTCGTGATCGCACTTTTCTATAGAATTTAATGAAATTTGAAATCAGAATAGTTAATAACAAGATCTATGTATTTGCAAAATATTAAAAGAATTGACGGTTTCTAAAACAAGATATTTAAGTTCAAAGTTTGTTATTTAACATGTTTAACCTATGAAAAGTGCATGTGAACGGCAAATTTCTTCTAATAACTTCTAAAATTTTTTATAGATTGTTTTAAAAAACTAATATATTATAAATGAATGTTTGAGAAATTTATAACAAAAAGATTTATCAATATTAACCGTTTCAGTTAAAAGATATAATATAATATTCTAATCTGACTAGTATACTTGTGTGTGAGTGTGTCTGTACATAGGGCTGACTATGTATTCAGTACAGTCCAAGCAAAAATATGCTACAGTAACTGCACCATACTATAGCATTTTACTAAAATTTACTTTTGAGAGTGACTGTCGCGAGCGTACTACCTTAAAATTCAATTCTCTAAAGAATTTTATCAACAAATTTTTAAAGAATTGATTTCTTTCGAAGCATTTTAATAAAATTTTTGAAAATAATAAATTATATTTTTCGAAAAATTTACTTAAAATTGTATTTAAAATAATTAAAATCATGTCATTAATTTTATTATTTAGAAAAATAATTGAATTCTTGCAATGAATTTTGTAACATTATTTTTTAAATAATTTAATTTTTTTGGAAAATTTTATTAATCCATTTAGTCCTAAAAGTCCTTTTGTTTCTCTTCACATTTGCACTTACCATTTTCAAAGATGGTTTGTTAAAAAAAATTAAAAGTTATGATTGTTTAAACAAAAAAACACAAAATTTTTTTGGTTTTTATTTCATTAAAACTATATTTTTGTTTGGAAATAGCTTCAGGAAAAATTTGGACTGACAAAATATCGCGTCCAAAATGTATGATCTTTCATTTAGGCATTGCTAGAAATTTTAATTTTTTCTAAATTCAAAATGCGGCTCAAAAATGGCCGACAAAATATCTAAAATTTTGAATAGTCAGTCAGTAAAATAAATTCTAGACACATTTTCTCATCATAAATAACTAAAATTAGTAAACAAATAACATCTATGATAAAATTTTATCACTATGGCCAATTTAACAATATTTCAAACAATTTTTATAAACAAATTGTTTTTTTTAAATCACAAATATTAAAAAAAATTTGTTTGTTAAGTAGGGGAGGATGAGGCAAGGATATTTAGTTGCTGTTATGCTCAGAAGGCTTGCTCAAAAATTGCGAAATTCATGGTATATTCGCGTTTTAACACCAAAAGATGATTGTAAAAATTGCAAGTCAATCTGTCACCATTTGCGAAGTTGGAATATTATTTTTGAAAAAAGGCTGTTTTGCTAAAATGTCAACGTAATGTTTATCATATTGTTTTCTATATTAGAGTTTCAGAATATTTACTTACTTAAGTGTTTTCCGGAGTGGAATTTCCTGCTAAACACGAATATCGTATTTATTTTCAAATTAATTCACGTCGTTCCTTAAAATTTAGAAAAAACTGAAATATGAGCTCACGGGGCAAGGATAGTTAGAGATAATGCGACACGGTAAAATCCTGTTAATGCCATTGCAAATTTTAAAACAAGTTGTAAATCCAGATGATTATTTCATGAACATTTTGCTTCCTCTTTATGATCAGCAAAAAAAATTTGCTTCCTCGTGGAGGAAGCATTAACGATAAGTATATTTCATTTTTAAATCATGTTTAATACAATTTAACATTTATAAAATAAAGTTCATTCGTCTTAATAGAAAGAATAAAATTCTCTTATACAGTAATATGAATCTAAATAAACATAAAAATTTTTAGTAAAAAAGTGAATTTTTCAACTTTAATTGTAATTAAACCTATAATTTTCAATAGAATATATACTTTATAGTTTATATACATCAATCGATTCGTCTTGATGCAAAGAATAAGATTTTAGAAATAAATGAGTAAGATTTTCTTGCACAGCAACATAATTTTGCAGAAAGAACTCATTTTTTGATAAAAATGCGAATTTTTCAGCTTTAATTGTGATTAACTCTATAAATTCTCATACAATTTATACTTTGTATATACCAATCGATTTGTCTTGATGCAAAGAATAAGATTTTATTATATATTAACTTTAATAACCAACTTAAAAAAATTTTTTTGAAAAAAAAATTTTTTTAGAAAAAAGTCAAAAAAAAATTTTTTTCTGAGAATTTTTTAAAGTATATCAATCCATTTCGAGATATTTTTATGATAAATATACCTGGTAAATTTTAGCCAAATTCGTTAAAACCTCTTCGAATTATCGTGTTCACAAAAATCGGGATCCACACACACACACACACATACATACATACATCCGGACAATTGTACAGGGTCTTATATAACATAGTCCCATATAAAAGAAAATTTGTTAAAAGGATTTTTAAAAATTTTGTAAATTAAACTACTACAAAGCTTCCTCAAGAGGAAGCAAAAGTGTTTAATTGTTCTTTTTAGGTTGATATACATAATGGTGCGTAATTATATACGGAAAACGAAGCTTATGACCAAGAAATTGGTGGTCGTCTGAAGAAAATTGGTTAAACCTCTGATTCTAGTACAGGTGAATTTTAATACAATTATTGCAATTCAGAAAATGTTCCATACATATTTTTAATACTTGAGATATCAATATTAAATAGTCTAAATCCAGTAAAATAAAGAAAACAAAAATTTACTGATTTTCTATAACATTTTTAGCATTCGAATTCTTTTAACTATTTTAAAATATTTAAATTCATCCAAGGAATTCAACTAAAATTGTTTTGAAAATAATTGAATTCCTGCAAAGAATTTTACTATTTATAAAAATAATTGAATTTTTCCGAAGGATTTATTAAAATTTTAGAAAATAATTGAATTTTTTCGTGAAATTTTCAAAATAAAAAATTTTTTATTTGCATATCAATAACACTGTTCGACAAAATATTGCTACAAGAATAAACGAAAGTGATTCTTACAAGATTTTTGCCATAGATTACGAATCTGTAAGTGAAATTGCCCCATCACGTCTCAATTTTGAGAAGAACGGGGTCATAGTGTCAAAAAACGGCATTTTTGACACTTTTTGAAGCACCATAAAAAAAGAAAGCAACGTGATAAAAATCTCAAACATGTCTTGAGTGAGAGCTCGAACTCTCAACTTTAACATCCAAAAGCAAAAAACCATGTAGAAATAACTCAAAATTGTGGAGAACAACTTTTTACCGCGTGCGCGCCCAACAACTATTATTTTAGCGATCTTATAGGGTAAATTAGTAAAAAGTTGTTCCCCACAATTTTAAGTTATTTCTACATGGTTTTATGCTTTTGGATGTTTAAGTTGAGAGTTCGAGCTGTCATTTAAGACATATTTGAGATTTTTATTACGGAACCCAGCGATTTGAGTCTACAGTAAAATAATGTACAGCAAAATTATAGCCAAATAACCAGGCTTTCCAAAAATACTTTTCATTTGCAGATACATATTCAAGTTTGGCCGCTAGATAAACAAAATAAATATTTATATTTTTGTTTGCTATGATTTTATAAATTATTGTTAGGTGAAAAATTTATAAAATTCTTTAGAAAATTATTAAATAATAATTGTTTCAATTATTTAATATTTGAGCTGTTGGTAATTATTTAAAAAGAAAAATTAATGCAAAAATATATAAAAGTAGTAATAAAATAAATAATGCAGTAATAAAACTATGTAAATAAAATATTTATTGGTAATTTGCAGAAAGGAACGTAATTAAATTATTTCAGTAGCATTAAAAAGTTATTAAATTATATCCCGTGTAGAAATCACCATGCTTTGCCTAAAATGATTATTGACCCTAGCTTGGACCTAACTTGGCAACCCCTTTTTATATATCCTGGGCTCGTCCTAACTTGGTACTAGCTAGGAGATCCAGTTATGACTTAGAAAATTTTTTAGGAAAATAAAGTGTCAAAATTGATACATGAAAAGCATGTAAAAATTGATAAATATTCTCAATTAATATTTATAAAATTAATTGATGATCATATTTGTTTAAACAATTTATTGTTTGACATAAATCAGAAAATTATACAAATACTATAAAATAAAGTTAATTTATTAATTTATTAATTCAGCAATTGTTTAAACAAATAATTGTTATTTACTAACTTTTTACACAGTCAACTTAGAAACTAGCAGTTTTTTCTAATTTTGCAATAAGTAAATACTCAGATTAGTTAATTGCAAAATTTTAAAATATTACAAGTGTCTAGACGCTTTATTGTCTTAAGAATTAATAAATAACAACAATTTTTTGTTTAAACAAATGCTGAATTGTTAAAATTATAAATTATCTTTATATTTCACCACTCAAGTGTAATAATCGCGAAGTTAGATAAAAAACTGCAAATTTTTAAGTAATTTGTTACAAAAGTTAATAAAACAGCAAAATTTATTTATTTATTTAAACAGATACAGACTGCAATATAATTATCATTAGTAAAATATATTTCTAATTTCGTTTGCTGATTTTAAGTTTCGTTTAAGTTGGTGCTAAGCACTAAGAGATATTGCAATTTGAATGTGGGCTGACCCACCCAGGTCCAACCCAGGACCTACCTGGGCTTCCTAGTTTCATTAGCAAAAATTTCTAAGTCCAAGTCTAAAAATTTTTGCAACAAAAAATTAATGCTTAAAATGATTTAGAAAAATAAAAAAAGTGTTTTTAACATAAATTTTTTTGACATTTTTTTAAAAAGTGGATCACCCGCTTAATTAATTAGGAAAAATTTCCAAGTCCAAAAGACGAATATTTTTTTTAGACCAAGAAATTAATGTTAAAATAATTGAGAACGATGAAAAACCTGTTTTTAACGAAAATATAAAGATATTTTTTTTCTTGATGTAATATAAAAATATTAATTTTTGAATTTTTATATTTGGATATTATTTTATTATTGTTGTTGTTGTTAAACTATTTTTTTTATTTAATATCGTGTATTAGTGTCAATAATTACTATATTGAATCATCAAAAGCAAGTCCACAAGTCACTGACAATAAAAATTTTGATCTCAACTAGTTTCATTAGCATAGTGGTTAGGGCGTTAGTCTCGTAGTCCGTAGGTCGTAGGTTCGATTCCCGCGTGCGTTAGATTTTATTTACTTCTTAGGTTTGCGTTTATTCCGATTTTTCTGCATTGTATTCGTATAAGTATGCAATTTAATGATTATATATACTGTAAAATAATTTAATCAACAAATTTCTAATTTTTTTATAATTTTTAATGTATATGTCGTAGGCCGATAGACAAACCAGGCCGTTAGCCAAAAGCCTAGAGGATTTGCTAATGGCCGGCCAGTAGACAAAATCAAATTTTTATATTCTTTTTACTTCTACTTACCTAGAAATATCAGGCCGTTAGCTAATAGCCTGACAATATTTAGGCCATTAGAAGAAACACTGTTTTAATCGTATATTAAATATAATGAAATGAATAATAATTCTTATTTTTATTAAATATTATTATTATTATCTTGCTTAGCAGCATATAATTTGTCAAAATAAATTAATTTAAAACTTTTGATTTCTAATTATATTTTCTTTGTTTTATTTTACTGAAAAATTTTTTCTAAATATTAAATAAACTTTAATTCAAATTTTCTTTAAATATTATTTTACTGAAATATTTTCTCTAAATATTAAATAAACCTTAATTTAAATTTATTTTGTGTTATTTTACTAAAAAATTTAAAAATTTTCTCTAAATATTAAATACATTTTAATTTAAATTTTCTTTGTTTTATTTTACTGAAACATTTAAAAAATTTGTGCAACTCACGGTGCCACTTAAGCTCTTCTTGTTGCAATAAATGAAAATTTAAAATAATAAATTGTTTTTTTGTAATTTTTTAATTAATAATATGGATTGTCATTGTAAGAAAATAAAAATAGAATTTTGAACAATTAATTTATATGTAATTGTAATTAACATTATTTTTTATAAATAAGCAACTTATTAGACTAATGGCTTGAATTTGTCTTCTGGCCTAAAAATAGTTAGGCCAGTAGCCATCTGATAATTTTTTGTCTAACGGTCTGATTTTGTCTACTGGCCGGCCATTAGCTAGTCGCCTAGGCTTTTGGCTAACGGCCTGATTTGTCTATCGGCCTACGACATATATATTAGAGGAATATATATTAATCTGTACATATACTAACATTATTTATGAATTCGCTTTTGGTCATCATTTAATTGAAAAAAAATAATTAATTAAAACTAATACTTATTATTAATAATTTAGGTTATTTCTTTAGCAAATATTATAAACTAATTAAAATTATAGTAAAATATATAAATAAACTGGTCCTAACTAGGCTCCCAAGTTAGGACCAGATAGAATCGCATCACCAGCCATTGTTGGTCTAACCTACACTGCCAACCTAGGACCAAGCTATTAACAGGGCAAAATAGATAGGACCTGGCTAGGACCAATTTTCATTTTTCACACGGGATTTGCAAGTCCGTTGATACAAAATATATAAATAAATATTTATAAAATCCCATTTTTAAAAAAAAAACGCAGAATTCAGAAAAAAAGTAAAAAATTAATTATATTTTTCATGAATATTCAGTTATTTTTTACAGAGAAAAACGAGAAAGAGAGAGAGAGAGAAACAGAGTCAGAGTATTCCACATATACCTCAATTATAAATTATTAAAAAAAGCTCTGCATTTATTTATATCCTTTCCTCTACCATTTGCGAATTAAAATTTTATTCTGCAAAAAAGCTTTATACGCAATGTTTTTGTTATACTAAAATCAAAAATGTACATTTCATTGAAAAAAATTTTTTTTTACTTCTTCAATTCTGAATAAGATTTATTATTATTTTATTGTGTCATCATAAAATAACAAAAACTAAGTTACTTGTAAAAAAAAGAATTTCATTTCCATTTCAACAAGTTATACTTTATGGAAGAACATAAAATATCTCCGCACTTTAAATAATAATAATAACTCTCTGGAAAAATGAAATGGACTTTGACGCGCATTTAATTAGAGAGCAATTTAAAGACAAGAAAACCGACAGATTAGCTAACCGACAGATTAGCTCGGTCGGATAAATGCCTGGCTCGGTGGGCGGACCAAGGGTACTTGGTTTGCGCCCATTAGCCTGGGATTTTTCCGGCAAGTGAGATAATCTGAGCGGGAGGTTTGACGTCGAAGTATAATGATGTGCACCGTCGATTATTGTCCAGTACACACCATTAGAGTTCGACTGTCGATAAACCGGTTGTACTCGGAGAGGTTTTCTACAGTTTCCCTCTCCACTGGCGAGAAAACCCATTGACGGGTGGTCCAGGCAAATGCGAGTACTCCTAACCTTAAAGTCGTTCTGTAGAAACGCAAAAACAAGTTGGTATATAAGAGTGTGTGTTCTGACAGTTGGCTAAGCCTGAAGTCATTTAAAAAAAAAAAAAAAATAAAAAAATAAAGACAAGAAGAGAGAGAGAGGGGGGGGGGTCTGAACTACAGCGCTTCAAAGTCCAGCTCCAGAAACAGGAGTCAATTCTGCCGAAAGGGGTCGCAAACCCTAACAGGACCGTCTTATATGCAAATTCTTTGACACGAGCTCTGAATATCCGACGAGTCAAGAAGCGAAGTGAATGATGCTGGCCCCATGTCACTCGAATAAGATGAAGGAAAATAACAATGAACGTAAATGCATTTAAGCCAATTGGTTTCAATGAATAACTGCAATTCATTGGGCTTTCACAGCTGATTACTCAGGTATAGGTTATCTATATCTGTGTCGATACAAAACAATTATTTATGGATCTCATTCGACGACCTAATTTGAAGTGGAATAGTGAGTGAATTGACATGTGCTTGTACAATATTTAAATGGTTGCTATGAATAGAAATGAATGAGAGTATGAAATTTGGTTAGCGACAATCCTGCTTTTTATAAATCCAGATTTAAATGCAAACACTATTTAATTATTACCATTGTAGAACTTCATTCACTGGTAAAAGGATAAAATTTATTTGTCAAATATAACGATGAGACTGAACGCGCAATTATTTTTATATTAATTCTCTTCAAAGAGTATATTAAACTGGTATAACAAAGAAAGAGACATCATCATAGTAGAATTTGTTATTCTTTTTTTATTTGTTGATTTCTAATGGAAATGATTATATTAAAATCCAATTAGAGTAAACTGATAATCTGTGCGGTTTCGATCGTTAAGGATGATTACTGATTGCAGGCGGAGTAGAAATTCTTCAAAGGTTTTACCACAGATCATTGCGCGGATAAAGAAAAGTGTGTTCGATCTCTTAAAAACGTCGAACTGGAATTTTTGAAGTGGAGAAAAAAATCTGTTAGTGCAAATGTGAGGAAAAAGAATGCACCTTAAAGGAAAATTGAAGGCAAGGTAACAAAAAGAGGGAAAAATTTGGTGTTGAAACTGATAAAGATGATGGAAGATGCACCTCAAAAGAAGATCGAATGAAATAATTAGCGACGAAGATAGAAAGTATAGAAAAAGTATAGAAGAAGGAAGAAAAGAAGGATGCACCTCAAACGAAGATCAAGAACAAAATAATTAGAAAGAAAAAATTGGTGACTAAAGTATCAAGGATAATTATTCAGGGTTGCCACAAAAAATTAATTTTGTTCTTCCCTGACATTTTCCTGATTTCCAAACAAAATTTTGACTTTTTCCTTGACCCTAAAAATATTCTGATTCACACTCAAAATAATTAGATACTTAAAAAAATGTTCTATTACTTACACGGAGAGAAAACATACATTAAATTTTGTAAAAGTTTTATTTGCGAAGTTAGGAGTTTATTTTGGTAAAACTTGTTTTGCTAAAATGTCAACGTAATGTTTATCATATTGTTTTCTATATTAGTGCTTCCGAAAATTTATTTACGTAAGTGTTTTCTGGAGTGAAATTTCCTGCTGAACACGAATATCGTATTTATTTTCAAATTAATTCACGCTGTTTGAAAAAGTCTCGTCTTGAGACGCAGAATCTCGTCTCGTCTTGAAGTCTCGATATTTTTTCAATTAATAAGGCTGTTATAGGTCCGGAAAACAGGAAATTTAGTAATAAATTACACTGAGAAAAATAAACATGACTGGGTGCTGTCCAGACAGGAATGGTTCCTGTCCAAAAAAACAATTGAGTTTGGCAGCTGTCAGTGCTGTTTGGACATGAACGATTAATGTCCAGACATTACTGATTCCTTTATAGACAGGAATGGTTCCTGTCCAGAAAGCAAAAAGTACTGTCTAATTACAAAAATTTTTTGGACAGGAACCACTCCTGTCTAGACAGTATTCAGTCATGTTTATTTTTCTCAGTGTAGGATAACTATAAAATTATTCAAGGAAATCAGAATATTATCAAAAATACTGGAATAAGTATTAAATTTGTACACTGAGAAAACTGGAGTATTGGACTAAACATCTGGAGGGACAAATCGTTGATATTTGAGAGTTATCTATTGGATAACAATCTAAATGTTCAAATACACCATTGACAGATATTCGTGCCATTTCTCTTGGAGGGAAAATGAGTTTATAACAGAGGGACAAATTAACCATCTTGAGAAATCCCTTCCTTATCCGGCGCGAAATGAATAAATATGGCAACCTAACCCCTAAATTAAATACATAAAATGTCAGAAAAATAATTTCGCGCGCATCAGATCGTACACATTTTCTGCGCAACTTTTAACCCTCAGATATAATGGGAGAGAATATACAAGCAGATTTCCATTACCAATTCAAAATTTATTTTAGAAGGACTATTTAACTCTCTTCGTAAGCAAAGGAAACATACACTTTTTGAACCTCCGAATTTGACACTCCAGTTTTCTCAGTGTAGAATTGAAGGAAAAAGAACTGATTTTTGATGCCCAGCAACCTTTGAAGATATTAAAAACATTTAAATCTTTTTGAATTTCCTATGTTCTGCTTATAAACTTTAAAATGAACCACAAATATTAATGCTAAACTTTAAATTTTTTCCATTTCTGACAGTAAAATTGATCTTTACAGAAATTAAAATTAATTTTATTTTAAATAAGTTAAATCTTGAAGTATAGAATCTTGATTTTAGAATAGTTGAGTTTACATGCCATTTGTATAAATTATAGAATTTCAAAAGGTTTTAAATTGTATTCCTTGAAAATATTCTCGAAAGACGCAAAAAGTAAACTTCAGGAGTACCAGTTGTTGATGACATAATTTTATCTTGAGATTTTGCTATATGATCAACAATTTAAAAACTTTTTTCTTTCTTTAAATAATTAAAGACTTACATGGTAGATTGAAAAATGTCGAAAAAAAATAAGTGTTAAAACATTTTATTTTTTCCATGAATAGAGATTTTAAATTTATGAAAATTTTGGTGGTCTTATATTTCACATTAAACTACAATTTTAGTTTTATAACTAAAATTCACAGAGTAATTCCATAAAATATAGATGTAATTTTACTATATTTTATGAAATAACAACTTATTCAAGTGCTATTTTTTCGTATTTTTCTAAACGTTCACTGTATTTAACGATATTTTTCGAGTCTTGAATCTTGTCTTGGTCTTGACAGTTACTGTCTCGTCTCGTCTTGAATAGACAACCCGGTAAAAACGAGTGTATTGAAATCGATTGAAATGATTACAAGTATTGCTGAATTCTTGAAATCATTTTAATCCAAACGAATGACATTTTTGTCCATCAATAAATTTATTCCAATCACAGTAATCTATTT
The DNA here is from genome assembly GCA_032872505.1 of Leptopilina syphax. Taxonomy (NCBI): domain Eukaryota; kingdom Metazoa; phylum Arthropoda; class Insecta; order Hymenoptera; family Figitidae; genus Leptopilina; species Leptopilina syphax. The sequence goes on along the minus strand of CM065471.1, from coordinate 17,668,741 downwards.
GAACACACTTATATTTAGTTGAATTCCTGTTAACATTTCAAATCTGTTAAAAAGACGAAAAATGATATCAATTTAATCCAGTTTAATGCTTTCTGGAAATTTTAAAAAGTGAAATCATTTGAATCCTTTCTTGAACATAAACATTTGTTAACATTTTAATTTTTTGGATTGAAATGGATTAAACTGATTACAAATTGCTATGAATTCTCAATCATTTTAATCCAAACCAATGTCGTTTTCGTCCTTTTTGTGATATCATTTTAATTCATTTTAATATACACCTTCTTACCGGGAAGACGAGAAAAAAGTTCATCTTGGTCTTGGTCTTGACGATGATTATCTCGTCTTGAAAATCTCGAGTCTTGCGGCATCACTACTTGTCAATATTGGCTGTGAGATGCCAAGTGTCAAAATAATCGAGTATTTTTTTAAAGGTACTTTGTAATATATTTTTTGCTTTTGCAATTTCGTCATTTTCTACGTATAATATTAGATCGTCGGCAAAGGCTATTCCTTTAATGTCATTTCTTTTATTAATATCGTATAACCCAATTAAATCAGCGGTATAAATATTAAAGAGGATTGGCGAATTTACTGCCCCTTGTTGGAGTCCTTGATTCAAATTAAAAGTTTGGTTTGATTCGATCATTCCATTTATTGTTTTTAGTTTTCGACCATGGAGAGAGTGCCATAGGATTCTCAGGAGGCGGAGGGGAAAACCTTTTCTAATTAGTTTAAAAAAAAGGCCATCGAGCCAGACCGTATCGAAGGCCTTCTCCAAGTCCACCAGGCAGGCAGCGACAATATTTCCCTTTACATGTGCTTTATTTATGTCAGTAGTTAGTTTAGTTATTGCATGCATAGTTAAAATTTTTTGTCTAAAACCAAATTGTTCTTTTGGTATAATTTTATTTTTTTTCTACATAATAGTTTATTGAATTATTTAAAATTATTTCGAATAGTTTTCCGAAATTTGACATCAAACTAATCGGCTTGTAACTGGTGGTCCTGGAGGCGTCCTTCTCTTTTTTTGGCAGTGGTTTTACGTTTGCGATTTTCCATTTATTCGGGAAATAGCCAATGTTTAACATATTATTAAAAATAATTACATATTTTTCCAGAAAATTGTCTGGGAGTTTTTTGATCGCCACATTTGGTATATTGTCATTTCCTGTAGATTTTTTATTTTTCAATTTACTTACAATTTTTTTTATTTTTGTAATATTGCAAAAAAATTCTTTATTTTGAATAAATTTGGGGTTTTCTGCTTTGTTGGTATTTGAGAAATATATTGTGGGAAATTCAGCTGCTGTTTCAATATTGTTTTCGTCTTTAAATTTCTCTATCGTTCCCCTTATTATTCTGTTTAGCTCTTTTCTTTTATTTGTCCCTCTATTTTTGTTGTTCGTTTCTGCGAATTGGGCACCCAGTACATTTAGTTTTGGAATTTCTTCCGTTATTATGTAATCATTATTAACAATGGTATACTCGTTTTTTTTAGTTTTGCTAGTTTGATTAGTTTTTTATTTTCTGGGAAATTTTTAAATTAGGCATTTCCACGACTTTATTCGGTCTAAAAATGGGGTTTAGTTTGTAGAAAATTTTATGGTTATCGTTTATCGCAATATTTTTTATTTTACTTGACCAGTAGTTATTTGTGTTGCATTTAAATTGGTTTTTTATTTTTCTTTTAATTTCCGCGAACAAGTACTTGACCCTTTCCAATAAACCCGAGTCACTATGAATTTTATTTTTTAAAATATTGTCTGTCTGTTGGTATCTCTTGCATATTATTTTGATTTTTTAAATTATTATGAAATTTTTCTAATTTGTCTTGTTAAAATTCAGTCTATTTTGAGCAGTAGGTTTTTCGTAAAGTAAATTGTCACCTAACTCCAATTCTACTGTAAATAATAAGGCGTTATGATCGCTGTCGTACGGAATTACTTTCAATTTGTTATTTATAACAATCCAATTTTAATTCATTAAATATTTTTGTCAAGTCATTTGTACAGTCATTTCTTGAGCTACCGGCTGCATATACGCTAATAATGTATAAATTTCTATTTTTATTTAATTTTATTTTTATAATTGTCAGTTCTATATTTTTTATTTCATTTATACATTGTAGTTTAACTTTTTCAAATTCAAAATTTTTTTTATGAATATTGCAGTTGCTCCTCCCCTAATTTCTGCTTTTCTATCTTCCCTTACTGTATTGTATTGCTTGAATTTTACACTATGAACTTTTTTTAATTTGGTTTCGCATATAAGTGCGATGTCAATGTCTTGTTTTGTGATTGTCTCGAGTAGAGAATATCTACGAGTGTTGTGTATAAGTAAGTTTACATTTATAGAAATTAGTTTCAGTTTATTTAGTTTATTTTTTTGTGTATTTTCTAGAGTTGTGCAAAAAGCTCGATCGAGTATTTCAAGCTTTTCGTTTTTCTAGCAGAGCTGAGCAGAATCAATCCGAACTTGAACCAAATTCCATCCGACACGTGCAGTATTAAACCTAAAATAATTTTGAGCACTTGAATTTTTCGAGCACTCAAATATTTTTGAGTAACTAAAACTCGAGCCTGGCTCGAGTATCGAGCCCGGCTCGAGCTCGACCATGCTATTCGAGCTTTTTGCACAACTCTAGTATTTTCACATTATTGTTCGCCATTTTAATTTATTTTTAGTTTTTCATATAAGAAATCGATTTTATTTGTATTTGTGTCAATTTTATTATTAACCAATGTTAACTGGTTATTTGGTACTAATATTATTTCGTTTTTAAATGCGTCTAAGACATTTCATATTTTTTCCATGCAGTTGTTTTTAGACTATTGTTTATTTCGGTCAATATTGTGTGATTTTTGTTTAATTGTTGTTTGTTTTGATTTGTTGTGTCATAGTTTTGTGTTGGTGTTACTGCTTTTGCAAATGATTTGTTTTGTGTTACGTAATTATTTATTCTTTCTATTTTTTCATTGTATTTAGTTCGGGTTTCTTCAAATTTAATTTTTTTATATTTTAAAACTCTAAGATTTTTGGGCAACCCAGAAAGGAAGCTGGGTGTCCGTATAATCCTTAATATGAAACGAGTAGATATGCAAATTAGGTAAAGAAAGACATTCTTATTTATATATTTCCTTTAGAGAAAGAGAGAAACAAGAGCCGGCGTTACTGGCGCCGTTACCCAGACGTTACCTTTTGTGTTTCAATTATAAAAGTATATATATATATATATATATATATATTGACTTTTATCTATAGTTTTCCTTGCGATGAAAGAAGAGAAAAAATATTATTACCTGGGTCCCTCATTTACAAAGGCTATTGTTCAAGGGTTCGTATTGTTTGTGGTAATCTTGCGTAGGGTCTAATACAGGTCTAATACAGTGCCGCGTGCGTGCGACCTGCACGGACAGCTTAATTATTTTTTTGGACCCATCAAACTTGTCAGGCCCACTCTGAAACTTTTTGCAAAACCTTCTTATCATTTCCAGGTATGTTTTAAAACAAGAAAATTAAAAATTTATTATACCCAAAGTTAAAAAAAATTAATTTGTTTATAAATTTTTTTTATTTTTTTAATAAAAAATGAAAAAAAAAATTTTTTGTTATGATTATTCAAAAGTAGAGAGAAAAACAAAACTTTTTTTTTCTTGTCAAAAAATGAAAAGAAGCAATATTTTTTTAGTTATCTGACATTAAAAATATACCTACATTTAAAAAGCGAAAATTTTGAAAATTCATAGCTCAAAAATTTGGCCTCCAAAAAAATAATAAAAAAATACGTATCTGTTTTTTTTCAATACAGAATAGAAAAAAAATATTTTTGGCCGATTTTAAGAGGTCGACTGAAATCTCACGTGGAATTGCCCATATATATATATATATATATATATATATATATATATATATATATATATATATATACCCAGATAGCCAAGCGTACTGATCGTCATTTTCCAGTACGGCGTTCAGAGATTATTCTCGTATTGTACCAGCACAAAATAATTAAGTATATACGTATTGGTACGGTACCAGTATAATGACGGTTTGTCGTACGACTGAAATTGTAAAATAAAAGTACTCCATAAAAGTATAAGGGTAGTATAATACCATTACGTTGTACTGTCATTTATGAAAATACAGCATATTTGTACGATACAAGTACCATACCGGTACACCGTACTCTGCGTGGCAATGCGAACATAACCTAATTTACTTTACAGTTGTCAATGACATATGCCTCCAGTGCACATGGTGCAATGATTTTTTGTTAAAAAGCTGACTTCTAGGATGTAATACAAAAGTTTTAATATTTGTAACATGTGTCATTATATTTAAATTAGAAATCAGTGGTTTAGTTTTTATTCATCTATATGTAATATGTGTATACTATTAATCTCAAGTGGTTTTGCTTTGTCATGATGCTTATTTTTATCATTAGCGTATTCTAATTCCTACAACAATGGACAATTTCTGATTTTTAAACTGTTTTGTGCTTTACACTAGAGAAAAAAAATTTAATTCAAGAGTTAAAATAAAATATATAGAAATCGCAATATTTTTTAATAATTTTTCTTATAGATCACATATACATGTGTTATCATTTATAGGTTAGAACGTCCAAATTATTTTCCTTACAATAAAGTACTTTAGATTATAAATGATCATTATTCACAGTTATTTAAAAGAATGTTTAAAAATTAGTAAAGCAAAACCACTACAGAATTATTTAATTAAAATACTTCAAAACACTGATTATTCTAATAAAAGTAAATGTGGTTACAAGTTACATGATTTATATAATATCTTAAGGTACAAAAAAAGTAACTCTTTTAATAAAAATAAATTACTTCGAAATTAAATTGATCTTAGTAATGATTCTTTTAGAAAATTTATCACCAAATATTAAATTAAAATAGTCAATACTTAATACAGACTAAAGCACAAGAAGGGGAGGGATATAAAAGACTTTACACGCGGTACTAGTATAGTACGAATACAGTAACCGTACGATAAACTAAATTAGTGAATTTAATTAGTGATAATAAGTGAATAGTAAATAATAATAGAATTACATTAAGATACTGTTTTTTAAATTTTTTCAATCATTAAATAATTAATTGAGTTGTGTTTTGTGTTTGATGTTAATTATTAATAAAGTTAAAAAATTTTTTATAATTTTTGTTATGTTTATTAATAAATTTAAAATTTTGTTATAATTTGGAAATCGTCTGTAATTGGATAAAAGGCAAAACTAGAAATTGGCTATATTGGATAAAAGGAAAATTTGGAAATTGGTTCTATTGGATAAAAACATAGCTGGAAATTGTTTAATTTGGATAAAAGGAAAAATTGGAAATTGATTATATTGGATAAAAACAAAGCTGGAAGTTGGTTAAATTGGATAAAAGAAAAGTTTTAAATTGGTTAAATATTGGATACTAGACAAAATTGGAAATTGGTTATATTGGATAAAAGGTAAAATTAAAAATTGGTTCTATTGGATAAAAACAAAGCTGGAAATTGTTTAAATTGGATGAAAGGAAAAATTGGAAATTGGTTATATTGGATAAAAACAAAGCTGGATGTTGGTTAAATTGGATAAAAGAATAAATTGGAGATTGGTTCTATTGGATAAAAACAAAGCTGGAAATTGGTTAAATTGGATGAAAGGAAAAATTGTAAATTAATTATATTGGATAAGAACAAAGCTAAAAATTGTTTAAATTGGATGAAAGGAAAAATTGGAAATTGGTTATATTGGATAAAAACAAAGCTGGATGTTGGTTAAATTGGATAAAATAATAAATTGGAGATTGGTTCTATTGGATTAAAACAAAGCTTGAAATTGGTTAAATTGGATGAAAGGAAAAATTGTAAATTAATTATATTGGATAAGAACAAAGCTGGAAATTGTTTAAATTGGATAAAAGGCAAAATTGGAAATTGGTTATATTGGATAAAAACAAAGCTGGAAATTGGTTAAATTGGATAAAAGAAAAAATTGGAAATTATTTATATTGGATAAAAACAAAGCTGGAAATTGGTTAAATTGGATAAAAAAGGCAAAATTGGAAATTGGTTAAATTGGATAAATATTATATTTGATAGAAGGAAAAATTTGAAAGTTTTGAATAAGGCGAGAATAGTAAATTTGTTGTTATTTTCTATAAGAGGCCAAATTTGGTAACATTGGATAAAAGGAAATTCGTCCAGTATACCATCTCTGAGAAATGCATGGTGGCCAACTTAGGCCCACGGCCAACTTAAGACCACGCTCCCTTAAGCGAAAAACACACTTCAACTAAGAAAAAACTTCAAGTTGAATCCAAAATAGAATATGCTGAGAACCTTAAATTAAAAAATAAAAATAGTGATACATTTCTTTGTCAAAAACAAAGAATACTCGATGTCAAAGAAATTATTGTGAAGGAGTATTAAAGCATCAAATTCAAAACGAGTTGAATGTTGACAAAGGAATTAAAATTGGTTAGTAATTTAGATCCGAATGTTGAACCAAGGATTTATCCCATATTTTATCCACTTGGAAATAAGGGTTATGATATTAATATGATTCGTAGTGATAGTGATTACAGAATTAGAAATCATACTATTTATAGGTCTGCCTACATTAAATACAAAATTGCTGTAAGAGATAAAGAATTTAATCAATTTTTATATAGAGGTAGATTGTTTCAACAATGGGTGGTTGAAAATGATGTAAAAATAGAAAAAGATAGATTAAGATTTTGTGCAAATAATCAAGCTCAAGTGAGAAGTGAAAGATATAAAGGACTGATGGATTATTTACACAATCATGTGTTGGAAAATGATGTACACGTGTAAAAAACGCGTATATTGCCTTCTACTTTTATAGGCCACCTCGCAATATGATGTAACAATATCAGGAGTCGATGGCTATTGTTGCTCGTCATGGTAGACCAGATTTATTTATCACAATGATGTGTAATCCAAATTGGAAAAAGATACAGAAAAATGAATTACCCTATTAAACTGCTGCTGATAGACCTGCCATAGTAACTAGGGTTTTCGCATTAACCCTTTAACGCCCAAATGTGCTGTTTTCCGACTTGAACTTTAACTTCGTACAACTATTAAAAGAAAGCTGAAAAAAATTCAAAAGTACTATTTTCTACTATTTATGGAGTCGCTCTTTCGAATGGCGTTGTAAAAATTTAAAAAAATGAAATTAACCCCCTCTTTTAATGAAATTTTCCAAAAAATGCAAGATTTTTGGATGAATTTTTTTTTATTTTAATTTTCATTGTTATATCGGTATCTACATATCGTCTGAGGTATAAAAACCGTATTCCTGATAGCTGTACTTTAAAAATGTGCAGTAGTTTATTTTTCTTTTTTTCATTTTTTTTTTAAATGGCGCCCGAACGCTAAATTTTTTTTATTACACATACAAATTTTTTTTTCTAAATTTGCTTAAATTCACTTGAAATTTGTTACTCGGAGGTTTATGGGGTCGTTAATTACGAATCTGATGTTAGTTTTGAAAAATTCAAAAGGGCGGATTCAATATGGCGGACGATTTTTTTAAAAATTTACCAAATTTGCCTGAAACTTTATTACTCTGGGGTTTTCAGGTTTGCTGATTACGAATATGATGTTAGTTTTTAAAAATCCAAAATGGCGGATCCAAAATGGCGACAAAAAATAAAAATCATTCAGATTAGCTTAAAAATTGGTACTCGGGGGTTTTTGGGGTCGCTGATTAAGAATATGATGTTAGTTTTTAAAAATCCAAAATGGCGACCGAAATATAAAATTCACTCTGATTGGCTTAAAAATTGGTACTCGGGGGTTTTTGGGGTCGCTGATTACGAATATAATGTTAATTTTTAAAAATTCAAAATTTTGGATCTAATATGCAACATATATTCAAATGACTAAAGGTGACCAGGACTTAGAATAAGTTTTGGTAGATGTTAAATCCCGAGATAAAACTTTTTTTAATTTAACCCTCAATGTGTAAAATCAAATCAGCACTTTACCTCCTTTTTATTATACGCTTAATAAAATTACCCTTGCCTTAGCTCGGAACGTGACAGAAGACAACCTCAAACAAAGATTAATGATGAAAAAAGGTCCCCACTTTAAAGTTCAATAAGTAATTAAACTAAGTTTTATGAAAGTAATGTTTAAAGTTTGACATTATTATTAATTGAGTATAAGTAATTTGCAAAATTGGCCCAAATAACAATTTTCAAGCCAATCCGGATGATTTTTATTTTTTTGTCCGACATATTAAATCCGAAATTTTTAATTTCTAAAAACTAACATCATATTCGTAATCAGCGACCCCAAAAACCCCCGAGCACAAATTTTAAAGCAAATCAGAATGATTTTTATTATTTCGGTCGACATTTTGGATCCGCCATTTTCGATTTTTAAAAACTAACATCATATTCGTAATCAGCGACCTCAAAAACCCCTGAGTACCAATTTTTAAGCCAAATATTATATATTGAATCCGCCATTTTGAATTTTTCAAAACTAACATCAGATTTGTAATTAGCGACCCCATAAACCCCTGAGTAACCAATTTCAAGTGAATGTAAGCAAATTTAGAAAAAAAAATTTGTATGTGTAATAAAAAAAAATTTAGCGTTTGGGCGCCATTTTTTAATAAAAAATGAAAAAAAGAAAAAAAACTACTGCACATTTTTAAAGTACAGCTATCAGGAATACGGTTTTTATACCTCAGACGATATGTAGATACCGATATAACAATGAAAATTGAAATAAAAAAAAATTTCATCCAAAAATCTTGCATTTTTGGAAAATTTCATTAAAAGAGGGGGTTAATTTAATTTTTTGGAAATTTTGACAACGCCATTCGAAAAAGCGACCCCGAAAATAGTAGGAAATGATACTTATGAAATTTTTTTAGCTTTATTTTAATAGTTGTACGTAGTTAAAATTCAAGTCTGAAAACAGCACATTTGGGCGTTAAAGTGTTAAAAGTTAAACATCTACTTAAACCTATTGTTGATAATAAATTATTCGGAGAAGTCAAATCTTATGTTTATGTTCTTTAATTTCAAAAGCAAGGATGCCACACATTCATTTGTTAGTTATATTGAAAGAAAATTCTAAAATATTAACAGTTGAAAGTGTTGATCGTTATATTTCTGCAGAAATTTCTGATAAAAATATCAATCCTATTTTACATAAAATAATAATGCAAAATAATATTCACGGACCTTGTGGAGATTGGTGTTTAATTGATGGTAAATATTCAAAAAAATTTCCAAAAAGTTACCAAGAAGAAACTACAATTAAAGAAAATTGCTATGTTCATTGTCGTCGAAGAAATAATAATAAAGCGTATGAACGACCAAATGGATTTATTGTTGATAATTCTAATGTTGTTCCGTATTGCCCTAAACTTTCAGAAATATTTAATTGCCATATTAATGTAGAAATAGTTTCGAGTATCAAGTCTGTTAAATATTTATGGGACATTCCATGTCAACACGGACAGAGCTCTAAACAAAAATTGTTTTGATGGATTTAAACGTTCTAGGACTTAAAAGATTTCTAAGTTCATGTACTTTAAGATGCCGATGGGCGTTTTTTGAAAAATTCTATTTCCGATGCCAATAGAACTGTCAAAAGTCAAAAGGTCCAAAAATCTCAAAATACTTTTATAAATTAAAAGCAAAAAACGAGGTAAATAATTCTGTAACTCATTCTTTATCAGTTTTTAGGGTTCCCGAATATAAATCTAAAGTTTTTTTTTAATTCCAAAATGGCGAATTCAATATGGCGGAAAAAATTTTCAAATTTGATCCGATTCCCTTAAAACGTGTTACTCGGGGGCTTTTGGGGTCGCAGATTATGAATATGAAGTTACTTTGTGTTTGAGACTTCAAATTCATAATTAGAAACGCTAAAAACCACCGAGTAACACTTTTTAATTAAATCTGATCAAATTAAAAAATTTCATCCGCTATTTTGAATTTCTGCAAAGTAACTTCATATTCATAATCTGCGACCCCAAAAGCCCCCGAGTAACACGTTTTAAGGGAATCGGATCAAATTTGAAATTGTTTTTTGTCATATTGGATCCGCCATTTTGAATTTTTAAAAAGTGACTTCAGATTCGTAATCAGTGACCCTAAAAACCCCCGAGTAAAAAGTTTTGATCGAATCTGATCAAATTTGAATTTTGTCCGCCATATTGAATTCGCCATTTTGGATTTTTAAAAAAAACTTCAGATTTATATTCGGGAACCCTAAAAACTGATAAAGAATGAGTTACAGAATAATTTACCTCGTTTTTTGCTTTTAATTCATAAAAGTATTTTGAGATTTTTGGACCTTTTGACTTTTGACAGTTCTATTGGCATCGGAAATGGAATTTTTCAAAAAACGCCCATCGGCATCTTAAAGTACATGAACGTAGAAATCTTTTAAGCCCTAGAACGTTTAAATCCATCAAAGCAATTTTTGTTTAGAGCTCTGTCCGTGTTGACGTGGAATGTCCCTTATATAAATATATTCTCAAAGGGCATGATGATGTATCTATTGTTATCACAAATGCGAATGGTGAGGTAACTGTTAATCATAATGAAATACATCATTATGAAGAAAATAGATATGTTGGTCCAGTTGAGGCAGTTTGGAGAATTCTAAGTAAACCTTTAGAGAAAAAGAGTCATAGCGTTAATCGCTTACCCATACATTTGCCAAATGAACAGAATTATTATTATTATTATTATTATTATTATTATTATTATTATTATTATTATTATTATTCCAGAAGAAAAAAATAAAAACGGCATTTCTTTCGATTTAAATACAAAACTTTTAGATTATTTTAAACTTAACCAACGAGATAGTAATGCGCAAAAGTATTATTATTCAGATATACTAGAGCATTATACATAAGTAACAAAATCTCTTGAATGGAAACAAAGAATTCGTAAAGTAAAAGTATAGGGAAGAATGTATTCAGTTCATCCACATCAATTGGAGTTATTTTATCGTAGATTATTGTTGCTTACAGTAAAAGGAACAACTTCTTTTAAAAGTTTGAGAACAGTTAATAGAGTTGTTCATGAATCTTTTACAACTGCTTGTTTGGCATTAGGACTTGTAGAAGATGATAGTGAGTGGATTAGGACAACCGAAGAAGCTGCATTATGGATGATGCCTCATTTACTTCGCCAATTATTCACAAGAATTTTAATTCAATGTCATCCTGTACATCCGGATAAACTATATATGGGAACAATTTAAGGGTCAAATGTCAAAAGATTATTAAAAAATAAACGACATTGAAGCTGAACAAAGGGCTTGTAGAAATATTAAAACAATGTTATTTAACGAAGGATATAATTTAACTGACTTTCAGGGGTTCTTAGATATATACAAGATAAAATTTTTACTGAACAAGTTAATGATATAAATATTGCAGAACATATTAACATAGGAGAAAAGAGTTATAATAAATTAAATGTAAAACAAAACTTGTAGTTGATTATGTACTTGATGCCCTAAAGGATTCTTCTTTCGATGGTTTTATAGCAATTGTTAAGAAGTAAAAGAATAAATGTTTGCAACATGGCATTTACAGGTATAGCTGCGACTCTTCTTCCTAATGGAAAAACTGTTCATAAAGTTTTAGGCTTCCCCGTTCCATTATACAGTGATTCATCTTTAAACATTAAAGTTCAATCTTTAGAAGGCCTCTTTTTAAAAAATATAGATGTTTTTATTTGTGATGAAGCACCAATGGCTCCAAAATATGCATTAGAAATTATGGATTATCTATGCCAACGAACCTTTTGGTGGTGAAATTGTAATTCTAGGCGGAGATTTTCGATAAACTTTACCAATTAAAGAACGGGGTACTAAATCAGAAATAGTAAATTTATCAATAAAAAATAGTATACTATAGAAATATTTCAAAAAATACACATTAACAGATAATATGATAGCTTTACCACAAGAAACGGAATTTGTAGATTTTTTACCTAAAGTTGTCAATGGTGAATTAAATGATGCAGATGATAATGTTATATTACCAGAACATATTATTCAAAAAGGAAATAGGTACACAAAATTTAAAATAAAATTTAATCCTTTAAAGATAACTTGTTTTTAATAACTATGTGTGTATCTTTAGAGTAATATTAGAAACTTTTCGGTGTAAAAACATTTCCATTTTTAATAGCAGAAAGAAAAGGGGCGTGCGTAGCGCGCAAAAATAGTGACTAGTTTGCAATTAACGCAGTAAATTTGGTCAATTTCGACTCTACTTTCAGTTGACAATTTGCAATTTCCTGGTTCGTGGTTTTCAATACATTTAACGCAGCGATAATTTCTATTGCAATATTTTGCCAGGTGCCCAAGTCGCTGACATTTAAAACATTGAATTGTTTTTTTTTCCTAAACTAACTTTAATTGAATTTCTCGAAAAAATTTTATGATTTTTAAATATTTCTACACTGAGAAAACTGGAGTATTAGACTAAACATCTGGAGGGACAAATCGTTCATATTTGAGAGTTAGCTATTGGATAACAATCTAAATGTTCAAATACACCATTGACAGATATTCGTGCCATTTCTCTTGGAGGGAAAATGAGTTTATAACAAAGGGACAAATTAACCATCTTAAGAAATCCCTTCTTTATCCGGCGCGAAATGAATAAATATGGCAACCTAATCCCTAAATTAAATACATAAAATGTCAGAAAAATAATTTCGCGCGCATCAGATCGTACACATTTTCTGCGCAACTTTTAACCCTCAGATATAATGGGAGAGAATATACAAGTATATTTCTATTATCAATTCAAAATTTATTTTAGAAGGACTATTTGACTCTCGTCATAAGCAAAGGAAACATACATTTTTTGAACCTCTGAATTTGACTCTCCAGTTTTCTCAGTGTATAAAATTCTTCATAACAATTTAATTATTTCTTAAAATTTTAATAAATTCTTTGAAACATTTCAGTTATTTTTATAAATAGTAAAATTTTCAATACAATTTTAATAAAATTCTTCTTCATAAAATTCAATTGCTTTTGAAATTTTCAATTAAAATTATTAAAGAAACTCCATTATGTATATTTCAAAAAAAATCAAAGAAATTCTTCAAAAGAATTTAATTAGGATTTTTAAAAATATTCATTAAATTTTTCGCGAGAATTTAGAAATATTTCTAAATAAAAAAATTCATTAAAGGAATTCTATTATTATCAAATTTTTTGATAAAATTCTTTGCAACAATTCGAAGATTTTCAATACATTCATTTTAAAATTGAAAATATTTGAAAACAAAAATATGTTACCGAAACATGTACAGACTTTATTATTATTAATTTATAAATATTATTTTTAACTGAAATGTTTTGACATTTTTTTTAAATAATAAAAATATTAGTTTATGAATATTTATGGGTTATTATTATATTATTAATTTTGTTAATATTATTATTAAACAATTTATTTATTTGATGTAGTGTATTAGTTTCAATAAATGCTTTATAGAATCACCAAAACCAATAACTCAACAAGTCACTGAAAATAAAGCGTCTGTGTTCAGTTTTTTAGCATTGTTGAGCCATTTTATAACCCAACAATGCCTTTTCTAGTAACAAATTTTTATTAACTAAATAATGTTATATGCATTAAAAAATATTACATAAAAAAATGTTCTTAATATATTACAATTTTAACAAAAAAAATCTTGAGGGGGACATATTCTCATCCGACTACGACTACGACTTTAAGGATTACATTCTCATCACATATTTTGTTTGCTGATGATTCCAAGATTTAGCGGACTTAAATGTAAATTTTTTGTCTTGCTGATGAAAAATGTAAAATTATATTTTTAATTACTAACTGTCTTCGCAGAAACATGATTTGCTGAATAAGCTACAATATTTTTAAAATACTAGTATCAAGTTCTTTGTGTACGTGATTTGTAAATAACAATTATTTGATTAAACTGTTGCTGAAATTGCTAAAATCATACAATATCTTCATGCTTTTTTGCACACCTTAAATATTTGCAAAATTGAAAAATAACCTTAGTTTTTAGGTACTTTATATACAGAACTTAATGAACTAATAAGTATTTATTTCTTTATTACTTTTATTCATTAAAAACAAAAAATTACCCGAAAAGGATAAACATGAAAAGAAATTAAAAAGAATAATATTAAATTAAGCTATAATAAAACTCGTAATTTATTGTTCTAAAATCTAAAAGTGCATTAAATATCTTAAATTAAACTATTTTAAGTAACCTAAAGGTGTTGATGCAAAAAAATAACAAAAATTTAAAATTTCAAAAAACGTTTAAAAGTGTTTTTTGTGTTGTTGCGAACTACAGATTTTTATAAAAGTTTTAACATTTCAGAAAATCAATGAAATTTTTTTAATGCAGATGAGCTGGACTGACCCAAAAACTTGAAAAAAAACGAAATTTGACTTGGTATGAAAAAATGTTATAGAGGAAAGTTGTTTGTATTTTGCTAATCTAAAATATTATAAAGTTAAAAATTTGAAAATTTAAAAAAATTTAGTTTTAAAAATTTTGAAACTATTGTAGTTTTTTTTAGTTTTAACGAAAATATCTGGCTAACGAACTCGATCTGTATTTTAACACTAACCTTGTACATGCAAAGTTGCAAGTTGATACAATAAGTTTTTCAAAAGTTATTATAGGGACACTATTGTATCTACAGACAGATACGAAGACAGACATACAGACAGACACTTTTTCTAGACCATGTTTTTCGGACTCAGGGTACCCCAAAACGTTGAGATTTCATGAAATTATCGAAAGTCAATTTTCGACCAAAACTAATACTTTCTCATGTGATGAGAATGTAAAAAAGTCTCTGGTAACAAGCTCCCATAGGCAATAGTTTGGAGATAATTGAGTCGGAATATGGGTTTTTTCTTAAAAAAATGATAAAAAAAATATATATATATAGTGGTTTTTCCGGAAATGACTAGTTTTTGGATAATGTGTGTGTTTTTGAGTACAGTGAGGTGAGAATATGTATAGGATATTTTTAGGAGTATTTTTTTAATATTTAAGAGCCTATAACTTCGAAATTTATTATTTTTATTATTTTTATTTTTTTTTTTTTTTATTATTTTTTTTTTATTTTTGAGTATTTTTTTAATATTTAAGAGCCTATAACTTCGAAATTTGACTTACTATGAAAAAATGTTGTTGAGAAAAGTTGTTTGTATTTTCCTAATCTAATTGTAATAAACAAATTAAATTGTCAAACAATAATTTAGTTTAAAGGAATGTTACACGGGAAAAATCTCGAAACCTTCAAACTTGTTTCGTAGTGGATCCCCTCCTTCCTACATATTGTTTAAGCAGTGAGGTGAGAATCTCTACTTTTCACTCGTGGAATTTTAGGAGATTAGAATGAGGTGTTAAATGAAGTTAAGATAATTATAAACAATTACAATTTATTATTTGTTCCTCTAAAACCCTAATACATATTTATTTATCCCTTTTTTTATTCTCTTTTATATCTTTAATTTATAACTATAATATATTCTTGTTAATGTGTGTGTAATTCTAACACAATCTTTATTCTCCTCAAATGTATAATATTTGTGTGTGTGAAGTATTATTTAAGTGTATGTATACAATTGACTCACCTATTCGTTATTCGATATTATTCCTTTAAACTTCTTATAATCCTTTTTTATAATATTTATTTTAGTTCAACTTCTTATAGCACAATTTCTCATTTAGAACTTTTATTATTTTTCACTTTTTATACTTAATTATTAATTATCAGTAATACGTATGATAACTTCTTTATATTCAAAATAATGGCCAAACTGACCCACGACTTACTATCGCGAAGACTCACGGGCAAATGTCCAGATTTCCCTGTGTTCATCGATTTTATTAATCGACATTACAGTGTTGAAATTATTCTTTAGTTTATTGCACCTGCTCGTTGCCAGGCGCTTTTCTGCAAGCTTGCAGTTTTTGACAGTGGTGTGATCTTGGTTCATTAACCTGGACACATCACTTCTTAGATTTCACAATGCATTAGTATTTTAAGTATCATTCTTTTAAATTAAGTTCATTCACTTTTCAAAGCAAATTTATAAATGTGTGAAATGTAATAAACAGCTATAAATGAGAATTATATTTTATGTATTTAACTTCTATTTTAATTCTTGTAACCAATATTATAACGAATAGATGAATTATGTTTGTTTTATTATTATTTTTAATATAGGTATTTGTATTTTGTTCATACTTTCTTATAAACATTATAATTGTATTTTGATATCACAAAGGGATAAATTGTGACGAAGTCGGTTCGTCACACTAATATAAAGTAATATAAAGTAAAAAATATTGAAATTTGAAAAATGGAATTTTCAAAATTTTGAAAGTACTGTAGTTTTTGTAGTTTTTGACGAAAATGTCTGGCTAATGAACTCGATCTGTATTTTAACACTATCTTTGTGCATGCAAAGTTGTAAGTTGACACAATAAGTTTTTCAAAAGTTATCATAGGGACACTATGTCACTATGACACTCTGTCTACAGACAGACACGAAGACAGACATACAGACAGACACTTTTTATAGACCATGTTTTTCGGACTCAGGGTACCCCAAAACGTCGAGATTTCATGAAATACAATTAAAAATACCAAATATTATTAATTTATTTAAACAAATGTAAAAACTAGAGGGGGTCAAAGTTTAAATTTTTGGTCTTACATGGAATGTTTGAAAAATTTGTAGTTTCTTTAAAACAAAACAAAAAAAATTTCTAATGTTGTAAACAAATTTAAAAAAAAAATTTTAACCTTGAAAAATTCAATTAAAAAACAAAATTTCATTTTTTTATTAAATGGACATTTTTTATTTTTTTTAACCCCTTAACTGTTTGAGGAAAATACAACATGATTGTCCCAAAATGCCCAGCGGAATCTGATACTTTTTCAAATAGTATAGTATATTTAAATTATAACTAATTATTCAACTAATAAATTAATTTTTTCGATTTTTGGAAGACGTATATAAAAGGTAAAAGAAAAACACTCTTTTACTTTTTTATAAAATAGACAACGTTTCAGTGGTCAGGTTTGCCACCAACATCAGGTCACTTTAATAGAAAAAATTTTCTTTATAAAAATTAATACAACAAAATTTAAAAAAAAAATTAAATTTAAACAAAAAATAAAAAACAATTTTTACCTAGTTAAAGTCAACAAAATAAACATCACGTCAATAAATTAAAAACATAAATAAACGCAATACAACAAAAAAATAAAATATTTAAATTTACAAATCACAAACATATTAGACCGAGTGATTAGTCAAACTGAATGAGCAGGTGACAATTTTCGCGTTATATACAGTCGATGGGGTCAATGACCCGCAATCGAAATATTATGAATTATAACCATTATTTCAATTTATTAAGCAAAGGAAAATAGGAATTACTAAGAAACTGTATATCTTCCTTCTTGTTAATAGTAAAATTATTGCATTTAATATAAATCATCTCAGAAATTAATCGTTTTTTATAAGAAGTTTCATAATCTAAAATTTCTGCATCGTCAAAATTAAAAGAATGATTATATTCAGTTTGATGTTCGTTCACAACGGATTCGAGGTTTTTGTTTTTATGCTCGCTAATTTCTTAAAATATTGATATAAAGAAAAATATCTATCAATTTATATACAAATTATATTTATTTTGAGTGATAGTGAACACGACCAACGGGTGGGTCGGAAACAGTTATGGCCATACTTTTTTACGACCCACCCGTGGGTCGGAAACAGGCAACGAGTAAAAAAAAGTTTTTCATAAAGGTGAGGTTTTTTCCTAAAAAAAATGTGTAGGTCAAAACGTGGGACGAAAACTTTTAACTGGTCAAAATAAACATTTACTTCTGCAGTTCACCGCCCCTGCGCGTTGTTGGGCTGTATATTGTTTATAACAATTGAAATAATTTATTTTATGCTTTATTAATTATCTGGTGGTCATATTGGATAAATTTGAATTGATTTAGATCATGTGCAGCAACGGAATAAGAAAATAAACGTCATTTTCTAAAAAAGTGTATTAATTTGTTAACTTTAATTTTTAAAAAAATTATAAACAATTAAAATCCCCAAAATCGGCCAAGAGGGATGTCTTAAGAATTTATTCCCCTTTAATTTAAAACAAAGAACACTCAAATCGGTTAAAAATTGTAAGCTGTAGATATTTTTTAATATTAAATTGTAAAAAAAATTCCACTGTGGGATGGTGCACTGAAGAAGTAAATGCCTAATTTGACCAGTTAAAGTTCTTGTCTCATGTTTTGACATGGGAAAAAAAATGTTACATTTTTTTAGGAAAAAACCTCACATTTATAAAAAAATAAAAAATGTCCATTGAATAAAAAATGAAATTTATTTTTTAATTGAATTTTTCAAGGTCAAAAATTTTTTTTTTAAAACCATTAAAAAGTGCTGGAAAACAGCAGAAAAACCAAAAATAGAAAATATCTATTCGTTTTGTTTAAAGAAACTACAAATTTTTCAAATATTCCATGTAAGTTATTGACCCGGATCACTTGACGTGGAATGCCGCATATACTAACATTATTTATGAATTCGCTATTGGTCACGATTAAATTAAAAATTAAGTAAAAATCATTAAATAATAATTTTATTTATTAATAATTGAACTTATTATAAAAATTAGTTAAAAATGATCTCAAATATGCTATGAGCAGTTTTTCCAGGGTTTTGGGAGAGGGAAGAATTCTGTAAGTAAGGGTCAAGCAGTATTTAATAAGGTTCTAGGAACACCTGCTTTCCCCCTTTTACCATCTAAATTTTTCGCTAACCAGGGGTTTGCAGGAGGTAATCAGAGTTAACTTGCAATGCAAATAGACTCTGTTTTCATCCAATTACATCTTTAAAAACCATCAGTTTTAAGGATGTAAGCAGGTCTAAAAGTTCGACTCGGGAAAGTTTAAAAATTAAAAAAAACACCTTTTTTAGTCTCCCAATGCTTTGCCGATAGTTCAAAAATAAAAAAATTGAAAGGTTTTGTTGTTTTATTTTAGTTGATTTAATGGAAAATCAATGTTTGTTGTCATTATTCTTTAACCATGCGATTCGCTTATTAACAATACTTTGCCCATTGTTTGAAAATATAATAAAAATTATTTTTTTTACTCCCAATGGTTTGCCATAATTTGCCCATAGTTTGTAAATTAAAAAAATTGAAAGGTTTTGTGATTATATCAGTTGATTTAATGAAAATTTAATTTTTGTTGTCGTCATTCTTTAACAATGTGATTCGCTCAATAGCCACTTAAGTCTTATGATTTTAGTCATATCTTAAGTCTTCAACTTTAAGGTATTTGTCGCGTAAATTCGTTTTCGACAGTTTTTTTTAAATTTCACATAATTATTCTTTGGATATTTATCTACAAAATAAGGCCTATTAAAATAAAATTGATTGTCTGTAAGTCTCAAAAAATGAAATTAAAGTTTCGATTTTTAACATGTATGGTATAGGAAAACCATATGAAAACCACAGATTTTTAATTTTTGCACTTATACTAATCGACAGATTTTTTAGAAAAACTAAAGTTTTATTTATTGAACCAAAATGAACTTTTATAAAAAAAATAAAAATTTTTCACCGTTTTGTTTAAAAGATATTTAACATCAAACTTGAAAATTTATTTTAACATTTATTGTAAATGACAGGTGAATTCGTAAACCTGGCAATAGCGCTTGTTAAATACTACAGCTCGTCTGCTACTTTTGGCGCGAAATTTTAAAGACGGTCATACGCCAAACTTGCGACGTTGCCAGGATCGTTTTTCATGCGAGAGGTTATGAATTTACATTGAGAACATCTGTGTGTCAAACTGTACGTCCGCAAAAGTTTTTCGGAAACTCGCATTCATAATCGTTTCATAAGTACAGTCAACGGATACAAACTTTTGAGAGTGACCAGTCGCGCGACAAATACCTTAAGTCTTAATTCTTAAATCTAATTACCGGAAGCAAAATTCTTCACTATCTTCAAAGTCTTCCTAAATTTCACCGATATTATCAAAATTTAAAATAATTTTCTCAAGAGTATTTAAAAAAAAATTGCGTAATTTTAACCGACACAACCACATATTCAAGAAAATATTTTTCTCTTCTTTCACATTAGATATACCGTACTTGTATAATGTCAGAAAGCAACTTTAGCGTCAAAGGAGAAGGATCATCTAATAATTTCCCTAACATCTTGACCTTAATGTGTCTGAAAAGCTTTGCAAACAACCCAATTATGTTGAACGTCAAGAGACGTTTCACTTAGTCTTCAAGTCTTCGAAACAATTTTAAATTTATTCTGATTTTTATCATATCACTTTATTTTTTTCCCCTCAAACAAAATACCACTTTCCTTTATTTGTAAAACAAATATACAATTTTTTCATATATTCCTTTTCATAAATTTTAATTGAAAATTTTTCAATTAAAAATTTTCCAAATGAAAATTATTTCAAAAAAAAAATGAAAAAAGAAAGTTGGTATGAGGAAAAAATTTTTCATCATTTTGAAAGAGAATTTGTTAATTTTCTTTTCAAGAACAATGTAAAGTTTTTACGATAAAAAAACATTATTTTGTTTATAATTTCATGGAGTTAATTTAACTGTAAACATTAAGATAATTATTTAATTAGGTCAAGTTTATTCGTCTCGAATGATATGAAACTTTTTTCATTTAGTATACCATTAGTATTTCGATAAATAATTCACTAAATGGAAACAAACTGAGTAGTAGAATGGGCAAAAACGACGCGCAAACAGGAGAAAACTAGAAAAGTTAAATCTATGATACTCGTGTACATTTATTCTCCTGAGAGTGTAAATAATAAAGGAATAATTAAAACGAGCCGGCACACAAGGCAAACGTTTATTTTACTGTTATATATATATATATATATATATATATATATATTTCAAGAAAAATACATCCTATTTTTAAAAAACATTTTCTTTTCGAATCTTTTGTAATATTTTTCTAAATTTTCTGCTATGAATTTCGATTTGAACAAATTTTAGTTCGGAACGATAAATAATTTTTGGTAAAATAAGTTACTAGTTGGAAATGATAAGAAATGTAATAAAATAAAATTTTTTGTAGAATTGATTAATTTTTTATTAACGTTCAAGTGTAATTGAAAAATCGTTAATTTTTTTTTTATTTTTCGGTACTATTTTTGAGAACAGATAGGAGAAAGCAGAGGAGCTAAAGGAAATAGGAGAGAAAAAAAGGAGAGAGTGAGAGTAGATAGAATGTCTTTTTTTATATAAAAGAGAGCATGAGAGAAAGAGATAGAATCCCGCGGAGCGCATTTCACGTTCGGATGCTGTCGTTGAACTTCGTGAAGTCTCGGCGGTCGATAGAGCAAACACGACCGCGCCCCAACCCCCCAGGGGCCTAGAGCACGCACGAGAGGGAGTGAAAACCACCCTCGTGCCGCCGCCGGAATATCATAATTATTACAGGCGTTACACTATCAAGAGACTCCTGTAGAGAAACTCTCGCAAAAGTTACAAGCCTGTACTGCGCCTAATACAAAAGAGAGAGAGGGAGAGAGGGGCACACATCTTTTTTGTTACTGCGCGAGTGATAAACTAACCCACATGAACTCATCATTCATAATACAACTTTTATTACGAAACTTCCGAAATACTGTTTACTATTGTAGACTTTATTATTTTTTTGTACAAACGACTAAGAAGTATCTTGCAAACAATTTTTTTCCTTATTATTATTTTTAGTGAAGAAAAAAATATTTTCCTTACTAGTCATGATAGAGAACTTAATTTAAAAATTGTTTTCAGTATCTCTGGGTAAAAAGATTCCAATTAAAATTTCTTTTAACGCTAGGATCGTAAAAAAATTCTCGTCACTCGGATGTTTTGCATTGCTATATTTCGGAGACAACTTCTAGGGGGCGAGGATATTTAATGACACACCCCTGGAAGGGTGGAGTTTCGAACTTTAGAGGCGGGAAGTTGTAGTATCAATTGAGGATCGAATTTCTGTCTTGTATATTTGCTGACGTAATCAAAACTTTAATATTAATTAACAATTCGTTGCTCGAAAAAACTTCTAGTAGACTAGAAAGGGAGTGCTAAGTAATTTAATAGATTATTTTAATTTTTTTTATAGAACGTCTATTGTGGGCGGAGATTTTAGTAGGTAACACCAAATAGGCGGAGAAGTTTAACGATACGTCTTCTTCTCCTTTGACTGCAAAAATCCATAAAAGATCATTTCTATATTCAATAAAACGCTAATTGTGGGCGTAGACTTTGATAGCCAACTCCTTTAGGGCGGGGAAATTTAAAGCCACGTCTACTTCTTTAAACCACTCTACATATTCTTAATAACTTGATTATAGTGAAGGAACACAAACGAAAACATTCGGACAAATAGTTTTTAAAAATTAGTTTACTCCAAAGTTTCGAAATCTAACCGACTTCCTCTTCAGGGAGTCTATAAAAATATAAAATAATATATCAAAAATACCAAAAGAATATTTTTAACATTCGTCAATCATTATAAGTAAATAACTTGATTAGTTAGTAAGTAATCCACCCACCTTCCTACCAGTGGGCAGAGACTTAAGTAGGCAATTCTTAAAAGGCGGAGAAGTTCAACAGTCTTCAACAGTCATTTTTTCACATCTCCTACGAATATAATTGATAAACGCCCATATGGGGCGGAGCTTTAAAGCGACAATCCCTCAGAGGCGGCATATTTAGGGACACGCCTCTTTTTCTTACTAATGAAGTAACTTCTACACTCTTCTGAGACATATATTCATGCCACGCCTGCTGCTTCAACTGATAAAGAAACTGATACACCCACCAATCGACTTGTGGGCAGAGATGTTTTTTAGGAAACTTCAGATAGGTGAAGAAATTTAACGAAACACTTTTTGCTTTCTCCACAAGCTAATAATTGTCAAACTTATAAGGGTTGGAGCTGGAAATAAAAAATTCGTTAGATGCGGTAAATATAATGACACGCCACTTTTTCTAGCTTATAAAGTAATTGTCACAACCCTATGGGCGGAGATTGAAGGAAGAAATTCCTTAAATGCGGTGAATATAATGACACGCCTCTTTTTCTAACCAATAAAGTTATTGACACACCTCTAGGGGCAAAGGTTTATATTAGAAATCGTTTAAAGGCAGTATCTATAATGATACACCTCTTTTTCTAACCAATAATATAATTATTGTCACCTTCTTAGGGGCGGAGAGTGACACGCCCCTTATTCTAACCAAAAAAACAATTGCCACGCCCTTAGAGGTGGAGATTTATAATGGAAATATTTTAATGTTGGTAAATATAATGACACACTCCTTTTTGCGGTGTGCCCGAATTGCGTGCGAAAATCCAGGTATGATCCATTTTTGATCGAATTGCGTCCCAGGGGCTACGGGGGGTCGATCGAATTGCGTCCCAAGGGCTGGTAGGTAAATGTTGAATTGCGTCCCAATGATTTCAGGTATAAGTGAAATTGCGTCCCAGGCAAAACCGAAAATAACCCCCCCCCCACATTTTTCTTCGCACTCTATCCAGGCTTAGGACTGGCAGCATTGCTGGCGTGTTTAAAGATGTGAGTTGGCATTAACTTTTATATGAGAAATTAATAAATGAATAAAACAAAGTGTCTTGTCAGTTAAGTTAGAAAAGATAAGCAGCAAAAAGTGCCTTGTCGGTTAAGTTAGAAAAGAAAAGCAGCAAAAAGTGCCTTGTCGGATAAGTAAGGAATAGATACAATGAGGTGCAAAGTACAAACAATGATAACACTTATTTACTGATGGGCAAAAATTTTTTAGATACTTGTTCAACATAATTTGATGGCGTAATTAAATTATTATGCAAAATGCTTAGATTTCGGAAAGAGGAAAATATGGGGGGATCTACTTGTCAGTGGTTCTCAGCTCATAGGCAAATGTCGACCGGCACGCAATTCGATCGACCCCCCGTAGCCCCTGGGACGCAATTCCACTTATACCTGAAATCATTGGGACGCAATTCAACATTTACCTACCAGCCCTTGGGACGCAATTCGACCGTCCGCAAGCAATTCGGGTTCAGCCCCTTTTTGTAACCAATAAAGTAATTGTCACACCCCTATGGGCGGGGATTTAAGAAATAAATCCTTTAAAGACGGTAAATGGTGGGGGTCAATATTCCCAAAATTTTTTTCCCAAAAAAATTATTCCCAAAAAATGTTTTTCCAAAAAAAATTTTTCCCAAAAAAAAATTTTCCCAAGCAAATCATTTTTCCCAACATTTTATTTTCCAAAAAAAATAATCCAACATATAAAAATAATCCAACCAATCCGTTCAAACTAGAATTTATTAAAAAAAAAATTTAAACTAGAATTTACTCAAACTATTATTTTTTCAAATTACAATTTATTCAAATTATTATATTATCAAACAAAAATTTATTGTACCTATTATTTTTTCGAAATAGAATTTACTCAAATTATTGTTTTTTTCGAAATAGAATTTATTGAAATTAGAATTTTTTCAAAATACTATTCAAACTATTATTTTTCTAAACTAAAATTTGTTTAAAATAGAATTTACTCAAACTTTAATTTTTCAAACCACAATTTATTCAAACTATTGTTTTATCGAAATAAAATTTATTGGAATTATTATTAGTTCGAACTAGAATTTATTCAAATATTTTTTCAAACTAGAATTTACTCAAACTATAATTTTTCAAACCACAATTTATTCAAACTATTGTTTTATCGAAATAAAATTTATTGGAACTATTATTAGTTCGAACTAGAATTTATTCAAATATTTTTTCAAACTAGAATTTACTGAAACTATTATTTTTTCAAACTTGTTACGTATTAACAATCACTTGGACATTACGTTCGAATGTGATTATTTACTACTAATTTGGCAATAAATATACATTTTGGAAGAAATATAACATTGGGAAAATTTTTTGGGAAAATTATCTTTTGGAAAATCCAGCATTAGGAAAAAAATATTTTGGGATAAACTGTTTTGGGAAAAGTTTTTTTTGGGAAACGGATTTTGGGAAAATTTTCCACCAATCCGGTGAATATAATAACACGCCCCATTTTCTAATCAACAATGTGATTGTCAGAACCCTAGGGGAGAAAATTTATCATGGAAATTTTTTAAAGGTGGTAATTATAATCGCCCCTTCTTCTAAAAAAGAAAGAAATTGCCACACCCCTAGAGGTGGAGATTTATAAAGGAAATTGTTTAAAGTCGGTAATTATAATGACACTAAAAAAAGAGGCGTGTCATTATAATTTCCGACTTTAAACAATTTCCTTTATAAATCTCCACTTCTAGGGGTGTGGTAATTTCTTTCTTTTTTAGAAGAAGGGGCGAGTCATTCTAATTACCACCTTTAAAAAATTTTCATTATAAATTTTCTCCCCTAGGGTTCTGACAATCACATTGTTGATTAGGAAAAGGGGCTTGTTATTATATTCACCGCCTTTAAAGAATTTAATTCTTAAATCCCCGCCCATAGGGGTGTGACAATTACTTTATTGGTTACAAAAAGGAGTGTGTCGTTCTATTTACCGCTAATAAAATATTTCCATTATAAATCTCCACCTCTAAGGGCGTGGCAATTGTTTTTTTTTGGTTAGAATAAGGGGCGTGTCATAATATTTACCGCCTTTAACAGATTTCCATTCTATTTTTCGCTATACGCGAAAAAATACTTGAATTCCGGTAATTTATACAGTAATTCACCTAAAAATTAATTTTCATGAGGGAAGTAAACGAAAATAACAATAAAAAATTATCAAAAGACCAGGTAATCAATATTGTAATATTAACGGGCAAATTTTTTAGTTGGCAACACCTTTTGGGTGGAGATACATCAATCCACGCCACTAGTGGGTTTTGTGAACTCAAAAAATTTAGAGAATAGGGGAGACTGGGGTAAACCCGCTCACAGGGTAAATCTACTCACTAGCGATTTGACGCTATGAACTCAACTTAAGATGGAGATATTGGTACGGTGAATAGTACTTAACATTCAACTTATATTAACGAACTTTCGTTTAGTTTCATGAATTCAACATAGAATCAGAGGCAATCAAATGTTTTTAGACGTGTCAGAAAAAAACGTTTTTTGGACTTTTAAGTTTTTCGATCATTATTTTTGAGTCTTAATTTATTTGGCAAATTTTTTTTGTTGCTATTGGATGTCCTTCTTCGAAGTACATAATTATATAGTTTTGTCTTATTTAAAAAAGATTTAATTAAATTTATTCTGAAATGTGAGGAATACACTCAGGGTAAAGCTGCTCACTTAGGTTTGAATTTAAAATATAGAATTAAATAATTTCACGTATTATATTTTAACAATAACAAAATTTATGACTTGTTAAAACCAAAATTGTAACTACATTTCACTTTCTCTTAATAAAATATAACATTATTTAAATTCAAAGTTGCAATTTATTTATTATTTATTAAACCAATTTGTTGTTTATAGAATTGTTTATAGAACTCATAGTTTATTAATAATAAATCATACTTAAGACGGGAATAAGACGAATTTTAATATTTAAAAAATAAAACTGTTCTGTCTTAACCCCTTAACTGTTTGAGGAAAATACAACATGATTGTCCTAAAATGCGCCCAGCGGAATCTGATACTTTTTCAAATAGTATAGTATATTTAAATTATAACTAATTATTCAATTATTTTCTAAAATTTCATTAATGACCCTTATAATTTCTTATAATATTGATATAAAGAAAAATATCTATCAATTTATATACAAATTAAATTTATTTTGAGTGATAGTGAACACGACCCACGGGTGGGTCGGAAACAGTTATGGCCATACTTTTTCACGACCCACCCGTGGGTCGGAAACAAGCAACGGGTTAAGAAGATAAAGTGAGCGGATTAAATTAAAAACTCTTTTTTATTTTTTTAGTAGAAATCATAAGCTTTTAAATGATATAAATTAACTTGGATTTAGAAAATAATTTCCTAGATTTTTACCGATCTGAAAAAAATGAGCGGGTTTACCCCAGTCTCCCCTACTTAAAGGACAGGATTAGTGAGTGGCCTACAACTAATGAAAAGAGCTTTTTAATATGTAATTCCTTGTTGTCAAACAGATTGAAAGCCACCAATTTTTTTAGACATGTCATACAGGGTGGAGTTATTTTGCTAACAACGTCATATAGGCGGAGTCATTTATTGCCACGCCCTTAGAAAGTATTAGCTGATTAGCCCATTGTTCACGTCTTTAAAGGCAAAAATTTTTTCATACAACCTCTTAAAGGCAGAGTTATTAATTTCCACGCCCATCCAGAGCATGTTTTTTATTACTTACCCTACTTTTTTCACATTTCCACAACAATAAGAAAATATTATTTTTAAATGAAGTCTTAAATATATATTTTTCTACGCAATGGAAAAAATCATTTTATGACATTTTTTTGTAGTGTAGTTGAAATATTAAATTTCAGAATGTATATGGAAGTGACATTAAAAAATTCTGGAAAAAATTGCACTTTTATTGTAGGAAATAAAAAAAAGAGAGAATAATCTCCGAGACAATTCATATCTCGTTTCGAGTTTATTGCTCATGTGAGTAACCACTTTTGAAACAATGTTCAGTATCTTCTTAACTGCTTGAAGAAGCAGTGCTCCTTTACTGAGATAGAAACAATGAGATTCATATTCCTATTATACTTGACGAGAATTTCTTGAACGAAAGTTTTCGCTATCTGGGTGTAAATTGGTTTTTGGTAGTGTATATATGCAATTCCATGAAATAAATAAGGTTAGTTTGAAATAAAATTTTATGTTAAATAAAATATGAATACAGGAAACTGGAAGTTTTGTAGTTAATTAAGGGGTTTGGTGCATTCAGCGTCATGTGAAAATGAACATTTAAATAATTTTTTTATAATATACTGTGCTTCATTTTTAGTTGACTTTCATTTTCACTTTCACTTACACATTGATAGATTTGTATTTTTTATTTAATTTTCACAAATAAATTTTCATTTTTAGTTTCACTTTGATAGAGAGTGAAAATAAAAATTTATCAAAGTTAAAATAAACAGGAAACTAAATATCTTATAAGGTGTCATTCACAAACTTTCAAAGTGAAAGTGAAAATGTTAGTAAAACCTGAAGTGAAATAATATAATCGACTCTATAATTATACATTACTGTCCCTAAACCCTAAAATGTGTAATTAATTTAAAAAATTTAATTCCTCAGTGTAATATTTAAAAAAAACCCTTGAGACTTTTTTGGAACGATAAAATGTGACCTTCGCACAAATGACAGATGTGTTATGCATTTTAGAAGATATTTGATATCTTTGGTAGGAGGGAATGTGCTCGATCCATATTGACGCCCTATAGGGTTATAACGGTAACTAAAAAGAAAGGAGTCGGGGAAGAAGTTAAAGATTAAAATTCCAAGCGATTGGTGCTTGGCAATCGTTGTACTTATACTTTATTAGAACCCTTCAGTAATCTCCGGCTACTCCACAGCATCTTTTGAAAGATGGTCCCAGCTGTCAAATGTCGGTAATACTGATCCGAATATCGAAGAGGGTCCATTATAACCCAGTCGATTAAGGGGTATGCGTGTACTGTCTACGGAATTTTCACCCAGTGATATTGGAGAATTAAAAATACCAAACCAAATATCCACTCGAGACTTAAAAATAATTAAAAATCTCTACTTATTTCACAATGTATTGATAATAATCTCGTTTGAACCAAAAAAAATTATATCCACAATTTTTAGTAAACATAAAAACAGAATATTGATTAGAATTAAAAATATTTTTGCCGATCAGAGATTTTCTTCTTTCGTTGTAAATTTAGCTATAGAAGCAAATGGAATTGCCTCTTAAATTTCTAGCCAGACTGAGAATTCGATCTCCTTTCTCGTCCTATACTAGGTAGCCAAGTACTTGAGACCGTGGAGCTTGAGTACTTTGAGCAGAGCCTACCCCGGATTAGTTTCGCCGACCTCCGTTAACATCAAGAGCAGTTGCACTGAACAAAGATAGCTGGCACTGTTCTTACTTCAAGGATTTCACATTCGTTACTCGGGGATTTTTTGACGACATCAAGCGACTTAACTGCTTATGAAACAAAAGTACCTTTAAACAAGTAAATCTTTTTCACTGCAAATAAATTTGCTAATTCGAAGAAAATCCGTATTAATCTAATAGGCCAAACTTAATGATATGATAATTATTTTTACTATTATTATTATAATTACTACCAGTATTAATATTATTACTGCACTATTTCAATTACTATTATTTTTAATCACAATTAGTAAGTATTGTGTCTCCTCACACTATCCTGATCGTGCCCTCAATGCCATACTTTTCATGCAGTTAGAACAAAAAATTATGTTCGCAACATGGGCGCAAAGGTGATTACGAATTTGGCGAGATCACCTATTTTGCGCCCTTGATACGATAATAATTATTTTACCTTTTGGAAAAGAGTTTAATTAGCTGAAAAAGTAAAGGAATTACTTTTGAAGGCGCAGTTTTGAAAGTAAACGCCCAAAGAAGGGGTGGAGACTAATTAGGATACTCCTGCTTTATGGGCGTAATTCTACTTGCTCACAACTATACCAAAGAGTGAAACGGTTGAGTTATTTTTGTAGGCGGAGATTAAGTATGATACTCCTCCTCTAAGGGCGTAATAATACCTGCAGAAAACTATATAATCAAATAAAATAGAAGAGTTTCTTTTGTAGGCGAAGTAGTAAAAGTTAATGCCCAAGAAGGGTCGGAAACTAATTATAATACTCCTCCTTTAAGGGTGTAACACTACCTGCTAATAAGAACAATAGCAACACGGAGAAAAATGATTAATGCAGTCAGTGTAGTACTCCTTTATAGAATAATATGTGACAGGTACACACTATAGTATTAGAAGTTTCATAGCTGAACACTTTGGGACTCAACACAAGTTATCCCATTCATCAGCTTAAACAAGACTGTTTAAATAGCAGTGGCGTAGGAACCGGAGGGGCAAGGGGGGCAGTTGCCCCCCCAGTTATATACAATATATATATATATATATATATATATATATATATATATATATATTATATAATATATATATATATATATATATATATATATATATATTATATTATATACAATATATACTATAACAATGTAATATACATTGTTAAATATATCTATATATATAGTTTGCCCCCGGGAAAATAATTTCGTTCCTACGCGGCTGTTAAATAGTCTAAGAGGGAATTAGAGTATAAAAAATTGGAATGAGAAATGACTTTCTCATTTAATTATTAAAAGAACGTGGCAGTGTACAAAACACAAGTCAATAATAGAAGCGAATATTGAACAACTAGTACTCAGTCTAATTCTTTCGATAAATGAACGCAGTACACATAAAGTATAGATACCTACTCGAAAACTACAAGTTATTCTCTCTCTCTCACACTAATGGTCGTTCACTTATCTTACCGTTTCACTTACTCTTACTACTCTCAACTATTATGCAGTGCAGTTAAGTTCATTAAATTATTAAATATTGCTTTGAGAATAATTAATTATACATTTCATTCAAGGTCAATTCACTATTTTGTACACGGAAAAAAAAGAATAATCAAATTTACCATGAGGAGTGTCAAACTTGAAAAAGGTTAAGAAAAAATTTATGTTTTTTATTTATTCATTATTAAATTCTAATAACCGTATAAAATTTAAACTAGTTGACAATATTATTTATTCAATATTATGAATATTGTTGACATCCATATTTACATTAATTACAAAGTAAAATTCACGCATAATCTAATTTATTTTATTGGTAAGGGATGTTTCTTAAACAGGAAATTCCCCCATCGATTGCGTAGCCGAGAGGCTTAATGTAAAAGCATGCGATTTATAATTATGCGTAGGAAAATTAGCTTGTCAAAATATAATAAATGAGGTATCATTGGAAAGGTTATTAAATTACCTTTCGATCCATAGGTCACAGAATAAAATTCAACAAAAATTGAGAAAAATACATTCGATTAAAGATGAAATTTCATGACAATTTTGATGATTTTTAGACATTTGAGTAACTTCTACTATTTTCTTCTACATCAAACAGGAAAGAATGTTCAGGTTTTAATTTTTTTATTGATAGACTATATCATTACTCAAATTTTGAGCCCTTGTGGACCTCGATTGGATTAAAAATGACAATTCTACACTAAATTTAGTGAACAAAGCTACATTCTTCATTTTTAGTATCCCATAAACATTTGCAGCAAAAATTGAAGTAATAAAATTTAGTTAGGCTCTAAAATTACTAAAATCACTAATCAAGGATTTCTGAAATCGTAGATTTCGAATCCAATGTTAGTTTTCTAAATTTCAAAATGGCAGATCCAATATGGCGGACAAGTTTTTAACAATCGATTAAATTCGTTTTAAATTCGTTACTCGGGGGTTTTCGGGGTCGCTGATTACGAATCCGATGTCGGATTTCGAAAATTGAAAATGATGGATTCATAATGGTGAACGAGTTTTTTAAAATCCATCGAATTCGCACCTATTGGATCCGCCATTTTTAATTTTTGAAATCTGACATCAGATTCGTAATCAGCGACCCCGAAAACCCCCGAATAACGAAATTAAGACGAATTTAATCGATTTTTAAAACGTTGTACGCCATATTGGATCCGCCATTTTGAAATTTAGAAAACTAACATTGGATTCGAAATCTACGATTTCAGAAATCCTTGATTAGTGATTTTAGTAATTTTAGAGCCTAACTAAATTTTATTACTTCAATTTTTGCTGCAAATGTTTAAGGGATACTAAAAATGAAGAATGTAGCTTTGTTCACTAAATTTAGTGTAGAATTGTCATTTTTAATCCAATCGAGGTCCACAAGGGCTCAAAATTTGAGTAATGATATAGTCTATCAATAAAAAAATTAAAACCTGAACATTCTTTCCTGTTTGATGTAGAAGAAAATAGTAGAAGTTACTCAAATGTCTAAAAATCATCAAAATTGTCATGAAATTTCATCTTTAATCGAATGTATTTTTCTCAATTTTTGTTGAATTTTATTCTGTGACCTATGGATCGAAAGGTAATTTAATAACCTTTCCAATAATACCTTATTTATTATATTTTGACAAGCTAATTTTCCTACAGGTAAGTTTAAGTGGCGTCGCACCTCGAAAATGCAAAATTTGAAGCTACAGAAAAACTGCACGAGGAAAAAAAATTAAAACTATGATTTTCTTACTTAAAAAACACCTACTATTCGAAAAAAAATGTTTTGTTCGATTGGCAAAAAAAAGTTTTTAATTTGTAAACCTGTGTTACTTATCCGACAAGGCACTTTTTGCTGCTTTTCTTTTCTAACTTAACCGACAAGGCACTTTTTGCTGCTTATCTTTTCTAACTTAACTGACAAGACACTTTGTTTTATTCATTTATTAATTTCTCATATAAAAGTTAATGCCAACTCACATTTTTAAACACGCCAGCAATGCTGCCAGTCCTAAGCCTGGATAGAGTTCGAAGAAAAATGTGGGGGGGGGGTATTTTCGGTTTTGCCTGGGACGCAATTTCACTTATACCTGAAATCATTGGGACGCAATTCAACATTTACCTACCAGCCCTTGGGACGCAATTCGATCGACCCCCGTAGCCCCTGGGACGCAATTCGATCAAAAATGGATCATACCTGGATTTTCGCACGCAATTCGGGCACACCGAAAAAAATTATTACGAAAGCTATCAATTAACGAACAAAATAAAATATTGTTAAGTGGGATTTTTAGTGTGGCAAGTCAGTTGGGAATGGTAAAAAAAATTAATGTAAATTACAAACCAAAATTTAAGAAGCCTTGGTACGACAAGGAATTGTGTGATTTAAAAATTAAAGTAAAGAGGGAGGCTGCGTTCTGGAAAAAGTCGGGGTTTGATGCGGAAAGTAGAATACTTTATTGTACAATGAAAAAGAAATATAGATCTCTTATGGAAAAGAAATGACAGGAATGTAAAAAAACTATCAAAGAAAAATTAAGTAATTTAAAGAATGCAAACGTCTTTTGGGAAACAGTGAGAGTTTGTCGCGGTAGAAATAAAAATAATTTAAATATAATAACTATCAAGGAATGAAAAAATGTCTATGCTTCGGTTTATCCGAGTAGAGTGAATGTGGATGTAATGTACTTCGGTGCTGGCGACTTTGACCTTGACCAAGAAGTTTCATATTTGGAATTACAGGCTGCACTTAAAAAAAGCAAAATTGGAACAGCTCCAGGATTGGATAAAATTAGCATCGAGTTTTTTAAAAATTTACCGCCGTCGTGGCTTCTCCTTGTTCAGTCGTTCTTTAATAGTGTTATGGAAACAGGGGTGGTCCCTGAAGCCTGGTCCAAATCAGTTATCACTTTAATTTATAAAAAAGGAGAAAGATGAGATCCTCTTAACTACAGTGAAATAACGCTTTGCAATAATATTTCGAAGATTTTTACACAAATATTAGCTACGAGACTTATTAATTGGGCTGAGGGGAACTCTCTTCTTCCGGAGACGCAGAACGGCTTCAGACCGGGGAGGGACTGCGCAGATAGCATTTATGTCTTGCAATCAGCTCTTCACTTCCGACTGAGACAAGAGAAGGCTTCTGCATTTGCACTTTTTATCGATTTTCGACAAGCATTTGATTCGGTGTCTCATGAATTATTATGGCAGAAACTCTATAGTACGGGAATGAGCCCTAAACTGATAAGAGTCATCAAATCAATCTATGATTATGCATCCTTCGTGATCCGGGTCGGGGGTGAAACCTCAGTCCCTATAGAGGTAACGGAGGGAGTTTTGCAAGGTGAGACGCTTAGTCCTTTACTGTTTATTCTATTTATCGCGGATTTTGAAAGCAAGCTCAGGGGCGCCGGTAACGAGGGGCTGAATTTGAATGGATTGGTTGATTTGCTATACTTTCTCTGTATGCCGACGATGCCGTTGCTTTGGCAAATACACCTGCAGGAATGCGTAAGCTAATAAAAGATGTTGAAAAATATTGTGCGATAAATAGATTAGAAATAAATGTTAAAAAACTGAAATAGTTCATTTTAGACGAGGAGGTAAAGCGACAGCGGAAAGATTTTTTATTAATGGAGAACCACTTAGAATTGTAAACTCATATAATTATCTGGGCGTTGAGTTTTCCTGCTCTAGTTTGGGAAGGTTGGCAACGGAAGTTGGAATTGCTAAGTCGACTCAGGCCCTCGGTGTTGTAAAACGAGTTGTATTTGTTGGTAAGACTGACTCTTGGCCGGCTCAATGTAAAATTTACACTAGCACTGCTACTGCGACTCTTTTGTATACAGCGTATATATATGGGGCTTAAGGTATATTGAAAAAATAGAAACTTCGCATACATCTCATTTCAAACAGCTACTATCGCTCCCCAAATGTACATTCAATGCAGCGTTGCGCCTCGAACTTGGTCTAATCAGTTTAGAAATGAAAATTTTCAAGGCAGCTTATCTTTTCGTCATCAAGTTTTTAAAAATGGACAGGTCGCGATTACCAATAGTTTGTCTTATGCGACAGATAAAATTGATGAAGGACTCTGTTTTTGCCCCCGAATACAACTGGGTAGCACAATTTAATGTATTTCTCGAAAAGATAAACATGTCTAAATTATGGTCAACCCTTTCGCCCGAGACGTGGTCGGAAAATAAAAATTTGGCATTAAAACGTTTTGAGACATATTTAAAGTTTTCCGATGTGGTGAAATGTGATAGTTCCGAGTCGAGACTGCAGAAAATAACCAGAACATTGGAGGATGGAGCTTCCTGGTACTTGTTTGGACAACGAAAATTTTTTTAACTAAAATTTTTTCTCAATTAAGATTGGCATCAAAGTACTCTTTTAGATTCACATATAAGGGAAACATATATAAATGGGATCAAAATTCAATATGCACTTTGTGCAATCTAAATGAAATAGAGTCATTACACCATTTTCTTTTTGACTGTCCAATTTATACTGGAAACAGGAAGTTCTATCTATCCAAAATAAAGTCAGATTTCAAAGGTTTGGATAGAATGACTGAACTCTGTAACGTGTCGGATAAATCAAGTATTAAAAATATTTGCTTCTACATAATTAATTGTTTACTTTTGCGTTCTTTTATGTTAAATGAGTAGTGTCTATATGAATGTAGGAGATTTTTTTTTGTTTGTTATGGTTTCTTTTGATTTGTTAATTTATTTTTGTGAATAGCGGAACCTTCCTACAACGAAATGTAAATTTCTAAATGTAGCAATAAATTATTATTATTATTATTATTATTATTATTAACTCCATTTTTCTCCGTGAACGAATGAAATAGAAGAGTTATTTTTGTAGGCGGAGTATAGTAAGTAAACGCTCAAAAAGGGGCAGAGACTGATATGAAACTCCTCCTCTAGGGACATAATTGTACTTTCTCAAAACTATACAAACATAATTATGAAACGGAAGAGCTATTTTTGTGGGCGGAGTAAAAGCCAACGCCCCAAAAGGGGGTGGAGACTAATTATGATACTCCTTTTTTAACCGTTTGCGGCATAGTGACACTCCTGAGTGTCACCTTTTTTTCTTCACTTTTTTGCATTATTCAAGCACTATTTCATTTGTTTCAATGACATAAAGCATACTACATGTATTAGGAACATTACTTCTGAACTGTCACAAGTGCACGTTTACTGTTACTGTGCACGTGTACGTTAAAATAAGAATAACTTATTATTTTTTTTTAAATCGAACAAAATTTTTTAATGTGTCGACACAAAAAATGTTTTTTAATACAATTATTAACTTACTACGTTCGATAAATAATTGATATTTGAATTTAATAAAGTTTCTTTCAAAAGTTTATGAAAATAGCATTTTTAATTATGCCAGTTTGTTCAGGTTTGCTCGTATAAATATGATTAAAGTTGTCTTCATAATGTATACCACAAGAAGCATTAAAATCCCGAGTCATAAAACACTTTTGTCAGAAAAGCTCGTTTAAATCCGAGCATATTTTTTTATAGGGATTCATACACATTTAACATGTGTATGATATGGCTGACCAACGTGGGAAATGAAATTTTTTTCCACCTTGTAAAATATGTATAATTTTTCTTTTTTTTAAATTATTATTCTCTTAATTAAATTTAAGGAGAAGTAAAAATTATGTTATCGACTTTTTTTAAAAAAAGATTTTGTTGAATTATTATTTATTTATTATTTATTTATTCAAATATACATATACGGGCTGTGCCCATTCGTACAGTGTACTAATTATAATAAGAAGTATGGTAGAATTAATTACAAAAATTAGTTGGCCGCATTTACATTATTGTTATTGTCATAAACATTCGCACGCAAATTTTTTATGAATGAATTGATTGAAACGCCAAAAAAATCGATTACACTGTTAAACTCATTTGCCTTCCTACGCAACCTAAAAATTACTGAATTATCAAGATAATTGGTTCTGGAAAACTGAATGCTAAACAATTGCGGATATCTCATAGGTCTCTGTGGAATATGAAAATTAAATAAACGCAATAAGCAAGAACAATTAATAAAACTAATTTTAAATAAAAATAGTAGGTCAGCATATAAAAATCTCTGTGATAAGGATGGTATTTCAAGTGATGCTCTTAAGTCAGTAGAATCGTGGTTATGATAGTCAAGTACAATACCAATTTGTCTAGCTGTAAATCTTAAAAACCTATTTCGGACTCGCTCAATATCCATTATTAAATAAGTTTGACAAGGTATCCACAACGTGGAGGAAAATTCAAGTATAGGCCTAACAAGCGCAAAATACAGCGCTAGCAAGGCCCTCACATTGTGAAACTGTTTTGCATCCCTCATGACAAAACACAAGGCTCTAGTAGCTTTATTAACTATATTTATGATGTGGTCAATGTACGAAAAAGTTTCATTAAGTAAAATTTCCAGGTCACTTAGCATGGACACTCTGGACATTGTAATACCGCATTAACTTTATAATTAAAAATAATTAATTTGGAAGATGATGAAAATGAAATTAATTTACATTTCGATATATTCAAAAAAAGATTATTTTTTTCAGACCACAACTGTAATTGATTAATGTCATATTGCAGTTGCATATGGTCACATTCATTAGAGATTGGTACAAACAATTTTAAATCGTCATCAAATAAAAGAAATTTACAAAATCTAAAAATATTAATGTCGTTAATAAAAAGTAAAATCAGTAAAGGTCCAAGATTTGAGCCCTGAGAAACTCCAGATGTAGGGTAAAAAACCTCAGAATACTCGTAATCGACACGTACAGATAATGTTCTTTTTTCAAGATAACTTGCAAACCATGCAAACAAATTCTCAGAATAACCAAGAGCCTCAAGTTTCGCAAGAAACTTGTTTACCTTGTCAAAGGCTTTAGCAATATCCGTGTAAATGACGTCAACCTGTAGACCATTAGCTAAATTGTTGAGAACAAAA
Source organism: Leptopilina syphax (assembly GCA_032872505.1). NCBI lineage: Eukaryota > Metazoa > Arthropoda > Insecta > Hymenoptera > Figitidae > Leptopilina > Leptopilina syphax. The sequence goes on along the minus strand of CM065471.1, from coordinate 17,631,087 downwards.
TTCGAAAAAAACTCACATATTCGTCAAAACAGACCTACCCCTCATGAAACCATGCTGCTTAATTATTCTTAAATTATTTTTGAAAATTTGTTTTTCTATTTATCTTTTTGCAGAAAGACAAAAATAGGAAAAATAAAGTAGTTGATTTTAGTAAAGATTTTTAAATTTGGAATATTTTTGCAGATATTTTTTTTTATCATCTTGTTTGTCTGTATCTTTTTCCAATAAAATAAGGGAACTTTTTCTAAAATCTAGAAAGTTTAAAGGCAATTTTTTTTACTTCTATAATTGCACTAACTTAACTAATAAAAATTAGTTTTTAAATTTAAGACAATTCTTATAATAGTATTTTTGACGAGATAGTAAGTTTCATTTCGGTACTTCTTGATCATTGTTCTACTTTATTCTCTTGAATTGCTTCTTCAATATGAAAACTTTGATACATCATCATCTGTTTTTAATTAAGTGTTCAGCGTAAGCGTTTATTAAAAATAAATGTATCTTTTAAAAATTTATTTTTTTCGGTCTTGATTTGTCTCGTTCAATTTTCATGATATGCGAGAAATATGTTATTTATAATAATATGTAAAAGGGGGGAATGATACTTATCAAGACACCCTCCAATATGTATTCTCGTATGTAACATTTATTCAAAATAATATGCTACCTAAGGGTCAATTAGGGGAATGTGATAAATGGCATTATGATAGTCTTTCTAAATATTAAATAATTCTTTCTTCCTTTTTTTTCTCATTCGAATCTTATTTTTAAATATTCTTTAGATTGATAAATGATAAATGAGGATTTTTAAAAAAAGATTTTTCTGAAGACAATTTGTAGGCGAAAGGCTTGCAAATTGTCTCTCCTAAGATTTTTTGCTCATTACTCATTAAAAAAAATTAATTTATATGAACATACTATCGAAAAAAGGACCTAAAAAGCTACAAATTTGACCTATAGATAATTTAAATAGGCAAAAAGTAAAATATTTTTACATCAAATTTTAAAAATGATGTTAACCTTCGCACTACCAACGATTTTTTATAACGCGGGCTCCGATGCGGTCACCTTGGGGTGACCAAACGCTTTAGTTTTTTCGAAAATTTGGAGAGGGTAGAGGGGGGTCAATTTGACCAATTTTGCTAACACCGGCTACTTTGTGAATTTTTTCTGGACATACTTGTAATGGGAAAAATTTTTTAGAATATGTTTCTGAAAGATTGGTTTCGTCCTCTTTCCAATGGTGTATTTTATTTTTTAATATTTTTAAAATTTACCCTAATTTTTGATAATTAATATTTAATTTTCAATTTCCCAAAAATTGGTCAGTTTTTTTTAAAATAAATTATTGCAAACGAAAGCTGAGGTTTTTTCCTATCGGCATGTAAATTTTCAGAATGCCCTTTTTTTGTTTTTAAGTTATTAGATTTCAAAGAATAAATTGCGGCGCGCTGCGTCGCAATGAGCCGCGTGGCAACCGGCGTGAGACGGGGAGCCCGGGACGAAATTTATTCTTTGAAATTTAATAACTCAAAAACAAAAAAAGGGCATTCTGAAAATTTACATGCCGATAGGAAAAACCACAGCTTTTTTGGGATTTTTGGGAAATTGAAAATTAAATAGTAATTATCAAAAATTAGGGTAAATTTTAAAAATATTAAAAAATAAAATACACCATTGGAAAGAGGACGAAACCAATCTTTCAGAAACATATTCTAAAAAATTTTTCCCATTACAAGTATGTTCAGAAAAAATTCACAAAGTAGCCGGTGTTAGCAAAATTGGTCAAATTGGCCCCCCTCTACCCCCTCCAAATTTTCGAAAAAATCAAAAATATTTTCTGGGGCACATTTCTACTAGATAGAACAACAAATTCCCTAAGTTTCAATTTTTTTCAAGAAGTTGAAATTTCAACTTAGGACATTTCACGTAAAATGCCTCTTATATGGGGGATTTCACGGGAAGTGATCTGGCCTCATGCGTTTACACATTATACTTTGATGACTTGTAGTTTGCTTTAAAAAAAAGATGTAAATTAGATAAAATATGTTTTGGAAAAGGGTTTTCGTGTACTTTTAAATAAAGATGTTAGTTTAAAAAAAAATTTTTTTTGACCTTGAAAATTAAAAATTAAAATTTAATTTTCATTTTTTTGTACAATCTTTGATTTTGGATTTTCTCGAAATGAGGTTTTTGACATTTTGAACTTTAAAATTCTATAACTAAGCGATTTTTGTACCAAATTGGACATACGACGTACCAAAATTTTTCAAATTTAACAAGGAATTTGACTATGTAGATAAGTCCAATAGTGCCAAAGTGGTCCCTTTTCATGCGGACGTCCATATACATATGATCTTTTTCAAAATTTCATAAATGTAAAAATATCCAAACTCACTTTTCTCGAAAAGTATTATTTTAGTTATTGAATTTTTTTAATCAGGGAACATTTCTAATTCAAATTCTATTTATAGTGTAAATATTTTTAAAATACCTATAAATTAGGTCTTATGGAGTCAAAAATGACAAAAACGGCCAAAAATATTAAAAATCGAATTTTTAGTATGTGCGCACATCATAAAAAAATCTGAAAAATTCATGAAAGTAGGTTTAAGTACATTCTAAAAAGTGGTGTAAAAGAAAATTTTGCCCTCCTTCAAAAAGTTAAAAAAAATTTTTTTTTAATTTTAAATATTTTTTTTGGTAGTAAAAACGGGGGAGTGTAAGTATCTTTCTATTGGTCGCGTACCGCGCATGAGTTAAAATAAGTAGGGTTAGGGCTGATTCTAACTGAAAATAACTGAAGCAAAAACGGGTTCAAATAAACGCGACTTTAAGTAAACGATACTTTAAATAAGTGGGGTTTCAGTGTATTTGTTTCCTTCGAGCGAGTTTTACTTGCCAAGACAATCTGGCCAGTCCTGAATAAGTGACTGTCCAGTTTTACTGAATAAAAACAATTCCTCTTTGTGAACAGTACTTTCGTCAAGTCTCTGACCAGAATATCTGATCATAATCGTGACAAGAATTTCTTTCCAGACACTGTCCATTCACTAATTGAAAGAATTATTTAAGATTCCACCTAGAAAAACTTCTCCACCACTGATCCGAAAAACTTTCCGAATTCCTATTAAAAGAATTATTCTAGATTTTCCAAATCTCTAGCCAGAAAATCTTGACACTATCAAAAAAGGAAACTTCAGACACAGAAACTGACCAGTTACTAAGGAGAAAAACAAAGCACCAGTCCTATAAAAATACACTCTCAGTCAATCATTTGTAATTAGATATTAAAAATAATTTTTTCTAAAGTAACTTTATTTAAAAGTTATGATCGTTTCACTGTCACATTACCAAAGTTTACATTTTTCTAAATTTTGACAAGGTAAGCCGTCAAGTCTCTGACAAGTGACTAAACAGTTTATCTGGAATTGATTTCTGATCATTACTTCTGACAAGTCACTGGCCAGAAATTCTGGTCATAATCAGAATAGACCAACGCACATGCGTTGTATCTCCAGGGTCTAGGGTTCGATCCCCCATGCGTACGAATTTTTCATTCTTAGATTTAAGTGTTATTGGTAGAGTAATTGTTCATTAGTCTTAAATATTTGAATAAAGACAAAAATATAAGTAAATATGTAATTATACACTATTGGTCAAAATTGAGAGACCACCCATTTTCAGGCGATTGAAAAACGTTTTAAAACACAAAATGTATTATAACTAAAATTATTTTCTTTTTATTTTTTGAAAGATGATATAATTTTGAAAAGAACAAGATCTTTTAGAAGTCATTTGGCCAATAATATTATATTTAGATATTTTTAAAAAATCCTCATTTTTAATGTTTCACAAAAAATTGAATAACTTCTAAAATAATGGAAGCTTTTTGATGATCCTAGGCTTATTTTAGAGGTCATTTGCTACACTATAAGAATTATTTATAGGCATTAACGTATAATTTTTTTCTTAGAAAATGCAGACCTTCAAACTTAGACCAAAAAAATTCAAAAAATTTGGTACAATTTTTATGTACTAAAAACTATTCTAGAAAATATATAAAACATCATATGGTGTAGAGTTTTCAAGAAAATTTAATAAAAAAAATACGTTTGAATTTTAAAAATTATTTTTCTGTTAATAAGATTGTTTCAAATTTTTTGAATTTTTTTGGTCCAAGTTTGATGGCCTGCATTTTCTAAGAAAAAAATTATACGTTAATGCATATAAGTAATTCTTGTAGTGTAGCAAATGACCTTTAAAATAAGCCTAAGATCATTAAAAAGCGTTCATTATTTTAGAAGTTATTCAAATTTTTGTAAAACATTGAAAATGACGATTTTTTAAAAATATCTTAATAAATTATTGGCCAAACGACTTCTAAAATATCTTGTTCTTTTCAAAATTTTAACATCTTTCAAAAAATGAACAGAAAAAAATTTTAGTTTCAATAAATTTTATGTTTTAAAACGTTTTTTCATTCGCCTGAAAATGGGTGGTCTCTCAATTTTGACCGGTAGTGTAAACAAAATAAAAAGAGTTAAGAAAAATTATATTTTATTCTAGATTTTGAGCAGAATACTGTCCAGTTACTAGTCACTTACTTGCCAGTCACTGACTGTTAAAGTAGCGTTACATTTCCAATCAATCACTTGCCAGATTTTCTAGTCTATCACTGGCCAGAATCTAGAAAAACTTCCCAGTGACTGGTCATTACAGAGTTAAAATTACTACCTGGGTTTGATTCTCAACTTCGGACCTGCAATCCGTAAAGTGAATCAAACTGCAATTTTGAACTCTATTTTTAAATCGATGAAAAAAATATTAATTCTTAATATTTTAAAAATTCCTTTTGGATTATTAAAATTGATTAAAAAAGCAACTCAGAAAACAATTTTAACTTAAATTATCTATAAAAATATTCCATTTGTTAGCACATGAAAAAGTCACAATTTTAATTTTTCCACAAGTCAATTTCAGAATTTGTTTAACAAGAATATTTTTATTGCTTCTTTTTGCTCCAAAAGAACATAAAAAGTAATAGCTAATCATTTGACAACAATATCAGTCGCGTTTTTAATTATGGCACTTCTAGAATAAAAAATAACGCAAGTGGAACAACCTGCAAACCTTTCCCCTATATATTTTTTTAGAGCTGTGCAAAATAATTCGAACCGAACTGTTCGAATTTATGAGGAGAATCTGAAGTCCATTTTTAAAAATTCAAAATGACGGATCCAATATTGTGGACATATTTTTTGAATTTATTTAATTCTAGTAGTCAAGTTATTTACAATTCCTAAATTTCCTTAATTTCTCTTTCGATTTTTTTCTTTCATTTCTTTTTTTTCATTTTCTTTCCTTTCCTCTCGTTTTTTGTGTCAACTCACGTTAATTAGATCGAGAAACTTGTAATCTTCTTATTTTGAATTTCATTAAAGACAATTGTTGTAAGTGTGCGTCTTGTGTTGTAATTTCCGTGTCTCATTAGAAATGTTCCACAAAGGTAGTTTCAAATTTACATCGGAATAATCTGGTTATAGTTATTGAGTAGCGAAATGTGAATAGAATTTAAAGTGCAATTAGTAAGTCAAGTTGGAATTGAAAGATTAATTTTATTCTCCTTTAAAGGAGACAGGAAGAGAGAAATAAAAAACAATTAGGTGGAAAATAAATACAAAGTGGAAGATAAGCATTAGTTAATTTCGTAAAAGGGGAAGTCGCTAGTTGGTACAAGCGGAAGTAACGGTGATTGTGGTCCAAGATGGTGAAGAGAATTGTCAGAATGTGTACCTCTCATTAGCAAGTATTTCAACTTTTGTTGAGTTTACCAGTTTTGATATTCTCTCTGTCTATATCCAGCGTCAACATTCGAGTTCTCTCTCTCTCTTTGTTATCTGTACTTTGCGACACAGCAGACGCAACGGACGCTCATGATATGTGTGCTCTGCAACACAATGTTTCTCTTCTTAAGTTTGTAACATCAAAGCACAAGATGAATATCCAACTTCATTAAATAAGCTTATATAATAATCCTTTTTTTAAACTAAAAAAAAACGAGAATTATTTTCATTAGACATAAAAACGATAAAAATCCACTCGTTATTTTCTGACAATTTTTTTTCCTCCTCCCACACACTGTACGTGCGAACCGTGGAGATAATCGGAAAAATGTAAAAGAAAAATATTCAAGTTCTCCTTTCCCTACTAGTTTTGTGACAAACGAAAAAAAATGAGTGGAGGGAGGGGAGTTAGATACGCAAACGTGAAAAATGCATGTATTGTGGAGAGATAAATTATGACAGTTTATGGATAAAAACGCCTCTACGAATAAATTTAGGAAAAACAAGAATCGTACTACCTTTTTAACAAACTGGAATTGTTAACGCAAAATACTTTTTTGTGTTACGCGAATTTGATTTTATTCCATATTAATTGCAATAAATTATAAAGATTCAGATTTGGAAAAAGGAAAATATAATTCAATTATTCTTTGGTGTGTGCGGTTGATACTTATTCCCTCTAGAAGAGGAAACGATTTGTTTTTTTTAAATTTAGAGATGCACCTGAAATTAAAGTGATTGTTTTAATTAAAGTTAAAACAGAATGTGATTACAATTTAATTTCGAAAAATTAACTTTTTCAGTTGATGATCAAGGTGCAACTTGAAACAAATACATTCCTCTCCCAACAAAACAAAAAATTAATTGCAAAATTTTCCCATACACTAAAAAAAAGTCTTACTCTCAGCCTATTTTTGAGGCTGAATTTAAGGTGTAAACGAAGTCAGCCCCGTTAAACAAGGACAGACTTATGTGAAATACATGGGCTGAATTTAAGGTGTAAACAGAGTCAGACTTTTTTTTCCTGTATATAAAACGAACCTCTTAATCTTAAAATTTCCTAATTGTGATTGATATGGAACAATTGTTTTCTTTTTTCTAGAAAGTAACAAGATTGGATAATTCAACACCCTTAACTCGATGTTACATGAAAGAGAAACGATTTTCAGCTCCCGTCTGACACTTTCCCTAGAAAATAAATAAGCCCCGTAATCGTGCCTTCTAAATGCTTGGCATTTGTTATCTTTAAAGCAACTGAGAAAGCGCCAGAGTAGAAACTTCTCTAGACAGATGGGTCAGGAGAAGAGGAAGTTGTGACAGAAACTGAAGGGATTAGAGTAATGATTAGCGACAGCTAATGGGAGACGACGATTCAATTAATTATCAAACGTTTACGATGGTTTGCTGAAAACTTTAGCGTAATTTCTATAAGTTTGCACAAAAATATTTATTACTCATTGAAATTAAATTTTGATCAGCTACAAATTTTTGATTTCTAAATTATTTAGGTTTTGTTAATTTTTTTAGATACCAAGTAAAGTAAAAATCCCAAAACAATTTTTAATTTATCCTCTTCCCACAGTTCGAAAAATGTATAAAATTTTATAAAAAGTAAAAAATTTCTGAAAAATTGATTCCAGTCGTTGCCCATACAATGTCGTCATCGTCTTTTGTGAAATATTTTCGAAATTCCTTTTCTCTGTCACACTTAATAGTTTCGGTTTCTTTTTTCGGTAAAAGTTTTCTTTTCGGTGTGCTCTCTTTATAAAAAATAAAACAGATACAAACATGAAAATATTAATACTGGTTTCCTTCTGAGACGTAACAGTTATAATTGAGGGGATGAAAATAATCGCGAAACTTAAATAACCGCAATCGTAATAGTATTTGATAACAGTTTACGATTGGAGACAGGTAATATGCGAAATATCAAGATTAACATAATAGTTAGGTGGAGATTAGAGAATTAATTTGCATTGTTGTGAAGCCAATATTGTTTGAATCATGAGTTAGTATTAAAGCGTTAGTATCTGTCGTAGGGATATTGGATTTGATTATAGACTACACCTTATTCGCTTAAGCTGTTGTACGAAGCATCTGACACCTGCATTTGCACAGAGGAGCATTTCAAGATCACACTCACTCTGTTTACACACATATGTGTGTTATCACTAAGGTGAAATCTGGATATATAGTAGTAGTAGCATCAATAATGAAGCTCCCTTTAAACTCCCAGAGTTTCTCGTTAATTTATGCACCTGTACAGGACATCTAATCCGACATCATCCCTTCTAAAGCTCATCGAAATTCATCATGTTTTCCCTGTCCCCTTCATCACGTGGCCTTAGATCTTTCATAAATCTTGAAAATCTCTTCTCGGCTTTACACCGCTATATACATACAGTACACTAAACGCTAACGCCCCTTCTGCCACTACCACTACTTCTACTGCTTTTGCTTTTGCTGCTTTAAATGCGCATACATAATTATCCTATTTTAAACTCCATGCATTTATCTTAAATTTTTCACTTACTTTATATCGTATTTTTTTATTATTACACAATTTTTGATGTGATTCTAATTAGAGACTTTGATTCCTTAAAGGTGAACTCCGCAAATACTCATCATCTCTATTTGGTGTAATTATCCAAAATTCCTTTAGATCCTCCTTTAGATGTGAATTGTCCAACACTGTTCACAATTAGTAAATACTGCAAATTTATCTTGTAATTCTTAATTTGTTAATTTGGAAAAAATTAATTATTGCGATTGAGCAGTGAAAACAAAACGGGTTTTAGCGAGGGAAAACTGAAAACCATTTCTGTACAAGACAAAGAGCTATTGTTGAAGAAATTTGTTATTTAAGACGACTTTACCTTTGTCGACAAAATAGGGAGGTTGGTTTAGTCATTATTTTCACTGTCACATTCCCCTTTTTCAGCGATCCTTCACCACTTAACCTGATCCACCAGTTTCACAAACGGCGAGGAAAATTAAAGAAACAAAAATACAAAACTAAAACCGTCCAAAGAAAAGTACATACAGTATTTGTTTACAACAGAAGTTGTCGAGAGTAGAAAACTGCTATTCTTGTAACTTTATATTAAAAAATAAAAACTTTACTTTTATCCGTCGTGTGTAATTTATTTTTTACTGTACCTTCCATACTTCATTGCAGTGACACGGTTAATTTATTTTTCTCTCTTCAATACAATATTTGAAGATGAAACATTTTTTTTATCTAATAAAATAGATAACAAACGGAGAAAAAAAATTGTTTGTAATTTTGCTTTAATGGCATAAACAAAGTAAGTGGAGAGATGTCCGTAGAGATGGGACTCTTGGGGGACGTTAGGGATTATGTGGAACGATGAGGATAGCAAATAGAGTATAGGGCAACGAGAAGCGTTTTGGGAATCCAACATGAAGTCTGGTATTAGCTGGGGAATTTTCTATTTCAGATTCTGTAAATCCATTTTGATCTTAAACTTGGTAATTGCATACCGTCACTTTCTGAGTTAGTGCTCAAAGGAATTTTAAAATCTACTTTCTTTTCAAAAAGTACAGTATATAAAAACTATTTTGTAGAATTTTTTTTCTGTACTACCAACATCATCTATTCTCTTTCACCTAAAACTTTTTCTTTACATCTTCGTCATTTTTTTTGTCCTCTTTAAGAAGTTTATCTTTTCCGTTTTAAAGTTGTGCTTGAGTCAATAATTCTTTTATGCATTATCCAAAAAGTAGGAATATTTTTACTATTCCACTCTGTTAGAAATTTTTTTTGAAAGGTTGTGTCTGAATGATCATCTAACTGCTCCTAAAACATTAATTAGAATATAATAGAATTTATTTTGTCCTAGAAAACCGTGAGGACAACTAATTAAATTACACTAAGATAGTTTAACCATATAGGTTTGCATAATACAATACATTGTTATAGAAATTAAGCCATGAGAACAAATTTTTTATCTGTTTTACTAAAAAAAACTGTCTTCGACGATTTTCTTGTTATTTTTACTTTTGTAGGAGGTGTTTATTATGTAAATAATAACAGTTCATGAACTATATAAAATTATTTATAACTGACAAGGGTTACAGAAGAATGGAAGCATGTGTTTTTTCTTTGTTGAATCGTAAATTGTAGTAATTAATAATTTTATTTAATTTCGTAGGTGCGGGCAAGATGGGGTAGGAGAGAGTAGGGCAAGATGGGGTTCACAAATTAAGAAAAAGAAAAGCGAAATAAGAGAAGTTAAGAAAACTACTTAAATCAAGACTGAATAAAATAAGAGTGACCAAAAAGAAAAAGCTTGTCAGGTTAAATCCACAATTAGCGATGGTAAAGTGGAAAATACACCTAATCTCTATTGTAATGATTATTATTTAGATTCAAATGAAGACTGGGCTGCATGTTCTGTCTGCGGCCAATGGGCTTTGTGCAGTTGTGCTGGTGTCGATGACGAAGATAAAGATGCAACCTTTACTTGTGAAATTTGTCGACAGAAATAGGTTGCTTTCTTGAGTACCCCATCTTGACCCACCGGCGGGCAAGATGGGGAGATTTGTAATTTTTCCTTATTGTTAATTTTATGCTTTTTTAAGTAACAGATGTGCTTCATACGCCTTTATTACGAAAGACAGATTCCCAAAGATAAATATTAAAAAAAATAATAAAATATATATTCTATAATTTCCGTTTTATTGCACTTTAAACCTTAAGTGCCCCGTCCTGCCCCACTCTCCCCTACTCAATCTACTTCTATGACTAGATTGAAATGGATCAAGAAAATTATTTAACTTAATATATTTAATCAACTTACTATATACTATTCTTTTAAATACCTCTGATAAAGAACAAAGAATTAGGTAGCATATCCACTAAAACAGGAATTAAATTATGAAGGAATAAACTTTATAACTTAATGAGAGAGAATCAATTAGACATCTTCAGGGAAATATCGTCAAAAGAAAACATAGGGAACTATCAAGATTCTTTAGAACGTTAACGAAAGGTAGACACAACTCATGGTGGAACTGGGTGAAAATGATCGAAGTTTGCATTAACGAATGTTTCAATTATTTATAATTGAACGAATCTTACCTTTAGTAATGTTGAAAATAGAAGGACGTATATTCTATAAAATTCACCTCGAAATCAACTTCCCAGGTAGAAATTTGTCAAGTATTATTTGTTTCCTGCCAGTAGCTGTAGAGTCGAGAGCGAGTTTTACTTGCCAAGACAATCTGACCAGACCTGAATAAGTGATAAGAATTTCTTTTCAGACACTGGCCAGTCACTGATTTGAAGAATTACTTAAGATTCTACCTAGAAAAACTGGTCTACCACTGATCAGAAAAACTTGCCGAATCCTATTAAAAGAATTATTCTAGATTTTTCCAAATCTCTAGCCAGAAAACCTTGAAACTATCAAGAAAGGAAACTGCGGACACAGAAACTGACCAGTTACTAAGGAAAAAAACAAAGCACCAGTTCTATAAAAATACACTCTTAGTCAATCATTTAAGGTACTGCTACAGCTCTTTATCGACAGCTGCCTGCGCAGGCAGTCGGACTCAATTAGGCGGAAGATTTAAATTAATATATTTTTTTAATGAAAATTATTATTAAAAATGAATAAAAAATAATAATTATTATAATTTTTATTATTATCTTCAATTTAATTTAATTATTACAATTAAAAATAAAAAATTATTAATTTAATTTTACTATTAATTTAAATCTTCCGCCTAAATGGAAGACAGCTGCCTGCGCAGGCAGCTGTCAACAAGAGCTGTGGCAGTACCTTTATAATTAGATATTAAAAATAATGTTTTTGTTCCATACGGTCAAAAACAGAAAAGTCTAAAGTAACTTTATTTAAAAGTTATGATCGTTACACTGTCACATTACCAAAGTTTACATTTTTCTAAATTTTGTCAATATAAGCCGTCAAGTCTCTGACAAGTGACTAAACAGTTTATCTGGTAATGATTTCTGATCATTACTTCTGACAAGTCACTAGCCAGAAATTCTGGTCACAATCGGAATAGAACTTCAGTTCTTAAACTTGTAGTTATGATAAGTTACTATCTAGTCACCGTGGCTGCGTGGTAACGCACATGCGTTGTGACTCCACGGTCTAGGGTTCGATCCCCCATGCGTGCGAATTTTTAATTCTTAGATTTAAGTGTTATTAGTAGAGTAATTGTTCATTAATCTTAAATATTTGAATAAACACAAAAATATAAATAAATATGTAATTATAAACAAAATAAAAAGAACCGGGAAAAATTATATTTTATTCTAGATTTTGAGAAAAAATCTGTCCAGTTACTGGTCAGCTACTTGACAGTCACTGTCAAGATAATCTAACCAGTGACTGCTAAAGCAGCGCGTTACATTTCTAATCAATCACTTGCTAGATTTTCTGGTCAATCACGGGCCAGAATCTAGAAAAACTTCCCAGTGACTGGTTATTACAGAGTTGAAATTTCTACCTGGGTTAGTTACCCTGGGACCCAGGCAATAGAATTTAAAAGTAATGGATTCCTTCAAAGAGTTGACGAACCAAACAGGTGTGAAAGCACCGGGGTCCGAATGTTGTAAATACCAAGAACCAGATGTCACAGTCCGGTGCACAATTGAAACACAGATGCAATAAAAAGTTGCAGTTAACCGAATAAGTTTTACGTTGAGGTTGCAGGTTTTCAGATTCAACTTCTTCGTAGTTTGGTAGATTATCTACTATATTAAATAGTGAACAAGGATTATAATTTATAACGTCGACTTGGATAGTAAATTCTCAAGAAATCTAATTTTTGTAGAGTATATCGAAATTTGTTTACGTCGCTAATTACCCCTTACCCCTTAATAAACATTCCCAACATTACGTTAATTATCCAACAAACTTATGTTAATTAGCGTTGCACATATGTGTTGCTAATGATAATAACAAACTACTAAATTGTATTTGTTAGTCAAAATCATTTTGAAGCAGAGAGAAAATTATCTGAAATTTAGTCATCAGTATCGGTCATTACAGTTGGACGAATTGGTCGATGTGTGGTTTTTCGATTTCAATGAATGAATAAACCGTATGATTCGATTATAGTTATCAGTTTTGTGGTTTGTGTTTATTCAAATTTCTCCGTTTTTTTGACATCAAACAGAGTTTATTTCGAATTTCAGTTGCCGAATTATTTTTCATTTAGTGTAATTTACATTCAATGGTGTGTGGATCTCCATCTACATTTTCAGTTAGTAATGAATAAATTTAATACAAAATATATTTATATTTTTCTAAATCATTTCAACCAGGGAAAAATAACATTTCTCAAACAATAACAAATTAAATTAGAAAATTTGAATCTTGAAGTGGAAAATCAAAGATCTTTTGAGTATATTTTTCCTTGCAATTTTTCTCCCTCTATAAACCAATATTATTTGAATACATCAACAAGAGCAATTCATTTTATTATTAATTCAGTAAATTTTCTTTCATTTTTTTCGCTTAATATTATCTAATTCTTGTGCGGTTTGTGAATAAAACACATATTTTGAGAAGAAGTTAAAATAATTTAATTTCTATTCTGTTCACTGAATTTTAGATTATTCTCTGATAAGAAAAATTTAGCTCAATTTATTTGTTTTACGGAAATCGTTTTCGTTTTGCACCCAAAATGAAATGGGAAGCAAAAAAATCCATACAACTTTAAAGTTAACGACAAGTGCTAATTTTGGAGTAAATGTTCATTTTAATTAGAATTTGGTTTTGAGAAGAAATAATGTTAATCGCTAACTCTGACAAATGAAAATTAGAACAAATAAAAATTAAGTCGCGAGCGCATGGTAATTTTGGACAATTTGAAATTATGAGAAATGATAATTAGAACAAATGAACATTTACTTAAGGGAAATTAGGTCACATTGTGCTATTAAAAACCAAATAGATATAGAAATTCGATAAAATGGAAATTAAGACTGAAGAAAAATGGAAGAAAGAAGTTTATAAAAAAAATTTTATTTGGGCAATTGAAGACCAACTTTTTTGAAAAAAAATTAAATTATATTTTATGAGCATAAAATTTTTTTGTTCCTAAAATCGCGTCTAATATTTGGCTCTCTCCTTTACCTCGAAAGGCATTACCGTCACCCATATAGTGAGGGATAAAAGCTACGGGGGTTGATACTAGAATCAGTAGCGGCACGTACAAGCTTCGCTATAATTGAATCACGCTTCGGACTATCGAAGCGTAAAATGCGGATTAAATACTGCACATACGTGAAACTGGTTTAAAAAAGGCCTAGCAAGTCGCTCTGTTAACTTTCTTTCGTCACCCCCCATTTTTTTTTCATTCTAATTTCGATATTTGCAGTCCTTTGAGGTCATTGGATTTCTGTTTCCCATCCAATAATACTTTTGAAACTTAAAAGCAAAGTGGAAAGTTACTGACAGAAAGGTGAGTTTTCAAATCTGCATATACATATATACGTGTTTCTACTTCCATTTCGGTTGAGTTTCGCACACTTTTAATTAAACCAACTTTTCCATCAATTTCATTCACAACGATACTAAAACTTTCTGTTATTTTTCACCTCTTAGGAAAAAGAAAACTGTTTGAAGGTATTTTTTTTAAACATTACCTATATTAATTAACAGAAATTTAATAGAAATTAAGGGAAGTATATTAATTAATATAAATTAAATTTTCCGTGTTTGAAATGATAATTCTGTTTTAATAGTGAAAAAAGAATAGGAATAAGATTAGAAGAAAACATTGCATTTTTGTTTCCGGTACATTATCTATATCTATAAGGGGAAGAGAAGTTTCTGTTTGGGAAGGGTTAAGAGCTTTTGGAATACCCCAGGCAGAAAAGTTGGAGGTGTGCCAGCACTAACGACCGGCATGGTACCGAACCGGTTGTAAAGTCGGACATATGCCGGTACCGGCAAAAAGGTACCGGGCCGGATATGAAATAAATACCGGCCCAGTACCGGCCCGGTGGTAAATGTGGATTTCTACCGGTACTGGTAGAGTGTACCGGGCCGGTTAATTAAAAATATCTGGCCCAGCACCGGCCCGGTACTATAAATTACTTCTTCTTTTATACCGCCGACGGAGATTTGCCGGTGATAATATTTTTACCGGCCCAGCACCGGCGTATGACCGGCCCGGTACTATAATTTACTTCTGTTTTATACCGCCGAAGGAGATATGCCGGTGACAATATTTGTACCGGCCCAGCACTGGCGTATTACCGGCCCGGTACTGCCATTTCGCTCTGTCTTATACCGCCGAAGGAGATTTGCCGGTGATAATATTTTTACCGGCCCAGCATCGGCGTAACACCGGCCCGGTACTAAAATTTACTTCTGTTTTTATACCGTCGACGGAGATTTGCCGAAGATAATATTTTTACCGGGCCAGCACCGGCGTATCACCGGCCCGGTATTGTCATTCCGCTCTGTCTTATACCGCTGACGGAGATTTGCCGGTGATAACATTTTAACCGGCCCAGCACCGGCGTATCACCGGCCCGGTACTATAATTTACTTCTGTTTTTATACCGCCGAAGGAGATTTGCCGGTGATAATATTTTAACCGGCCCAGCACCGGCGTATCACCGGCCCGGTACTAAAATTTACTTCTGTTTTTATACCGCCGACGTAGATTTGCCGGTGATAATATTTTTACCGGCCCAGCACCGGCGTATCACCGGCCCGGTACTATAATTTACTTCTGTTTTTATACCGCCGAAGGAGATTTGCCGGTGACAATATTTGTACCGGCCCAGCACCGGCGTATCACCGGCCCGGTACTGTCACTTCGCTCTGTCTTATACCGCTGACGGAGATTTTCTGGTAATAATATTTTTACCGGGCCAGCACCGGCGTATCACCGGCCCGGTACTATAATTTACTTCTGTTTTTATACCGCCGACGTAGATTTGCCGGTGATAATATTTGTACCGGGCCAGCACCGGTGTATCACCGGCCCGGTACTGTCATTCCGCTCTGTCTTATACCGCTGACGGAGATTTGCCGGTGATAACATTTTAACCGGCCCAGCACCGGCGTATCACCGGCCCGGTACTAAAATTTACTTCTGTTTTTATACCGCCGACGTAGATTTGCCGGTGATAATATTTTTACCGGCCCAGCACCGGCGTATCACCGGCCCGGTACTATAATTTACTTCTGTTTTTATACCGCCGAAGGAGATTTGCCGGTGACAATATTTGTACCGGCCCAGCACCGGCGTATCACCGGCCCGGTACTGTCACTTCGCTCTGTCTTATACCGCTGACGGAGATTTTCTGGTAATAATATTTTTACCGGGCCAGCACCGGCGTATCACCGGCCCGGTACTATAATTTACTTCTGTTTTTATACCGCCGACGTAGATTTGCCGGTGATAATATTTGTACCGGGCCAGCACCGGTGTATCACCGGCCCGGTACTGTCATTTCGCTCTGGTTTATACCGCCGAAGGAGATATGCCGGTGACAATATTTGTACCGGCCCAGCACTGGCGTATCACCGGCCCGGTACTAAAATTTACTTCTGTTTTTATACCGCCGACGTAGATTTGCCGGTGATAATATTTGTACCGGGCCAGCACCGGTGTATCACCGGCCCGGTACTGTCATTTCGCTCTGTCTTATACCGCCGAAGGAGATTTTCCGGTGATAATATTTGTGCCGGCCCAGCACCGGCCCAGCACAAAAATGTACTTAATGCTTTCTACTGGCACAGAAGTTTTGCCGACAAAAATATTAGTACTAACCTAGTGTCCTTTCGGTTGTTTGCCAATGTTAAACTATCAGAAAAAGAATTAAAGAAAAGAAAAAAAATTTGAAAATTAATTTATTAATTAATTTATTAATTTAATTATTAATAATAAATTAATTAGTTAGTTGTGCCGGCAATTATATTATTACCGAGTAGGTTGCTTATTGGTGCCTGCCCGGTATCTAGCCGGTGAATGGGGCGGTTATTATTATTTATATTTACTATTTTTATTTATTTATAATAATTTAAATTGAATTAAAATAAATTAGAAATACAAATACTGGCCCGGTACCGCACCGGTTGAATATTAGTGCCGGCCCGGTACTGCTGCCAGATGTAATGTCGGTTGGACTTTATAAGCTCACTTTGCATTTGCTTTCCATATGCAGGTTTAGGTTAGCGGATGTGGTGTCGACTTTGCAGCCTCAGGGTCCGGAGTTCAATTCCTCGAGTCTTCAGATTTTTTTATGATTGTTTATGTTTCTCTGTTTCAGCATTTAATATATTTACTGTTTCCAATTTAAAATTAATAATAACATTGATAATAATAATAATAATTAAATAATTAATCAGACTGAAATATAATTTTTTTTAACCGGCCCGGTACCACACCGGTTGTTTTTTAGTGCCGGCCCGGTACCTAGCCGGTTGTGCAGCCGGTAATAAACCGGCACCAAATGCCTTCCAACAATAACCGGGCCAGTACCGCCCCGGTGGATTATTCGGTACCGGCCCGGTACGTATGCCGGATACCTGCCGTAGTTATCATCCGGCAATTTACCGGTACCAAGCCGGTGAAAATGACGGTCTTATGCCGGTACTGGGCCAGTTACCTGCCGGTAGTGTGCCGGTATTAAAGCGGCACTAAATGTCTACAAATATTAACCGGGCCAGTACCGCCCCGGTGGATTATTCGGTACCGGCCCGGTACGTTTGCCGGATACCTGCCGTAGTTATCATCCGGCAATTTGCCGGTACCAAGCCGGTGAAAATGACGGTCTTATGCCGGTACCGCCCCGGCACTTATAATCCGCCGTTTGTACCGGTCGTCAATTTCTACCTGGGACATTTTAAGTATTAGAAGAAGGACGTGAACCCCCTTTTAGAAAAAGATTTGTATTTCTTACAAAATAGTATATTAAGCAACAAGAGGATAAAGGCAGCCATTTCTTTACGGTGATTTTTGTGACACGAGCCACAATAGTGGCGATTTCAGATAGCAGACGACATGACAGGGAGTAAAAGTCATTCACTTGTTCGACTTGTATGAAAATGGAGGCCGTTTTCTCCCATGGGCAAGAAAAATGCATGTGAACAGCTAATTTTCTTGCCCTTGGGAGAACACGGCCGCCATTTTCATACGGTCGAAGAAATGAATGACTTTCCTCCCTGTCATCTGCTATCAGAAAGCGCCATTTTTGTGCATGTGAGATAAAAAGGTTTTTTCATACCTTAATCATCCTCTTCTAACTTCTATCTCCAATCTCTGAAAACATACCTCCACAAATAATTCTTACCAAATCAAAGACATTTTTACTCTCATTACAGCTTTTTAAAAAAATCTTCTATTTTCCACCTGACATACGCAAAGCCTTTACATCCCCTTGTATCATATATCCTTATGAAGACCACCTCCTCAATCCTACTATGGATCTAAAACTTAGTAAACTGATTCAAATCAGTCCGGTCCCAAAAATTGTCTTCAATTACCTCACATCTCACCATTATCCAAATTTCGACTCACTTTTACATTGATGGATCTAAATCAGAAATTTCATATAGCTAGTTTTTTCTTCATTAGCCCATCAATAGTAACCTTGGTTTAAGAACGAGCGATTTACTTTCGGAAGTCACTAGCAATTTTCTCGCAAGATGGGAAGTCTCGCGAAAATGATTTAATTGTGAGTTTGTTATTGCTTCAGCTCTACGGAAGCTGTTATGACGTTATTCTCAATTTAAGGAAAGAAGAAAATATAGATTTAGAATTATAGAATTACAATGATAATTCTTACCAAATACTTACAGTTGTTCTGGTTTTAAATCACACAAATACTTAATCCTACTTTTAAATATTTTATTTAAAAGGTAAGAACTTTAGAACGAGTTAAAAACGCGATTAGAACGATCCATATAATAATCGAAAACCGTATTCGGACTCAAAAGTTTTACATCAAGATCCTGATGAAATACATTGAGTATATAACCATTGCAAGATGACGTCAGCTCACGTCATCAACTGTCAGTGCCGACAATTGGGGAGCAATAAAAGTTCCAAATGAGAGAGGGCAAATTTTGTTTTTGTAGTTTTGTAGTTTAATTAATTTAATTGAAGACATTATTTCTCATTTGGAAAACTTACATTTGAATAAAACGTGAAAATAATCTAATTTCTTAATGTCTTGTGTGCACCCAAAAAGTATATGGGTGATTAAATTTAAAATGTCATTTTTGATCCTACTAACTTTGATTTTTCGATGTTGGATTTTGAACTTAACGATACTCTATTTTGGTTGACTAGAATATATGATGGACAAAAATAATAGTGGTCGAGCAGGTGGAAGCAAATTTTAATTTTCACCAGGTGAAAAACGATAGGCAGAAATGATAAGAAATTTTCTGTTTTCGTTTATTCTTTTCTAAAATAAATTCTTACAACTTTAAAAAGTTAAAATATTTTAAATTACAATAATGAATGTTTTAACATGACTTAAAAAATATTTGTAATGAGTTCTGCCACAAATTAATATACTTTTGAAGACCAAAAAGACATATGAACATTGAGGGACACCACTGACATTTTTGAAAGATTTCACTGATAATTTTTTTTCAATAGTGAGAATAAAATCAGCTTATAAATTACAATCTAGTATCAAATCTTCATTAACTGCATATAAGGAGTAAATTTAACACAAATTTATTAAAAATAAAATAATAAGCTGCAAGAAACAGAATTTTGAGGGGACACCACTGACATTTTGCTTCATTTCTCATTTTCGAAAAAGAAAGACTTTATTTTTAAGTTAAAGTCGGTGCGGTTTTTAAAGTACGTGTAATAGGGGAGACTGGGGTAAACCCGCTCACTTTTTTTCAGATCGGCTAAAATCTAGGAAATTATTCTCTAAATCCAAGTTAATTTATATCATTTGAAAGCTTATGATTTCTACTAAAAAAATTAAAAAGAGTTTTTGATTTATATTTTTTAGTTTTACTTAGAGAAACTTTTTAATAAACATATACCAAATTTCGAAATCACAATTTTCCAGGGTAAACCCGCTCACCTTATCTTTTCAAGACGGAAGAGTTTTATTTTTTAAATATTAAAGTTAGTCTTATTCCCGTCTTAAGTATGAATTACTATTGATAATTTATGAGTTTTATAAACAATTCTATAAACAACAAATTGGTTTAATAAATAATGAACATAGATTTCATGAATTACAACTATGGATTTAAATAGTGTTATATTTTATTAAGAAAAAGTGAAATGTAGTTACAATTTTGGTTTTAACAAGTCATAAATTGTGTTATTGTTGAAATATAATACGTGAAATTATTTTATTCTAAATTTTAAATTTAAAACTAAGTAAGCGGCTTTACCCCGACTTCACGTGAGCGACTTTACCCCGAGTGTATTCCTCACATTTCAGAATAAATTTAATTAAATCTTTTTAAAATAAGACAAAACTATATATGTACTTCGAAGAAGGACATCCAATAGCAACAAAAAAAATTTGCCAGATAAATTAAGACTCAAAAATAATGATCGAAAAACTTAAAAATCCAAAATACGTTTTTTTTCTGACACCTCTAAAAACATTTGATCGTCTCTGATTCTATGTTGAGTTTATGAAACTAAACGAAAGTTCGTTAATATAAGTTGAATGTCAAGTACTATTCACAGTACCAATATCTTCATCTTAAGTTGAGTTCATGGCGTAAAATCGCTAGTGAGCGGGTTTACCCTGTGAGCGGGTTTACCCCAGTATCCCCTACTTGAAAACGAGATACAATAATATTTAAAAAATATTAATATTATGAACAATTTTTTGATGGGGACACCACTGACATGGTGTGCTCGACAAACTGATACCCAGTGTGCACGTACTATAACTGTTCTGGACCAAAAAAAGAACAGTGTTCTAGAATAAGTGTTACAATTTTATTATAGAACAGTTCTAGAGCTTTGTTCTAAATTTGTTCTGGAACAGTTGTTCTGTATCTGTTCTATAACAGACATGTAACATTTGTTCTAAATTAGTTATAGAATTTTGAAGTAACATTGTTCCTACAGTGTTCTAGAACACTGTTACAAAAATTTAATATAACTGTTCTTTCACTATAAACTCGTGTTTATTTTCACTACACGGAAAGATGTTATTATTAAATTTTATAAAAGTATTTTACAAGTGTAGGACAAAATGCGACAAAGGAAAATTTTGCTATCAACAAAACTAACACAATAAATCCTAATTTAAGATCGGTCTTAAATTCAGCACTGTCTGCTATAATGTTAAAGGATACAAATATGTTGTATCTTAATTTAAGGCTGCTTTCCTGCTTTAAAATAAGACTTTCTTTTTACTGTGAAACTTTAACAAAACGTACCTATATAAAATTTAGTAAAGTTATATTAAAATTTGTTAAAAGTTTTCGATATTTGATATAACTTTACTAAATATGTATAGTATAATTTTTATTAAAGTTTAATACTTTTAATATAATAACTAATATAATAACTTTCTTTCCGTGTAGAGTGCAGCCGCGTTTTTGCATGAATTACAAAAAATCTTTTGAATTTAGATTCTTAGAAAGACTCGTATCGATGATTTGTGAAAAATTAAATAATTTTTCACTGTCAGCTTGCATAAATTTTCAAGATTTTTAAAAACATTATTCACCAACAATAACATCAAATATTTAATTAATTTATTATTAATTATTAATTAATAGGTATATCATAAAAATACAATAATAAATTATTAATTATTAACTAATTAATTAAATTTTGTTATTATTTGTAGCATAATTATACATTATTACTTCCTCATAGAGGAAGTATACAATACCGAAATTTTTCGAGTTTGATTTTTTGACATATCTTCATGTTATTTGACCTCAGGAGTTCAAAAATGACATTTTTAAAAAATGTCATTCCGTATGTGTGTGTGTGTGTGTGTGTGTGTGTGTGTAAACATCACATTTTCATAAATATCTCGAAATCATGAAGAGCTTTTGGGTTAAATTTTTTTTTAAATTGTAGATCTCACCTGCGGACATAAAATGAGAGTACTTTGAGATAGATTAATAAAGTTTAACTAAATTTTTATTGGATTTTTAATTTTGCAAAAAAACGTTTTTTGCCCATAACTTTAAAAAAATGTTAGAACACCTATAAATGTTTTTCCATAATTTTGTAGAGTTTTTTTAGACGCATCTTTTGAGCTCTAATTGAACATTTTTCGTCCATATTAACCGGAGATATTAAACTTTTAAAAATTCTAAATTTTAGAAAATAAGACTTTTTTGAAAATTTTGGTGAAAAATGTAGAAGTAATCTTAAAATTATCGTTACCGACTTGTAGAGCTTCAAAAAACGCTTCGATTGACTTATTTTTGAACCTAATTAGCTAATAAATTTCGAAATTATTGGTATTTTAAAAACCAAAAATTGTGGAAAGTGACATTTTCTCAACTTTTTTGTTTGGAAATTTTTGTTTAACTATTAAACTATTATAACTATATTGTAGAGTATTTAAAAATACATTGATTGACCCAAGATTCAATCACTTTTACCATATTTATAAAAAATTATTCATATATTTTCCTATTATTATTATTATCTCTATGTGGAAGTAAAGTGTTCATGAAATGAGCACCAAAATTATAAAAAAATATACAACTTGGCAGCGGTTTTATTTGTATTAAAAAAATTTATATATATTATATATCCCGTGTAGAAAAATTGTTGGGCTCTAGTCTGGTGCCAGAAAGACCGTCTATTCGCTAACGGGGAGCTGAAGAGACCGTCTGATCATGAGCTAATCAGATCAGTGACGATCGAACCACGCGTTGGTCCAGACTGGACGAGCTAATCAGGTCTAATTAGCAGTGCTAAAATTTAAAATTTTAGGTTCGATTTCAATATTTTAATTTTAAAAAATAATAATAAAAGCAAAATTTTTTCTGAATACTTATTTATTGTTGAATTTTTATTCAATTTGTTTATAAAAAAATTTCACAATTATTATATAATAATTTGTATTATAAGTATATTATTTTTCATATCTTTTTATTTTCTATATTTCTTTTAACTTATTTAAAATAAAATTTAATAGTGGTCCTCTTCATCCACATTAATTGGATCTTTCATACTTTTTGTTGGGTTTTTAGTCCTCAATGCCCTGTACCCCTCCCAGTCTTTGGCATTTGAAATAGTTGAACCCAAATCTTTCAAAAATGTTGATTCACTGACTGGACTGTGCTTATGTATTACAGCTGAAATAAAATTAAATATTAAAAGTTTATAAAGAAAAGAATTAAATAAAATCTAATGGATTTATTTCGGAAAAAATAGTACCTTGCATTGATTTGCAAAAACGTGTTTTGTTAAAAACTAAGGCCTTTTTCTCTGTTTTTTTTTTGCGCCGTAAACAACATAATTACCCCCCTGGAAATATACTTTTGAAGCATATTTTTCATGCTTCTGGTTAAAATGTCAAGATCAATTAACGGCTGCAGAGTTTGTTTCTGAAAATAAAATTGATAATTTAACAATAACTACCCGTGTGGAAAAAGCCACGTTCAAGCCCCACAGCTCCGGGGCCCCCGTCGGGGGTCCTCGTGGAAGATCCATGAGGAGAAATCCACGAGGGCACCAGCAGGGGCCCCGTTCTTTGCCCTTACGGTTGCCCTGCTCAAAAATTTATCTAAGTTTTAAAAAAAAATTTTTTTGTTGAAAAACTTTAGTTCAGAATGCATTAAATTACGTTTCAAAGCACCTGAAATAAACATTAAGTGACATTTTTCCAGAAATCCTATCACAAAGTTATGGAAATTTATGAGGGCACCAGCAGGGCCCCTGCTCTTAGCCATTATGAATGCCCTGCTCAACAATTTTTCTAAGTCCAAACGAAAATTTTTTTTTACAACAAAAAATTATTGTTTACTATCATTTTAAACAATGAAAAACACGTTTTTAACAAATATTTAATGTTACTTTTTTTGAAAATATTGAACTTACCTAAGGGCAAATCCATGAGGGCCCACGCGAGGGCCCTCATGGATTGCCCACATCATTAACTAGAAAAAATTTCTAAGTCCAAAAAAAAAATTTTTTTTTACATAAAAAAATTAATGTTTATAATGATTTTAAACTATGAAAAACGCGTTTTTAACACAAATGTTTTGACATTTTTTTTTTTTTTTTAAATTATAAAAATATTAATTTATGAATATTTATGGTCTATTATTATATTATTGATATTATTATTATTATTAAACTATTTAATTATTTGTCATGGTGTATTAGTGTTAATAAATAATTTATTGAATCATCAAAAGCAAGTCAGCAAGTCACCTACATTACAGCAATAATTTTCAAGTAGGTCCCGTAGCATAGTGGTAAGAGTGTTGTCTGGTAGTCAGTAGGTCGTAGGCTCAATTCCCGCGTGCGTCAGATTTTTTTTTTTTGGTCACGATTTAATTAAAAAAAGTAAAAATTGTTAAATAAGAATGTTATTTATCAATAATTGGACTAATTTGTTATTAATAAATAATTAATTTATTAATTTAATTGAAAATAAGGTTGAGGGCATTTTATGAAATCCACGAGGGCACCGCGTGGAAAATCCATATGGAATCCATGAGGATTTTCCTCGAGGGCACCCACGAGGGAAAGCATGTCACGCCTCCAAAGGCCCCGCGTGGATTGCCCCTGCGGATTCCACATGGCAAGAGGGCAATCCACGAGGGCCCCGCCGGGGGCCGTCACCATTTTTCTGCACGGGTAGCAATAATTCATTACTATTGTTTAAATTTTCAAAAATTTTAATATAATTCTTCACAAGAATTTAATTATTTTTTAAAATAATAACATTCTTTAGAAGAATTAAATTATTTTTATACATAGTAAAATTTGTTACAAAAATTTAATTATTTCCAATAAAATTTCACGAAAGAATTCATTAATTTTCTAAAACTTTAATAAATCCTTCGAAATAATTAAAAATATTTTTGAAGTGGTAAAATCTTTGCAAAAATTCAATTAATATAAAATAATAATAACAATAATGATAATACAATTTCAATAAGAGTCATTCAATTTTTTTTCTTAATTCGTTATAAAATTTTTTCAAAAAAAATTCTAAAAAAAAATTTCTATAATTTTAATAAATTTTTCGAAACATTTCAATTATTGTTTTAAGAAGTTTGTTTAAATTAATTATTTTCAAAATGTCCACTTAAAATTATTCCAAAAACTACATTATTTAAAAAAAAACTTTACGAAACTTTTGAAAGAATTTAATTATTGTAAAAATCGTTGATAGTATCATTTGCTCGAAAGAATTTAATTATTTTATATATTGTAATAAAATTCCTTGAATTGAATTATATTATTTTAAAAAATCATAAAAAAATTATAAGAATTAAATTATTTTCTAAAAATTTTAATAAAATTCAATAATGAAATTTAAATTTCAGTTATTAAGAAACACGATTATTTTAACAACTTGAAAGAAATTGTTCATAAAATTCAATTACTTTGAAAATTATGAATTAACATTGTTACAGAAACTCCATTATTTTAAAATAATTGAAAGAAATTTTACAAAGAATTTAATTAGGATTTTTAAACAAATTCTTCGCAAAAATTAATTTATTTTTATAAATAATAAAATTATGTGCAAGAAGTCAAAGATTTTCAATACATTAAATTTTAAATTGAAAATATTTAAAAAGTTAGGAAACAAAAATTAATTAAAAGAAATAAATAAAAAATGATTATACAACTTACAAACAATGTTCTCATGGTTCGATCTGACTCTAAAAGGTTATCAAAACTTTGGAATTCTTCGACGGTTTGGAAAGGCGCATTTAAATTATATTGATCAATAAAATCATTTAAATGCAATACCGAGGAATTACAAATCTCCTCTTTTTCTTTCAGCAAAACACAGCAGTGGGAGACTTCCCTCGCTAAATTTTTTTGCTGAACATTTAGGAGGTATATAGCATCCAATATTCTTTTGAAAATTAAAAGGTGATTTTCTGAGAATAAAATAAAAATAAAAAATAAATTCAAACTAAACAGCGAATAAAAACTTTACTATTAAAGTAAAAATAATTTAAATGTGGGATTAATTTAAACATAATTAAATTTAAAAATTTAACTCAAAGTTTTGTTCTACAGAATTGTAGGTTGATTAAAATGGAAAGGAATAAATATTAACATTTACATACCCATTTCTTCCTCCGTAAACGA
Organism: Leptopilina syphax; assembly: GCA_032872505.1. Taxonomy (NCBI): domain Eukaryota; kingdom Metazoa; phylum Arthropoda; class Insecta; order Hymenoptera; family Figitidae; genus Leptopilina; species Leptopilina syphax. Next base: position 17,604,964 of record CM065471.1, on the reverse strand, counting down.
CGGATTAAAAGTATTTCTATTTTCAGTTTCTCCCTTTTTTTGGTGATTACACCAGGAAGATGAGAATAATCGAAATCATAATTATACCGAATCTGGTATATCACCTTCATTTCTTTTTTCATCACTGATTCCTTGAAAAACCAATTGTCCATCACAAACTGAAATTGGTGAAAAGATTTAAATGTTAAATTATTAAAATATAAATTTTTAAAAATTATAACATTTAAAAGATTTCAATAATAAAAAATTATAAATTTAATTTACTTTCATATTCATGAACTAATGATTTGGGACTCATATTCGAGACAGTTTTCTCTGGGTTATGATTTGTATTATAACTTTCATTAATATGTCGCTTCTCCAAAAGTTGGGTTTCATAACCTTTACGTTCCTCACAGTTTTCGCCTATAATAAAAATAATATAAATATAATATATTATATAATAAATATAATATAATTATAAATAATTTACCTTTATCAACATGAACCACTGACTTTGCATTACCATTAATCAAGTCGTAATTGTAAATTTTTCTTCGTTTTTCAGCAAGTTTCGATTTATCATCACATTTTCGTTTTTTATCGTTTCTACTTGTAAGCAATATTTTTCAAGTTAAATTTAAGACCGAACTATTTTTAAAACAATTACACTCACCGTTCTCGTTAGAAAATGTAGTCAACAATGCCGCCTCATCCAATAATTTGTCTTCATAACTGTAGTCAACATTCTTTCTAGATCGGTAGATTTTAGAGTATTTGAGAGATTGTTCTTCTTTGGTAATTGCATCGTCAGTCGTATAGACATACTCTTTTCTTGTTGCCAAATCTTTGACTTTAACTTTAGCCTGTTGATAGGTCACTATTTTAAAAATAAAACAATTATTAATTAGTATTATTTTTTATTAATTATGATGCATTTTTAATTTATTTTAATTAATAATAATTGTATTATATGTTTTAATATAAATAAGAAGTTATCATTATATATATTATATATTATTACACATAAGTAATAAAGTTTTTAAAAATAAAAAATAGGTTTTACATTTAAATATGAAAAAATTTACCTGCATGTCCTCGTAAATCCACTTTATACTTTGGCCACAAGGCCAAAGGCGGGGAACAATTTCGTACCAATTTTCTGAATTCATTAATTGTTTGTTTGTCGTATGATGGAGGAGGGTAGCTGGTTAGCAACCCATAATATTTATCATGTTCTATCCACTGGCGTGGTACAAAATCGACACTTTTTGTTGAAGAGTCTTCTAGAAACTCATCGTCAGAATCAACATCCATATCTGAACCGTCATTTATAGCTTTGGAGTTCAAAAATAAAATGATTTGGTATTTTTTTAAATCTGAATCTATAACAAAGAAAATAAATTTTAATAGAATATTATCGAAGGTTATTTTGCAATTTATTATTTATTTATTCCTTTTTTTATTACTTTGTAATATGTCACCACGTGTTTCCTTTGAGGTTATGTCCAGGAAACTCTGGTTTTATTTTTAACAAACTTAATAGAATTAGAAAATTATTAGTACAGATTTTACCTGTTGATTTCGAATTCATGATTCCAGAGACCGCCTGACTACTTTTTCTTTGGTTATAAATAATAATAATTTATGATTATTCACACGTGTCGAGAATATATCACTTCGAAAGATCCAATTAAAAAGGTTAGGTAATTGAGGAATGGTCAATCACGCAGGTATCAAATCATGTGACATTGCGCATGTTAAGTGGTTTCTAAAACGCGCGCACTAATTTGAAAAATGTATTCAATAAATTTTTTAAGAAATTAGAATTTATGCAGCGCACAAGTTTGAAACTATGAATTTAAAAAAAAAGTTTCATTAAAATTTATGAAATGTTTCAATAAAATTTATAAAATATTTTAATACATTATACAAAATAAACATAACAGGAAATATGTAAATTCTTTATCAATTACTGTATAAACAATTTTTTATCATTTTATGTTACTAATGAAGAAGAGGCATACAGTGCATTCGTTCTGTACCATTCCCAGTAGTGTCCACTGGCAACTGAACCATTTTTTTATAAATGTCGTATACGGAGCAGGTCGTGGTATTTTTACTGGGATCTTTTTTCAGCCGCCACATATTAATAACACTTGAATTGAATGGGTAATTAAAAATATCACCATCCTTCTCCCATATTCTCCCTGACAAAATAATATTTCTATAATTTCCGTACATTTTTTCCACTTTAAACACTTTCTCGTTTTTTAGTAAAACAACATTATCGAGCGAATTACATGATACAGTGTACTCCTTATACTTGAAACTTGAAATATCCATACCGTCATTTTTCAGAATCACAAGGTCTGGTGGTGTAATTGCTTTAATATTTTTTACAAAGTATTCTTCGTAAAGTCGCCTACAGAGCTGTGCCAATGGTCTCAATGCAGTGTAAAGTTTTTTTTTCATTTTTCCCAACAAACTTTCAAAAGGAAAAGCAGTAAGAACGCTTAAATTGCAATTCATTTGTAGCACATCATCTGCCACATGAATAAGGTGATGAAAATTTAAGACCTGCGATTTCTTTCCATATAAACCGGGTAATGCTTTGAAAAAAATCAAGAGATATTGCTTCGCTTTCTCATTTAAAGTTACACAAAATTCTTGGCAGCACAAAATTCTGCAAGCGACATGCAATAATAAAAAATGTTTAAATAATCTAATTGGCAATATATTTTTTAATACAACGGGACCGCAGTAAAGCAATAAAAAACGGAATTCCGTTGCTTTCCAACTCGCATAATATTTTGTTGATCGAGTTTTTCTCTGGAATTCAACTGGCACAAAGTTTTTCAAATTTTCCATTCGGTACGAAAGCTCATTTTTCATTCTTATTCCAAATCGGACATTTAAATCGCCATTCATCCACCATTCTAATAATTTTTTCATGACTCCTAGAAAACAGAGGTGCATAAAGTCAAGAAGAAAAATAAAAATCATATTAATTGGAGGATTAATATGTAATAAAGGAGAAGGTGTACGGTGGTGATCCCTTTGTTGCATGTTTCGAAAAGATTGATTGGTGCGTTCGTGGCAATTAGTTGAAGAATAAACAGTGGTCTTACTGTCTTTTTTTCTTCCTTGTACTGTGCATCTTTCACAGGCAAATTTAGCAGTATGTCCTACAGTACATTTTAAAAATGCGCGAGCTGGAGTATCACAGACGAAGCATTTTAAAACTACAGTATAATGCTTGCCATCAATTTCCAATCCATTTTGTAGAAAGTTGTTCAATTCATCGATAAAATCGTCTAAGAAAACATCTGCACTTATGGGTTTGGAATGTCCAAAAAATACTGCAACGGAAAAAGGTTTATAAATGTCTGGGTTGAAGTGGACTTTGCAAGCTATAACCCACATTTGCTTCACTCCAGATTTAGTAATAGGCATCCCATCAGCATTTATTATTAAATCAATAACATCGCTTTCGTGATTTTTCACGTCCACACATGCTTGCAAGCCTTTTTTTAATCCGAAATTTATGAATTGACCCTGCTCGCCATATAAGTCTGCCATATCTATAATGGTGTACTTTGCAGACGAGGTTGCTAAAAAGGTTTTAGAAGATTTGGGCAAATCAGGCAACAATCTTTGTCTTAATATTGCTAGCAATTTATCAAGATGTTGGTGTTCGATACTGACTTCAATGGCCCATTGACGCAATTGTTGTATCTCAGGAACTATCAAAATGTCCGAACTTGTTGTCTCTTCACTCCATTCATCTGAATTTGCAGTAGTATCTCCACTTAAATTGAACGATGACCCACTATGCTGTGATTCCATTTCCTGGGAGTCATCATTTGTCTCTGAAAAATATTAAACAGCTGATTTCCAGTTATAAAAATCATTAAAAAGGTTTAAATATGTGATGTCACTCAAGAAAAGATTTTTACGATCACAAAAATCGATTTTGAGTTTTTTCACCATTTGATAGATTTTGATTGCTTCTTTCACGAACAAAAATCAAAAATTAAGAAACTTAAATAGTGGTTAATGTTTTTGATATTACAAATAATAATATTACAATTAATATTAAAATTTAATATTCACCGGCGACAGATGATGTATTACCAAGTGCATAATTCAGCATTTCTAATTGGTCACTTTGGTCATTAGTCTCCAAATTATCTAACAATCGGCTTGGCCTTGAGAATAGATTTAGTTAAAATGATTAATTACCCGGAATTTTTTTTTATATTACAAGTGGTGTAACGTTTTTCAAACTAAAATTATAATTTGATATTTACCTGCAACAGGTGATGTATTACCAAGTGCATCATTCTGCACATCTAATTGCTCACTTTGGTCATGAGTCTCCAAATTATTTAGCAATCGGCTTGGCCCTCAGAATATATTTAATTGAAATGATTAATTACCAGGAATTTTTTTTATATTACAAGTAATGTAACATTTTTTAAACTAAATTAAAATTTAATATTTACCTGCAACAGGTGATGTGATACCAAATGAATTGCTCTGCAATCTTCTCTGTTCAGGTGGTATAAATTCACTAGAAGAAGAACTGTTTGGAGAATTTTCGTTTTCCTTTCGTGCACGTTTTACAGTGCGATGCTTTCGCATTCTCATGGTAGTAACGAAGCGTATTTTGTTTCTCCTAAATTCATCCATAATTCTAAATTTGTTAAAAACATTAAAAATTTTAATTTGAGTGCAATCCGCTTGGAAACTTAACCTTAAATGCATATAAATCTATTTTCTTCTTACATATTTTTGTTTTTATTTTTTTTTAAATTAGAATTTCATAAAATTTTTGCAAATGATTATAAAAAAAAATTTAACTTATTCTTTTTATATTTATTTTTTATTTAATATATATTTAAATTTTATATAATTTTTTATTACATTTATTATATTATTATTTCAATTATATTTAGTATATAATAATAATATTTTATATTCTTTTACGAAATACACGTGGAAATTTAACCTCAAATAAATATCTAAGTATATTTTCTTGTGTATTACATATATTTTTCTGAATAACTTCCAATATTTTTACTTACCGCTCACAAGTTTTCTCGTACACAAACTAACACTAAACTTTTTAATAATATTTAATTTTTTATTTAAAAACATTCGAAAATTATAACTAAGAAAAAGATTCAATCCATCAATTTATTTACATAAAAACCCATTGCGCATGTATAAAATCAAAGAAGACTGCTAAATAGATGCGTCTAGTTGGGGCAATCTCTGGACTCCAGACTGCCCCGAAATTTTTCTACACGGGATGGGGCATTCCAGGCCAAATCGGAAATTATTTTGCTTTTGCATCTCAAAAATATTTTTATTAAAAACTACCCTGTAAAAAAAAAAGTATTGGGAGGTACGGGATTCCGTATTGCAAGTGCCAACCTGCCAATGCGGTATTCGCGAATTACCGCATTGGGTGTCGTGGTGAATACGGAAATCAAGGGGTCCCAATGCGGTGCCAGTTTTAAGCTTTAAAAAAACGAAAATACGTGACAGGAGGAAATAATTAGTGTCAGTGGAGAAATATGCGAGTTAAAGGAATGAGAAAATAATAATAGTGAGTGTAAAAAAGAAATTTTAAGAAAAAAAGGTAAGTTGAACTGTCAAATATGGGCCCAATGCGGCATAGGCTGATTTCAATGCGCCACAGCAAAAGCAACTTTGACTGGTTTGAATGGTGTGAAATAGGTAAACAAACATTTTCTAACACATTTGTCTCCGTACACAGACACTTTTCACTAAATCTGCCAACGTACAATTGGTAAGCATCTTCTAAATTACAATAATCGAAAATATTGTTTAGATTCATGCAGAAACGTGGTTATAAAATAAAAAATTGGAAAGTAATGTAATGCAAATCATATGTCAGCTGGGCCACTGTTTTCGCTCGATTCGCTCTGCTTGCTTCTGCCCTCTACTGGCGACTTGCACTATGTACCGATTGTGTACCGCATTGAAAGCAGCCTACGCCGCATTGGACTCATATTTCACAGTTCAACTTACCTTTTTTTCTTAAAGTTTCATTTTTACACTCACTATTATTATTTTCTCATTCCTTTAACTCGCATATTTCTGCACTGACACTAATTATTTCCTCCTGTCACGTATTTTCGTTTTTTTTAAAGCTTAAAACTGGCACCGCATTGGGACCCCTTGATTTCCGTATTCACCACGACACCCAATGCGGTATTTCGCGAATACCGCATTGGCAGGTTGGCACTTGCAATACGGAATCCCGTACCTACCAATACTTTTTTTTTACAGAGTACGTGTGAAAACAAAACTTTTCATTATAAAAACGTCCATTTTGATCAATTTTTGACCGAGTTATAAGCGTTTAAAAAAAATTTAACATAAAAAACGTCATTTTTCATAAATCTGTATCTCCTGAACCGCTTTATGAAAAAATTTGAAAAAATTCAAGGTAGCTCATTTCAAAGAGTACTAAAAGAAAAAAAATGTTTAAAAAAATTTGAGATGCAAAAGCAAAATAATTTCCGATTTGGCCTGGAATGCCCCATATATAGTTATTTTTTTATTCAGTATGTTACATTTCAATTTATAATTTTAGCACTGCACATAACGGTCCCACAATTCAAAAGGAAGTTGAAGTAAAATCACTTTCAAGCTTGCGTGGCTATGCGGTATGCGTATTCGACTTGTGTCCTCTAGGTCTAGGTTTCGATCCCCCGTGCGTGCGAAATTTTTCATTCTTAGTTTTAAGTGTTCTGTGTATAATTCTGAATATTGTTACATAAAGTATAAGTTTAAATAATTATTAACAATGATAATAATAATTTAGTCATTATTTTAAATAAATAAGATAGTCTGTTTAAATTATTAAAGAAAATAAGAAAATTTTTTTTTTAAAACTTATTGCAAAAAAAGATATTCTATTAATTATTCATATTTTTATTTATACTCAAACATTTATTTGTTTTATGCAACTATTAAATTTCTGCTTGGGTATTATTTATGATAAATCGTTTTTGTTATAGAATTGTTATATATTTGTTCTAAAACAATGTTCTAGTTTTGTTCTAGAATTGTTACAGACTTTAGTTCCTATTTTGTGCCTCCAGGGGGACGACATTTTGACCTGCCTGTTCCTCACCAGTTACAGAACTTGTTCTTTTTGTTCTGGAATAGTTATAGAATTATTCTGTAACTTTGCACACTGGGTACTTGCTTTCTGCTACCAACCGTACAAGTTATAGATGTGATAGAATGTTGTAATGTTTTTTCTTTAAGAAGCTATACATATCACCAATACTATTAACGCTTAATAAGGCAATTATCTGCACTAGGTTATTTAAATATCAGGCATGATATTCAAAATTTGCGATAAATACTTAAAAATATGAAACTTACGGACAGGCGACTTTGATTTTTTTTCTAGCACTGGATCAAAATTATTCTGCTAGCACAGTTACTATATAAAAATATAGACTCTTAGCCGTACAAAATAATTTTTCTGGTACTAAAAATGTGAGAATCAACAATTTTTATTATTAGGTAAAGTTCTGATTTCTTAAGTGCGGACAAGGGACTGAAAGATAGAAAGTAGGCGTGATATAAGTGTCTTGCGTTTACGAGAGTTGAAGAGTGGGAAATTTTCACGAATCTTGCAATAATGAGACACGACTGTATTACCAAAAATTATTGAATGAAATTTAATCAAATTTAGAAACGTTGAAACTTAACTGTTAGGATTGTTTCTTGAGCGTCCCTTACGATGGCGCCACTAGAGCTAATTTTAACCATCACCACAGTCGGTCCCTATTTTTACCTTTTTTCCCCAATTAATATTCAGAAAAAAATATTTGTGAATGTAGAGAAATATTTCCGGTCGATTATCCTTATTCTTCATTTGAAATAGGGAAGAGAAGTAAAGTAATTTTTACTTTTCCTTGTCATGATTTTGTTTTTCTTTTCGAGAAAGATAAATGGGACAAAAATGGCCGAATACAAAAAGAAGTAACCCATTGTCTTTTTCTCTGAAGCCGATCTTCGGCTGGTTGTTACTGTCGCTGAAATTCCCTGGTCGATCGAGTAACTTTCTGCTCGAACAGCTTTTCTTTTTACTTTTAGAAAAGAGAATACCTCAGACCACTTTAAGAAAATGAAAACTATAAAAAAACAAAACAGAAAAGTTTGAGAAAAAGAAATTTATTCAAAAGTTAAGAGTCTGTGACAAGTTGTAAAAGAAGGGAATATTATCAAGATTGGGGTACAAAAGTTCCAAACCGGAAGTTCCAATCGAAAAATTCCAAGAAAAAAGTTCCAAAATGAAAAGATCCAAAATTTATTTTTCCACAGTACAAAAGTTCCAAAGCCCAAAATGTCCAAAATATAAATTTACCAAAGTGTGAAATTTCCAAAAAAAAATTTCCAAAATAAAAAGTGTGGAATTGTTAAATAAGTGAAAGGTATTGGAGTTGTTTGAAAAAATAAAGCATCTCTAATATTTCACATTATTTTTTCCATCTGAATGCTTGTAATACAGAAATCCTTCGATATGTAAATAATTTTTTTCGACTTGTATTAATTCTGCCATAATTAAAATTTACAATTTAATATAATTTCACTGTTCACAATTTTATAGTTTAAATAAACATTTTAATTTTACTAATTTACAATTTAATATAATTTCACTATTTACTATTTTTTAATTTGAAAAAAATTTTAATTTCACAACATAATTTTGGAATAAGCACACGTTGAATGCCAATTTATGAAAATAACAACGATAATAACAACTGAAAGTTTCTTGACTTGAAGTTGCACTTTGAAATTAGGAAAATAAAAAAAACAATGTTTGGTCTATTGGAAAAATAATACTTTGGTAAAAATGGCCTTTGGAAAAAATGTCATTTGGGAAAATAATAATTTCGGTTCTTCGGAATTGGAACTTTTGACTTCATACCATTATCAATAAACAATTAAATATTAAGGATTTTTCAAGTTTTTCGTAAGGGATTTATTTACAATTTTCTCTAATTTTACCTTTTCATCTGTTTCAATATTATCGCATTACTTTTAATTTTTACTTTTTTCATGCTTATTTAAACTTTTTAGCTCTTGTTATAGAATGGTACAATATTGTTTTTAAGAGAAAGAAAAAAGCACTAGTGTCTTATTTTCTAAAAATGAGAGTTTTAAATGGTATATTTATCATATGTCACATTTGTGTGATAGTTTTGAATACGTGCATATTATTTAACGAGTTTAATTTTGTTATTTCAGATTCAGAGCACGGCTTGAATTTGCAGGAATAGCTGACACGAGAGGTAAGTGTGAACTTACATTTTACAAAGTAGAATAATCACACAAAGGAAACATGTTTCTTTTAGTTTTGTTTTCAGAAAAAATTTTTAAATACGAGATTTGCAATTGATCCGTTTAGAAAAACATCGGGAGTTTAGAGTGACGGGAAGGAAATGAATAATTCTTTATCTAGATCAATATATAAAAACTTAGGGTGAAAAAAATGAATGATAATTATTTATATTTAATGATTCGTGAAGATTTCAATACTTCTACCTCTTCCTTCTGTGGCTTTTATGTGAATAATAAATGGAGAGTGGCATCAATGTGGGATGGGTCCGCCTCCAGAAAAGCATTACCCACTTAAGTTGGGAGAACGGGTAAGGGAATATATAATGTACAAGCTTTAGAATTTACCATTCTTCACCAACACTAAAGCAACCTTGGGAGGAAAAGATAGTTCGAAACTATTCGTCAAACAATCTTGTAAACTTTGTGAAGACACTTTTTTTGTTGCTCTAGCCGCATTTTATATGAAAATATTTTGTCACCAAAAGGTGCGATCAACCATCGTCCTTCTTTTGTCTTCAAAAAGCTTGTTCTACCGATGTCTCGACAATCTTCTGTTGTTGCCTCAGCAACTTCTCCTTGAGGAGATGGGCACTCAGAAAGTTTCAGGAAAAATTGAGACTGATGATCCGTTATCGATTCACCGGACAACTTTTCTTTAACTTGAAGATATTTTTTTTGGTTTTATCCACAGACACCTTTATTGGTCTTTTTTTATAACTTTTTTGAAACAAGATAAAACATAAAACATAGAATAATATGGAAATAAAAAGTGTTGAATAATTTTAGGAGATTTATCATTTTCATGAGTGAAAAAATTCAGTACTTTTTAGTAGATAAACCGCAGCAATCTTCTAGATTGAGGATATTTTTATGAAACGGAGTTTTATTTAGTTTTATCAGTAACGCTGGCTATAAAGTTTTGAACGTAGCGCAAAGTTGAGTGCGGAGTAGAATGCAGAAGCAGTGTCACTTTAACTGGTGCGATGGGCGTAAACAAGTTATTTTCTCCTGTCGCTATTTATTTGGGCTTAAAGTATATATATTGGCAACGAGAGGATCGTTATAGGGAGTTTTGGACCTAACTTCACTGTAGGAAGATTAATTAACACGATGAGACTTACTGTGAAGGTGCGTTTATGTATACACTGTATACTTGAATATAACGAGACAGGGGTAGGGAAAAGGGTTGAATTGCTCGCATGCACATAAGCCCAAACCGTGTATTTCGCCTAATCTTCAAGCTCGAATCCCAACGGAAGGATGTGTCATGTCCTTAGAGCACATGAGAGAGCCTACTTTGAGTTTCTCATTAAGGGTCCATTACCTTAAGCACTTGACTAGGTGTGCCTGTCTAATATTTCGGAAATATTGTCACTTTCGCAGATAACTCATGAAAAGATGGAAATTTCCCAAAATGCGTTCTCGGAAAAATAGCATTTTTACCCAAGCAAAAATTTCTGTCAAATGCCAGTATTCACAACTGGCGCAGTATTGCACCAGTACTGGCATGCCAGCAGTTGGCTTGCCAGTACTGGTTCAGTACTGGCTTCACTAAAATTTCTGTACTACGCCAGTACTGCCCTTTAAGACTGGTATGCCACTACTGTGCCAGTATTGCGAAAACAACACTGGCAAACCAGTACTACGCCAGTACTGTGCCAGTATTGCTAACACGGTAAACTGACAATAGTCAGTTATAGGAACTAATTAATGGAAATTTACGCAGTAATTTATGGAAATTTTTGCAATAATTCATAAAAATATGTTCCACATAAGTTACAATTAAAAATTTTTATTTAGCCATTTATGGAAATGTTTGCTGTAATTTGTGGAAATTTATAGAAATTTTCGCAATAATTCGTAAAGATATGTAAAGCAAAAATTATCATTAAAATTTTGAATTTCAGTCATTTATGGAAATTTTATGGAAATTTTGCGGTAATTTATGGAAATTTATGCGGTAATCTATAAACATTTTGACGATAGTTTATAAAACTATGTAAAATACAAACAAGAACTAAAAAAATTAACATCGGTAGTTTATGGTAATTTATGGAAATTTTCGCGGTAATTTATGGAAATTTATGAGATAATTTATAAAAATTTTGACGATAATTTAATAAAATATGTAAAACACAAATTAAACCTAAAAAATTTAACGTCGGTAATTTATGGTAATTTATGGATATTTTAGAGGTAATTTAAGGAAATTTTTTAGGTAATTTACTAATTTGATTTTTTTGAATTTAGTTCAATTAAATAATAATTCAACTTAATTACGCAGTTCAACGCTCTTTATTAATTGTAAGTGTAAAAGGTGTCGAAAATTAAAATTTATTATCCTGTAGCTTCGATAGGGTAGTGGTTAGAGTGTTAGGCTAGAAGTCCGTAGGTCGTGGGTTCGATTCCTCGCAGTGTCAAATTTTATTTCGTTATAGGTTTGCGTTTATTCTGCGTTGTAAACATTAATTTGATTGAAAGTTAAAAGTTGGGGATTATTACATGTTTGTAAATATAAATTAATTTTTTTTATTATATTAACATTGAATTTAAATAAATTTCCCTCTATATTGGAAAATAGATAGTCTGGACTGATTTAGGCCAGCGCCAGAAAATTTTTCTACACGGGAACTAAACCAGTACTGGCTGTCAGTACTGCGCCAGTAATATCAAACCAGTACTGAAAAGCGTTTTCATTTCGGTCAAATGCCAGTACTCCGCCAGTACTGGGCAGTACTGGCGCAGTACTGCGCCAGTTGTCAATTTTTACTTGGGTATTACCTGGCAATACATGTCAAGAGCTATAATTAAAATAGTATATTAAGCAACAAGTGGATTAAGGCAGCCATTTCTTTTCGGTGATTTTTGTGACAAGAGTGGAGGTCGAGAGCGCCGTAGGCGCCCCGAGACCGAAACGAGTTTTCATACGGTCGAAGAAATAAATGACTTTCCTCCCTGTCGTCTGCTATCAGAAAGCTAGAAATTTTTGTGCATGTGGGAAAAAAAAATTTTGTGCAACACCTGTAACGAAAGTAATACTTTGCATGCCTGTAAAGTAGGCGCAAAACAGTACTTTGCTGCACTAGTGCGGCAAAGTGCTTATTTTGATATACATAGGTATTTGTTTTCTATTTGTAGAATACCTGTTTTTTACAGTAATATACGCGTAGAAAACCACGTATATTACGTGCGGTAACATACGTTTCAAACCCTGCTAAACAGTACCTATGTTGGCGTCAACTAGCGTTTCCAAACAGCTTTTTTTATCAAAACCAAAAGGTGATTCCGGATATCTCTTTTAAATTTTAAATTAATAAATTGTAATAATTTGAAGCATGATGGTAGATCTTTATAATACTCTTACAATATAATTGTCCTTTCGATCTGAATATTAAAATTGTTGGCGATTTAAAATGTCCTCGAACTTCAAATTGACATAATATCCAGAAGATAGTTTTAATTTGGGCTTGAATTCACGCAGCAATAAAAGATCTGAGAAACGGCTCAAATTTTGAAAAAAACTATAGAATTAGAATTATAAGAGACCTCTGTCAGGGTCTTCTGGTTTCTGTTTCTTCTCACCTACACCTAGTTCTTTAAATTTAAATATTAAACATTCTTAAAATCTTCGTTAGAGTTAATTACAAGTAGTAAATTTCCTACAAGATGCAATGGATACACATATTTAATGACCTTTATCTAATCATGACATATGGATTTTCCCATACATCCTTATCGTTAGGAATTACCTCCTATTCACATGTGAATGATGATTGTTGGATTTGTGTCGATTGAACATTTACGCTTTTCGACATGCTTTAATGCGTTCACGTGAAAATCACAGGTACTAAACAGCCAGTTTGGTTTAGTTCAGGATAGATTTACACGGTCATCCTATCTATCGAAATTTACACTCCGCTCATCGTGTTATTAGACAGCAATTACCCCTATCAATATCAATTTCCCAGAGGTATCTATAGAGGAAAAAATTATACCCAAAAACCTAAATAAAGAAAAACTTATTTCAGATTTTGATTTAATGTATTTATTTAAAATTAATGAAATTCGCATCTTGTATTTATATTGAAATTAGGTCACTTATTCCTGACCAATAGGTTTCGCCTACGAGAGAGAGAGAGAGAGAGGAATTTCACGATTTTCTCTATATAGCTGTTAAGGGACATTGGACCATCATTTAGAGAAAACCATTTTCTATCCTGTGCCTCTATATGCCCGATGCGATGGTTGGGAAAATGATTCATACTGTACATGTATTGTATATGTACCAGCCAGTGCCAAGTAGTACTATAACCCATCAAAAACCAAAGTTACGATCGTCATGTTGCAGGGTGTCGAAAGGCTTTCGTGTTTCTGGTATGATTTAACCCTCCTAGAATCTCCTCTAAATTTTCCGAACTTGACTAAAAATTGACATTTTTTCTGACTTTAATGTAAAAACATTGTTATTATATTAACGTCGAATTATTTTCAGTTTTAGATAATGAAAACTTAATATACATTAATTGACAGTTTGAGTTACTTGACCATTATTTTTCTTCTTAGTTTTAGATAATGAACATTTAATTTATATTAATTGACAGTTTGAGTTACATAACCGTTATTTTGCTTCCTCCTAGAGGAAGTATTGTAATACCAAAATTTTTCGAGTTCGATTTTTTGACACATCTTTATGTTATTTGACTTCAGGAGTTCAAAAATGACATTTTTAAAAAATGCCATTCCGTATATATGTGTGTGTCCCAGGTAGAAATTTGTCAAGTATTACTTGTTCCCTTCTAGTAGCTGTAGAGTCGAGAGCGAGTTTTACTTGCCAAGACAATCTGGCCAGTCCTGAATAAGTGACTGGCCAGTTTCACTGGATAAAAACAATTCCCCTTTGTCAACAGTACTTTTGTCAAGTCACTGACCAGAAAATCTGATCATAATCGTGATAAAATTTTTTTTCCAGACTCTGGCCAGTCACTGATTTGAAGAATTATTTAAGATTCCTCCTATAAAAACTGGTCCACCACTGATCAGAAAGACTTGCCGAATCCTATTAAAAGAATTATTCTAGATTTTTCCAAATCTCTAGCCAGAAAATCTTGACACTATCAAAAAAAGAAACTGCGGATACAGAAACTGACACGGAGAGAAAAAAAAAGTTGTAACAAAAATGTACAACTTGGCAGCGGTTTTTCTTTTTATTTTTAGATAATGAAAATTTAATTTATATTAATTGACAGTTTGAGTTAAATAACAGTTATCAATATTTTGACTTGCGATTCATGATCGCACTAAATTCTTTCTAATATTAAAAACCGGACAAGTGCGAGTAGAACTCGTACTAAAACCGAGGGTTCCGTACTCTCATTTAAAACTTCTACTTTTTGCTAATCACTTCCGCTATATTTTTCTTGTAATCAACGCGAAAAAATACATAAGTATGCCAATTTACAGATCTTCAGGTAAAAAACTGTGGGCGCCAGAGGGAGTACATGCATTTTTTTCTAAATTTTTAAAATTTTCGAGTTTTTCGCTGAAAACACTATGAAGATCAATACCAAATATGTTCGCTATATTTTTCCTGTAATTCATTTTTAAAAATACATATGCATACCAATTTTCATCTTTCTCGGAAAAAAACTGTGAGCGCCAGGGGGGGTACATGCCTTTTTTTGCGAAAAAACGACCAAAATTTGATGTTTTTCGCGAAAAACTCTATGAAGATGAACTCCAATCACGTTCGCTATATTTTTCCTGTAATTTACACGTGAAAATACATACGTGTACCAATTTTTAGCTCTCTAGATGAAAAACTGTGAGCGCTAGGGGGGGTACATGGTCATTTTCCGTAACCGTTTTAATAGGGTTCCTACCAGGTACGGAACTCTAAAAGAGAAATGGCGTCGACGTCCTGTAAAAGCGTCATCTTTTCCTGGTGGATCATTAGAGAGTTTATTTTTCGGTCGGTAAGGTAGAGCGTCAAATTATCATAAGGTTTACTACTCACCGTCTCTTTTATCTTCCTGATGCTATTAAATAATAGTAATCTCATCTCAATATGCTCCTAGGCACTGAAAAACAATTTTTATTTTAAAATGACAATTACAAAAATTATACGCCAAAAACTAATATACCCTAAAATTTTTATTTCACGGTAAAATGTGCAATTAAAAAAATGTGCAATTTAGTATAAAAAAGTATAACAAATCGTAATTTTTCCCTAGGGCAAATAAACACGTAAAAATATGTCGATTTGCAAAATTGTTTTTAATCAAACAAAAAGAAAGTTAATGCATTTAATATTCCACAATGACTGTATCCATTAAATTTATTTTTACCATCTACATGTTAAAATTAAATTTTATATTTAATATCCGCTTTGAATCGTTTAAGTGACAATGTTATTTGCAGTATATATTTTCGAAACAATGATATTTGTATTCGTAAAATGTTTTCCCCACTCAAAACTTTACAATATTAATGAGTTTTACTTTAATAGAACGTTAATGAATATCGAAATTCAAGAGAATATGTTACGAAAATGAACTAGCTTTAACAACTTTGCTAATAATATCGTGTGTTAGTGTGCGATCCACAAAATAGAGGGGTTTGTATTTCAATAATAGAATAACAGTGTCGCGACGTTCAAAATGGAATGGAGTGCCGCGTCTGCTTGCGTGTCGAGTGTACTTTGAATCATGTATTAGTAATAATGCACGCACATTCCCATGTATGTATTATATTACGTTCACTGAGTTATTTAATTTGCATGGAAATGAAATGGAAGTTTGACGAAACGGTTTTACAGTAGTCATACACTTTGGCTGTAAAAGTACTTCGCATATTGTCGAAAATTTAAGTGGTAATTGACATCTAGTCTACATCTAAGATATGATACTTTAATAAGGAAAATGAAAAGAATCGACTTTTTTAAAATGATAATTGTATGTACCCTCTTAACTACACAAAAGATTTTAAAACTAATTGCTAAATCCCAGTATATTAGGGTGTTGTCGACAACCAAATTCACCTGCTGATCCTCTTGTTTCCTTCCACATTATCCTTGTGCGCTGTTGCGTTGAAACCTCCTTGTACTGTGATCATCCATTCAAGTACTACCCGTAATCAATGATGCTGAAACTCAACAACCGCAAGTAAATCATCATACGTATTGTAACATATTGATGTCGCACCCAGGTGCGATTTTTTGGTTCGCCGTCCAATGGGGACGATGGTTGGCCCGACAACTGATAAGGAAGTTGGCCCAACTTACAATGCATATGTTGTGCCAACTATACATTTCAATGGTTGGTCCAAAGACTGACGCCAAAGTTGGCACAACTTTAGATGCGTGAGTTGGGCCAACCACAATATTCAAAGTTTGGCCAACTTCAACAGCTAAAGGTAAAAAATTATTAAAAAACTAAATTATTTAACCAATTAACAGTTTATTATTAGCGGGAACATCAGATATAACCTTTACCTATTATTATTAAACACAACCACATACATACATTATCGAAAATATCTAACGCTCGCTGGCATCGAACCCCTAACCTAACGCACCGAAGACTTATACACTGACCACTACGCTACGCTCACATGGGAGTGCATAACGCAAAATGTATATTAAAGCTGCAACAGTCGGGCCAACCATGGCCCAGAGTTCGGCCGACCAAGAAAGTTTAAGTCATTTAAACTGCATTTGACAAAGTTTTGCCAACCGTCGGGCCAACCGTGGCCCAGAGTTCGGCCGACCAAGAAAGTTTAAGTCATTTAAACTGCATTTGACAAAGTTTTGCCAACCGTTGCCCAGAGTTCGGCCAACCAAGAAAAATCAAGTCAATTAAACTGCGTTTTACAGAGTTTTGCCAACCGTCGGGCCAACTGTGGCCCAGAGTTCGGCCGACCAAGAAAGTTTAAGTCATTTAAACTGCATTTGACATAGTTTTGCCAACCGTCGGGCCAACCGTGGCCCAGAGTTCGGCCGACCAAAATAATGTTTAAGTCAATTAAACTGCGTTTTCACAAAGTTTTGCCAACCGTCGGGCCAACCGTGGCCCAGAGTTTGGCCGACCAAGAAAGTTTAAGTGAATAAAACTGCGTTTCTAGAGTTTTGCCAACCGTTGGGCCAACCGTGGCCCAGAGTTCGGCCGACCAAAAAACTAAAAGTAAATTATACTGTTTTTCTTGAGTTTTTCCAACCGTTGGGCCAACCGTGGCCCAGAGTTCGGCCGAACAAAATAATGTAAGTCAATTATACTGCTTTTCTTGTGTTTTGCCAACCGTTGGTCCAACCGTGGCCCAGAGTTCGGCCGACCGAAACTGAAAGTCTTTTAAACTACGTTTGGATGAGTTGTGCCAACCTTTGTCGCCAAAGTTGGCCCGACGGTTGGTTAAACTCTGCATTTAATGGTTGGCTTGCAAAGTCGGGCCAACTGTGGGCACTAGTACTTGCCAAAGTTTGGGCACACTCTGGCAACCAAACTCAAAATCTTCAGCAATTCTCTAAATCCAATGTCTAGACCAAACTCAAGAACAAAAAATTCATGAATTTTTTTCTCTGAGCTACCTCTGCTTCTTTTAGACATGAAATTATTAAATTAAGTATTCTGAATAGTAGAATTATTTACTGAATATTTGGATTTTGTGAATAAAACAAGTACTTAAGGAAACTACATGGAATATTCACTAAAGTCCACCAACTATAATTATATCTGACTGAAATTTACTACAAGGATTAGTAACTCAGCTTTCAAATTTAAAGTATTATTACTTAACATAATGTAACGTTAATAATGTATAAAACTTTCAATGTAACAAAAAATGCATTACATTTATAATTATTTAAAAATAGTTAAAAATATGGGGATAGAATAAATAATATGAAATACGAAATTATATAAACAAGATTTTAGAGCAAAACTATAACAATAAGCTATTAGAAGCAGCTAATATAGTTACTGTGATTTACTGGCTTCTGAGAATTATATTAAGTGGATTTTGGGGATTATTCATGCATCTCGATTTTCAAAAAAAGATTTATGAGGAGTTACATATGGGAAGAAAGATTTGAGACGGTAAACTGTGGAATAGACATAGGAGACAAAACAAAATCAAAAGGATCAATGTGACATGAATTAAATTCTAAATCGTTTTGCCAAGGGAGTTTTGTTCTGAACTTTTCTGACGTCATTTATACCCTCGTGACGTTTCACTGCAACGTCACTGCATCGTGGGTGCGGCAGGTCAAAGGTCACTATATCCCCTCTTCGCGTCCATTTCATGTGCTGCATTTTCTTATTTTCTTCTTTTTTTTCGACGCTTTTCCTGACCTCATTTTAAGATATTTTTTCTTTTCTCTTTTATAGTTTAACGAGTTAAGAGAGCCAACGTCCAAAGTTCCTAATCGAGAGTTCCTAAAATGGAGAATCGCGCCTTATCAAAAAGCGATAATTCTATAGATCAAAGAAAAAAATCTCTTCCTGTTTGGTTTACCTTCAATTTCCCATAATTTTCATGTTTCCTGCCGTTGACATTTAAACGTTTTCAGTTCACTATAAAGTGTTTCATATTTGTCAGAGAGAAATTGATTTATCAAATCTTAAACATCTATAAGGTGCCAATAATGATTATTTACTCTTGACATCGTTTAAACAATATTTTAAAATATTTAAAAAAAAAATAAATAAAAATAAAAAAAAAATAAAAATGAAATAATAATAATAAATAATATAAATAAACAATAATAATATAATTAATAATATAAATTGATTATATTTTATTATTTTGACAGTTTGAAAATATTATTACTCTTTATAGATAACCGTTCTCTACCTGTAATTGATTTAACGTCTTCTGATATAATTAGAAACAAGGTACAATTAATTTAATTAGAATGTTTGTTCGCCAAAATTCTACAGCGTTTGGTAATATTTCCATTTTGTTAGCAAAATTGATGAATTTATGCGTAATAAAAATTGCGTCATTAACTAAATTAGTTACTGATTGAGTTTAAAATTTCAACCTTAATGAATAGCAACTACCGGGAATTACTACCTTGTATAAATAGTACATTAAAAATTCAACTTTATAATGCAACAGTATATCGTTAAAACTTTAACTCTCGCTTAAAATCGAGAGTATACATGCTCTATTGTAAAGTTCATAGTCAATTTCATATTGAAATGAGACGTATTCAAATGTTCGACGCCTGCACAATGCTGTGCGTACAAGGATACAAATCTCTAGAATTAGTTTCGTTCTGTCCTGAATGATTTTATATATTTGTCCTTATGAATAAACATTGCGAAGCGTGACCTAATTGCCAATCATGTAGATTTCTAGTTTCACTCTATATTATAGTCTTTCAATTTTCTTTCTCAATTGTGTTCATATGACTCTTTTTCAATTTTATCCTCGACATATTATACATGTGATTAATGTAAATAGTGTTATCTGAAAACAAGTCAAAAAATAGATTTTATAATTAAATGTTGGCGGGTTCAGAGTTTTAAAGTTAGGATCGTAAAGATAAACCTGGTAGAGTAGGTAATAAAGATTATCCACAGGTAGTGTTAAGCAGAATTTAAACCGGAGCAATTTTCAACATAGTAAGTTGGTTTCACAACAGGTGTGTGAAGGTGAGACTATAATGATCGAAAATTTTAGCCTTCTGGGTTGAATTGTTTTTTGGCTTTTTTGTTGAAGGTGGGAAATCTGCTAAACGAGATACCTGAATTAAAATTAAACATTATGTGGGGCTTACCACTATTGTTTTGGTCGGCGTAGTTAAAAGCACTCCTGTACTCTATTGGACTATGTTTCAACTTACAGAACTACCTTTCGGCTTCAAATTTCGTAGGTAAGGGTCGTTTGACAACCATTCCTTGCCGTTTATGTTTTAGCTTACTTCTTCTTCATGTTTGCTAGAGTCATTTTGGCTTCTTCAAGGGCGGACCTAAAGCCTGCGTATACTCCAGTACGAGTGCTACGATTTACACTGCCGTCGTACTTGTCCTTCTAAAAGTAGCAGCTTGGGCTTCTCTTGCAATCTACGAACTTGTGATCACCTCAGCACACTTAACACACGCAGCCAATTTGTTCGCTGTCTTATAAGCTCTTCTTACATGGCCGCAGTCTACCCACCGATGACACCTAGTGACTCTTTTCCTAAATAGTGTAACGGTGTTTACATTTTCTTGATAACTTTCTTTACCATATCATTACAAAAATAAAAATAATTACCGATTTACAAGTCCCATACTTTGTCCTCATAAAATACCAACAATGATCCGTTTTAGGGAACTTCGCCGACGCCAAGTAGATAAACTACCCGGATCAAGATGGCATTAATAAAATAAGATCTTTCCCGTTACTTATACTATTACTTTTAGAACAATAGGGTCAAGAGTACCGCACATAGAGGAGACATAGACAGGATAACTAAAGCTTCCAACACACAAACAAAATCACTGAATAATAAAAATTAACTAAATGATTCTCAAAATAATTTTCTTTTAAAGTCACAGATTTTATTTAAAAACCCTACAGAAGTGGAGACAGTGAGAACTTCTACACGCTGGTGGTGCTTGTTGGTCGGCCGAAAATGGCAGATCCCACCGGCGTGCCATGCGGTCGTTTGATTGAACGATGTCTCCCGGTTACACCGTACACTAGTGTCATTATTACGATAACGAGGAAGAGATGTCCTGGGCACTAACCTTTAATTTTATCTAGTAATGGTCGATATTCGATCTTTCAGTATTTGGCTTGGAATGACAGCCGCGGTGACACCGTTTTATATTCTCGGCAGTCAGGGACGAACTGGTGAAAATAGATTAATTGGCTTCCTGCTTCGGTCCCGTAGATAGGTCATGCGCACGTTAGGTTCGCCCCTGAAACATGATCACAGGCCCAATATCTTTGATAGGTGGTTGCCAGTTGACAGTCGTGACAATAATCTCTTGCCAAGCAAATTCAATTCTTGTTGAACATTTTCGGTCGACTGATAATTAATTAACAATTATTAAATAACTTCGTGGTTTACATAATATGATTTATTATCAACCAAGACGTGTGGAATTCACTCCAAATAAATAAGAATGAATTGAAAAATCGCTTCAGAAAACATTGAAATCCTTAAAGAGATCCTAACAGAGGGAATAAAATTCCCTTCATGGATGCTAGCAAAACAAGATAGACTATGCCCAGAATGCAAGAAAACTGGTGTCCGATGAAATTTAAAAGCATTCGTATTGGTCCGGATAATACCCCATCACAATGGAGTAAATTAGCGAGGACAAGCCTCGTGCACTATCAACGGGAACATAGCGGAGGTTTTGCTTCCAGACTGTAGTCCCACTATTTCTCTACGAAACAGGTGTAATGCGTTCAAATAAAAATAGAAAAATAAAGTACCACTTAGTCGCCTCTTACGATATTCCATGGCTTGCGGAGTAACTATTCTCTTTTTCTAAACACGACCCGCAATCAAATGACCAGCGGTGAGATATTCCGCTTCTGGTACTCTCTCTGAATTCTTTGTTTTCTTTCTTGCTGTTTGGATGTCTTTTAGTGAAAAGCCTCGTCACCACGACAAGGTCTACCAAGAATAGAAGAAATTTTTAGTAGTTGACATCATCTATTGTTGGTCGAATTCTTTAAGTTAAAATAAACTTTACAACGCAACTTTAACAAATATTTAGTAGTTCTCCCATTTGTATCTAATTTAAAAAATTTTAAATACAATTTCATTTTCCAATAAAGAAAAAAAAGAGATGAAAGGAAATAGGCTATAATTTTGTAGCGGTCTTGTATTAAGTTTGAAGTAAAATTGATATTTTCACTTATTAGTTTTTTAATTCGGCAAATTTAGTAATTATGAACAGAATCTATATTTTCTTTTTTTTGCAAATAAAAGCCTGTATTAGTTCTTTTTTTTAATTGTATAACAAACGGGAAATGTGTATGCATAGTTTTGAATCAACTCTAATTAAAATCCACACCTTTCTATAATCGATAAAGATGAGTTTGAAAATTTAATTGAAAGGTGCCAGATTAGCGAAGGGTTATCGATATACGATAATTTGGTTAACAAGCCGCTCACTTGTACGCAGTCTGGTTTCAATCTCTCTTCCTCTTTTTGCTTGAATTTTCCACTGAATGACGGGACTTTGACATTTTAGTACCGCTACGATGTAAATGAATGCCCGGTGTCAATACTGCAGTTCCCTAACAGTAGGCGGTTCATTATTTTTCCTAAATTGCTATGTTTTACCTAAATTGATTATTGTCCTTTAATCCAAATAGAGACTTCACTCTGCATTAGTATTAATTGTTTATAAAATCGCGTTTCCTCTGCTTAAAAAATGACAATTATGGTATCTATAATTTCTTTTGGTTTAGTTTAAAATTATTTATTTAAAAATAAATAATTGTCTTTAACCAAAAATTTTTCACTTTTGTTAAAAATAGAAAAATTAAGGCGTACTTGCGTTTGCGAAGGCAAAAAATAGGCCCCACTTTAATGTTTTTTTTCACAGTCATTTTATTTGAAATATTAAAAACGATTTTTGCACCTTAAAGTACATTATAAAAACTACAAAAAGAAATAAATGTTTCGTTTTTTATCCGTTATTTACGATTCGTAGACGGCCCCAAAAATGTCGATCTCAAATTTGTAAGAGTTTGCGGTGTCCCCTCTAGAGCCGCTCCTGACAGTCTAAAATAAAAAAAAAAACAAAATTTATTCTTTAGTATACATTAATACCTAGTGGACTAATTTTATTAAATAAAAAAAGTAAAAAAAACGAAAATGCGGTACTTTTAAAGTCAAAAATTCAAAAGATCAAAATCATCATTTCTTAAAAATTGACTTTAAAAGTACCGCATTTTCGTTTTTTTTTACTTTTTTTATTTAATCACATTAGTCCAGTAGGTATTAATGTATACTAAAGAATAAATTTTGTTTTTTTGATTTTAGACTGTCAGGAGCGGCTCTAGAGGGGGCACCGCAAACTCATACAAATTTTAGATCACCAATTTTTGGGGCCCTCTACGAATTGTAAATATAACGGTTAAAAACGAAACAATTTTTTCTTTTTTAGTTTTTATAATGTACTTTAAGGTGCAAAAATCGTTTTTAATATTTTAAATAAAGTAAAAAATAAAGAACTATTTTATTTAAAATAACTTACACTATCGGTCAAAATTGAGAGACCACCCATTTTCAGGTGATTATAAAACATTTTAAAACATAAAATGTAGGGAAACTAAAATATTTTAATTTTTATTTTTTGAAAGATGATAAAATTTTGAAAAGCACAAGATCTTTTAGAAGTCATTTGGCTAATATTTTATTTAGATATTTTTAAAAAATCGTCATTTTCAATGTCTTACAAAAATTTGAATAACTCTCCACTGGCGAGAAAACCCATTGACGGGTGGTCCAGGCAAATGCGAGTACTCCTAACCTCAAAGTCGTTCTGTAGAAACGCAAAAACAAGTTGGTATATTGTGTGCAAAAACAAGTTGGTGTGTTCTGACAGTTGGCTAAGCCTGAAGTCATTTAAAAAAAATAAAAATTAAAAAAAAAATTCTTATAGTGTATCAAATGACCTTTAAAATAAGCCTAAGGTCATTAAAAAGCGTTCATTATTTTAGAAGTTATTCAAATTTTTGTAAAATATTGAAAATGGCGATTTTTTAAAAATACACTACCGTCCAAAAGTATCAGGACGATTACATTCGACTCTATGAAAAAACATGCCATCACTTTTTCAATCATATCTCGGAAATAAAAGGAGGTACAAAAAAAACTTAAATACGGTTAGAAAGCTGATTAAATTCTGCGTAAAATAAGCCATTTTTGAAGTCATTTCATTAATTATTTTTTGAGTTGTAGAGTGAAAAAGAAATAAAAAAAATTATCAAATTTTCTTATTTTTGTCTCTTGACTTCAACTTTTTCAAAAATCTAGAAAAATTTAGATAAAATTTTTCTAAAAACACAGAAATCTTCGTTAGAATTTCAGCTTAAAAATAAGCCTTCGAAAATTAAAAAAGGTTCATCCGTCTTCGATATATCATTAAAAATGTGAAGCAGTGTTTCGACCGATTGCTGCATTGAAATTCAACTATGACGACTCGATTCTCGCTTCCCGCGGCAGCGAAAGAAAGAAAACAGGGACGAATTTTTGCTGGAGAATAATGAATAATGATGTTTCACGAGTAATATAAAGAAACTCAAAAGTTCATCGTTCCCCCGCATAAATTCGTTCCTGTTTTCTCTCTCATTCGCTGCCGCGCGAAGCCACAATCGAGTCGTCACAGTTGAATTTCAATGCACCAATCGGTCGAAACACGGCTTCACACTTTTAATGATATATCAAAGACGGATTAACCTTTTTTAATTTTCGAAGACTTCCCAAGTGCGAAATGCCAAGACTGCAAAAACGGCCCATAATTGGTCTAGTAATGTCTGCCGAGAATTGGCAGTAGTTACTGGGCCATTACTGGTGTTAAAAACGTCCCATTGATGGGCCAATGATAACGCCGATGGTCAGATTTTCAAATTTTTTAAGACTGGGCCAGCTCTCGGCCCAATAGTGGCACATTCATGACAAAGTTGATCAATCTTTAATGGCAAAAAGCAATTGCTCGTAATGTGCCGACCATCGGCCCATTAATGGCAAAAATTTTGTATCTTTGATGGCAAATTATAATTGGCAGAATTGGGGCGTAGCTTGGCCCAATAACGGCACATTATTGGCAAAGTAGATAAATCTTTAAAGGAAAAATTCAATTGCCAGTGATGTGACGAAGATCAGCCCATTAATGATACATTAGTGGCACTTTAATGGCAAACATTTTGTATCTTTGATGACAAATTGTAATTGCCAGAATTCGGGCGTAGCTTGGCTCAATAATGGCACAATATTGGCAAAGTTGATCAATCTTTAATGGCAAAAGACAATTGCCAATGATGTGACAAAGATCGGCCCATTAAAGGCACATTAGTGGCACTTTAATGGCAAAAATTTTGTATCTTTGAAGGCAAATTATGATTACCAGTATTGGGGCGTAGCTTGGCTCAATAATGGCACATTCATGGCAAAGTTGATCAATCTTTAATGGCAATATTCAATTGCCAGTGATGTGACGAAGATCGGCCTATTAATGGCACATTAGTGGCACTTTAATGGAAAATATTTTGTGGCAAATTATAATTGCCAGAATTGGGACGTACCTTGGCTCAGGAATGCCATATTAATGTCTATCATTTTGTATCTATGATGGTAAATTATAATTGCCAATATTGGGACGTAGCTCGGCCCAAAAATGGCACAGTATCGGCCAGTGTAGTGTAGCTTATAAGAACCCTTTTGCTTCCTCGACTTCACGTCAGAGCAGCAGAGTGGTCAGAGTGTTAGGCTATGGTGCGTCAGGTTCAGGTATCGATCCCCGCGAGCGGTAAGAATTTTTCAAATATTTGTAAGTTTTCGAATAATTCAGGGAAATAAACTGTATAAATATTAAGAATTAATCAGTTAATTAAATTAAAAATATATTTTTTTTAATTTTTTGAACACTGGGGAGTAATGGCAGCCAATAATGGGCCATTAATGTTTACCGAGAATCGGCCGATGATTGGCTGCCGACGGCCTACCGCGGTTAACCTCCTGACAGTCGGGCCACTATTGTCTGCCAAGAGTAGGCACTGACTATGCCGTCACTGGGCCAGTTTTGGGCCGTTTTTAATTTCGCACTTGGGTTACTTTAAAGCTGAAATTCTAACGAAGATTTCTGTGTTTTTAAATAAATTGTATTTAAATTTTTCTAGATTTTTGAAAAAGTTGAAGTCAAGAGACAAAAATGAGAAAATTTGATAATTTTTTTATTTCTTTTTCACTCTAAAACTCGATCAAAAAATAGTTGGACGGTAGTGTATATAAATGAATTATTGGCCAAACGACTTCTAATATATCTTGTTCTGTTCAAAATTTTATCATCTTTAAAAAAAATGAGCAGACAAAAATTTTAGTTTCAATAAATTGTATGTTACTCACGGCTTTCTAGGATATTTTTGTATTTATTTAAAGTGTTTGTAAAACAATTTGGACTTGAAGGTCAAATGTAAATATCTTTATTTCAATCAGATTCTTCTCTAGGTTGTCTGTGTGCAGTCATTCTCTCAAGGGGAAAACCTTTGACAGGAAACGAAATAGCTGGATAGTAGACGCTTTTTATTTTTTACGTTTTCTGCCCGATCGGACTATTTCGTTGGTTGGTCGCAATTCGACAAGAACAACCGGATTTCGTGAGTCCTTGCGTTTTCCAATCCTTGACATGAGAGTTGAGATTTTTCTTGGTTTTTACTTTGGCTAGTGTCAAGTTTTCTGGTGCACTCGATTTTTCTCACCTCGTTTGAAAAGCCAACACTTGATGCCGTATGACAAGTTTCCAATAACGCATTTATTATAAAGTTATCGTTCTCGTCTTTCTCACAATTCCCTTATTTGATTAAAATAAAATGTTTTAAGGATATTTACTATTCGTTTTGAAAAATTTGCAAATAATAGTAAGACTTATGGAAATTAAAATCATCCCTAACAGCATGCGGATATTCGGGATATTCTATGGACGTTTTATGGACATTCGAAAATTATGATACCCATCCCGGTAAAAAGGCTTGCATTAAAAAATATTAAAAAAATTGAATTCCTTTAAACTCCTTTTTTGTCCTGAGTTTCGAATTCCCAATAAGATTCCCAAATAAAAGATTTTTAATTCCCTTTAATATCGTTACATAAACATTGACCAAGGTATAGCAAGGAATTGAAAAGCACATATAATTTTACGTTGGGTGTAGAAAGGTATTCAATTATAAATATAGGTATTTATGGAAAATTTGATGCTCAGGAAGTCAATTTTTTATGAGTAAGTGAAATTAAGGAAAGTAATAATTAAAATTAAATAAAGTTTTAATACAAGTTTTACATTATACGTGATTTACATAAAAATCACATAGCACCAAAAATTTCTTGAAACTTGACAGGAAATCGCTCAGTTTATATTAGCAGACGAAAATTTAATAATTGGGCGACTATTGCATGCAACATTGATACAATATTGTTGTAATAAATTTTACGAGGCCTTATACGGTCATAAATTATTTCAATTTATAAATATATGAATGAAAGTTGTTGTTGTGTCCCATTCATAAATATAATGAGTGTTGTTGTGTCTCATTCAAGAGTAGAAGTTTATTTATGGCCAGTTATATAATTTCTTTGGTAAATTTTACATCCGTTTTCATTTATATTGTTGTAATAAATTTTACGAGGCCTTATACGGTAATAAATTTTACGAGGCCTTATACGGTTTTCATTTATATTGTTGTAATAAATTTTACGAGGCCTTATACGGTAGTAATAAATTTTACGAGGCCTTATACGGTTGTAATAAATTTTACGAGGCCTTATACGGTGTAATAAATTTTACGAGGCCTTATACGGTTGTAATAAATTTTACGAGGCCTTATACGGTTTTCATTTATATTGTTGTAATAAATTTTACGAGGCCTTATACGGTTGTAATAAATTTTACGAGGCCTTATACGGTAATAAATTTTACGAGGCCTTATACGGTTTTCATTTATATTGTTGTAATAAATTTTACGAGGCCTTATACGGTTGTAATAAATTTTAAATAATAAGGCCTCGTAAAATTTATTACAACAATATAAATGAAACCGTATAAGGCCTCGTAAAATTTATTACAACAATATAAATGAAAACCGTATAAGGCCTCGTAAAATTTATTAAAACCGTATAAGGCCTCGTAAAATTTATTACCACCGTATAAGGCCTCGTAAAATTTATTACAACCGTATAAGGCCTCGTAAAATTTATTACAACAATATAAATGAAAAACCGTATAAGGCCTCGTAAAATTTATTACAACAATATAAATGAAAAACCGTATAAGGCCTCGTAAAATTTATTACAACAATATAAATGAAAACCGTATAAGGCCTCGTAAAATTTATTAAAACCGTATAAGGCCTCGTAAAATTTATTACAACAATATAAATGAAAACCGTATAAGGCCTCGTAAAATTTATTACAACCGTATAAGGCCTCGTAAAATTTATTACCGTATAAGGCCTCGTAAAATTTATTACAACAATATAAATGAAAACGGATGTAAAATTTACCAAAGAAATTGATACAATATTGCCTGAATATGGCAAGTTATTAATTACAGTAAAATTTTTGTTCAAGTTTAATATTTCCTTATATGCAGCTATTTAAATAACCTCACATTCTCCATGAGTTTTACCACGCAATATTTCTAACCTCGCTGGGCGAGATCCTATCTAGTTTAGAAAAATTTTCGGTGCTGTGTGGGATTTTATTTGCACTTTGGTAACAATCGCAGTTGACGCTATAGTTATCACCAGTTACAAAGTCACCACACTGAGAAAACTGGAGAGTCAAATTCAGAGGTTCAAAAAGTGTATGTTTCCTTTGCTTATGAAGAGAGTTAAATAGTCCTTCTAAAATAAATTTTGAATTGGTAATGGAAATCTACTTGTATATTCTCTCCCATTATATCTGAGGGTTAAAAGTTGCGCAGAAAATGTGTACGATCTGATGTGCGCGAAATTATTTTTCTGACATTTTATGTATTTAATTTAGGGGTTAGGTTGCCATATTTATTCATTTCGCGCCGGATAAGGAAGGGATTTCTCAAGATGGTTTGTTTGTCCCTCTGTTCTAAACTCATTTTTTCTCCAAGAGAAATGGCACGAATATCTGTTAATGGTGTATTTGAACATTTAGATTGTTATCCAATAGCTAACTCTCAAATATGAACGATTTGTCCCTCCAGATGTTAAGTCCAATACTCCAGTTTTCTCAGTGCAGTTACATTAGAACTGTCAATGAAATCACTTTGAACAGATGAGACACTTTCATTTCTTTTTTCATCCTTTTCTCAAGTAACTTGGATTTTGATTGGTCAATTTTTGTTTTGTCACCAGCAAGCATTTGATTTACAAGGAATTAAAAGGCATTAGATAGATCACACTGTAACGGTTCGTTTTTATAACCCTTATATTTTTAAAGAATATTATATATGTTTGAAAATTAAGGTACCCAAGGTTAGTAAATAAATTTGAGACAATTAATTAAATTAAATTAATTAACGATTTATTCAAAAAACAACCTAAGCTAAATACATAGGGTTTCCCTATTCTAATAACAAAGCTTTCTTTTTATAGTGCAATTAACAATCTTTTGACGTATTGGAATTATTCTGACGATACGAAGTTTTCACAATTATTTACATAATTAAGTCCATATAATATAGCCTATCCAAATTAGGATACAAATTGAATAAATATATTTCCTCTATCTAATTCGCGTCTTCGCGATAATACAATTTTTTGAGATCATACGTTTTCAATGAAGCTGTGTATAAATCTCTTTTGAATTTGGTATACAGAGGTGTAATTGAACTTGTATAAATTTAAGAGTATGAACTATACGTTTTCTTAGAAGCTGCGTATCTATATGTTCAACTAGAAAAGTGCAATGCAGAGGTATAATACATGCATTGATTTTGGGTTCAGAAGTGATACGCTTTCTAGGAAGCTGCGTATATAAAAAGAGAAGAAATCACTTGAAGATGCGTTTTCTTAGAAGCTGCGCATTGATTTCAGTGATAATAAGGGTTTGAAATAATATAAGATACTATGCGGGCATCCTACATGTATTTCGGGTTGCGGCGGCACAGCTTACGGAAAACTAAATGGAATCTACTCCTACAGAGGTATGGCTAACGTGCATCCGGAGAGGATCGAGATAGATTTTGAGAAAAACCTCGCGATCTATATAAGAAAAATATATTCTATTGCAGGGGCTCAGCTGGCTGGTCCCGCGAATATATATGTGAAGCTGGTGTGAAGCACCAGGATAAAAAAGAGTTATTATAAAAAAGGAATGAATTTAAGTTGCATCAAAAGTTACGATCTTAACCGCCTGGGGCAGCGTACGTTAAGAAAGGGATGACAGTATACGAAAAGACTAAGGGAAAAACCTAGCACACGTATCGAGCATCTAATACTCAACGAGAGAGTATTAGAAGAAATTTCCAGCAGCCTAGGTGGCGTTCATTGGAAAGAGAGAGAGAAAAGATTCAGCAGCCGAGGTGGCGTACACTGTAATAATCAAATGCATATACTCGAGCCAAGGTGGCGTTCCGAATGATATACAGTATACTCACTGAGCTGCTTACTTGTAGTGGGCCTCTCTGCGATCCCCTTTCCTCCTGGCTGGTTGGCTCTCCGTCGTACAGCTTGGCTCTCTGCACAGGTGCTTGGCTCTCCACACACGTTCGTCTCAGCAGTAGTACATGCTCACTTATACTACTATAGTTCCGTTCGTATGGGCTGCGATAGTTCTCATCACAGCTCGCGTATTTATATTATTCGTACGCGATGTCAAATTCGAGAGAGGTCAATAATATTACAATTATTGACATCTTTTATTTTATTTTGGAATTATTTTTCAATTCTCAATTTTAATGTATTTTGGGTTTTCTTCTTACAGGGGTGTTTTAAAATAAAACAGGTTTCTTTGAGGTTTATAATATTTATATTTAAGTATAAATATTAAAATATTATTTTTAAATTAAATTATATTTATAATTTAATTTGTATTTTTTAAATATAAGGCGTTTAAACTGAACCCTTACATAGCCCCCCTGTTTTCTTTGAGTTTTTAATTGGTAATATAAAAGGAAAAGAAAACAAATGAAATAGATCAACTTATACTTTATTGTTGTTAACATCTGCTAGCATATTGTCAATTTCAAATTTCTCAGATTCTGAAATGTTTAGGGTAATGCTATCAGTGTCTGTGGGTTTTTTAGCATTATTGGTGGTAGTTGTACGGTTTTGTGTTGTTTGTAGTTTAGTTCTATTGTAATGTGCTAGGATGAGTGGTAATGAGACTGAATTTATTTTTACTCTTTCTATTTTACGGATGGTGGGTTTTGGGATTGATTTTTTTTAGTTTCCATGACTATATAAAAAAATAAAATAATTTTGTTTTATATTGTTTGTGGAGTTTTTAGTTTATAATCAGGGTTAAGATGGTATAGTTTTAAGTCATGGTGGTGAAATTTCCCTCTTATTGTGTTATTGGTTGGGTTTTTTAATATGTATGTAGATGTATTAAGAAGTTTTTTGATGATATAGGGACCTTTGTATACTGCCATGAATTTAGAGCTTCTTTTCAAAAGTTTATCTGATAGATTATAGGCTTTGATGAGTACAAGGACTCCTACTTTATATGATTCACTTATTCTGTGTTTTAAATCCTTTTTCTTGTTTTTAGAAACTTTATTTTTAAATGCCTTTCTACATAACATAAGTTTGTGATCTAAATTGGAATTTCTACATTGGAATGTTGTTGGAATGTAAGATTTCCAAAATCTACTAGGTTTTTTATTTAAATGAATCTCTAGTGGGGTATAGCCAGTTAAATCATGATGAATTTCGTTCATGATTTTTTCAATTATTGGCAATTTTTCGTACCAGCATGAATGATTAATATCTTTCAGCATTATACGAAGAAATTTGGATATTTCCCTATTTGTTCTTTCTACCATATTTGATTGTGGGTGTCTGACAGAAGTTAGAGTATGTATGATATTATTGGATTTTAATTTTTTACTCCATGTTTCTGTAGTGAATTGTGTGCCGTGATCGGTTACTATACGTGTGGGTTTTCCATATTTTGGGAAATAATCTTGGAATAATTTGTTTATAGTGGCTTCTGTTGTTTGTTTTCGTAAAGGGTATAATTTTGTAAATTTAGAGAAACCATCTAAGACTACTAATATATATCGATTTCCTAGTTTGGCGGTTGGTAAAGGTCCATAAAAGTCTATGAAAATTACCTCTCTAGGTTCATTAGATATTATTGTTTGAGTTTCTACTTGTGATTTTTTATTTGCAATTTTATTACGCTGGCAAATGTCGCAAGTACGGGTATATTCTTTTATTTTTCGAAGTAAGTTCTTAATATAAAAATCTTCGTTTAACATTAATTGACATTTTTTCGCGCCTATATGTGCATAAATTTCATGACAACTCTTGATTAATAGTTTGTCTAATTTGTTGGGTACGTAGATTTTCCATATTTTGTTACAATTTTTAAACAAAATATTATCAATGATTTTATACTTAATATTGTCTATCTGTTCATTAATAATTATTTTTAAGTAATTATCATTTTTTTGATATTCTACAATTTTTGATAGTTCAATTTTAGTATATTGACTTATATTTTTCGCTAGGGTGTTAAGACATATTCTATTCTCTTTACTTGCGTTTACGCATGTATAGTTGCTAGTGTAACGACTCAATGCGTCAGCCGCGGTATTACTACTTCCCGAACAATGTTCTACTTGTACGTTATAGTCTTGTATAGCAAGGGTCCATCTCATAAGTCTCCCACTTAACCATTTACATGAGCGGAGAAAGGTAAGTGCTGCGTGGTCGGTGATATGTATAATTTTCGTTCCCAGTAGTAGATCTCTAAATTTAGTCAGCGTCCATACTAATGCTAATAGTTCTTTTTCAGTAGTGTTGTATGAAATTTCTGCCTTTCTTAAAGTTCTACTCGCACAGGTGATTACATGTGGTTTGTTATCATCACCTAGCTGGTATATTATCACACCTAATGCATAATCGCTAGCATCGCTTTGAATGTAAAAAGTTTTATTTATATCAGGATAATGTAGTTGAATATTTTCTTTAAACAAATTTTTCACCGTTTGAAATGCTTGTTCGTGTTTTTCATTCCACTCCCATTTGTGACCTTTTTTAAGTAATTCTAATTCTAATTCTATTCTTTAGCTACACTACTGCTAAATTTAGCACTAAAATTTATTACTCCTAAAAATCCTTGTAGTTGTTTTTTATTGATGGGCGTTATATAGTCGTGTATTCCTTGAATTTTACATGGATCCTGTTTAATACCCTTTTCTGATATAACGTGGCCTAAAAATTTAGTTTCCTTTTTCTTAAATTCGCACTTGGAAAAATTTAAAGTAATGTTATTTTCCTCGAGTCTTTGGAAAATTTTTTCTAAGTCTTGTAGATGTTCCTCTTCAGTTTCGGATACTACAAGTATATCGTCGACATAAATAATTATGCAATCTGATAACCCTGTTAACACTTTGTCTAAACCCCTAACTAATGCTGCAGTGCTGGTTTTCAAGCCGAAAGGTGTGACGTTGTGTTGATAACATTTTCCCTTGTATAAGAATGCAGTATATTTTTTGGACTCTTCTTTCAATGGTATCTGCCAAAAACTCATGTTCAAATCTAAGTGTGAAAAATATTTTTTGCCAGTGCATCGTTGTAGAAGCGTTTCTATTTTTTCCGTCCCTTCGTGGTCTTCTTCCAGAATGGTGTTAAGATTTCTTGCGTCTAAACATAACCTAACCTTACCATCTTTTTTAATGACTGGTACTAGTGGATTTATTTTCGCGCACTCTGCTCTTCTTATAATATTCCATTCTAACATCTGAGCTAAGGTTATTTCGATTTCTTGTTCTAATTTTATTGGTAAAGAATAAGTTCGAGATTTCATCTCGAAACCATCTTTTACTTTGAGTTCATGTTCATAGCATGATATTAAACCGGGTTTTTTAATGAAAATGTTTTTGTATTTCCATAACAGATCCTTATATGCTTTCTGCATATGTGCAGGAATCATCGCGTTATTTTCTATCACGTTTGAAATCATCTCACGAGTGAAATCCGGGTATTCCTTACTTTCAGTAGCGTTAATCTTAATATGTTCAATTTTATCTTCGCATTTACATTCATCTTTTTCGTCGCACTCACTTTCGCAATCTTCTATAAATTGTATTGGTGTTGTTGCTTTGTTGTTTCTTAAAATAATTTCATCTGTTCCTAAATCGATGGTACAGTTTTGTTCTTTGAGAAAATCGATGCCTAAAATGCATTGTTGTAATAGACTTGGTACAACGAACATTATGTGTTTATAAATTTCCCCATTAATTTCTAATTCTACATAAATTTGTTTTCTTACTTTAATTGGTCTACCTCCAGTTGCTCCTACTGCACTTACATTAACTAAAGGTAGACTATTACATTTTTTAAACTTTTCCATATTTATGTACATGAAATTTTCTGAGATACACGAAATTTGACTCCCACTGTCTATTAATGCTCTAACCGATATTCCTTGAATTTTTGTTTCGATTCGTGGACAAGATGTCTTCTTCTTCATTTCTAACTCATCTTCTAAAAATTCTTCGCGCCATTTGAATGTATTGATAATCATTACCGAGTCTCCTGTATTATTTTCTGTTCTTGTTATTTGTTCAAATACAGGGGTGTTTAGTTTTCCGATTCTTCTTTGGGAATTTCTTCTTCTTCTTCAACTTCTTGAGTCTTAACTTCTTCGGTGTTAATACTCCGGATATTGTGTGTTGTTTTGTTGTTATTGTTGAATTTAGACTTATCATTGTTTTTCCACTGGTCTTGTGATTTATATTCTCTTTTTCCAGTTATTTCAACTTTTTTATTTTTCCACATTTCGTTGTCCTTTCTTCTTGAATTAATTGGTCCTGCCTTGTCTAAAGTTTCCAATAACTCCAAAAAGTCCTCCAAATTTGAAATAGATCTAGTAATAATACATAACCTAATTTCTTCGGTGAAATGTCTTGAAAGTTTTTTAATTATTTCTGTTACTAGAAGTGGTGGTTCCAAGTATTTGGCCTCTTGAAATAATTTTAATGAATATGAAACCATGGAATTGTCCTTCCTTGCATTGTAGTGTCCAAATTCTAATCTACTTTTAATTTCATGTTGAATATTTTCTCCCCAGAATCTCTTTTTGAATTTTAGATAGAATTCTTGGAATCCGTCGTTTGGTTCCTTCACAATATCCCACCAATCCCTAATTGGTCCTTTAACACAGTTGCTTAAGAGGTACGGAATCTCATCCCTTTTTGGTCTAGTTAAACTCCAAAATTCTCTCAGTTCCTCTAAGAATTTCATGGGTGATGAACCTTCCGAAAAACTAGGTGTTTTTGAGTTGAATCGCAAAGGACATGAATATGATTCTTCAAATCTCTTTGGGGTGTTGGATAAAAATTGGTTATCTTCTAATGTTTTTATTCTATCTTCATTTTCATGTTGTAAAACTGATAATTTTTTAATCTCGTTCTCACTTAATTGAATAATTTTTGAGTTGGAGTTAATAGCGCTTGCGAATGTATTATCTAATCTGCTTTCTAAAGTTACTATTTTTGTGTCTGTGATTCCTTTTAAAGATGCTATTTGATTATGTAATTCAGATTGCATACGAATTTCTGCATCCTCTATCTCCTCACGAAGTTGAACTTTTGTATAATCTACTTTTAAATCTACAGCGTTATGCCAGTCCCTAAATTTTTGATGTTCGCGTTTAAGATTTTCCGTGATAACTTTAAGCTTACGGATCTCTAAATCTAACTCGCTTGTGGGTGTGTTTTTCTTCTTTTGAGCGTTGATACATTTTTTTCTATTTTCCGAATTTCCTCTTCTAAAGAAAGACCTCCATCTTCATTTGTAACGGCGGCACTTGTACTTGGTTTGTAGATGTTATAGTCTTCTGCAGTTGATACAATTTCATTTACTGTTTTTTGTGTGGTATTCGTGTCTGGTTCAAATACTTCTCGCAAATCTATCACTGACTCTATATCACTTATAACTTTAGGTTTTCTGCCTCTTTTAGAAGTTTTGTTAGACATTTTGATTATTAGTCTCTTATATAATTTTACTTTTTAAATTACCTTGGGTCCTGTCACGGTCGCCAGTTGTAACGGTTCGTTTTTATAACCCTTATATTTTTAAAGAATATTATATATGTTTGAAAATTAAGGTACCCAAGGTTAGTAAATAAATTTGAGACAATTAATTTAATTAAATTAATTAACGATTTATTCAAAAAACAACCTAAGCTAAATACATAGGGTTTCCCTATTCTAATAACAAAGCTTTCTTTTTATAGTGCAATTATCAATCTTTTGACGTATTGGAATTATTCTGACGATACGAAGTTTTTACAATTATTTACATAATTAAGTCCATATAATATAGCCTATCCAAATTAGGATACAAATTGAATAAATATATTTCCTCTATCTAATTC
The DNA here is from genome assembly GCA_032872505.1 of Leptopilina syphax. Lineage (NCBI taxonomy): Eukaryota > Metazoa > Arthropoda > Insecta > Hymenoptera > Figitidae > Leptopilina > Leptopilina syphax. The sequence continues at coordinate 17,568,336 of CM065471.1, read as the reverse complement.
GCGTCTTCGCGATAATACAATTTTTTGAGATCATACGTTTTCAATGAAGCTGTGTTATAAATCTCTTTTGAATTTGGTATACAGAGGTGTAATTGAACTTGTATAAATTTAAGAGTATGAACTATACGTTTTCTTGGAAGCTGCGTATCTATATGTTCAACTAGAAAAGTGCAATGCAGAGGTATAATACATGCATTGATTTTGGGTTCAGAAGTGATACGCTTTCTAGGAAGCTGCGTATATAAAAAGAGAAGAAATCACTTGAAGATGCGTTTTCTTAGAAGCTGCGCATTGATTTCAGTGATAATAAGGGTTTGAAATAATATAAGATACTATGCGGGCATCCTACATGTATTTCGGGTTGCGGCGGCACGGCTTACGGAAAACTAAATGGAATCTACTCCTACAGAGGTATGGCTAACGTGCATCCGGAGAGGATCGAGATAGATTTTGAGAAAAACCTCGCGATCTATATAAGAAAAATATATTCTATTGCAGGGGCTTAGCTGGCTGGTCCCGCGAATATATATGTGAAGCTGGTGTGAAGCACCAGGGTAAAAAAGAGTTATTATAAAAAAGGAATGAATTTAAGTTGCATCAAAAGTTACGATCTTAACCGCCTGGGGCAGCGTACGTTAAGAAAGGGATGACAGTATACGAAAAGACTAAGGGAAAAACCTAGCACACGTATCGAGCATCTAATACTCAACGAGAGAGTATTAGAAGAAATTTCCAGCAGCCGAGGTGGCGTTCATTGGAAAGAGAGAGAGAAAAGATTCAGCAGCCGAGGTGGCGTACACTGTAATAATCAAATGCATATACTCGAGCCAAGGTGGCGTTCCGAATGATATACAGTATACTCACTGAGCTGCTTACTTGTAGTGGGCCTCTCTGCGATCCCCTCTCCTCCTGGCTGGTTGGCTCTCCGTCGTACAGCTTGGCTCTCTGCACAGGTGCTTGGCTCTCCACACACGTTCGTCTCAGCAGTAGTACATGCTCACTTATACTACTATAGTTCCGTTCGTATGGGCTGCGATAGTTCTCATCACAGCTCGCGTATTTATATTATTCGTACGCGATGTCAAATTCGAGAGAGGTCAATAATATTACAATTATTGACATCTTTTATTTTATTTTGGAATTATTTTTCAATTCTCAATTTTAATGTATTTTGGGTTTTCTTCTTACAGGGGTGTTTTAAAATAAAACAGGTTTCTTTGAGGTTTATAATATTTATATTTAGGTATAAATATTATAATATTATTTTTAAATTAAATTATATTTATAATTTAATTTGTATTTTTTAAATATAAGGCGTTTAAACTGAACCCTTACAACACATTTATTCCACTTTAAGTGATTAAAAAGTATTCATTCTAATATTGTAAACTTTGGGCATTGAAAAGGATTCGTTTTATAGACGAATTTGACTTAATAGAAGTATTCAAATTTAGCGGACAAAGAGGAATTCATAAGTATTTAAAACTTTCGTCTTCCTATTGAGGATGAAATAATTTTTAATACCTTTTTATTCAAGCCTTCTTACCGGGATAGGATATCTCAGGGACGTCCTGGGGTACCGTGAGGATATCTAGGCCAGTCGGTGAGTGCAAAAAGTGCACAAAAGTGCAACTGGAAAAGTCTCAATAGTTTCTTGTAGTTTGGGGGCCCCATATAAGAGCCCCATGGTTTGCTCTCGATTTCCGGTTGCAAAAAATAGTGTAAACAATCGTCAAAGTTCGAGAAACGTAGTTTTTCGATGACCCTTGCTTCCGGTTAAATTTTAGAGGAAAAAGTTGTTATTGAAAGTTGTAGAGCCTAAAAATACCTTTAAAATGATTGGTCATACGTTGAAAAAGGTTAATTAGTTTAGTTGAAAATGAATTTAAACCATTAAAAATAGCACTTTTTTAATTGTTTAAAAACTTTGTTAATAATTATTGAATTTGTTTACAACTCACCAGGAATATTCTCCTTGCGAAGCTGAATAAATTAAAAAAAAAGTCAACTCGATCGGACAAATCGTTTATGTTTTATTCCATTTGTTAACTAAAAACATGAAATTTTTCAACAGAATTTCCCCACTTTTGGACCTGCGAATTTCGTTTTTTTTTCTTCGAGAGTACAGTTTAGGAGTCAAACTTTGATTCCATTTAAATGGGAAATTGATTTTTTTTATCTAAGTGCATAATAATAGACGTTAAAAAAGGGTATGTTTTTTTGACATAAACAAATGGAATAACTCAGTCAATTTTCACTTTATCGATTTGGTGTAAAGGGAATTTAATTTCATTCGTTTTCACAAAACTTTTCCAAAAAAAAAATCCGACCTAGCTTCAAGGAGGGGGGAGTTAGTTTATTTTTTTCAAAAAATTCCTGACTAGTTAATTATCAATATTTTTAATTGCAATTCATACCACTTATAGTTCAATATATGTATTTTATGAAAAAAATTGGAACATAAGGTTTTGTGCATTTATTTTTCATTAATATCAAGTAAAAGTAAATGTATCCTTTTTCAACCTCTGAACGTCGGAGTGGGGGTACTCGAAGGAGCGTGATTCTCGACGCCACAACTCAATTCAGCCTTTCAAATTTGCAAAAATGGTCATAGCTTCGTTAATTATTTACTGATTTTAATCATTCTTTTTTTAATTTGATGTATTTTTTTACGCTGAATCCAAAAATGATTTTATATTTTTTCAAAATACAATATTTTTAATAATAAAAACTAAAATTTTTTTAACAAAAAATTTTTAATTATTATTTATAACTCTTGACAAAAAATTCTTTTCGTACATATAATTCCATTGAATTTAAAATAATATTATGACATAAAAAAATTCAAATTATTTTTATATAAGTGTGTAGCATCGTTGTATTGATAGTTGAACAAACGTGCATATGTCAACCTAATGCTACAAGCTTATATATAATTAATTTGAATCTTTTTTTGTTATAATATTTTTTTTGAATTCAATGGAATTATATGTACGAAAAGAATTTTTTGTCAAGAGTTATAAATAATAATTAAAAATTTTTTGTTAAAAAAATTTTCGTTTTTATTATTAAAAATATTGTATTTTGAAAAAATATAAAATCATTTTTGGATTCAGCGTAAAAAAATACATCAAATTAAAAAAAGAATGATTAAAATCGGTAAATAATTAACGAAGTTATGACCATTTTTGCAAATTTGAAAGGCTGAATTGAGTTGTGGCGTCGAGAATCACGCTTCTTCGAGTACCCCCACTCCGACGTTCAGAGGTTGAAAAAGGATACATTTACTTTTACTTGATATTAATGAAAAATAAATGCACAAAACCTTATGTTCCAATTTTTTTCATAAAATACATATGGGCAATTCCACGTGAGATTTCAGTCGACCTCTTAAAATCGGCCAAAAATATTTTTTTTCTATTCTGTATTGAAAAAAAAACAGATACGTATTTTTTTATTATTTTTTTGGAGGCCAAATTTTTGAGTTATGAATTTTCAAAATTTTCGCTTTTTAAATGTAGGTATATTTTTAATGTCAGATAACTAAAAAAATATTGCTTCTTTTCATTTTTTGACAGAAAAAAAAAAGTTTTGTTTTTCTCTCTACTTTTGAATAATCATAACAAAAAATTTTTTTTTTCATTTTTTATTAAAAAAATAAAAAAATTTTATAAACAAATTAATTTTTTTTAACTTTGGGTATGATAAATTTTTAATTTTCTTTTTTTAAAACATACCTGGAAATGATAAGAAGGTTTTGCAAAAAGTTTCAGAGTGGGCCTGACAAGTTTGATGGGTCCAAAAAAATAATTAAGCTGTCCGTGCAGGTCGCACGCACGTGGCACAATGGGATTTTTTTACAATTTATTATTAAAAATTGTCTAGAGCCTACAAATTTTATCGGATTTTGATTATTATTGAATTTTTAGGCTCTAAACAATTTTTAATAATAAATTGTAAAATAATCCCATTGTGCCACGTGCGTGCGACCTGCACGGACAGCTTAATTATTTTTTTGGACCCATCAAACTTGTCAGGCCCACTCTGAAACTTTTTGCAAAACCTTTTTATCATTTTCAGGTATGTTTTAAAAAAAGAAAATTAAAAATTTATCATACCCAAAGTTAAAAAAAATTAATTTGTTTATAAAATTTTTTTATTTTTTTAATAAAAAATGAAAAAAAAATTTTTTTGTTATGATTATTCAAAAGTAGAGAGAAAAACAAAACTTTTTTTTTTCTGTCAAAAAATGAAAAGAAGCAATATTTTTTTAGTTATCTGACATTAAAAATATACCTACATTTAAAAAGCGAAAATTTTGAAAATTCATAACTCAAAAATTTGGCCTCCAAAAAAATAATAAAAAATACGTATCTGTTTTTTTTCAATACAGAATAGAAAAAAAATATTTTTGGCCGATTTTAAGAGGTCGACTGAAATCTCACGTGGAATTGCCCATATATTGAACTATAAGTGGTATGAATTGCAATTAAAAATATTGATAATTAACTAGTCAGGAATTTTTTGAAAAAAATAAACTAACTCCCCCCTCCTTGAAGCTAGGTCGGATTTTTTTTTGGAAAAGTTTTGTGAAAACGAATGAAATTAAATTCCCTTTACACCAAATCGATAAAGTGAAAATTGACTGAGTTATTCCATTTGTTTATGTCAAAAAAACATACCCTTTTTTAACGTCTATTATTATGCACTTAGATAAAAAAAATCAATTTCCCATTTAAATGGAATCAAAGTTTGACTCCTAAACTGTACTCTCGAAGAAAAAAAAACGAAATTCGCAGGTCCAAAAGTGGGGAAATTCTGTTGAAAAATTTCATGTTTTTAGTTAACAAATGGAATAAAACATAAACGATTTGTCCGATCGAGTTGACTTTTTTTTAATTTATTCAGCTTCGCAAGGAGAATATTCCTGGTGAGTTGTAAACAAATTCAATAATTATTAACAAAGTTTTTAAACAATTAAAAAAGTGCTATTTTTAATGGTTTAAATTCATTTTCAACTAAACTAATTAACCTTTTTCAACGTATGACCAATCATTTTAAAGGTATTTTTAGGCTCTACAACTTTCAATAACAACTTTTTCCTCTAAAATTTAACCGGAAGCAAGGGTCATCGAAAAACTACGTTTCTCGAACTTTGACGATTGTTTACACTATTTTTTGCAACCGGAAATCGAGAGCAAACCATGGGGCTCTTATATGGGGCCCCCAAACTACAAGAAACTATTGAGACTTTTCCAGTTGCACTTTTGTGCACTTTTTGCACTCACCGACTGGCCTAATCCTAATTTCCTGATATCACTAGGACTTTATATACCATCTTAATAATCTACAAGTTGTGATCTATAATCTATTCTTCACTGTTCGTAATTAGTTTGCTAAATCTCCACGGTTTAAATAGTATTTTCCAAACTACAAACTTTAACTTACTATGATGACAGCAACCGTTGTTTTGACAGGTGATCAACAACACCAATCACGATTCGTCTTACTGACACTCTTGATTAATCGGGAATGTTATCCAATTAAATATACCGTGAAACATTTACCTGGTTGAGTTAAAATTTAATTCTATTAGGTGCCAGCGATTCTGGACTATCAACCACAATTGGATTTTGAAAACGAGAGCCATTGTATATTTGGTTTTCTCTTTCATATTTGCGTTGTGCCAGGTCTTATACACTTTAAAATTTTTTAAATACACGGAAAATTTAAAAAAAAAACGTAATTAGCATTTACGCTAATTACTCCTTTATTAATTCTTTATAAATTAATGATTAGTTATTAAATTTTAGTACTCTTCTTTCAGCTTTAAATTTTATAAAGATTTTTTGTCGTTAAATAGAGTCAGGAATTTTCATCATAGTGCAGTTGTCATTCATTGTATTTCAATAAAATTCGAGTCGATGTGGGTCAAGTGTCCACTTCTCGGTAAATTGTAAAAAACTGCGTTGGAAGGTAATAATAGTATCTACTTTAGGAGAATGAAAAATATGCAATTGTCAATTCAGTTCTCTGTTCTAAACCATACTAATATTTTTTTCTTAGAAAATGCAGGTTGTCAAACTTGGACAAAAAAATTTAAAAAATTTGGAACAATTTTTCTGTATTAAAAACTATTTTAGAAAATATATAAAACATTATATGGTGTAGATTTTTTAAGAAAATTTTATAAAAAAATACGTTTGAATTTTAAAAATTATTTTTCTGTTAATAAGAATGTTTCAAATTTTTTATATTTTTTTGGTTCAAGTTTGACGGCCTGCATTTTTTAAGAAAGAAATTAGGGGAGAGTAGGCTGCATTGAATCAGCGTCAACAGTGAGCGTCAATTTTCTGAGAAATGACTGTGTGAAATTTTTTCTTATTCAATATATAAGTTAGTTTTACCGAAGCAGACTATGTCCAAAAATTTTCGGCACGTAGGGTAAACGCACCAATTGTCGAGGGTGAACCTATTTCTCGAGTCAACAAATTCCGTTTTTGACTTAAACATGGAATTACAATTTAAATGCCAAAAATGATTAGAATTATGTTTATTTAGTGTCATGAATGTTAAAAATAATATATTAATATTATGTCCACAAATAAATTAGACATTTTAGGCAATATTTTTGGTTATTACCATGGTAACATCGACAAATGGAACCGGCTCGACAATTGGTGCGTTTACCCTAGGTTTATTATTTACAAAGAAAAATTAAAAAAAACTGTTTATCACGTACAAAACAAAAAATTTGGTGGAATTATAATGAAGTTTTTTTATTGAAATAGGAAGTTTTAAAAATTAGTAAACTTGTGATTTATTTCGCTTAGGGTGTCAACTTCAATATTCCGATGTAATCAAAAATTTTAAACCTTACATAAATTTATTATAAACAATTTTTGTTGTAAATGTCATGTGTATACAGTGAGTGCGGCATCATTGAACCACCCGAAAAAGCAAAGAATTTTCAATTTTAACCCTTAAACCGCACCCTGGGTGTGCGACACCCATATTTCTAGCTTTTTACTCTAATATTTCGGTTATATTTGTAAAAATTGAACATGTGTCGTTATTGGACAATACACTTTGTACTTAAGTTTATGTTCCGTGAGGGACATTAGTCTCCCAAGTGTCTTTGTGTATTTGATAACTTTATGAAGTTGTCGGCGAAAAATTTCTGCTTGTCTGACACCCAGTTTTTGGGTTAATGTAATTTCAGTAGTTTTAAAAAACTCTTTTTTAATTATTAAAATTAAATAAATTATTATGAAACCTATTTTCCTTCAAAATAGATGTACTGAGCTATATAAGATAATTTTTCCAAAAGATAATACCCTATTCCAGCTTGGAGAACACACTTAAAAATCCCCGTGTGTCGCACACCCAGTGTGCGGTTTAAGGATGGATTCGGCAGTGTGCGGGTTAAGGGTTAAGAGTTGTAAAGTTGTCTGCTCTACTAATTAGTAAGAAAAATACTGGATTGCTTTCATCACAATTGTAAACAAGATAAATTTAAACTGTCACTTTTTCTACCTAACCTGACATCAAAATATATTAATCTCCTATATTAACAAATAATAACTATTTAACAACAATTTTATATTTTTTTGAGTGGAAAATAAGATTTTTTACAATGTGTAAGTGGAAATATTATTTTCGAAGTAAATTGTAGTGTTTTATTAGAGGTGGTTCAATGTAGATACACATCCTTCAAAATAAGAAAAGTGTAGCTGGTTAAAAAAAATTAAATTTCATTATTTAATCATAATAATTTGTGTTTGTAACGTGTGTATTAACTAAAGGAGTACTTCAGTTTTATTTTCATACAAAAACCTGATAAAAATTTGTAAACTTTAATTAGTTCTTGGACTTTATAAAAAACCTGGTTTAATGTAGCCTACTCTCCCCTATTCCAATTGTATTTCAGCCTGAATTTAATCTTAAAAAAATAAAATTACTTTATGTTCAAATTCACAATTAGAACAGAATATCCACTTTAATTATGTATTTATATTCATAAACTATTTTAGAGTTAAAATTTTTAACTGCTATCAATGGTAAATATTGTTTAGAAACACTAATGCAATCTTAACTTAAAATTCGCTTCTGTGCAATAGTTCAGGTCCCATCTCTACAAAGTTTTGAATCGATATTTATACTGCCAATACTTGTCAAGTGACATCCGGCTTCAAATTTCTAACTGTCGGTTTACCCATTTCTTGCTAACGTCACTCGCTTAACTTAATGTTAAATTCATATCCACTTGGGAATTTGTGTGTACCAATGCTCACGTATTCCATAGCTGGAATATAAAGAATTCGGTTTAAAAAATCATATTCTTTTTAAAGAACATTCTCTCGCTCTCTAAAATTGTTCTTTATTAATAAAAAAAAGTTGAATTACGTCGAATTTAAAATAATAGTGAAAAAAATGTACGATGTTTCAAACTTTTTTTTGAATAATTAGATAAAAACTTAACTTTTTCAAGTAATCCCAATTAGTTTGTTGTAACAAATAATTATCTAAGATCAATAAATAATAACGCACAAAACACGCGCTTTAGCAATCGGCCTCATCTCTCAAATGTTTAAAAAAAACAATACTTTGAGATGTATGAATTGTAATTTCATAAAATTTTCTGCTTAACGTCAAGCAAAATCTAACGCTTTTATCTACAATTAATGGCTCATTATTGGCACTTTAATGGCAAAAATTTTGTATCTTTGAAGGCAAATTATAATTACCAGTATTCTGCCGTCCAAAAGAAAAAGATACATAAGCGACATTACCATCAATCCGAGAAAATCAAAGAAAACTTTTTGCCTCCGGAACTATAATTCAAATTAACTTTTTTAAAAAATTTTTGATCAATATTTAATAAAAAAATATTCTGCTTCTCATTATGTAAAAAAAATCAATTTTTTAAACAATTTCTATTGTAAAATGGACATACGGGTTTCTAGTAGTGATAAATACAGACGAATAAAAGCACAAAGTCTCTTATGTTTTATTTCTCGGTAAACTTACTCGAGCTGAGCGGTGTCGTCCAGAGAAAAAAGATACATAAGCGACTTAATATAAAAGAACTAAGCCTGTGTAGTACAATTATCGCTTCTCTTCTTCTGTAAACTCCACTCACTGTCAGACCATTTTACAGAGGAAAAAGATACATAAAGACAGTCGAAAGAAATGCGCTTCTTTTAGTCTATAAAGTCAGCTCACTCTCAGGCCCCTTTACCGAGTAAGAAGATACATAAGCGACTTTGTGTATCATTTTGTCCTGTAAGTTGGTGACGTATGCAGCGTCGTTTACCGAAGAATGAACCCACAATGTGAGTTATGAATCTTTTGACTCTGTATTTCGTCACTTTTTCCATTTTTGTCATTTTTAAACAATCTTTTTTTGCAATAAATAATTAAATATTTTAATTCTTTTCTACACAGTTAAATGCAGCTTTTTTATGAATCCAATGATACCAAAAACTCAATTTTTTCAAAAATGTCGCTTATGTATCTTTTTCCTCTGGACGGCAGTATTGGGGCGTAGCTTGGCTCAATAACGGCACAATATTTAATTAGTTAATTAAATAAAAAATATATTTATTTTTTTTTAATTTTCTTAACACTGGGGGAGTGATGGCAGCCAATATTAGGCCATTAATGTCTGCTGAGATCTGGCAGCCAATAATGGGTCATTAATGTCTGCCGAGATCTGGCTGCCAATATTGGGCCATTAATGTCTGCCAAGATCTGGCTGCCAATATTAAGCCATTAATGTTTGCCGAGATCTGGCTGCCGACGTCCAACCGTGGTTAACACCACAAGAGTCAGCGCAAAGTCGGACCAATATTGTCTGCCAAGTCTCGATGCCAGCTTTGCAAATACTGGGCCAGTGTTGGGCCGGGTTGGTTTTCGCACTTGGGTATTAACTAAAAGAATACTTCATCAGTTTTATTTTGATACAAAAACCTGATCAAAATTTGTAAAATTTAATTAGTTCTCGTGTAGAAAAAAAAGTAAAAAAAGTTTTTCCGTGCAGTCTGGAGTCCAGTGATTGCCCCAACTAGTCGCATCTGGACGGTCTAACTGTATTCGATATGGGATTTATCTGGCCGGTCTAATATAGACTGTCTAACTGTATGCTATATGGGACTTCATTGGCATCACTAGAATTCAAAATTTATTAAGTACAATCAAGACTTTAGTGCCCGATGTGTCGGTCTTCTTTGAATTTATACATGCGCAATGAGTTGTCACTTCAAAATTAAATAAAATAATTTAGTCAATCTCGACAAGCAAAACTACTTTTCTCTCTATCGATCAGCAATTTCGCTTCACGAAAAACAATGAAAACAAGAGACAAAATCTCGAGATGATCCTCAAATGTCTCACTAACAATAACCCAATCATCTAGATAAGTAAATACCTGATCGACCCATTTATTTGGTAATTTCCTTTCAACGAGAAGATCACGAAATCGTCTTTTCAAAACATCCATCAATTTTTGAAAAGTTGATGGGGCTCCTGTGAGACCATAAGGCATCCTTGTCCATTCTAATAATCCTTTTCCCTCAACAACAAAAGCAGTGTATTTGCAACTATTTGGAGAAGGTTAAAACCTGAACTACGTTGCGATAATGAATAGACATGTTTACTACCTTCTAAGGTCCAACTTCTGTCCAAAGGATCGAGTTTAACTTTGAAATTCAACCAAAAGTCCATTCCAAGAATTAAATCATTCGATAACCCGGGCAAGATACTAAACCATTGAGGTCCATAAACATCCCCTATATCAATCACAAAAGAGGTTCCTCCTTTAGTTTTAACAACCGATCTATCTCCCAACCGAACTCCTCCCTTAGAAGTTGTATCAGGGGAAAGATCCTGCAATTGATAACCTTTAACGCGATCATAAGATGTTTCACTCAAAAATGATCTCTCACTACCACTGTCTATAATACCCGATATTTTCTGTCCGAAGATTGAAATTTCTACTGGAACTCTAACAGTTTTCCTAGGTTCTGTGAGCGAATCACTTGGACAATAAATTCGCCTATTTACAAGACGATGTATCGCGTGTGATGGCAATCCTAAAGGTTTCCAAGTCTTCAACAATTCATGATCAATTTTCTTTTTAGAAATTATCTTTACTGAATCATCACTACTAATTGAACCGTTCGCTCGAATAACGGCTTAAGTTGATTTAAGCCGTTTTTCAAAAGACGCTTACCATCCTGTTAATTAACATCTAAATTATAATGTTTGATTGGAATTGTTTAAAGCAAAACCTATTAAATTAAATAGTAATGCTTTAAATTACTTATAATTTATAAATTAGTGTTAATTTTAAGATTTTCCAAAATGCCTCAAAAACACTTAAGCCGTTATTCGAGCGAACGGTTCAATTGTTGTTAAACTAACGAGATTTTCTATCTCTCTTTCTACTTCATCGCAGACAAGATCATGAAACTCATCTCCCGAGTCTGAAGAACAAAACGGATCATTGGAAAATAGACTAAGTCTCACTGACTTTTGAGGCGGGGTTTCAAGGTGGGAAACAGTCAACTCCAAATCTCTAATCTGCTCTACATTCGACGAAAAAGGACAAGTTTTATCCAAATCTTTGGTTTGACCTATATTGGATGAAGAATCGAGTTTTTATTTTTCCTCAGATCTGCCCTTTGTTTCAATAAGTGGAGGATTAATTACTGAGGGCACTTCTCGTTTTCCTGCTTATTAGTACAATTAGTATTAGTGTGTCCTACTTGACGACAGAGACAACAAACAAGCTGCGCTTTTGATTTGCAATAGGGAACCGTGTGACCATTTTGACCACAATTTTGACAAAAGAATTTCTTTTTATCAAAAGACTTCGACGAATCCCTATCAGCCGTATTGTTCTGTGAAGGTTCCTGATTAGTTACCGTTTTTGATTGATTATTAGATTTTTCGAAATCTCTAAGATTTTGATTCAATCTTTGCTTGTTGAACGATTGATTATTTCGAGATTTGGATCCGTTCCTAAAACGATTTGACTCACGATTCTGAACCGTGTTCAAACTAACTTCCTGATCAGAATCAGAATGATTCTCTGAAGTATCCGACTGAACATCATCTAACTGGTCATCATCTGAGTCAACCTGATCTTTTACTACACATAAATCTGTTCTAGGCTTTGATCTTGATTTTTGAATGTCAGCTGAACGACTGAAGATGTAATTACGTTCATTGACATAATGTAAAAATTCGTGATAGTTCTTTAAAGGCAAGTTCAATATTTCAAATGTTAACCGAGGGTTAAATTTAGACAAAATTTGTTTAAGTTGTTCTCTAAATCCTGGAGGGTATTGCATTCTTTCAAATACTAATCGGGCTCTACATGCAAATTCTGCCAAGCTCTCCGCTCTATCTACTTTTAGATCACGAACTTCGAGAAGAAGATCGGCGTCATCTTTTTTAACGCCCCACTCAAAGCGGAATGCACGCGCAAAATCTTTCCATGAACGCCAATTGCTTTTGTTAACTAAATACCAAGATCTATATGGTCCCTCGAATATTTTTGAAAGACATGGAACAAATAAATTTTTATCTATACCACTCGTACTTAGATAGTCCTTAAGAATGAGAAGAAATTGTTCTGGATCTTTTTCTGATCTAGGGAAGGATATTTTCCAAGAATTTACTATTCGACCGATCTGGATAGAACTTGAATTCTCCGCAGAAGCTGAATAATACGAAGGAATTAATCTATTCTGTGATCTATTCGAAGAATAACCCCTAAATCTATTTTGATCCATGGACATTAAATAATTTTGCCCAACTTGTTCATCCTCACTTGAATCACTATCATTCCATGAAAATAATGAACCCGTTCTACGAATACCTGATCTTGAGATGTTAGGATCAGGAACGCTAGGATCATTACGTGAAAAACCCAAATCACGATTCACGTTACTATTATTATTATTTTGATTGACGCTATGTCGTGAGGAATCAATCATCCGACGATACTGATCCTCAGTTACGAAAATCTCTTCGTCGATCAAAGTTCCGTCTGCTAATGGCTTCGCGACCATTACCTTGATTAAACGAGGCGTAGAATTCTCAACATTCGGTTCCGAATTCAGACGCGTGTTCTCAGCGCCCCCTATTCCGTTATTTATAGATCGATAATTTTCATTCAAAGACCCAGGAACAGCATCGAAACGCACGTGTCTTGGATCGTTTCCCCTTTGATCGACCCGTCGAACCGAATTTAAATCACCGCAATTTTGAACTAATTGTTCAGTTTGTTTATTATTAACTGAAGAACGAGGGTTAACTGGCGGTTGATTATTTTTACGCGAATTAAAACCGAGTAATTCTTCGTCGGACGAAGAAAACTGTTTTCTCATTCGCGCTTCTCCCCCTTCAGAACGTAAGTTACCCCGAGAGCTTACTACATTCAGAACCTGATCGCATTTAATTGACAATGCACGCACTGCCCCTTCCAACGCGTCCATTCGACGTTGCATTGCCGATGCAATGTAAGGAGGGGGGGTACCGAATTTACTATATCCCCTTCCAATCCCAGATCCCATCGCGAAACCGTGAAAGACTTCCGGTACTATTACGCGATAATGTTCTTAAATTTTCCGCGTTCGGATCCGGTATACTTTCCGCGTTCGGATCTAGTAAATCTCCCGCATTCGGCAAAGTCGAACCATTTCGCGTTTCTAAACCATTCTGTTCATTTCGATCCGGCTGATCTCCGCCTCCAACTATCACGGTTGAATTTAAATGATCAGAAACATTTCCCTGTGTATTTCCGGTAGTGTTACCCGGTGTATTTCCGGAAATACTCGGATCAGTTGTTTGTCTTTCAACATCTCTCAGTTGATTTCTATTTGGTTGTCGTTTTGGAGGGGAAATGAACATTGACGTCATTGCGAACGAAGAAAAGAAAAAAAAATGATAAGTAAATAAACAAAAAAAAATTTTTTTTTTATTAATAATAGTCAAGAAAGGGAAAAAAAATCTTCTTTATTTATTTTAACGTCAAGCCAAGTCGAAATTGTCTAAATAATATTAAAATAATTTCAAATAAATAAATTAATCAATGATCAATAATATCAATAATAATTAACAATTACCGATCATTAACAATCAATAATTATAGCCAATAATCAAACAATAAATTAATAAATTCGATTAATCATAAAACCTGTAAATAAAACTTAAATTAACAAATTAACACAATTTTTAAATAATAGATACGACTATTTTTTGTCGTTATAGAAGGATCATTATCCGAACAAAATATTCACCCAAAATAATATTGAAAACACTTATTTACATAAAAAAAACAAAATGCTGTCAAATAATTGATCTCGTTAACGAGATTTCAAATATTCTGACTCGAGACAAGATCTCAAAATAATTTTAGTTATTTGAACAATCAGCTGTTCACTATTGTCAATTATTAGAGAAAAAAAAATCAATATTTTTAAGTCAAGATTTTCTTTAGACAACTGATTAGTTCAAAAAAAAATTCTCATGACAGCTGAGCAAGATCATACCGTCAGGCGAATCACAAAATAAATTTCCTAATTTGCTTTTCTTTAAAAAAAAAAAAAAATACTTTATTTCAGAAAAATTACTAACGACAAGAGCAAGATCTTGTATCATTAGAAAAGAAATAAAGAAAACAACTTTATAATCGATCAAATATTTTGTTAACAAGAGCAAGATCTTGTATCAACAAAATTGATCAATAAAAAAAAATTCTTTAATAAATTAATTTTCCTTTATAAAAACAAAAAAAATCAACCCAACAGCAGAGCAAGATCTAACTGTCAAGAAAAAATTTCCTTTATTCTTCTTTGCAAAATAATTATTAATCAAATAAAATCCTATAATAGTTCGCAAAAAGAAAAAGAAATCACAATAAAAATTATCGCTTTGACGACAAGAGCAAGATCTTGGATCATTAAAACAAAATTCAATAATAAAGTTTGCAAAAGCAAAAAAAAATCACAATAGATTTAACTACTTTAACGACAAGAGCAAGATCTTGTATCATTAAAATCAAAATTCAATGCAAAGAAAAATTTCAAATTGTTGCGAACATGCCTCGAGCCATCGTCAACTTGATCAACATTGCATTGAAGAAAAAAAAATTTCACAATAAAATTCTATCAAAAAAAAAAATTTTTATTGGTGAATAACTATTTCCGTCAACAAGAGCAAGATCTTGTATTGACAAAAATCGACAAAAATTCAAAAATTTGCGGTACATAAAAGTCCCAAAAGCTGACTCATCGCCACCGAAATTAAAATTGAAAACAAAAATTTTAAGCGAATTTTATCGCTAACACAAAATGTATTTCTCGACAGAGCGAGATCTTGTCAAGAAAAATAAAATATGACTCTTTGTTCCGAAATACGTTAAAATAAAAAACATTTGTTTTAATTTCCAACAATTATTATCGATCGTTCGTCGACAAGCAACAACAAAATAAATTCAATAAAATATTCATTAAACCAGCTGACAGCAAAATTTTTAAATTAAAAGTTCAATTCACATTCAGCAATTATAATATAATATTGAAATTTTATGTCGACAAATAATACAAAAATAAAATTGTCGAAAATTCACGAATTGTCGCTTTTCTAAACAAGTTCAATCCTGAGTTACACTCAAGGTCAATACACACGAGAACATAAACACAAAAATAATTTTCATCAAAAGTTCGAAATAAAACACTTTTAGAATATCTCAACTTAAATTTCAAAAATTATTTTCGCTTCTTTCTTTTAAAAAAAAATCACACTTTAGAACAAATTTTATTTATTATTATAATCACTTGCTCACAAGAAAAAATCCAACGTCGCCCCACGTTGGGCGCCAAATGAGACGAATAGAATTTTTACTTAATTAATTTAAAACGAAATAAGTTAAATTTAATCAAACAAAATAATAAAATGAATTTAAATAAGATAAATGAAATAATTCTATTCACATCCAGCGCGACCGGGTTCAGAGTTGCTGGAGCTCTATTTGGCGAGAAGAAAATTAACAACAATTACGCGGACGCCAGTTAATTTTACGAAATTAACAAAACACAGAAAATAAGTTAAACACGAGATCATAAGGAGGGTAGCATTGGGGAACCCTAACAAAATAATATAAAAACAAAGATCAAGCGACTTCCAGGAATGAAATTTATTAAATGCAAATCAAAAAAAACATTAATCACTTACGTAATTTTCGATCAAATATCGACTCTTGTCGGTTACAGAATTTCCAACGTCAGATTCTCTCACAAAATTGAATTTGATCACATGCAAGCAACACACAATATAAAGGTCGAACAAAGAGTGAGTTCCTCTTACAGAAATTTGGTTATGTGGCAATTGATCGAAACATCGGCGCTTCGATCAGTGCAAGGTCGCAGGGGCGAACTGTTGACCTTACAACCCTTACCTTTATTAAAAGATATTTGATCAATTTAAGCTTGAAGTAACGTCAGAATGACTTTCCCGTCACAAAGGTTTTTTGTCAAAAAAAAATTTTAAATGGTGGATCCAATATATCAAACAAAATTTTTAAATTTTAAACAGATATTATAAACAAAAAAAACAAAGAACAGAAGGTGTAATGTAAAACCTTTGCAGCCTCCACGCGGCAAATTCTAGGGTCATGATTCGTTTTATCAGCTAATGCAAAGGATATAGAATAGATTACAAAATTTGATAAAAATCAGTATGAATTAAAAAAATTACGTCCCTCATTTTAAATTCATAATTTTTTATTTTTAAAGACAAATTTAAATTTATTCCAAAACACTACTGCGCATGCGTTATAGTGATAGACCACTACTGCGCATGCGTGATACTGATAGAACTTTACTGCGCATGTGTTATATTGATAGAACACTACTGCGCATGCGTAATATTGACAGAACACTACTGCGCATGCCTGACATTGATAGAACACTACTGCGCATGCTTGATACTGATAGAACACTACTGCGCATGCGTTATATTGATAGTGCGTTATAGTGTTAGTACACTACTGTGCATGCGTGGTACTGATAGAACACTACTGCGCATGCGTAATATTGACAGAACACTACTGTGCATGCCTGACATTGACAGAACACTACTGCGCATGCGTATATGTATGTACAATGAGTATATGTAGTATCGTATACAGGCAAACCTTGCTACGGCGGAAACTCGCCAGATAGAAGTAGAAGGGATTATATCAGTAAGAGTTGTGACTGTGTGAGTGCCATGAATTTCAGGGCCGAAAAGTTTCGAATTTTCATTTTTATACGGATGGTTTTTATTTAAATTATTTAATTTATATTTGATTCATAATTTTTGTTTATTTTGTGATATATTTTATATATTATAGAAAATAAACATGAAAAATAATAAAATAAATAGAATAACAAATCAAAGTAATTTAAAAAAAATAATTATGTTTAAAATTCATCGCATAAATTAAATTATTTTTTATAAATAATAAAATTCTCCTGAGGAATTCAATTATTTTCAATGCAATTTTAATAAAATTTAAAAATCAAATATTTAAAATTACCTATTAACAGACACGATTATTTTAAAAAGTTGAAAAAATTCTTTGTATAATTCAATTACTTTAAAAATTTTTAATTATAACTATTAAAGAAACTTCATTATTTTAAAAAAGTTTAAAGATATTCTTCAAAAGAATTTAATTAAGATTTTTATAAATTTTAATTAAATTCGATTATTTTCAAAATTAATAAAATTCTGCGAAGGAATTCAATTATTCTCAAATTTTTTGACAAAATTCTTTGCAAGAATCCAATGATTTTTAATACATTTTTTTTAAATAAGGTTATTAATAAATTATCATAATTTCTATTTTATATTTAAAGATCATATGATTTAAAATGGTTGATACATCCCTGAACGTTCACTCACTAATAGCATCTTAACGAACCTCTCTACGGCGGAATCGTCTAATTGATTTCCGCCGTAGCGAGGTTTGCCTGTATTATAAATAAATGATAAAAGTCGAACGACCGAACGATGAAGTACGGAAGTACACGAACAACGGACGACAAAACGACGACGAATATGTTAATATTATAGGAGATAGGAGACTGGCGTCATATTCCTGGCTCGCTCGGAAGATATTTTACTTCTTTATTTCCACTTACATAAATAGTTTTTGAGGTAAAAATTTTGTTTTAAAAATTTTTAACGTCAAAAACTCTTCTGATTAAGCTAATTTTGTTTAAAAAAATCTTTAACTTCAAAAACGATCCTTATACCTCATACAGTATGAATGCAGGCTAATTGTATATAAAATTTCTACACCAATAGGTCTTTTTTAAAAAATTATGTAATATATGTTTTCGTAGTGGTTTTTAGCGTATAATCAAATAGCGCTATAAGTTTTTTATAAAAATCGACTTTTCTTTCTTTGTTAAAAAAAAATTGTTAAAAAAATATTTAATATATCTGAATTCCTTTGCCTATATAGGCATCAATGGGTTAATGTAAAAAATCTTTTCCTTAAAGCATTTTTCAGTTAGTAGAAAATAAATTTGACACAATAACGTTTGACTTTTGTTCCAGTGAAGACCATAAAAATAAAAAAATAGAAATATAAGCCTGGATAAAGTGTGGAGGAAAAGATTTTTTACAATAAAAAAGGAAAATAATGTTTATAAAAAAGTTAAAAATATATACTTAAACCGAATATAAATCTAAAGTTTTTTTTTAAATCTAAAATGTCGGATCCAATATGGCGGACAAATATCAAATTTTATCAGATTCAATTAAAACTTGTTACTCGGTGGTTTTTAGGGTCGCTGATTACGAATCTACACTATACCGCTCGAAATTGAGAGACCATCCATTTTCAGGTGATTGAAAAACATTTTAAAACATAGAATGTATGGAAACTAAAATATTTTGGTTTTTATTTTTTGAAAGATGATAAAATTTTGAAAAGAACAAAATCTTTCAGAAGTCATTTGGCCAATATTTTATTTAGATATTTTTAAAAAATCGTCATTTTAAATGTCTTACAAAAATTTAATTAACTTTTGAAACAATGAACGCTTTTTAATGATCTTAAGCTTATTTTAAAGGTCATTTGCTACACTATAAGAATTACTTATAGGCATTAACGTGTAATTTTTTTCTTAGAATATGCAGGCCGTCAAACTTGGACCCAAAAAAATTCAAAAAATTTGGAACAATTTTTCTGTACTAAAAACTATTTTAGAAAATATATAAAATATTATATCGTGTAGATTTTTTAAGAAAATTTAATAAAAAAATACGTTTGAATTTTAAAAATTATTTTTCTGTAAATAAGAATGTTTCAAATTTTTTTATATTTTTTTGGTTCAAGTTTGACCGCCTGCATTTTTTAAGAAAAAAATTACACGTTAATGCCTATAAGTAATTCTTATAGTGTAGCAAATGACTTTTAAAATAAGCCTAAGATCATTGTTTTAAAAGTTATTCAAATTTTTGTAAGACATTGAAAATTGCGATTTTTTAAAAATATCTAAATGAATTATTGTCCAAACGGCTTCAGAAATATCTTGTTCTGTTCAAAATTTTATCATCTTAAAAAAAATGAGCAGAAAAAAATTTTAGTTTCAATAAATTATGTTTTAAAACGATTTTCATTCGCCTGAAAATGGGTGGTCTCTCAATTTTGACCAGTAGTGTAAAGTCACTTTTTAAAAATTTAAAATGGCGGATCCAATATTACGAAAAAAACTTTCAAATTTGATCCTATTTCCTTCAAACGTGTTACTCGGGGGCTTTTGGGGTCGCAGATTATGAATATAAAGTTACTTTGTAGAAATTGAAAATGATGAATCCAATATGGTGGACTTTTAAAATTTGATCATATTTAATTAAAAAGTGTTACTCGGGGGTTTTTAGCGTATCTGATTACGAATTTGAAGTCACTTTTAAGAAACTCTAGCTTCATACTGTTCTAAAACGTAAACAATTTGTTATTATTACAAACTTTAAGCGACATGTATAAAAATTGGACATTTTTTTCAGTCATATAGGATCCACTATTTTCAATTTTTAAATTGTGATTTCAGACTCATAATCAGATACTTTAAAAAACCCCCGAGTAACACGTTTTAATTATATCTGATCAAATTTAAAAATTTTTCCAACTGATTGGATCCGCCATTTTTATTTCTAAAAAGTGATTTCATATTTGTAATCTGTGGCACTATAAGCTTCCGAGTAACACGTTTTAAGGGAATCGGATCAAATTTGAAATTTTTTTTTGACATTTTGAATTTTTAAATGTGACTTCACATCCGTAATCAGCGACCCCAAAACCCCCCGAGTAAAAACCCTTTGTAAAAAGAATTCCTTCGCGGCCGGAAAGGTTTTTGGTTCAATTTTCATCCTAAAACAGAAAACAAATTTTTTTCTATTGTTACATCTCAAAATCTAGAGAAAGACGTAAGGGATTTTTTTAAGTTGCATATTTTTTTAGTTATTACCAATTTAGTGCCTATTTTTTTTCAGTCAAAAACTCAGATTTTCCATAAAATGTTCACCATTTTTGCAAAAATCGATTTAAAAAAAATCCCTTACGTCTTTCTCTAGCTTTTGAAATGTAAAAATAAAAAAAAATTGTTTTCAGTTCTAGGATAAAAATTGTACCAAAAACCTCTTCGGCCGCGAAGGAATTCTTTTTACAAAGGGTTTCCATCACGTACATGTACTACTACCTATGCGTTATAGTAATAGAACACTACTGCTCATGCGTAATAAAGATAGAACACTACTGCGTATGCGTTATAGTGATAGAACACTACTGCGCATGCGTTATAGTGATGGAACACTACTGCGCATGCTTAATACAGATAGAACACTACTGCGCATGCGTAACATTGTCCGAACACTACTGCGCATGCGTAATATTGAAAGAACACTACTGCGCATGCCTGACATTGACATAACACTACCGCGCATGCGTGATACTGATAGAACTTTACTGCGCATGTGTTATAGTGATAGAACACTACTGCGCATGCGTGATACTGATAGAACACTACTGTGCATGCCTGACATTGACAGAACACTACTGCGCATGCCTGACATTGGTAAAACACTACTGCGCATGCGTACCGT
This sequence comes from Leptopilina syphax, assembly GCA_032872505.1. Classification (NCBI taxonomy): domain Eukaryota; kingdom Metazoa; phylum Arthropoda; class Insecta; order Hymenoptera; family Figitidae; genus Leptopilina; species Leptopilina syphax. Next base: position 17,547,168 of record CM065471.1, on the reverse strand, counting down.
TGATAGAATACTACTGCGCATGCGTATATGTATTTACAATGAGTAGAGGTGTGCAAAAAGCTCGAATAGCATGGTCGAGCTCGAGTCAGGCTCGAGTTTTAGTTACTCAAAAATATTTGAGTGCTCGAAAAATTCAAGTGCTCAAAATTATTTTAGGTTTAATACTGCACGTGTCGGATGGAATTTGGTTCAAGTTCGGATTGATTCTGCTCAGCTCTGCTAGAAAAACGAAAAGCTTGAAATACTCGATCGAGCTTTTTGCACAACTCTAACAATGAGTATGTATATTTATACGATACGATGAATAAATGATAAAAGTCGAACGACCGAACGATGAAGTACGGAGTTACACGACCGACGGACGACAAAACGACGACGAATATGTTAATATTATAGGAGATTATTTCAAAATTTTGAACAAATTTGTCAATTCTGCCTTCGGATTCGGATTCAGCGGCGAAAAATACATAGAAATGTAATGTTTAAATCAAAAAACTTATTTTTTGTGCTTGTGTATTTTAGGGGACACCAGTGACATTCTGCCTCAATTCTCATTTTAAAAAAGAATGATTATATTTCTAACTTCGGATGTGTGCGATTTCGAAAGTTTCAGTAATAAGTGAAACTAGCTATAATGAGGTATTTGAAAAAATAGTAATATTAAGTACCATTTTGTCGCAGGGACACCAGTGACATTTGTGAATCCGGAATTAGTCCGAAACATTCAAAAATTAGTCCGGACAATTTAGTGAATGATAATAAAAAAATAATTATACAAGTTACACATATTAATTATATTATACTTTATGGTACATTCAACTTATTTTTCGATTTAACTATCGCAATTATATTTACATTAACTTAAAATTTCTAACGCTTGGGGATTCGAACCTACACCTATCTAACATTATAACGCACCGAAATCGAATACACTAACCACTATACCACGCTCGCATGGAAGTTCAAATTCATAATAGAATTTATCAAGTGCCACAAAAAGAAATGACAAAAAACTAACGCATCAGTGTTATTTATAATATTAAAAAAGATAACTAATAATACTAGTGTAAAATCAAATTGACTGCAAAAGTAAATATTTTATTTACCATAAGTAAATACCCTGAATAAAAAGTCGGACCAATTTCGGACTAATCCGGAATTTGTTCGCAACAGTACGGTTTATTGTGGAATTTTTTTTTTCATAAAAGTTTGAAATCAATAACGTTTTTTATAACTATTGAATCGGTAATTAGTCCGGTTTAGTCTGCAGTTTGTCAGATCATATGCAACTAATAAATGCAAAAGTAATCCAATTGGTTCAACCAGTGAATCCGCAGCTAATCTGAAACAGTCTGCTTATGGACAGGTTTTTGTCGCTCGGAATTTGTCCGGATAAATTCAAACTCAATGAGGTTTGTGTATAACCAGTGAATCCTGAATTAGTCCTATGTAATCCGAAGTTAGTCTGATAATACGCAACTTGCAAATATGAAATTATTAAATCCGGAATTAATCTGGTTTTTGTCAGGTTTTTGTCCTACGAAATTATAATTATAGTTTGAATTTATCTGCATTTAATACAAATTGTTTTTAATATACAAATTCAATATTATACCAAAATCATTCTGGATTAAGTCTTTGAATTGGATTGAATATGGATTGTTCTGAACTGTTTGTGGATTGTATATATTTACAAATTCTTATAATAGTAAGACTTATTTTCAGACTGGGGTGTTTTGATCGGATATTATTCGGATTGGCGCTGACTATTACCGGATTCTTTGCATACAGATTTTGGATTGTTCCATACTTGTTTCGAATTAAATCTTTTAACTGGATTAAATTCGGATTATTGCGGACTGAATTCGTATTCTTTACATATTGATTTCGGATTATTTCGTATTTATTTTAGATGAGTTTTTGACGGACATAATTTCGGATTGTTGCGTAATAATTACGGACTTAATTCATAGACATTTAAGATTACTCCAGACTGATTTAGGATTCACCATTTTTCTCGGATTGATGTTAGATTAACGCGGATCATTTTCGTACAATTTTCGGACTAATCCGTACTAATCTGTCCGTATTTAATCCGGAATTAGTCCGAAATATTTACCAGGGTACGAACGTTGTAGTTTTTTTCTCTAGGCTTCTAGACACATAGCACTTTGTATTAACAGTCGATAAAACAGTTTCCTACTCTTGTACAATTAAATATTAAGCGCGAGGTTAAGATTTTTGTCATTTTCTCTTAAAAATATGAAATTTAAGGTTACACGCTTTTGATTTTTTTTCAAGCACTATATTATTTATTTATATTCGACTAGTAGTTTTTCTTTAAATATAGAAGTTCTACTTTACGAAATAATTTTTTCGGTAATCAATAACATGAAAAATAACCATTTTTCTTAGTAGGGGAAAGGTGTACGAGATGATCCCCTGGGGCAAGATGATCCTTTTGAATTTTGGAGAGCCTATTAGCGCCAACTTTTAGGCAAATACTGTAATACGTTGCCAATGACATACCTATGAATCAGTCAAACTTTCTTGACAACACGCGTCATTAAAAAAATTCTATTGGAAAAAATAAAAATTTCATACTTTTGATCTAAGAAAAGCTTAACTTTGGGCTTAGATAACTTTTGTTGTAGTAGCTGAAATTCCATGTTTCTTGTACTCACGGCTTCAGTATATCTTCAACTAAGTGTTCTGATTGGTATTATTGAATAACAGAGCTCGTAGGTTACGTTACGAACAAATTACAAAATAGTGGCATTTGGGGCAAGATGATCCCTCAATGGGTGTACAAGATGATCCCCCCTGATTCCCATGTCTTTCGTCTCACCTCAAAGTGAATTTTCTAGTATTAATAAAAAATTCAATTTTTCTCGCTTCTTATATGTTTTTATCATGAAAACTAACTTATCTAAAACAAAAAGTTGACATCTACATCTATTTTGTTAATTTTCTTGTTGTAGACAATGCCTCGTAATTATAAAATAGGAAAACGAATCGTGGTGAGTGGTCAAAAGCGTTTATGGTCTAAATAAAGTATATTTAACATTGATACACTGTTATTCCTTCAATTTAGACTCCTTTTCCAATAATTGGGGTAAGATAACCCTACGGATCATCTTGCCCATACCATGGGGATCATCTTGGACACCCCGGTGTCCAAGATGATCCTTTTGTAAGGTTTTAGAAAAATTAAATTTAACAGTAAAATATTAATTAGCTGCAAATATTTCAAATCAGAATAGTTAGATAGATTAATTATCTAGTAGTGCGTACAAAAAAAACTCGAATATGTTGATTTTTCTTTGAATAATAGGTTTTTTCCCTTAGGGGGATCATCTCGTACACCTTTCCCCTAGATAAGATATGGTTTCATGTTCGAGGACACGGGACACCAGTGACATTTTGCCTGCAATTTTGCTGCCAAATTTTTTCTGAGTGCTTCTGATTAAAATTTGAACGAAATAAATGATATATAAAATTAAGGGGTTACACCACTTTGAAATTTTCAAAAAATTGAAAAAAATTTTTTTTGCTTAAAATACTCCTTATGGTCACCAAAATGATATGTCATTAGTTATATATCGATATCTCAAGTAAAAAGACAATTTTCGAACTGTTCAAGCAGGGTCGCGCGCCAACGTTTACATTGTAATGAAAACTTTAAACGCGTTTTTCTCAAAACTGTATTTTAAAACTCGGTGGACTCTCTGGATGCTACAAATTTCAATCGATCCTCTTAGTTCTTTTTTTATTTTGTTTGTGATATAATTATCTAGCGAAATACGTACGGATTTTTCGAAATATTAATATTTAAATTTTCTAGACAACTTTAAATAATGAAATTTAGGCAACAATATGTACTTTTTCCTTCAAATCGATGCCATTTTGCAAAAAATAAATTTTTTTTTTAAACGGATACGTATTTCGCTAGATTTTGAGCTACAGAAACTAAAGCATTTTTACTTTTTGGTCTAGCTTAATTCTGGACCGAGTTATAGTGTCCACCGTATGGCGATACATTTTTAAATCACTTTAACATATCTGTCAAACCGACAATTTAAAAAAAAGAAATTCATATATATTTTATTGTAGTTCCAGAGTAGTACAATACCCTACTGTAATTTAATTTTCCTAAAAAAATTTCTATTCTTCAATAAAAATTGTTAAAAAGGCTTATGTTTTGAACGGGTCAAAGTGGTGTAACCCCTTAATGAACCATAATATATTCGATATATAAGTTCGGACTCGAGTTTCTTCGGGAGGACAGCAAAATGACATTTTAAATTTAATCACCCATATATTGTTATTTATTTTCCAAAATTTATTTACACTCTTTTGCCTTAAACATATTATTCATAAAGATTTCTAAATATTTATTATTACGTGTAACAAAATTTGAAATTTTGAGGTTATGTATTTTTTTTATTGTCAGCACTCGGACTATACTATGGTCAGTTTCGAAATTACTTTTTATTCGTATTTTAGTCGATTCATAATATAACAACTAATTTATCGATAGTGTTCGACTGTTGGTAAAGAAAATTCAATATGCCCACATAGCACAGTTTTTTCCGAGAAGTTTCCAGGAAGTTTCCCACGTTAAGTTCGGAATAATTCGACGTGTTAAGTTCCTGGAAACTTCCAGAAAACTTGATATGTCTCAAGATTTAAAGTTTCCACTGTTAACTTCTAGGAAATTACTGGAATGGAATTTTCCTGAAAAAAGGACTGGAAATTTCCTGAAAAATTTAAGGAAGTTTTTTTGGAAGTTTCTCTAAAATTATTTCTGTTAATTTCATAATTGTTCAGTAAATGTTTTTAGAAAATTTCCCCTAAAATAGAAACGAAAGTTTCTTGTATAATTTATTCGTTAATTTTACATTAATTATTATTTAAAATAATAATAAATATTTAATACTTATACAAAATGGGGTTTTTTCATAAAAATAAAATTAAAAAAATTATTCAATTAACTTATTTATACTTTTCCTGCAGTTGTTTCTACTATTTTTGTTTTTGAAACCCTTATATTAAAGAAGACAAACTTGAAAATAAATTCAGGGGAACGGGGGATCGAACGCGGGTTTCGACGGACGCAACGCAACTACCTAACCAACTACGCTAAACTAACATGTGTGTAGAGAGAAACAAAATCTTTCTCTTACAGCGGTTCCACATGGAGGCAAAATCGCAGCGACGTTGCGATTGTCGTGCTCCCACCATCCCATCTACTCAATGCTTTCCCCTCATGACGTCACAGGCGGGGAGTGCATTGAGTAGATGGGATGGTGGGAGCACGACAATCGCAACGTCGCTGCGATTTTGCCTCCATGTGGAACCGCTGTTAAGGTACAAGTAATCTTAATGGTTGGTAAATATGAATGGCGGGATAATTTAAAAATTTTATTCTCACAATTCAAATATTTTTTATATATAATTGTTAGAATTTTATTTTTATGGAGATTAATAATTTTAAATAGTGCTTATTACTGATTATTTTATACATATGAGAATAATTAAACAAGTAATATACAAGCAGTTTTAATATGTGAAATTAGGATATATTAAATACAAGTTTTTCTTTACCAGCATTAATTCTTTTCATTGAAATAGTCTGCCTATTGAAATCAACATTAAATGCATTTATTTTTAATAAATGCATTTAATATTATTATTATTTTAATAATAATTAATAATTGTAATAATAGAAATTAAAAAAATAATATATCATAATAATATTATTATAATTCACTCGCGCTAACGTTCGTTCGGTTGTATTTAAAGTTACTTGTATTTATTTATTAATTTGTTTTTGTTATATTTTAAGATAAGTAAATTTTTGCTGGACATAAATATTGTAATTTTAATTAATTACTATTATTAATTATTAACTATAATTATCTTCGCACTTCATTCTTTCATTCATGCCACCGTTTGGGGCGATTTACTTTTCGCCGCCAACTCGCTCCCGTATACCTGCTCGGCGTCGAAATCTCGCTTCCGGGCCCTTCCCCCACTCTACCTACTTTCTGGGCACCGTCAGTCAGACATACATGGTATGAACTACTTCTCCCCCCCACAAAGATGCAGTCAAATTTCATTGACGCCCTTCCCCTGTCATTTTATTCTCAGATTTCGAAGGAAAATTCTCGTAAAAATCGCAATTATCTTTATAAATAACAAAATTTTTCTTTAAAGTTCAATTATTTTAATAAATGTCAAAAAAATTCTTGTCCTAATTTCAATTATATTCAATAATAAAATTTTTTTAAGGAATTCAAAAAAAAAATGTAGCACTTCTGCTGCTCGCCGCGGAGGTCAACAAAAAACTTAGCACCGTTTACTCATAAAAAAATTTTGAAAAACACTTTTTTAAGCCTCAAAACAGGTATAACCCTTTAAGTAAAATTATTCAAAAGTGTAATTCTTATTAAAAAGAATGATTGATTGTCTAAAATTGTATTAAAAATAATATAATAGAAAACCTGTGTAGAATTTTCTTATTTGAAAATAATCGAATTTATGTAAAGAACTGAATACTAGGGGAGGGGAGAGTAGAAAATTTGACTGCATCTTTGTGGGGCGAGAAGTAGTTCATACCATGTATGTCTGACTGACGGTGCCCGGAAAGTAGATAGAGTGGGGGGAAGGGCCCGGGAGCGAGATTTCGACGCCAAGCAGGTATACGGGAGCGAGTTGGCGGTGAAAAGTAGACTGCCCCACAGTTTGACGTTATAGTTGTTGTGTATGCTTTTGCTTTTTTTTCCTTCGGAAAATATTGGAAAATATTGTTTGAAAAATCGAAAATATGCAGGAATTTTTTAAAATTTATAATAAAATAATATTTGAAATTAGAAAATTTAAACAAAAAGTTATGATTAACAAATAAATTTTGTTTTTATATGCTTTTTACAACAAATTTCGCTTGACTGATCTTTAAGTAATTCTTATTTTGTAGAAAATGACCTTTAAAATAAGCTCATAATAATAATTTTGAATTTACTTCATAATTTTGGAAATTATTCAAATTTATGAAAAACGTTGAAAATGACGATTTTTTAAGAATATTTTGAAAAAATACTGTCCAAATGACTTCTGTAAGGTCTTATTCTTTTCACAATTTTATCATCTTTTAAAAAATAAAAGGAAAAAAACTTAAGGGGCACACCTAGTGTGAGTGACTGAAAAAAACGTCGATTTTTAGGAATTTTTTTCAGGGAAATTATTGCATCTAATTTTTGTTAAAGTTTTATACATGTATATTTGTATAAATAGTGAACATTTTGTAATTTTTTCAAAGAAAAATATCTTTTTTTTAAAGAGTTATTCGCTACCCAGTGAGAAATTTCTCACCGGTCCAATATCGGTCCAATATTGGGAGCCAAGAGACCGATCATCGGTCCAATAAAGGCTCCCAATATTGGACCAATATGGGCTGATGCTTGGGATGTAACGGGATCGCCAAGCATCGGTTGTTAATATTGGTCCAATATTGGCCGAATATTGGCAACCAAGAGAAAAAATTTTTTAAAATAAATTTTTTTAATTAAATAATAATAATAAAAAATTAATGTTTATAATTTTTTTGTTTAATATATTTATTTGTTTAATTATTTATTTTTAATAATTCATGTAAATAATAAATAATTTATTATTTATAAATTATAATAATTTAAAAATGCAGCAGCTATTAGAAAATAGCATTCTGCAAAAAAATTCTATCATTGAAAAATCAATGATAGGCGAGAGAAATCCGCGTCTTTAAATAGATTCGCAGATGATAGACAAGAGATATCCGCGTCATTAAACGGAATCGCAGATATACTCTGGTCTCGCGACGAATCTCTCGATACTTATATACACTGGAGTCGCCGTGTCAGTTGCGAGAACGGTTACAGCGTCCCTCTTTCGGCGGAGATAAGAATTGTCACGTAAACTGCGGGTATAATAAGGCGGTCGGTAAAGCGATTTAGCAGTTTACGTGACAATTCTTATCTCTGCCGCAAGAGGGACGCTGTAACCGTTCTCGCAACTGACACGGCGACTCCAGTGTATATAAGTATCGAGAAATTCGTCGCGAGACCAGAGTATATCTGCGAATCCGTTTAATGACGCGGATATCTCTTGTCTATCATCTGCGAATCTATTTAAAGACGCGGATTTCTCTCGCCTATCATTGATTTTTCAAAGATAAAATTTTTTTGCAGAATGCTATTTTCTAATAGCTGCTGCATTTTTAAATAATTATAATTTATAAATAATAAATTATTTATTATTTACATGAATTATTAAAAATAAATAATTAAACAAATAAATATATTAAACAAAAATTATAAACATTAATTTTTTATTATTATTATTTAATTAAAAAAAATTTATTTAAAAAAATTTTTTTCTCTTGGTTGCCAATATTCGGCCAATATTGGACCAATATTAACAACCGATGCTTGGCGATCCCGTTACATCCCAAGCATCAGCCCATATTGGTCCAATATTGGGAGTCAATCGGCGCCCAGCACGGCAACCAATATTGGACCGATATTGGACCGATTAAAGTCTATTGGCAATTTCTCACTGGGTATATCCAAAAAAAACCAGTTTTCCCACTGCTGCAGTGATTGCGGCCTTCTGAGTGACTGAAATCAAAAAAACCAAAAAGATTATTAAACTAGAAGATATTTGCCGTACAATGAGGCTCCAGTTTTTTTATTGGATGAAAAATAAAATTTTGGGATGCCAAGAACCATCTGATTTTTTTGGCGAAATTGAAAAGCTTTTTTCAAAACTCCGCCATTTTGTTGTAATTCAATATTTATTGACATCCGAGGGTCATTGTCCGGCAAATATCTTCTAGTTTAATAATCTTTTTGGTTTTTTTAATTTAGGTAACTGAGAAGGCCGCAATCACTGCAGCAGTGGGAGAACTTTTTTTTTTGGTTACTCAGGAAATAGAGAATAACTTTTTTAAAAAAAGATATTTTTCTTTCAAAAAATTACAAAATGTTGACTATTTATACAAATATACATGTACAAAACTTTAAAAAAAATTAGATGCAATAATTTCCCTGAAAAAAATTTCTAAAAATCACCGTTTTTTTCAGTCACTCACACTAGGTGTGCCCCTTAATTTGCATAAAATTTTGTTTTAAAAGTTTTTTCATTCACCTGAAAATGAGTGGTCTTTTAATTTTGACCGGTAGTGTATTTCTAATAATAATAATTAAACAAAATACATACTTACAATTTTAATTAAATTCGTTAGAAAAATTTGATAAAGAAAAAATTTCACATTCTACAATATAGTGAAAAATTCGTCAATTTAGATGAATTTTTTTATAAACAATATTATCGCAAAACAAATTTGAGTTCGTGAAAATTTGAACTAATTAAAACAAAAGTGATATAAATTTTCTAAAAATTAATTTTTAAATAATATATGAAGTTAATGAAAGATAAAAATAAATAAGATTACTTTTTCTTATACAAGCTTGAATTAATATTAATTAGTTTTCAACTACAATAATTTATAAATAACTATTTCTATATTTTCGAATGTTAAATTTTTATTATTTATATTAATATTGATTGAATTTCAAAAACTTTCAAATTAATGTTTCAGAAAAGTTGAAAATTGTAAAAAAATGAAATTTATTATTTTTTAGAATTTTTAACTAAAATTCGTCTCTAAATCAACTATATTTAATAATTTTTGAAAAAGTTCTTTAAGAATTTGGAAAAATTCCCATGTTTGCAAAAATTGCCATATGTAACTTCCATGTAACTTCAAATTATTTTTTTTCAAATTAAATTAAATTTTTTCAAAAAAATTAATTCTTCAACTTGCCAGTTGAAAGTGTACAAAATTCAAATTTTCATATATTTTAATTTGAAACCTTTTCAAAATTATTCACATATTTAAATACAGAAGTAAACAATTTTTTGAATAATAATTCTTATAAAGAATTTTATCAACAAATTTTTAAATAATTGAATTCTTTTGACGAATTTTAATCAAATTTTTAAGAATAAAATTACATTTTTCTACATAGGAATTCGATTAAAATTAAACTAAAAATAATTAAAATTCTGTGACTAGTTTTAATTTAGAAAAATAATTTAATTCCTAAAACAAAATAATTTATTAATCAAAAAAAAAAATTTTATTCATAAAAAAAGTTTATTATTTATGAAATTAATTGAATTATTGCGAAGAAATTTATAAAAAATTTGTTAATAATTGAATTGCTGTGAAATATTTATTATTTATGAAAATAATTAAATGTTTGAGTACAATTTTATACAAATTTTTTCTAAATATTTGAATTCTTTTGGGTCTATTAAAATAGTAGATATTGAAAATCATTGATGTTAGCAATGATTTTGCTAAAAGAAAAACTTGTATTTAATATATGTATCTTAATTTCACGTATTAAAACTGCTTGTATTACTTGTTTAATTATTCTCATATGTATAAAATAATCAGTAATAAGCAGGGACCGCTTCTAAAACGAAACTAAATAGAAATTACTTTCGTTTTAGTGTTTGAGTTGGCACGAAACTAAATTAACAAAGTGACTTTAGTTTCAAGTCGACACGAAACTAAATTAACAAAATGAGTTTAGTTTCGTGTCGACTCAAAACAAAAGATTGAAACACATAATTATTTAGTGTCAATCACAGAAAAATTGTTTCCCTTGTCATCCGTAACTAGAGCAACGTAAGTAATTAATGTAAGTTACGTAAGCAGAGTAAATTACGTAACTATAGTAATTTACATAATTAAAGGAAGTTACGTAACTAGAGTAAAGTACGTAACTACAGTAACTAGAGTAAAGTGCGTAACTACATTTATTAATTTAGTTTCGGGTCGACACGAAACTAAACTCAGTTTGTTAATTTAGTTTCGTGTCGACTTGAAACTAAAGTCACTTTGTTAATTTAGTTTCGTGTCAACTCAAACACTAAAACGAAACTAAACTTTCGAGACGGTCCCTGGTAATAAGCACTTTCCTGGCACCGTCAGCCCATCTACAAAAAACTTAACACCGTTTACTCATAAAAAAATTTTGAAAAACACTTTTTTAAGCCTCAAAACAGGTATAACCTTTTAACTAAAATTATTTAAAAGTGTAATTCTTATTAAAAATAATGATTGATTGTCTAAAATTGTATTAAAAATAATATAATAGAAATCCTGTGTAGAATTTTCTTATTTGAAAATAATCGAATTTATGTAAAGAACTGAATACTAGGGGAGGGGAGAGTAGAAAATTTGACTGCATCTTTGTGGGGCGAGAAGTAGTTCATACCATGTATGTCTGACTGACGGTGCCCGGAAAGTAGATAGAGTGGGGGGAAGGGCCCGGGAGCGAGATTTCGACGCCGAGCAGGTATACGGGAGCGAGTTGGCGATGAAAAGTAGACTGCCCATCAATAGTTTTCGAAATAAAAATTCCGAAAAATTCTCAAAAAAAGTCATTTTTTTCAGTTTCCAATTTTTCAAATCTAAATATCTTGCAAAAATTTTTTTTTCCAAAACTGCTTGGCACAGTTATTTAGTACCCCAAGTACTACAAAGTTACAAACTTTAAGAAAAATCGGTGATCCACCATTTGCTTTTCGTATGGAACTGCCCTATAGCCATATATGTAACATTTATAGTCAATTCTACAGTCAGGGCATGTCATGACTACCACATAGTCGGTGTAACAGTTTCGCGCCGGGTTAAGAATTCCTAATCAACAATAGTGTAACAATTAAACAATGACTACTCTTTGAGAAAGAAATCAAGTATGTCTTATCAATATTGATCGTCATGTGATTATAGGCACATCAGTTCGCCAGACGCTCTAGGTCAAGTTGAAGATTTGAAGAATTCTGGCAAGGATTGAACGGCTTAGTAATCTTGTAACATTTGAGGTTGACCAATGTTTGATCCCTGAGGAACACCGGTAGTTGCCAGAAAAGGATTAGAGTATTCTTTATTTGTTTTTACAACTTGATACCTTTTGGAAAGAAAACTTTTAAGAAATGAAATCAAATTGTCAAACACATCCATACAATAGTTTTTTTTAACAAAATATCCCAATCGACTTTATCAAATGTATTAGAGAAATCACTCTCTAAATTTGACTTTTTGCTTTTGAATGAATAACTTTTACTAATAAATAGTCATTTCTACTACTTTATTAGTAAAGTTTACTAATTCAAAAGCAAAAAGTCAATCACTAATTCAAATTAGTAAACATTTTTTTGTCCTACATGCGCGATAAACTCTACTTTCCGTGCATGCATAGCGGGCGGAAAGTAAGCTTTTGCCGCCCGACTGCCAACAGCGGGCGGAAAAACTACTTTTCCGCCCGCTTACCAGCAGCGGGCGGAAAAATCACTTTTCCGCCCGCCTCCATGGCCTTAGCGGGCGGAAAAACGACTTTTCCGCCCGCTGCTTTAGCAGTATTAAATAAATACTACTAATTATTATATTATCACTTTCTATTACTTCAAATCAAAACGGAGTCAATTTTTAAGTAAAATTTATCAAAAATATTCGGACTCGCCTTAGGCTTAATAAAAATGTTTCATACACATTTAATAATTAGTGCATATTCATTTTTGAATTTACGGATGCGTCTTGTTTATCGCGCATTTGGACAAAAAATATCGTGTGCAACTCGGGCGGAAATGTCAATTTTGACCTCGTACGATTGCCGCCCTCGCTTCGCTCGTGCGGCAAATTTCGAACTCGGTCAGGAATTGACAACTTTCCGCCCTTGCCACACAATATACTATTACTAATTTAAATTTAGAGAGCAGCATACATCACATCAATTTGAGATTGAGGCTGTGTTTACATGCTTGCGTTTAAACGCTGCGTTTTGCGTTGAGCAGTGAGTGTAAAAAGGACAAAAGTACACTACCGGTCAAAATTGAGAGACCATCCATTTTCAGGCGAATGGAAATCGTTTTAAAATATAAAATTTATTAAAACTAAAATTCTTTTCTGTTCATTTCTTTAAAAATGATAAAATTTTGAACAGAACAAGATATTTCAGAAGTCGTTTGCCAATAATTCATTTAGATATTTTTAAAAAATTGTCATTTTAAATGTTTTACAAAAATTTGAATAACTTCTAAAATAATAAAAGCTTTTTGATTATCTTGGGCTTATTTTAAAGGTAATTTGCTACACTATAAGAATTACTTATAGGCATTAACGTGTATACTGCTGTCCAGAGGAAAAAGATACATAAGCGACATTTTTGAAAAAATTGAGTTTTTGGTATCATTGGATTCATAAAAAAGCTGCATTTAACTGTGTAAAAAAGAATTAAAATATTTAATTATTTATTGCAAAAAAAGATTGTTTAAAAATGACAAAAATGGAAAAAGTGACGAAATACAGAGTCAAAAGATACATAAAGCACATTGTGGGTTCATATTTCGGTAAACGACGCTGCATACGTCACCAACTTACAGGACAAAATGATACACAAAGTCGCTTATGTATCTTCTTACTCGGTAAAGGAGCCTGAGAGTGAGCTGACTTTACAGACTAAAAGAAGCGACTTTCTTTCGACTGTCTTTATGTATCTTTTTCCTCTGTAAAGTGGTCTGACAGTGAGTCGAGTTTACAGAAGAAGAGAAGCGATAATTGTACTACACAGGCTTAGTTCTTTTATATTAAGTCGCTTATGAATCTTTTTCCTCTAGACGACACCGCTCAGCTCGAGTAAGTTTACCGAGAAATAAAACATAAGCGACTTTGTGCCTTTATTCGTCTGTATTTATCACTACTAGAAACCCGTATGTCCATTTTACAATAGAAATTGTTTAAAAAATTCATTTTTTTTACATAATAAGAAGCAGAATATTTTTTTATTAAATATTGATCAAAAATTTTTTAAAAAAGTTCATTTGAATTATAGTTTTGAAGGCAAAAAGTTTTCTTTGATTTTCTCGGATTGATGGTAATGTCGCTTATGTATCTTTTTCTTTTGGACGGCAATAGGGGAGAGTAGGCTACATTAAACCAGGTTTTTTATAAAGTCCAAGAACTAATTAAATTTTACAAATTTTTATCAGGTTTTTGTATGAAAATAAAACTGAAGTATTCCTTTAGTTAATACACACGTTACAAACACAAATTATTATGATTAAATAATGAAATTTAATTTTTTTCTAACCAGATACACTTTTCTTATTTTGAAGGATGTGTATCTACATTTAACCACCTCTAATAAAACACTACAATTTACTTCGAAAATAATATTTCCACTTACACATTGTAAAAAATCTTATTTTCCACTCAAAAAAATATAAAATTGTTGTTAAATAGTTATTATTTGTTAATATAGGAGATTAATATATTTTGATGTTAGGTTAGGTAGAAAAAGTGACAGTTTAAATTTATCTCGTTTAAAATTGTGATGAAAGCATGTCTTCCAGTATTTTTCTTACTAATTAGTAGAGCAAAAAACTTTACCACTCTTCGGGTGGTTCAATCATGCCGCACTCACTGTATACACATGACATTCACAACAAAAATTGTTTATAATAAATTTATGTAAGGTTTAAAATTCTTTATCACATCGGAATATTGAAGTTGACACCCTACGCGAAATAAATCACAAGTTCACTAATTTTTAAAACTTCCTATTTCAATAAAAAAACTTCATTATAATTCCACCAAATTTTTTGTTTTGTACGTGAAAAACAATTTTTTTAGTTTTTCTTTGTAAATAATAAACCTACGTGCCGGAAATTTTTGGACATAGTCTGCTTCGGTAAAACTAACTTATACATATATTGAATAAGAAAAAATTTCACTCAGTCATTTCTCAGAAAATTGACGCTCACTGTTGACGCTGGTTCAATGTAACCTACTCTCCCCTAATTGAAATTTTAGGAGTTGGTTAAATTATAAGAGATAAAAGTTGAGTTATATTCTTATAGATAAAGTAAAAGAAATAATTTAAAGATGAATTTATAAAGAAAGAAAGGTAATAAGTATCAAACTCTGTGAGTCAGGTTTTAATTAATTAATCAATAGTCTTATTATTAGAATCAATTACAAGTTTAAAAACGGTGACTCCATTTGAATATTAAAATTGGTTTAAGTACAAAATTAATCGGCGAGAATTAAATAAATAAAAAGGTTAATAGAAACGAAATTATATTTTTGAAAAGTAAATAATAAATAATTATATTAATTATCAAAAGGGGCTTAATAAACTAAAATCAATTAATCTTACAATTAGTTTAGACAGGAAATTAAAATTTATTCCATAATACAATAGGGGAGACTGGGGCGAAAAGTTAAATTTTGCATAAATGATTTTTTTTGGCAATATAAGCCGCTTAGATGCAAATATTTGTATATCAATATTGTAGGGAAACTTCCCTAGTAGAAATTTGTCCTAGTTATTATAACGGAACTGTCCAGTCGCGCTTGAAATTGTCTAGTTACTTTACAAGCCAACTGGCTAATAACTGGAAAGCAGTGTCACGCTTTTTTCATCAAGTTATTATCTAGCCCAACTTTATAAATTCTGGTCAACGGTTCTGTAGAAAAACTAGACAAATTAATTCTTTTAAAATACTGAAAATTTGTTTAAGGGGCCGTGTACAAATTACGTAAGGCTCTAAGGGGGAAGGGGGGGTCCAGCTATTCCTTACGACCAGCAGAAAAAATGGCGCTAATGTATGCAAATATTCTTACAAGGGGGAGGGGGGGGTTAAATTTTCGGAAAATTGTCCTTACGTAATTTGTACACAGCCCCTAATAATAAGATTTACTGTAGATAACACACTTATTTCATGCAATTAATATAAAATTTCTATTTGGCACCAAACAAATTTAATAAAAAATATTTTTGGAAAATTTCTGTATCCATTATAATATATATAGATAATAAATGGAGTAGAATAAAAAATTATATAATATTTTATAATTTTTAATTAATTAATTAGTTGAATTATTATATAAAAATAATTTAAATAGTAAATTATTACATGTAATTTTCTACATTACTTTTTGATTTTTAATTCAATTAAAAAAAAATTCTAAATTCGAATATCCTAAATATTTATTGTTTTCAAACAACTTTCATCTTTTTAATGCACTATTATTAACAAGAACACTGAAACAAATATTTTTTATTAGTATAAACAATTATAATCTATATAAACCTTAAAACGATAACGCAATTTCACCGAAAAAATCTTGGGGGGTAACGGGGAACGAACCCGGGTCCCGCTGGACTAAAGTCGCACCGCTTATCGCACTCGGCCGTTCAACGCAATGGATACTGGGAATTAATAACCACTGCACATATGTTTCAGTTCAGTGCCGTAACTAGAGATTTTAAGCATTGGTATATACTTTTAATATTTTCTATGTAATAAAACATTTTAGATGATTTTTTAATTATTATAACTTTTTAGTAATTTAATTTACAACGTTAACAATTAATAACTAAATTGATTACTGTAATTAAATTTTAAATTATTTTTATTAATTTATTATAAATTATTATAAATGTTTATTAATTAATTTTATTATTTAATATGATTAATTGATTATTAATTAATAATAATAAATTCATTAAATTTTTAATTAATAGAAAATTATAATTAAACTAAAATGGAATTTTAAAAAATTTATTTTCAACTAATTTTATTATTTTTATATTTATTATAAATGATTGTAAATATTTATTAATTAATATTATTAATTTATTGATGAGAAATTATTGATGAGAGAATTTGAGAAGTATGCAAAAGAAAAAGATTTGTGGGTGAATGTGAATAAGACGAAAATGATGAGATTTGGGAATAAAAGAGAGGGGGAAGAGGTAGTATGGAAGTTGAATGAAAGAGAAATAGAAGAAGTGAATGAATTTTGTTATTTAGGTTACTGGTTTAAATGCAATGGGAGTCATGAGTTGAATGTAAGAAGAAGGATTGAAAGAGCAGGAAAAATCATGGGTCAGGTTTGGGGTATAGGAAAAAGAAGATTCAGGAATGACTGGAAGAGAAGGTTATGGATGTTTGATGCTCTGGTGTGGTCTGTGTTAAGTTAGGGGATAGAGATATGGGGATGGGCTGAATGGAGTACGATAGAGAGTATGAATGAGAAGTACATAAGGTGGATGATGAGTGTAAGTAAATGGTGTCCTGGATATATGTTAAGAGAAGAGTTAGATAGGGAAAAAGTGGTTGTCAGGCAGAGAAGAAGAGCACTAAGATTTGAGGAAAAAATGAGTATGGGAAAAGGGAATGAGTGGGCACAACTGTGTTGGAGTCAGGTGAGGGAGAGAGAGGAGAGGGGAGTAAAAGTAAAGTCAAAGTGGGAGCGGACGAGGGCAAAGGCGATGAGGATAGGGAAGGAAAAGGGCAAAGGATGGAGGGAGTTGGAGGAAGGTTGGAAAGAGAAAGATAAGGAGGAAAGATGGAGAAAAGTGATGGCATCGAAGTACAACATTTGGTACAAGATGGTGAAAGGAGTAGGTGAGCCGGAATACTTGCGTAAGATGAGGAAGGAAGAAAGTTGGAGTAGAATGGTGAGATTTAGAATGGGCGAGGGTGTGAAAGAGTGTAGGTATTGGATGGATGTAGACGAGAAAATGTGTAGGATATGTGGGTTTGAGTTGGAAAACTGGGCGCATGTGTTGGATAGATGTGTAAGAAAGTATGACGTGGATGATGAAAGGCGTGGAGTGGATGAGAGAGTTAGATGGATTTTGAGTGGGAACGGACAAGGAGAGAAGTGGATGAGAGATATAGAGAGTGTGAGAGGAGATGTTTTAAAGGGTGCCGACTATCGAGGGGTGGGATATGGGGATAATAATTAGTATTATAAAGTTTGACGAAGCCAAGTTTGGGCACTAAGACATGGAAACGGAAGCCCAGGCACTGGCAAATAGTAGTTATAGGCAATTTGTATAGTAGATAAGTTTAGTTTAAGTTAAGCGATGTAGATTTAAGTTTTTTGTAATTTAGGTATAAGTCTATTGTAAATATGTATAAGGATCCTCGAACCCTGCAGTTGCAGGGAGAGTAAATAAATAAAAAAAAATTAATACCTATTATTAATTTATAATAATAAATTAATTAAATTTTTTATTAATAACAAATTAAAATGAAAAGTTTTAAAATATTGGGAAGAATAAGAACAAAATCTCTAGCAAATAATCAGTCGAGCTGTCCAGTTATTAGACATTATTGCAGTGTCATCGACACGACAAACTTAGGAACTATAATTTCTAGGAGTACTTTAAAGTAACATTAAAAAAACTAGACAGAAGTTATGTCTAGCCTGTATCAAATTCAACTTGAATCTTTGACGAAGAGCGTTGGTCAGTAACTTTACAGTTATTTACCAGTCTGCCTAGAGTCAGCGTCCGTGACAAAAACTGTCCAGTAACTTGAACAATTGAGTGGCTCCATGACAAATTTCTACTAGGGTTGTCCTCTACAACTTTCAATAAAAAAGTTCCTGATATTTTCGCAAAAAATACATGTTTTGTCCTTTTTTGAAAATTTTGTTTTTTTTAACTTTTCGCCCCATGCTGGGGCGAAAAGTTAAATTCTATTTTTAGCCTACTAAAACTATTTTCTGATAGGTGTTAAGTAGTAGATAAGTTAAAGTATACGTGAACAAGTAATTTAGTAAATAAAAGATCTTTGTTTATTTGACAAAAGCTTTAGAATAGTTGTAAAGTTAAAAAATTGAAATTTCAAAAAAAAAAAAAATTTTTGTTTATTTCACGTTAACCGGCTTATTTTTTGACAGAGTACTTGCCCAATGTCAAATAAATAATGTTTAAACAAATAAACCCAAAAAAACGAAAAATAAAAAAAAAATTTTAACAACATGTAAAAATACATTTAACTTTTCGCCCCAGGGTGCGTTTTTGGCTTTAACAACAAATATAAAAAATCTGACTAAAGATATATAGAAAATACCTTTAGATATCTCTTCAGGGGACCCAAATAATGAAGTAAAATAATCGCGGTGAGAATAAATACAAAAAATATACTTAAAAGTTGATATTTTCTTTTTCGAAAAAATTTTCAAAAGTAGGTTGAAAAAAAACTTTTAATATCGACACCACAAAAATAAACAGAATTGCACACAACTCTGGACATTTATTTAGGGTGATAACACCCTTCTATAATTAAAATTGCACTGCTCTAACTATTTTCGTTCGAAAGATAATGAATTTTAACGGTTTTGGCAGTTTAACTTTTCGCCCCAGTCTCCCTTATATCTAAAAATTATTTTTTAATTTGTAGTAAAAATATAGCACCTTAGTAGTTTAAAGTAATGATAACAAATGCCAATTTTTTCACTAATCGTCGGCTTGGTGGAAAACTGTCCCATTTCAAGAATTCGTTATAAACAATATCATTTCAAAAGCTTGTTATAAAACATACCATTTCGATGAAGATCTGTAAAAGCGTTGCACTAAAGAATTCCTAACGATTAACAAGCAATATTAATTTAAATTATTAGAAAGTTTGAGTTAATACATTGATAAGATAAACAAGGGCATTCTTAAGAAACCTTTTATTAAAAATGCATAACCCCATGTAGAAATTTTCCTAAGTTTCCTTACCAAAAATTGAATTCCAGTAAGAATCTTGTAAGGAAAAATGTAGGTTACTGGTTGGGCCCATAGATTTTCTGTGACGCTTGGATCTTGTAAGAATGGTCTTACAAGGAAATGTAGTAAGAATCCTACAAGAACCACACAAGGACCTTTCTAGAAATTTAATTTTTCCCTTTTTGTTTTTAATGATCATTTTAGGTTATTTATAACAAATTGAAAAATAAAAATCTATTATCATGATTTTTAAATAAAGAACATGAATTAAGTGTGGAAATAATTACAACTAAATAAAAATAAAGTAGCAAAAATAGAAGAATTTCATAATCGAAAATATATTATTTTTTTGGACTTTGGATAACTATTTTATATAGTTTTTCATTTAGCGACACAAAACCTATATTATTATTGAAATTACACAGTAAAAAGTTAATGTAATTTTAAGAACGAGCTGAAATTAAACAAGTCTTGAAACTAAGACCAGTCTTAATTTAAGCACAGCTTGCGTGAAAATAAGGATAAGCAATCTGAATTGACAGTTTTCATTACTGTAGTGAATTTCTAAATTATTCACTGAATTTAATAGTAGTATTCTTTACGTTTCTCACATTTTATTCACATATTATTTTTAATCCTCAAGCAATTGACAGGTTTAGGTTAGTTTTTTACATTGTTGATAAATACCTAAATATACTAGTACAACTCATATGGTCATTTTCAGAAACGTGTAAACCCACATAGCACAGTTTTTTCCGGGAAGTTTCCAGGAAGTTTCCCACGTTAAGTTCGGAAATTTGACGTGTTAAGTTCCTGGAAACTTCCAGAAAACTTGATATGTCTCAAGATTTAAAGTTTCCACTGTTAACTTCTAGGAAATTACTGGAATAGAATTTTCCTGGAAAAAGGACTGGAAATTTCCTGAAAAATTTAAGGAAGTTTTTTTGGAAGTTTCTCTAAAAATATTTCTGTTAATTTTACAATTGTTCAGTAAATGTTTTTAGAAAATTTCCCCTAAAATAGAAACGAAAGTTTCTTGTATAATTTATTCGTTAATTTTAAATTAATTATTATTTAAAATAATAATAAATATTTAATACTTATACAAAATGGGGTTTTTTCATAAAAATAAAATTAAAAAATTATTCAATTAACTTATTTATACTTTTCCCGCAGTTGTTTCTACTATTTTTGTTTTTGAAACCCTTATATTAAAGAAGACAAACTTGAAAATAAATTCAGGGGAACGGGGGATCGAACGCGGGTTTCGACGGACGCAACGCAACTACCTAACCAACTACGCTAAACTAACATGTGTGTAGAGGGAAAAAAAATCTTTCTCAAGGTACAAGTAATCCTAATGGTTGGTAAATATGAATTGCGGGATAATTTAAAAATTTTATTCTCACAATTCAAATATTTCTTATATATAATTGTTAAAATTTCATTTTTATGGAGATTAATAATTTTAAATAGTGCTTATTACCAGGGACCGTCTCGAAAGTTTAGTTTCGTTTTAGTGTTTGAGTTGACACGAAACTAAATTAACAAAGTGACTTTAGTTTCAAGTCGACACGAAACTAAATTAACAAACTGAGTTTAGTTTCGTGTCGACCCGAAACTAAATTAATAAATGTAGTTACGCACTTTACTCTAGTTACTGTAGTTACGTACTTTACTCTAGTTACGTAACTTCCTTTAATTATGTAAATTACTATAGTTACGTAATTTACTCTGCTTACGTAACTTACATTAATTACTTACGTTGCTCTAGTTACGGATGACAAGGGAAACAATTTTTCTGTGATTGACACTAAATAATTATGTGTTTCAATCTTTTGTTTTGAGTCGACACGAAACTAAACTCATTTTGTTAATTTAGTTTCGTGTCGACTTGAAACTAAAGTCACTTTGTTAATTTAGTTTCGTGCCAACTCAAACACTAAAACGAAAGTAATTTCTATTTAGTTTCGTTTTAGAAGCGGTCCCTGCTTATTACTGATTATTTTATACATATGAGAATAATTAAACAAGTAATACAAGCAGTTTTAATACGTGAAATTAAGATACATATATTAAATACAAGTTTTTCTTTTAGCAAAATCATTGCTAACATCAATGATTTTCAATATCTACTATTTTAATAGACCCAAAAGAATTCAAATATTTAGAAAAAATTTGTATAAAATTGTACTCAAACATTTAATTATTTTCATAAATAATAAATATTTCACAGCAATTCAATTATTAACAAATTTTTTATAAATTTCTTCGCAATAATTCAATTAATTTCATAAATAATAAACTTTTTTTATGAATAAAATTTTTTTTTTTGATTAATAAATTATTTTGTTTTAGGAATTAAATTATTTTTCTAAATTAAAACTAGTCACAGAATTTTAATTATTTTTAGTTTAATTTTAATCGAATTCCTATGTAGAAAAATGTAATTTTATTCTTAAAAATTTGATTAAAATTCGTCAAAAGAATTCAATTATTTAAAAATTTGTTGATAAAATTCTTTATAAGAATTATTATTCAAAAAATTGTTTACTTCTGTATTTAAATATGTGAATAATTTTGAAAAGGTTTCAAATTAAAATATATGAAAATTTGAATTTTGTACACTTTCAACTGGCAAGTTGAAGAATTAATTTTTTTGAAAAAATTTAATTTAATTTGAAAAAAAATAATTTGAAGTTACATGGAAGTTACATATGGCAATTTTTGCAAACATGGGAATTTTTCCAAATTCTTAAAGAACTTTTTCAAAAATTATTAAATATAGTTGATTTAGAGACGAATTTTAGTTAAAAATTCTAAAAAATAATAAATTTCATTTTTTTACAATTTTCAACTTTTCTGAAACATTAATTTGAAAGTTTTTGAAATTCAATCAATATTAATATAAATAATAAAAATTTAACATTCGAAAATATAGAAATAGTTATTTATAAATTATTGTAGTTGAAAACTAATTAATATTAATTCAAGCTTGTATAAGAAAAAGTAATCTTATTTATTTTTATCTTTCATTAACTTCATATATTATTTAAAAATTAATTTTTAGAAAATTTATATCACTTTTGTTTTAATTAGTTCAAATTTTCACGAACTCAAATTTGTTTTGCGATAATATTGTTTATAAAAAAATTCATCTAAATTGACGAATTTTTCACTATATTGTAGAATGTGAAATTTTTTCTTTATCAAATTTTTCTAACGAATTTAATTAAAATTGTAAGTATGTATTTTGTTTAATTATTATTATTAGAAATACACTACCGGTCAAAATTAAAAGACCACTCATTTTCAGGTGAATGAAAAAACTTTTAAAACAAAATTTTATGCAAATTAAGGGGCACACCTAGTGTGAGTGACTGAAAAAAACGGTGATTTTTAGAAATTTTTTTCAGGGAAATTATTGCATCTAATTTTTTTTAAAGTTTTGTACATGTATATTTGTATAAATAGTCAACATTTTGTAATTTTTTGAAAGAAAAATATCTTTTTTTAAAAAAGTTATTCTCTATTTCCTGAGTAACCAAAAAAAAAAGTTCTCCCACTGCTGCAGTGATTGCGGCCTTCTCAGTTACCTAAATTAAAAAAACCAAAAAGATTATTAAACTAGAAGATATTTGCCGGACAATGACCCTCGGATGTCAATAAATATTGAATTACAACAAAATGGCGGAGTTTTGAAAAAAGCTTTTCAATTTCGCCAAAAAAATCAGATGGTTCTTGGCATCCCAAAATTTTATTTTTCATCCAATAAAAAAACTGGAGCCTCATTGTACGGCAAATATCTTCTAGTTTAATAATCTTTTTGGTTTTTTTGATTTCAGTCACTCAGAAGGCCGCAATCACTGCAGCAGTGGGAAAACTGGTTTTTTTTGGATATACCCAGTGAGAAATTGCCAATAGACTTTAATCGGTCCAATATCGGTCCAATATTGGTTGCCGTGCTGGGCGCCGATTGACTCCCAATATTGGACCAATATGGGCTGATGCTTGGGATGTAACGGGATCGCCAAGCATCGGTTGTTAATATTGGTCCAATATTGGCCGAATATTGGCAACCAAGAGAAAAAAATTTTTTTAAATAAATTTTTTTTAATTAAATAATAATAATAAAAAATTAATGTTTATAATTTTTGTTTAATATATTTATTTGTTTAATTATTTATTTTTAATAATTCATGTAAATAATAAATAATTTATTATTTATAAATTATAATTATTTAAAAATGCAGCAGCTATTAGAAAATAGCATTCTGCAAAAAAATTTTATCTTTGAAAAATCAATGATAGGCGAGAGAAATCCGCGTCTTTAAATAGATTCGCAGATGATAGACAAGAGATATCCGCGTCATTAAACGGATTCGCAGATATACTCTGGTCTCGCGACGAATTTCTCGATACTTATATACACTGGAGTCGCCGTGTCAGTTGCGAGAACGGTTACAGCGTCCCTCTTGCGGCAGAGATAAGAATTGTCACGTAAACTGCTAAATCGCTTTACCGACCGCCTTATTATACCCGCAGTTTACGTGACAATTCTTATCTCCGCCGAAAGAGGGACGCTGTAACCGTTCTCGCAACTGACACGGCGACTCCAGTGTATATAAGTATCGAGAGATTCGTCGCGAGACCAGAGTATATCTGCGATTCCGTTTAATGACGCGGATATCTCTTGTCTATCATCTGCGAATCTATTTAAAGACGCGGATTTCTCTCGCCTATCATTGATTTTTCAATGATAGAATTTTTTTGCAGAATGCTATTTTCTAATAGCTGCTGCATTTTTAAATTATTATAATTTATAAATAATAAATTATTTATTATTTACATGAATTATTAAAAATAAATAATTAAACAAATAAATATATTAAACAAAAAAATTATAAACATTAATTTTTTATTATTATTATTTAATTAAAAAAATTTATTTTAAAAAATTTTTTCTCTTGGTTGCCAATATTCGGCCAATATTGGACCAATATTAACAACCGATGCTTGGCGATCCCGTTACATCCCAAGCATCAGCCCATATTGGTCCAATATTGGGAGCCTTTATTGGACCGATGATCGGTCTCTTGGCTCCCAATATTGGACCGATATTGGACCGGTGAGAAATTTCTCACTGGGTAGCGAATAACTCTTTAAAAAAAAGATATTTTTCTTTGAAAAAATTACAAAATGTTCACTATTTATACAAATATACATGTATAAAACTTTAACAAAAATTAGATGCAATAATTTCCCTGAAAAAAATTCCTAAAAATCGACGTTTTTTTCAGTCACTCACACTAGGTGTGCCCCTTAAGTTTTTTTCCTTTTATTTTTTAAAAGATGATAAAATTGTGAAAAGAATAAGACCTTACAGAAGTCATTTGGACAGTATTTTTTCAAAATATTCTTAAAAAATCGTCATTTTCAACGTTTTTCATAAATTTGAATAATTTCCAAAATTATGAAGTAAATTCAAAATTATTATTATGAGCTTATTTTAAAGGTCATTTTCTACAAAATAAGAATTACTTAAAGATCAGTCAAGCGAAATTTGTTGTAAAAAGCATATAAAAACAAAATTTATTTGTTAATCATAACTTTTTGTTTAAATTTTCTAATTTCAAATATTATTTTATTATAAATTTTAAAAAATTCCTGCATATTTTCGATTTTTCAAACAATATTTTCCAATATTTTCCGAAGGAAAAAAAAGCAAAAGCATACACAACAACTATAACGTCAAACTGTGGGGCAGTCTACTTTTCACCGCCAACTCGCTCCCGTATACCTGCTTGGCGTCGAAATCTCGCTCCCGGGCCCTTCCCCCCACTCTATCTACTTTCCGGGCACCGTCAGTCAGACATACATGGTATGAACTACTTCTCGCCCCACAAAGATGCAGTCAAATTTTCTACTCTCCCCTCCCCTAGTATTCAGTTCTTTACATAAATTCGATTATTTTCAAATAAGAAAATTCTACACAGGTTTTCTATTATATTATTTTTAATACAATTTTAGACAATCAATCATTCTTTTTAATAAGAATTACACTTTTGAATAATTTTACTTAAAGGGTTATACCTGTTTTGAGGCTTAAAAAAGTGTTTTTCAAAATTTTTTTATGAGTAAACGGTGCTAAGTTTTTTGTTGACCTCCGCGGCGAGCAGCAGAAGTGCTACATTTTTTTTTTGAATTCCTTAAAAAAATTTTATTATTGAATATAATTGAAATTAGGACAAGAATTTTTTTGACATTTATTAAAATAATTGAACTTTAAAGAAAAATTTTGTTATTTATAAAGATAATTGCGATTTTTACGAGAATTTTCCTTCGAAATCTGAGAATAAAATGACAGGGGAAGGGCGTCAATGAAATTTGACTGCATCTTTGTGGGGGGGAGAAGTAGTTCATACCATGTATGTCTGACTGACGGTGCCCAGAAAGTAGGTAGAGTGGGGGAAGGGCCCGGAAGCGAGATTTCGACGCCGAGCAGGTATACGGGAGCGAGTTGGCGGCGAAAAGTAAATCGCCCCAAACGGTGGCATGAATGAAAGAATGAAGTGCGAAGATAATTATAGTTAATAATTAATAATAGTAATTAATTAAAATTACAATATTTATGTCCAGCAAAAATTTACTTATCTTAAAATATAACAAAAACAAATTAATAAATAAATACAAGTAACTTTAAATACAACCGAACGAACGTTAGCGCGAGTGAATTATAATAATATTATTATGATATATTATTTTTTTAATTTCTATTATTACAATTATTAATTATTATTAAAATAATAATAATATTAAATGCATTTATTAAAAATAAATGCATTTAATGTTGATTTCAATAGGCAGACTATTTCAATGAAAAGAATTAATGCTGGTAAAGAAAAACTTGTATTTAATATATCCTAATTTCACATATTAAAACTGCTTGTATATTACTTGTTTAATTATTCTCATATGTATAAAATAATCAGTAATAAGCACTATTTAAAATTATTAATCTCCATAAAAATAAAATTCTAACAATTATATATAAAAAATATTTGAATTGTGAGAATAAAATTTTTAAATTATCCCGCCATTCATATTTACCAACCATTAAGATTACTTGTACCTTAACAGCGGTTCCACATGGAGGCAAAATCGCAGCGACGTTGCGATTGTCGTGCTCCCACCATCCCATCTACTCAATGCACTCCCCGCCTGTGACGTCATGAGGGGAAAGCATTGAGTAGATGGGATGGTGGGAGCACGACAATCGCAACGTCGCTGCGATTTTGCCTCCATGTGGAACCGCTGTAAGAAAAAGATTTTGTTTCTCTCTACACACATGTTAGTTTAGCGTAGTTGGTTAGGTAGTTGCGTTGCGTCCGTCGAAACCCGCGTTCGATCCCCCGTTCCCCTGAATTTATTTTCAAGTTTGTCTTCTTTAATATAAGGGTTTCAAAAACAAAAATAGTAGAAACAACTGCAGGAAAAGTATAAATAAGTTAATTGAATAATTTTTTTAATTTTATTTTTATGAAAAAACCCCATTTTGTATAAGTATTAAATATTTATTATTATTTTAAATAATAATTAATGTAAAATTAACGAATAAATTATACAAGAAACTTTCGTTTCTATTTTAGGGGAAATTTTCTAAAAACATTTACTGAACAATTATGAAATTAACAGAAATAATTTTAGAGAAACTTCCAAAAAAACTTCCTTAAATTTTTCAGGAAATTTCCAGTCCTTTTTTCAGGAAAATTCCATTCCAGTAATTTCCTAGAAGTTAACAGTGGAAACTTTAAATCTTGAGACATATCAAGTTTTCTGGAAGTTTCCAGGAACTTAACACGTCGAATTATTCCGAACTTAACGTGGGAAACTTCCTGGAAACTTCTCAGAAAAAACTGTGCTATGTGGGCATATTGAATTTTCTTTACCAACAGTCGAACACTATCGATAAATTAGTTGTTATATTATGAATCGACTAAAATACGAATAAAAAGTAATTTCGAAACTGACCATAGTATAGTCCGAGTGCTGACAATAAAAAAAATACATAACCTCAAAATTTCAAATTTTGTTACACGTAATAATAAATATTTAGAAATCTTTATGAATAATATGTTTAAGGCAAAAGAGTGTAAATAAATTTTGGAAAATAAATAACAATATATGGGTGATTAAATTTAAAATGTCATTTTGCTGTCCTCCCGAAGAAACTCGAGTCCGAACTTATATATCGAATATATTATGGTTCATTAAGGGGTTACACCACTTTGACCCGTTCAAAACATAAGCCTTTTTAACAATTTTTATTGAAGAATAGAAATTTTTTTAGGAAAATTAAATTACAGTAGGGTATTGTACTACTCTGGAACTACAATAAAATATATATGAATTTCTTTTTTTTAAATTGTCGGTTTGACAGATATGTTAAAGTGATTTAAAAATGTATCGCCATACGGTGGACACTATAACTCGGTCCAGAATTAAGCTAGACCAAAAAGTAAAAATGCTTTAGTTTCTGTAGCTCAAAATCTAGCGAAATACGTATCCGTTTAAAAAAAAATTTATTTTTTGCAAAATGGCATCGATTTGAAGGAAAAAGTACATATTGTTGCCTAAATTTCATTATTTAAAGTTGTCTAGAAAATTTAAATATTAATATTTCGAAAAATCCGTACGTATTTCGCTAGATAATTATATCACAAACAAAATAAAAAAAGAACTAAGAGGATCGATTGAAATTTGTAGCATCCAGAGAGTCCACCGAGTTTTAAAATACAGTTTTGAGAAAAACGCGTTTAAAGTTTTCATTACAATGTAAACGTTGGCGCGCGACCCTGCTTGAACAGTTCGAAAATTGTCTTTTTACTTGAGATATCGATATATAACTAATGACATATCATTTTGGTGACCATAAGGAGTATTTTAAGCAAAAAAAATTTTTTTCAATTTTTTGAAAATTTCAAAGTGGTGTAACCCCTTAATTTTATATATCATTTATTTCGTTCAAATTTTAATCAGAAGCACTCAGAAAAAATTTGGCAGCAAAATTGCAGGCAAAATGTCACTGGTGTCCCGTGTCCTCGAACATGAAACCATATCTTATCTAGGGGAAAGGTGTACGAGATGATCCCCCTAAGGGAAAAAACCTATTATTCAAAGAAAAATCAACATATTCGAGTTTTTTTTGTACGCACTACTAGATAATTAATCTATCTAACTATTCTGATTTGAAATATTTGCAGCTAATTAATATTTTACTGTTAAATTTAATTTTTCTAAAACCTTACAAAAGGATCATCTTGGACACCGGGGTGTCCAAGATGATCCCCATGGTATGGGCAAGATGATCCGTAGGGTTATCTTACCCCAATTATTGGAAAAGGAGTCTAAATTGAAGGAATAACAGTGTATCAATGTTAAATATACTTTATTTAGACCATAAACGCTTTTGACCACTCACCACGATTCGTTTTCCTATTTTATAATTACGAGGCATTGTCTACAACAAGAAAATTAACAAAATAGATGTAGATGTCAACTTTTTGTTTTAGATAAGTTAGTTTTCATGATAAAAACATATAAGAAGCGAGAAAAATTGAATTTTTTATTAATACTAGAAAATTCACTTTGAGGTGAGACGAAAGACATGGGAATCAGGGGGGATCATCTTGTACACCCATTGAGGGATCATCTTGCCCCAAATGCCACTATTTTGTAATTTGTTCGTAACGTAACCTACGAGCTCTGTTATTCAATAATACCAATCAGAACACTTAGTTGAAGATATACTGAAGCCGTGAGTACAAGAAACATGGAATTTCAGCTACTACAACAAAAGTTATCTAAGCCCAAAGTTAAGCTTTTCTTAGATCAAAAGTATGAAATTTTTATTTTTTCCAATAGAATTTTTTTAATGACGCGTGTTGTCAAGAAAGTTTGACTGATTCATAGGTATGTCATTGGCAACGTATTACAGTATTTGCCTAAAAGTTGGCGCTAATAGGCTCTCCAAAATTCAAAAGGATCATCTTGCCCCAGGGGATCATCTCGTACACCTTTCCCCTACTAAGAAAAATGGTTATTTTTCATGTTATTGATTACCGAAAAAATTATTTCGTAAAGTAGAACTTCTATATTTAAAGAAAAACTACTAGTCGAATATAAATAAATAATATAGTGCTTGAAAAAAAATCAAAAGCGTGTAACCTTAAATTTCATATTTTTAAGAGAAAATGACAAAAATCTTAACCTCGCGCTTAATATTTAATTGTACAAGAGTAGGAAACTGTTTTATCGACTGTTAATACAAAGTGCTATGTGTCTAGAAGCCTAGAGAAAAAAACTACAACGTTCGTACCCTGGTAAATATTTCGGACTAATTCCGGATTAAATACGGACAGATTAGTACGGATTAGTCCGAAAATTGTACGAAAATGATCCGCGTTAATCTAACATCAATCCGAGAAAAATGGTGAATCCTAAATCAGTCTGGAGTAATCTTAAATGTCTATGAATTAAGTCCGTAATTATTACGCAACAATCCGAAATTATGTCCGTCAAAAACTCATCTAAAATAAATACGAAATAATCCGAAATCAATATGTAAAGAATACGAATTCAGTCCGCAATAATCCGAATTTAATCCAGTTAAAAGATTTAATTCGAAACAAGTATGGAACAATCCAAAATCTGTATGCAAAGAATCCGGTAATAGTCAGCGCCAATCCGAATAATATCCGATCAAAACACCCCAGTCTGAAAATAAGTCTTACTATTATAAGAATTTGTAAATATATACAATCCACAAACAGTTCAGAACAATCCATATTCAATCCAATTCAAAGACTTAATCCAGAATGATTTTGGTATAATATTGAATTTGTATATTAAAAACAATTTGTATTAAATGCAGATAAATTCAAACTATAATTATAATTTCGTAGGACAAAAACCTGACAAAAACCAGATTAATTCCGGATTTAATAATTTCATATTTGCAAGTTGCGTATTATCAGACTAACTTCGGATTACATAGGACTAATTCAGGATTCACTGGTTATACACAAACCTCATTGAGTTTGAATTTATCCGGACAAATTCCGAGCGACAAAAACCTGTCCATAAGCAGACTGTTTCAGATTAGCTGCGGATTCACTGGTTGAACCAATCGGATTACTTTTGCATTTATTAGTTGCATATGATCTGACAAACTGCAGACTAAACCGGACTAATTACCGATTCAATAGTTATAAAAAACGTTATTGATTTCAAACTTTTATGGAGAAAAAACTCCACAATAAACCGTACTGTTGCGAACAAATTCCGGATTAGTCCGAAATTGGTCCGACTTTTTATTCAGGGTATTTACTTATGGTAAATAAAATATTTACTTTTGCAGTCAATTTGATTTTACACTAGTATTATTAGTTATCTTTTTTAATATTATAAATAACACTGATGCGTTAGTTTTTTGTCATTTCTTTTTGTGGCACTTGATAAATTCTATTATGAATTTGAACTTCCATGCGAGCGTGGTATAGTGGTTAGTGTATTCGATTTCGGTGCGTTATAATGTTAGATAGGTGTAGGTTCGAATCCCCAAGCGTTAGAAATTTTAAGTTAATGTAAATATAATTGCGATAGTTAAATCGAAAAATAAGTTGAATGTACCATAAAGTATAATATAATTAATATGTGTAACTTGTATAATTATTTTTTTATTATCATTCACTAAATTGTCCGGACTAATTTTTGAATGTTTCGGACTAATTCCGGATTCACAAATGTCACTGGTGTCCCTGCGACAAAATGGTACTTAATATTACTATTTTTTCAAATACCTCATTATAGCTAGTTTCACTTATTACTGAAACTTTCGAAATCGCACACATCCGAAGTTAGAAATATAATCATTCTTTTTTAAAATGAGAATTGAGGCAGAATGTCACTGGTGTCCCCTAAAATACACAAGCACAAAAAATAAGTTTTTTGATTTAAACATTACATTTCTATGTATTTTTCGCCGCTGAATCCGAATCCGAAGGCAGAATTGACAAATTTGTTCAAAATTTTGAAATAATCTCCTATAATATTAACATATTCGTCGTCGTTTTGTCGTCCGTCGGTCGTGTAACTCCGTACTTCATCGTTCGGTCGTTCGACTTTTATCATTTATTCATCGTATCGTATAAATATACATACTCATTGTTAGAGTTGTGCAAAAAGCTCGATCGAGTATTTCAAGCTTTTCGTTTTTCTAGCAGAGCTGAGCAGAATCAATCCGAACTTGAACCAAATTCCATCCGACACGTGCAGTATTAAACCTAAAATAATTTTGAGCACTTGAATTTTTCGAGCACTCAAATATTTTTGAGTAACTAAAACTCGAGCCTGACTCGAGCTCGACCATGCTATTCGAGCTTTTTGCACACCTCTACTCATTGTAAATACATATACGCATGCGCAGTAGTATTCTATCAACGGTACGCATGCGCAGTAGTGTTTTACCAATGTCAGGCATGCGCAGTAGTGTTCTGTCAATGTCAGGCATGCACAGTAGTGTTCTATCAGTATCACGCATGCGCAGTAGTGTTCTATCACTATAACACATGCGCAGTAAAGTTCTATCAGTATCACGCATGCGCGGTAGTGTTATGTCAATGTCAGGCATGCGCAGTAGTGTTCTTTCAATATTACGCATGCGCAGTAGTGTTCGGACAATGTTACGCATGCGCAGTAGTGTTCTATCTGTATTAAGCATGCGCAGTAGTGTTCCATCACTATAACGCATGCGCAGTAGTGTTCTATCACTATAACGCATACGCAGTAGTGTTCTATCTTTATTACGCATGAGCAGTAGTGTTCTATTACTATAACGCATAGGTAGTAGTACATGTACGTGATGGAAACCCTTTGTAAAAAGAATTCCTTCGCGGCCGAAGAGGTTTTTGGTACAATTTTTATCCTAGAACTGAAAACAATTTTTTTTTATTTTTACATTTCAAAAGCTAGAGAAAGACGTAAGGGATTTTTTTTAAATCGATTTTTGCAAAAATGGTGAACATTTTATGGAAAATCTGAGTTTTTGACTGAAAAAAAATAGGCACTAAATTGGTAATAACTAAAAAAATATGCAACTTAAAAAAATCCCTTACGTCTTTCTCTAGATTTTGAGATGTAACAATAGAAAAAAATTTGTTTTCTGTTTTAGGATGAAAATTGAACCAAAAACCTTTCCGGCCGCGAAGGAATTCTTTTTACAAAGGGTTTTTACTCGGGGGGTTTTGGGGTCGCTGATTACGGATGTGAAGTCACATTTAAAAATTCAAAATGTCAAAAAAAAATTTCAAATTTGATCCGATTCCCTTAAAACGTGTTACTCCGAAGCTTATAGTGCCACAGATTACAAATATGAAATCACTTTTTAGAAATAAAAATGGCGGATCCAATCAGTTGAAAAAATTTTTAAATTTGATCAGATATAATTAAAACGTGTTACTCGGGGGTTTTTTAAAGTATCTGATTATGAGTCTGAAATCACAATTTAAAAATTGAAAATAGTGGATCCTATATGACTGAAAAAAATGTCCAATTTTTATACATGTCGCTTAAAGTTTGTAATAATAACAAATTGTTTACGTTTTAGAACAGTATGAAGCTAGAGTTTCTTAAAAGTGACTTCAAATTCGTAATCAGATACGCTAAAAACCCCCGAGTAACACTTTTTAATTAAATATGATCAAATTTTAAAAGTCCACCATATTGGATTCATCATTTTCAATTTCTACAAAGTAACTTTATATTCATAATCTGCGACCCCAAAAGCCCCCGAGTAACACGTTTGAAGGAAATAGGATCAAATTTGAAAGTTTTTTTCGTAATATTGGATCCGCCATTTTAAATTTTTAAAAAGTGACTTTACACTACTGGTCAAAATTGAGAGACCACCCATTTTCAGGCGAATGAAAATCGTTTTAAAACATAATTTATTGAAACTAAAATTTTTTTCTGCTCATTTTTTTTAAGATGATAAAATTTTGAACAGAACAAGATATTTCTGAAGCCGTTTGGACAATAATTCATTTAGATATTTTTAAAAAATCGCAATTTTCAATGTCTTACAAAAATTTGAATAACTTTTAAAACAATGATCTTAGGCTTATTTTAAAAGTCATTTGCTACACTATAAGAATTACTTATAGGCATTAACGTGTAATTTTTTTCTTAAAAAATGCAGGCGGTCAAACTTGAACCAAAAAAATATAAAAAAATTTGAAACATTCTTATTTACAGAAAAATAATTTTTAAAATTCAAACGTATTTTTTTATTAAATTTTCTTAAAAAATCTACACGATATAATATTTTATATATTTTCTAAAATAGTTTTTAGTACAGAAAAATTGTTCCAAATTTTTTGAATTTTTTTGGGTCCAAGTTTGACGGCCTGCATATTCTAAGAAAAAAATTACACGTTAATGCCTATAAGTAATTCTTATAGTGTAGCAAATGACCTTTAAAATAAGCTTAAGATCATTAAAAAGCGTTCATTGTTTCAAAAGTTAATTAAATTTTTGTAAGACATTTAAAATGACGATTTTTTAAAAATATCTAAATAAAATATTGGCCAAATGACTTCTGAAAGATTTTGTTCTTTTCAAAATTTTATCATCTTTCAAAAAATAAAAACCAAAATATTTTAGTTTCCATACATTCTATGTTTTAAAATGTTTTTCAATCACCTGAAAATGGATGGTCTCTCAATTTCGAGCGGTATAGTGTAGATTCGTAATCAGCGACCCTAAAAACCACCGAGTAACAAGTTTTAATTGAATCTGATAAAATTTGATATTTGTCCGCCATATTGGATCCGACATTTTAGATTTAAAAAAAAACTTTAGATTTATATTCGGTTTAAGTATATATTTTTAACTTTTTTATAAACATTATTTTCCTTTTTTATTGTAAAAAATCTTTTCCTCCACACTTTATCCAGGCTTATATTTCTATTTTTTTATTTTTATGGTCTTCACTGGAACAAAAGTCAAACGTTATTGTGTCAAATTTATTTTCTACTAACTGAAAAATGCTTTAAGGAAAAGATTTTTTACATTAACCCATTGATGCCTATATAGGCAAAGGAATTCAGATATATTAAATATTTTTTTAACAATTTTTTTTTAACAAAGAAAGAAAAGTCGATTTTTATAAAAAACTTATAGCGCTATTTGATTATACGCTAAAAACCACTACGAAAACATATATTACATAATTTTTTAAAAAAGACCTATTGGTGTAGAAATTTTATATACAATTAGCCTGCATTCATACTGTATGAGGTATAAGGATCGTTTTTGAAGTTAAAGATTTTTTTAAACAAAATTAGCTTAATCAGGAGAGTTTTTGACGTTAAAAATTTTTAAAACAAAATTTTTACCTCAAAAACTATTTATGTAAGTGGAAATAAAGAAGTAAAATATCTTCCGAGCGAGCCAGGAATATGACGCCAGTCTCCTATCTCCTATAATATTAACATATTCGTCGTCGTTTTGTCGTCCGTTGTTCGTGTACTTCCGTACTTCATCGTTCGGTCGTTCGACTTTTATCATTTATTTATAATACAGGCAAACCTCGCTACGGCGGAAATCAATTAGACGATTCCGCCGTAGAGAGGTTCGTTAAGATGCTATTAGTGAGTGAACGTTCAGGGATGTATCAACCATTTTAAATCATATGATCTTTAAATATAAAATAGAAATTATGATAATTTATTAATAACCTTATTTAAAAAAAATGTATTAAAAATCATTGGATTCTTGCAAAGAATTTTGTCAAAAAATTTGAGAATAATTGAATTCCTTCGCAGAATTTTATTAATTTTGAAAATAATCGAATTTAATTAAAATTTATAAAAATCTTAATTAAATTCTTTTGAAGAATATCTTTAAACTTTTTTAAAATAATGAAGTTTCTTTAATAGTTATAATTAAAAATTTTTAAAGTAATTGAATTATACAAAGAATTTTTTCAACTTTTTAAAATAATCGTGTCTGTTAATAGGTAATTTTAAATATTTGATTTTTAAATTTTATTAAAATTGCATTGAAAATAATTGAATTCCTCAGGAGAATTTTATTATTTATAAAAAATAATTTAATTTATGCGATGAATTTTAAACATAATTATTTTTTTTAAATTACTTTGATTTGTTATTCTATTTATTTTATTATTTTTCATGTTTATTTTCTATAATATATAAAATATATCACAAAATAAACAAAAATTATGAATCAAATATAAATTAAATAATTTAAATAAAAACCATCCGTATAAAAATGAAAATTCGAAACTTTTCGGCCCTGAAATTCATGGCACTCACACAGTCACAACTCTTACTGATATAATCCCTTCTACTTCTATCTGGCGAGTTTCCGCCGTAGCAAGGTTTGCCTGTATACGATACTACATATACTCATTGTACATACATATACGCATGCGCAGTAGTGTTCTGTCAATGTCAGGCATGCACAGTAGTGTTCTGTCAATATTACGCATGCGCAGTAGTGTTCTATCAGTACCACGCATGCACAGTAGTGTACTAACACTATAACGCACTATCAATATAACGCATGCGCAGTAGTGTTCTATCAGTATCAAGCATGCGCAGTAGTGTTCTATCAATGTCAGGCATGCGCAGTAGTGTTCTGTCAATATTACGCATGCGCAGTAGTGTTCTATCAATATAACACATGCGCAGTAAAGTTCTATCAGTATCACGCATGCGCAGTAGTGGTCTATCACTATAACGCATGCGCAGTAGTGTTTTGGAATAAATTTAAATTTGTCTTTAAAAATAAAAAATTATGAATTTAAAATGAGGGACGTAATTTTTTTAATTCATACTGATTTTTATCAAATTTTGTAATCTATTCTATATCCTTTGCATTAGCTGATAAAACGAATCATGACCCTAGAATTTGCCGCGTGGAGGCTGCAAAGGTTTTACATTACACTTTCTGTTCTTTGTTTTTTTTGTTTATAATATCTGTTTAAAATTTAAAAATTTTGTTTGATATATTGGATCCACCATTTAAAATTTTTTTTTGACAAAAAACTATAGATAGATATAGATAAAAAAATTATTTGAATAAGATAATTTTTTTAGTGTCTTCAAATTCGTAATCAGATACGCTAAAAACCCCCGAGTAACACTTTTTAATTAAATATGATCAAATTTAAAAATTTGTTTACCATATTGGATTCATCATTTTTAATTTCTACAAAGTAACTTTGAATTCATAATCGGCGACCCCAAAAGCCCCCGAGTAACACGTATGAAGGGAATAGGATATCCTATTCTATATACAAAATTTTCAAATTTGATATCAAATTGGATATCACTTTAAAAAGTGACTTTACAATTCGTAATCAGCGACCCTAAATACCACCGAGTAACAAGTTTTAATCGAATCTAATAAAATTTGAATTTTGTCCGCCATATTGGATCCGACATTTTAGATTTTTTAAAAAAACTTTAGATTTATATTCGGGGACCTTAAAAAACTGTTAAAGAATAAGTTACAGAATAATTTACCTCGTTTTTTGCTTTTTATTCATAAAAGTATTTTGAGATTTTTGGACCATTTGACTTTTGACAGCTCTATTGGTATCGGCACTAAAAATTTGCAAAAAACGCCCATCGCTATCTTAAAGTATATGAATGCAGAAATCTTTTAAGCCCTAGAACGTTTAAATCTATTCCCAGGTGCGATTTTTTGGTCGGCCCATAGTTTGGCCAACTTTTACAAAGTCGGTCCAACTTCTCGTGCCAGGGGTTGGGCCAACCATACAGATGATAACGGTTCGCCGTCTAATGGCGACGATGGTTGGCCCGACAACTCATAAGGAAGTTGGCCCAACTTAAAATGCATATGTTGTGCCAACTATACACTTCAATGGTTGGTCCAAAGACTGACGCCAAAGTTGGCACAACTTTAGATGCGTAAGTTGGGCCAACCACAATTTTCAAAGTTTGGCCAACTTCAACAGCCAAAGGTAAAAAATTATTAAAAAACTAAATTATTTAAACAATTAACAGTTTATTATTAGCGGGAACATCAGATATAACCTTTACCTATTATTATTAAACACAACCACATACATACATTTTCGAAAATATCTAACGCTCGCTGGCATCGAACCCCTAACCTAACGCACTGAAGACTTATACACTGACCACTACACTACGCTCACATGGAAGTACATACCGTTAAATCTATATTAAAGGTGCAACAGTCGGGCCAACCGTGGCCCAGAGTACGGCCGTCCAAAATAATGTAAGTAAATTGAACTGCAATTCGCAGAATTCTGACAACTGTCGGGCCAACCGTGGCCCAGAGTTCGGCCAATAAGAATGTTTAAGTCATTTAAACTGCGTTTGACAAAGTTTTGTTAACCGTTGGTCCAACCGTGGCCCAGAGTTTGGCCAAATAAATAATGTAAGTCAATTAAACTGCGTTTCTCACAGTTTTGCAAACCGTTGGGCCAACCGAGGCCCAGAGTTCAGCCGACCATGAAAATTTAAGTCAATTTAACTGCGTTTCTTGAGTTTTGCCTACTGTCGGGCCAACCGTGGCCAAGAATTTGGCCGACACAGAAAGAACAAGTCAATTAAACTGCGTTTGACAAAGTTTTGCCAACCGTTGGTCCAACCGTGGCCCAGAGTTCGGCCGACTAAAATAATGTAAGTCAATTAAACTGCGGTTCTTAAAGTTTTGCCAACCGTTGGGCCAACCGTGGCCCAGAGTTCAGCCGACCCAGAAAGAACAAGTCAATTAAACTGCGTTTGACAAAGTTTTGCCAACCGTTGGTCCAACCGTGGCCCAGAGTTTGGCCGACCCAGAAAGAACAAGTCAATTAAACTGTGTTTGACAAAGTTTTGCCAACCGTTGGTCCAACCGTGGCCCAGAGTTCGGCCGACTAAAATAATGTAAGTCAATTAAACTGCGTTTCTTAAAGGTTTGCCAACCGTTGGGCCAACCGTGGCCCAGAGTATGGCCGACAGAAACTGAAAGTCTTTTAAACTACGTTTGGGTGAGTTGTGCCAACCATTGTCGCCAAAGTTGGCCCGACGGTTGGTTAAACTCTGCACGTAATGGTTGGCTTGCAAAGTCGGGTCAACTGTGGGCACTAGTACTTGCCAAAGTTGGGCAAACTCTGGCAACGAAAACTTCGCTTGCCAAAGTTAGGCCAACCTTGGGCCAACCTTCAAACTCTGGCGGCCAACCTAAATTCGCACCTGGGAACTGTGACAAACAGTTTTGCAAAAAAAAAATTTTTTTTTCAAGATATTTAGATTTGAAAAATCGGAAACTGAACATAAATAAATAAATGTCAATTTTTTATAATATTAAAAAAAGTTAAGAAAAATTAAATTTTTAATAATTTGTTTAAACAATAATATTTTATTGTTAAAAAATATGCTAAGAACATTATGGAGTTTCCTAAAAAAAATTATTTTCTCAAAATTTAAACCTTCCTTAATAAGTGGTTAAATTTTTAAAGAAGTGCTTTTTGATGTTTTTGAGAAAAAAATTTTTGAAGTTTGCGCTACGAGGTTTTGTGCGTTGCGCTAACTAAGTAGCGCCTATATCAGTGTATTTTAAAAGATGATATGACCTTTACTGCTCGCCTCTAATACATTTATCAATTATATACGTATATATTATTATTATAAACAGTTTAACTATATATTTTTAACTTTTTTATAAACATTATTTTCCTTTTTTATTGTAAAAAATCTTTTCCTCCACACTTTATCCAGGCTTATATTTCTAATTTTTTATTTTTATGGTCTTCAGTAGAACAAAAGTCAAACGTTATTGTGTCAAATTTATTTTCTACAAACTGAAAAAATGCTTTAAGGAAAAGATTTTTTACATTAAGGGGGTCACCCCGTGTGACATACGTTTTTTAAGAGTTTTTTGGGGATTTTCTTTTTAAGAACCATGGAAACTAAGGACTTCAAAATTTTTACCATATATTCAGTTACATTTTAACAACAAATTAAAATTTTTGCAAGTAAAAATATTTTAATGATTCCGAATTCCCAGGTGCGAATTTAGGTTGGCCGCCAGAGATTGAAGGTTGGCCCAAGGTTGGCCTAACTTCGGCAAGCGAAGTTTTGGTTGCCAGAATTTGACCAACTTTGGCAAGTACTAGTGCCCACAGTTGGCCGAACTTTGCAAGCCAACTATTACATGCAGAGTTTAACCAACCGTCGGGCCAACTTTGGCGACAAAGGTTGGCACAACTCATCCAAACGTAGTTTAAAAGACTTTCAGTTTCGGTTGGCCGAACTCTGAGCCACGGTTGGCCCAACGGTTGGCAAAACTTTAAGAAACGCAGTTTAATTGACTTACATTATTTTGGTCGGCTGAACTCTGGGCCACGGTTGGTCCAACGGTTGGCAAAACTTTGTAAAACGCAGTTTAAATGACTTAAACTATCTTGGTTGGCCGAACTCTGGGCCACGGTTGGCCCGACCGTTGGCAAAACTCTGTAAAACGCAGTTTAATTGACTTACATTATTTTTGTCGGCCGAACTCTGGGCCACGGTTGGCCCAACGGTTGGCAAAACTCTGTGAAACGCAGTTTAATTGACTCGATTTTTCTTGGTCGGCCGAACTCTGGGCCACGGTTGGATCGACGGTTGGCAAAACTCTGTGAAACGCAGTTCAATTGACTTGATTTTTCTTGGTTGGCCGAACTCTGGGCCACGGTTGGCATGACTGTTGTCAGAACTCTGTGAATTGCAGTTTAATTGACTTACATTATTTTGGACGGCCGGACTCTTTGCCACTGTTGGCAAAACTTTTTCAAATACAGTTTAATTGACTTATACTTTTTGGGTCGGCTAAACTCTGGGCCACGGTTGGCCCGACGGTTGGCAAAACTTTGTCAAATGCAGTTTAAATGACTTAAACTTTCTTGGTCGGCCGAACTCTGGGCCATGGTTGGCCCGACTGTTGCAGCTTTAATATACATTTTGCGTTATGCACTCCCATGTGAGCGTAGCGTAGTGGTCAGTGTATAAGTCTTCGGTGCGTTAGGTTAGGGGTTCGATGCCAGCGAGCGTTAGATATTTTCGAAAATGTATGTATGTGGTTGTGTTTAATAATAATAGGTAAAGGTTATATCTGATGTTCCCGCTAATAATAACCTGTTAATTGTTTAAATAATTTAGTTTTTTAATAATTTTTTATCTTTGGCTGTTGAAGTTAGCCAAACTTTGAAAATTGTGGTTGGCCCAACTCACGCATCTAAAGTTGTGCCAACTTTGGCGTCAGTCTTTGGACCAACCATTGATATGTATAGTTGTCACAACATATGCATTTTAAGTTGGTCCAACTTCCTTATAAGTTGTTGGGCCAACCATCGTCCCCATTAGACGGCGAACCGTTATCATCTGTATGGTTGGCCCAACCTCTGGCACGAGAAGTTGGACCGACTTTGTAAAAGTTGGCCCAACTATGGGCTGACCAAAAAATCGCACCTGGGTTATAAAACTGGAAAGTAATAATGATCATAAAAACGCCGTCTAGCGGCGACCACGATACTGACTAATTGACTGAACTAAAATCAAAAAATCAAAAGGCATTTTAATCTGTGAGGATGTAGCTATAGCCAAAACCAGAATTATTTAAAAATATTAAAAATTGAATTTTTTGCGTGACTTTGAAATTTTTTTTTTAAAAAAACGTAATTTTTTTGTCTTTATTCTTGCATAAAGTAGAAACAACTTGACCTTTTTTAATTATCCTGGTTCGGGCGATAGCCATACATGTGCTGAACACGCCCTATAAATTTGTGCGATATTGGTCAAGCCGTTTTTGAGATATCGTGGTCGTCAGTTTGGAAAACACAGTTTTGAGAAAAACGCCTATCAAAGCTTAAGTAATACATTGTTCGCTTGGCAACTTCTTGTCTTCTCAGTGCTGTAACTTTTTTAGGATGTCAAATATCAAAAATCTTGTTTACCCACATATTCTACACATATTGTAGATGTGATTTATGGAAAATTTTTTTTTCGATTTTTTGAACCCATCACATGGGGTGACCCCCTTAACCCATTGATGCCTATAGGCAAAGGAATGCAGATATAATAAAAGTAACTATTGGAATCCTGGCATGGGATCTAATAATAATTTTTGTCGTTGAATGTTAAAAAAATATTTTTTTAACAATTTTTTTTATAAAGAAAAAAAGAAAAATCGATTTTTATAAGAAACTTATATCGCTATTTGATTGTACGCTAAAAACCACTACGAAAACATATATTACATAATTTTTTAAAAAAGACCTATTGGTGTAAAAATGTTATAAACAATTAGCCTGCATTCATATTGTATGAGGTATAAGGATCGTTTTTCAAGTTACTAGCACCTCCGACGGCCGCAAGCGGCCGTCTACGGTGCTAGTTTTTATATGTCCATTGTCCAAGTCCATTATTTCATTAATAATAATATTCAAATTTTCTCAGTTAATAATTTGCTTATTTATATTTAAAATGTTGACGTTTTTTTTTGACAATGCAAAATAAGATTTATTATGAGTACTTTCTCTTAACAAAAATAAAATTTATATATTCGCGCTCTTTTTAAATAACATACGACTGCAGCGCCACCTTCACATGTATAAACAATTTTAAAAACACCCTTCTATTAAGATTTTACATTCTCATTGCCCATTCTTTACTTCGATACTTTTCGATACATTCGGCCTTTCCACTCCATGTCTTTTTTAAGAAAGGAAAGATTTTTTTAAACAAAATTAGCTTAATCAAGAGAGTTTTTGATGTTAAAAATTTTTTTAAAAAAATTTTTACCTCAAAAACTATTTATGTAAATAGAGATAAATAAGAAAATGTCTTCCGAGCGAGCAAGAAGTATGACGCTAGTAATAAATAATTTTAGAGTCGTTTTTTGACATTATAAAATTTAACAACATATTTTTATTTTTTCTGTCAATATTAAGTTTTCTACATTTTTTCTATAAATTATAAATCAACCTATATTTTCTATATATTACGTTCAATTATTCCAGTTTTAAAACTATATTTTTACTCATATGTTCATGTCTCTTTTATTATTTAAAAATAATTTTCAATGCCATCTTTCAGCGTGTCTCTGGTGTCCCCTAATTTGCTTACGTCTTCTTGTGATTTACAGCTATACATAATTAACGGTGAAAATTAATATAAATTATTTTATAATTCGTATTTGACTATTAGCTTTTAATATTCAAGTGTTTTCACAATTTAAACTAAAATAAATTTATTTGAGGCAAAAGTGAAAGAAATCAAAACAATTTTTTGAATTTTTTTGGCTCGTGAAAATATATGTTTTTTCTCCAAAAATCTGTCTGTTTATGAAAATATTTGTTATTATGTGCTTGACCACTATTAATTTCATGGATTATACATGCTAGTCAACCAAAAAAAAATAATTTAACCAGAAATTTCAACATTGCCAAGTCAACATTTGTAGTTGTTGAAAATGACATTTTAAATTTAATCACCCATATACGTAATAGAATTTTTAATATTTCGATGTAAAAAGTGTACACCTGCTGAAATTTTAATACGATTGCCTTAAATTCAGCACATTCGGTGCTGATATCAGCTTGCTTGGATCTTTAAATTCAGCAAAAAAATATGATTTGAAAATTTGAAATCAAGCGAAGGCTGTCTTAAAAATGTTGCATCTTAAATTGAGGTACCTTTTGTGCCTTAAGATAAGACTTTCTTTTTACTGTGTAAAACGTTAAATAATTATCAAATGAATTTAAACTATATTGATTTCGTGAAAAGTATGTGTCGGGAAAACGGTTGTCGGGAAAAAGAATTTTGTGAAATTGAGTTCGGGAAAACGTTGGGGAACCGAAGTTCACAAATACAATAATTAGATAGGTAATTGGAAAAATTAATAATTTATTTATAAGGTTAAGTAGCAATATCTTTAAACTTATGAGTGATCGAGAAAAAGAAATAATATACATAAAATATAAATTAAATTTAATGAAGAAATGGAATCACGAATAATTCTTCTAGATCATCTTACGTTATTAATTGTAACTATTGTAATAATTAATATTGTAATCATTGTAATAATTTTAATTTTTTTAAAAATTTAACTTTTAATTGTAATAATATTGTTATAATATTGTAATTATTAATTAATTATTAATTGTAATGATTAATTGTTCAATTAAATTTGTTATTAAAATATTATTTTAAAAATGTTGTAATTATTATGTTAAATATTTAAAAATTTATTAGTATAATTCATTGCTAAATTTATAAAAATTTGTGTCAATTATTAAAAAAAAATTTTTTTCTTTTAAAAAACGTTATGAGCAAAACAAAATTTAAATAAACAGTTTTAATAAAAATTTTAATTACGTTTATATTCTAAAAAGCAGCTTATTTTTTGTATTTTTATTTTTAGAGTAATAAATTTAAAAACTACGCAGGTTATTTATAAGTACTAATATAATGTCCAATAATAAATAAATTATATTATTTGAAAGCAAATAACCTTAATTAAATACTAA
The DNA here is from genome assembly GCA_032872505.1 of Leptopilina syphax. NCBI lineage: Eukaryota > Metazoa > Arthropoda > Insecta > Hymenoptera > Figitidae > Leptopilina > Leptopilina syphax. The sequence continues at coordinate 17,502,909 of CM065471.1, read as the reverse complement.
TAATACAATAATTTGACAATCGAGTGATAAATTTGTTTATATTATAAATAACCTTAAATTACACAGGCACACAAAAAAATAAAAAAGTCAAAACCCAGAGGTTACACCCGCCTATCCCCATGTTTTTGGGGTCGCTGAAACCGAATATGACCATGAAAATTTTTTTTCATCGGCCATTTTCCCGCTACCACCTCCTTACACCTGCTCCCGGGGGTTGGAATTTCAGTTTAAAAGAAAGTGGAGTAGGGTGTCTATTCCTATGTTTTTTGGGTCGCTAAAACTAAAAAAGACTACCAAAAACAAATTCTTCCCTCCCTTAACCCCCTACAACCCCCATAACAACCCCGGGGTGAGGGGTCGAAATTCGAATTTTCACGAAAAGTCGATTACGGTGTATAAACCTACGTTTTTTGGATCGCTTAAACCAAAAAAGACCACCAAAATCAAATTCTTTCCATCCCCGACCCCCTACAATCTCCTGCAATAATTTTTTTCAAATAAAACAAACCGATTTTTGGGAAATTGAAAATTAAATATTAATTATCAAAAAATATTGCAGGGGGTTGTAGGGGGTCGAGGGTGGAAAGGATTTGATTTTGGTAGTCTTTCTTGGTTTCAGCGACCCAAAAACGTAGGTTTAGACACCGTAATCGACTTTTCGTGAAAATTCAAATTTCGACCCCCCACCTTTCGAGTGTTAAGGGGGTTGTAGGAGGTTAAGGGATGGAAAAATTTGTTTTTGGTAGTCTTTTTTGGTTTTAGCGACCCAAAAAACATAGGAATAGACACCCTACTCCACTTTCTTTTAAACTGAAATTCCAACCCCCGGGAGCAGGTGTAAGGGGGTGGTAGCGGGAAAATGGCCGATGAAAAACATTTTTCATGGTCATATTCGGTTTCAGCGACCCCAAAAACATGGGGATAGGGGGGTGTGACCTCTGGGTTTTGACCTTTTTATTTTTTTGTGTGCCTGTGTTATTAAACAGAAAAAAATAAGTTTTCTTGTGAGGTTCTCGTAGGGTCCTTGCGACATTTCCTTGTAATGCATTTCTGACAAGATCCGAGCGTCACGGAAAATCCCGGGGCCCAACCAGTTCCCTACATTTTTCCTTACTATTAGACTCAGATAGGTGAAAGGGAAATTTTACAAAGCCCCTATGAGAATCTTGTTGCAATCTCTACATGCGACCTTATTTTATGTCTATCAGCAGTGTAGACAAACTTGGAAAAAAGCAAAAAAAAATTTTTTCTCGAAATGGTATGTTTTAAAAACATCTACCGAAATGGTACAGTTTATAATGAATTCCTGAAATGATACAGTTTTCCACCAAGCCAACATAATATGATTCATCCTGTAAGCCCCCTGGTATTACTAAGTCACTTGCTTGTCCGCACATCCCTCACCACAACAGGATAAAAATGTAATGGTTTAAAATCGATTAAATGAAGATTAAAAAGTTGTCAAACTAAAGATGCACGGAGAAACTTTAGTTTCTAAAATTTGATATTATAATACTGAATTTTACAAAATGCGAATAGCAAACAAGGATATAACGGTACACAGAAAAACATATCCCGTACACGACTCTATTGTGCTTAGGCCTTTAAGTGGATAATTTTGCTTTAAACTGCTTTACGATATACGATACTTACTTTCTGCAGTCATGTAAATTATTTTTAGGCACTGCTTTAATTGAAGGCTAAAATAAAAATTAGTTCCATTATACTTTCAGTAAAATGTTTTACTGTGTATCTTTCTAAAGATTACTATTTAAATATTATACTGAGTGAGTTTCTGCAATGTCGACAAAAATAATATAATAATTATGGATTTATATTTCAAAACAGTAAATCGTTGAAAGCGATTTTTGTAAATATATTAATAATTGAAAAAGAATTATGAAACTTACAAAAACTATGGTAAAAATCCATCTCGAGAGAAAATAAGATTACTATAGTTTTTTGGAAATACTGATATAAAAGTTGGAATGCCATGTGCAGCAATAGCGAAAAAAAGATGAAGTCACACTTGACACTATTAAACTTTGCCACAGTCCATATTCTTAAAGAACGCACGCTTTTAATACTAATAGAACGAACTTATACTCTGATAATACACACATTCACATCGTCGCAATATATTCTGGTGAGAAAAAGGAATTTCTTTATATACTAAACGACACAAATTACTACCGCTTGCTAGAGAATTTCTATAAAGGTTTGAAATAAAAAAGCCGCAAAATTTGAATATTTAAAGTTTAAATAGGGTAAACGTACCAATTGTCGAGGATGGTTTCTGTTGTCGAGTAAACAAACTTTGGATTTTATTTAAACATTGTACCACATTGTAAATGGAAAAAAGTGATAAATATTATTTTTCTTTATACCTCGGTCAAAAGTACGTACTTCCCTCTGCGATTTCGCAGCAGAAAGTAAAACATTTATGCTTTGGTTAATTTTCACACACGCCCTCTATTACAGCGGGAGTAAAAGAATTCTCTGTCGGTAAAAACACCACTGTCGGTAAATAAGAAAATCTCGAGTTCAATGACAATTTAACGAGTAATTGTTATTGCAATATGAAATGAGAAAAATAATTATCAAGAAAACTTTGTATACTTTATAAATTTATTATCCCACAAGCTCTGAATATTGAAATGAACGAAATATTTTGCTGATATAATTATTTTTAAAAATTATTTTAATAAACATTAAAAACAAAAATAAAATAATTAATAATTTTGTAATTTCTTTTTTAATACGTGCCAAAATGTTATTATAAAATTGTAATAATTTGAAGAAATAATGAAATTGTGTTCATTAGAATGTTTAGAATTTTAGAAACATAAAATTAATTTTGTACCAACAAGAAAATTCTTTTGAAAATATAATATTAATTTATCTTTCACATTTTTTTGTGCCTGCCCCGACCAGAAGCACTCGCTTCGCTTGTGTATCAAATGTCGGGGCAGGCGAATGTTGTTTGCAAGAGAGAGACAGAGAAAAAACCAGAGCTTCACGAGTGTCCGCTAGAGGCGTTGAAGCGAGGAGCAAAAGTAAATAAAGATGGCCAGCGATGATGCCTTCGGCTTCGCCTCGGGCATCATTTCGCGCAGTGCAGGAATTTCGAACTTTCTGCCCTTATAATGTAATGTACTATTTCTCATGCGTTATAAATGTGAAAAATATATTAATATTATATCCACAAACAAATGAGACATTTTAGACAATATTTTTTGGTTATTACCTTGGTAACATCGACAAATGGGACACCCTCGACAATTGGTGCGCTTACCCTATACTATTTCAAATTTACAAATTATATGTAAATTTAATTTATATTCAAGTTAAAATTACATTTAAAATAGAAATTGAATGTAAATAAAGTATAATTTAAATAATAAATTAAACTAAAATTTAAATATTTATTATCTATAATATTTTTTGTCATTTCTAGAATTAAATTTTTAAATTTTGAATTTAAAGTACGCGTATGCGTATGCCCTTGAGAAATGAAATTCCTATTTTTAATGGAAATCTTCTCAACAGTCAATTTTAGATTATGCAACTTCTTCAATTATTATTATTGTCAAAGTTCTTTTTGTGAGTATCTCTTATTCCTAATTTTCAAATCATAGATTTTATCAATCATTATAACTCACTATTGTAATAACTAATAGTATACTATAATTTTAAATAATATAGATAAATATATTTTGCACTATAGAAGTAGAAAATAATAGCTTTTTTATTTCTATTTCCTCTCTAACTATTGGTTTTTGTAAAAATAATTATTAAAATGTCAAATTTTCCAAACTAAAGTTTCTACGTGTGGGATACAAAACTAATATAATTTTTCATTGCTCCTCTTATTTTAAAATAAGGAATAATCTTAGAATTTAGATTTGGAGAGCAGTTAGGTAGTTAGGCTAATTTGTATAATTTCAATTAATATTTTGGCACTGACATTTGAACATGATATGAATTATGAAGCTGGTTATTTGCTTACGTACATGAATTTCTACTTCTGTAGAACCTATTGTTATGCGACAATTGTTGCCCGGTTATCACGACCAACAGTGGAGTTTCGTGTTCGTATTCAAATAACCGTTAATGCAGAGGAATTTGCGTAATGTGTACTAGCGTTTACATCGAAGAGCGCGCAATTGGAATTCAATGCAATTTTACAATAAATGCATAAACTCATCGCATATATCGTCCTTAACTCCTTTCCAATGTCCACAATCATAAAATTCAAGGAATTTCTTTGACAATCTTTTCACTCTAAATTCAATTATTCAAATTTAAATAAGAAATTTTCGTTCTAGTCCATGAAATATTTATGAATTTTAAAGATATTTTTAAATTAAGTTACTCTGAGTGATTTACCTAAAATTAGGAAATTATTTACTATATTCAATTAGTTCAAGTGGGTCAATGAGAAGTAAGAAATTTTTTGCGCAATTATGCTTATTTAAATTTCTTTTGGTCTAGTTATTTTTTGTCCTCGAAAGAGTCTTTTTTACTTCCCTAAGACCTTGCAAACCCCACTTTCCGAGACGTGGTAGTTGGTCTCCTCTTCGACGAACTTTTCTTTGCATAAGAAACAGCTTGGGCTCTTCTTACAGTCTACGAACTTGTGATCGACTTTACTGCTCTCAGTACGCAGCTGATCTGTTCGCCGCCTTGCAATCTCTTTCTATATAGCCATAACTCAGGCACCAATGGTGTCATCCTCCGCCTGTTGGGTCCTAGAATCTTTATTGTCGTGATTTCTGGCGCCTTCTGAACTGTTTCCTGGACTTTTTCTCGATAAGGCAATCCAGTCGCGGATCTCAAGTTGATTGACAGTTCCGTCTATCAAAAAAAACTAAAGTTAGCAAATCTGTCCGTTCTTTTTATTCAAGTAATTGCACTAAATCTATTACACAACCGATTTTTAAAATTATGTGTTTAATTCCACATCTTAGTTTAGTTTATTTAAGGTAAAGCCCAAATAAATGTTATTACTCTGACGTAAATAGTTTTACAGTGAATACAAATTCATTTAAAAACTAACCGGAAATTATAACATCGAAAAATAGTTTATTAATATAAAATATCGTAGTAAAGATCTCGGTACTACTCGGAAAGAACAATTTATAAAGAAAAATTAGACCCAGAAATTGTACTCCTATATTCTAGAGAATATAAGTTTAAAATATCACAAACTCTTTGAAGGTAGCTTGTTTCTTTCTGTATCTTACATTTGTACGCTATTATACATACTGAAAACGCTTCTGAATATCTTCAATTAAATCTTTTTGTACTTCAACATATGGATCCTAGTTTATTGATCCGTATTAAAGAAGCGGATGTACCAATGATATAAATAAAATTCTCATCGTAGAGATCTGTCGAAAATCTTTTGAAGCTCTTAGAATAGAACCCAAAAATTTAAAAGCTCTATGAGAGATATTGGTAATATGTTCTATAACGGGTGTTTTATTATTTTATGTTAATATTTGAGAATTTATTAATTTCACGAACCAACATGAAATTATTTAATTCAAGAATTTATTTTTATCTAATTTAGAATCAATAGATTACGCAAAACACACGTTATTTTTGTTGTTTTAATTTATTGCCCGACGCTAGAAATATTTTATGAAAAAATATTCAAACCGATTAAGGGGACATTCCAATTCAAAACAGGCAAAAAGGAGGCTTTTTTAGTATATATTATTAAAATAACTATGACATTTATTTAAAAAATTTTCTTTTACATGTAATAAATAATTTAAGAATTTGTAAAAAAAAATTTTCATTTTTATTTCAAAATGGCGGCGATATACGCCATTTTTGAAAATTCCCATTTTCGGTGGTAAGATCGATTCCAAACTTTCTAAAACAGATAAAACCAAAAACGAAGTGACATTCTCTTCGTTAGATATTTCTTTAGGTGTGGAACCTCAAAAAAGTGGAATTTTCTTCCCCCTTTTTTTAGAGTGCTTTTTCCCCAAAATATGCAAAAAAAAGATGTTTTTATTCAGAATTTCTCTTATAAAAAAGAGGGAGTTGGAAATTTTCCAGTTTTTGAGGTTCCACTTATAGGCATGATGACGCTGAATCAAAAGCCGTTTGATTTTTTAAAATCGCTTCAGAAGAACTCGAGATATCACTCTTACCAGATCAAAAAAAGACATTTTGAGAAAAATGCATTTAAAGTTTTTGTTCATAAGTTTCGAAATTTTTTTTAAAAACCATCGGATTTGCTTGAAAATCGTTACTCGGGGGTTTTTGAGGTCGCTAATTACGAATATGAAATCAGATTTTTAAAATTCAAAATGGAGGATCCAATATGGCGGACATTTTTTTCAAAATCATTGGATTTGCTTGAAAACCGTTACGGGGGGGTTTTTGGGGTCGCTGATTACGAATATGACATCATTATTTCAAAATTAAAAATTGGCGGATGCAATATGGTGAATGAAAAAAAATTAAACGAAAAAAAATTAAAATAAAAAAATTTTCTTTTCCGCCATATTGAATCCGCCATTTTTAATTTTTAAAATTTGATATCTAATTTGTGGTCAGCAACACCAAATACATTTTTGTTTGTCTTTTTTAAAAAATGCAAATGAGAAAACATTTAAATCATTCGATTGCTTATTCGCATACAAATAAATCTTTGACATGGCGAAGAATAAGGATGTATAACTTTTGTTTTACTTCAAATTTTGCAATAATATTTTAGGAGAGTATTCTTGACACTATAAGAAATCCGAAAATAAAAACAAAAAAAATCGATTTTTTTGACATTTTGAACTGGAATGTCCCCTTAATTAATTAAAATTACGCTAGCTCAATCTTTTCAAGAAGAGCGCGGGGCAAGAGAAATCACCAGTTAGTTTTAATTTTGATTTAATAGGCAAGAAAATTACAGGTCCAGACGGGACCTTTTCAAAAGTACAATAATGTCATAAAACAAAGCCAAATAAAACACATTTTATTTTGATCAATAATTATCAGGAGACAACACATTCAATTATTATTACGAGACTCACCAGAGATACGCCGACGTCCCCTCATAGTTCCTTGGCTCATCTTCGCAGGAAAAGGCACAATTAATTTTTTTTAAATGATTTTATAGGAATAAGGCTATTCAAGTTGGGTGGGGGAAAATTTAAGATGGATGCTAACTGGTGCACAAACATTGTATAGAAAGTGTATGGGATAGAGTCTAATTTTTTAAATATCTCGCTTAAACAAAATTTTTAACCATAAGTTTATTAGGATTTTATGTTGCATTTTTAAAGAACTATTTTTTGCAATAATAAAAATCGATTTTTATTTTTTATTGATTTTATTATTGCAAAAAATAGTTCTTTAAAAATTAAATATAAAATCCTAATAAACTTATGGTTAAAAATTTCATTTAAGCGAGATATTTAAAAAATTAGACTCTATCCCATACACTTTCTATACAATGTTTGTGCACCAGTTAGCATCCATCTTGAATTTTCCCCCACCCAACTTAAATAGCCTTATTGGTCTATCTTGACCTGTCACTTGAAGCGACGCCAAACTGAGAATGATTAAATGGCCGACGGGGACGCTGAAGCAGACGCGCATCTTGGCTTCGTGGTGAGTCTCACGCGCACTCGTTACAAAGATTTTCCGATGGTAATCGATGCGCGCCAATCAGTAATTAGGTAATTTATCGACTGTCGGAAAGATTTCACAAAGAGTTCGTTTAGTCTCCGCGAGGGGCACTGCTCGACGACGTCTGATTAGCAAGATGGCTGCGGCCAGTGTTTTGACAGCTGATGTCTCCGTCGATGGATATTCGTATTTCTGTCAATCAGTATGACCGGTATTTATTTCCAGTAATAAATACAAGGAAGCACATTTCTTGTTGGACAAATACGTAGTAATATCTCGGCAGTGATCCGGAAGTTAGAAAATCAGGAACTCGCAGTGTTAATTTTTACATGAAATGATAAATCGAAGTATCAGTTTTCTTATTATTAATTAGTTGTTTTGACCAGTGATCTGACGGTACGCAAAAATTACAAGATTTAATAATAATTTAGTAAAAGATTTACAAAAGTGTATAAATAAAGAAAATATATCTCAGAAGGAGAAAACAATCGGTGATTCCCGATTTGGCGTGATTAATATACAAATTTGAAGTCTATTATTGACAAAAAAGTTAATTTGTACGCGGCCAATAAAATGCCGCGTTACAGTTCCTTAAAACCAAGATTGCTACTAAAAATAACACCCAAGTCACTGATATTGGTCACAGTCTGTAGAACAGTTCCGTCCAGTTTATATGAATGAGCAATACTGGCACCACGAGAGAAAGTCATAGGAAAAAACTTACTGACGTTCATAAACATGTTTATTAACAATGTTAACAAAAATAGTACCGTGATAATTATTTTTTTTAATTTAAAGATTATGTTATTTAAATTAGTTCATTTAAAGAAATTAAATAGACAAAAACTTTTCTTCCCGAACCGCAACTATCAATTAATTAATTATTCGACAAATTATTGCTGTCTCAACACAACTAATCTGGAGGTAATTTACAAGGATTAATTATTCTGTTGGGAAATTCAATTTTCGGATAAACGTCACCACAGCTAAGACGCAAATATGTATTTGATCTATCTTAAATCAATTCTGCACACTAATGAATCTGCAGTTATTACAAATAAATATTTTTCTTTAAATATAGTAAAGATGAGACGATTTGCGAAAGCTATTACTTGAAAAAGAATATGAGAAGATAGGGAGAATTTACAGTCATCGCTTACAGGAAACTGTGGATTTATTTTTTCAACGAATTCACACGAATGATATTGCGTATAGTGGTACACTGGTAACTTAATTTCGCTTTGGTGCAGTACAGTCTAAAAAGGTGGACGTGCTGAATGTCACTTACACATAAAACAAAACGTGTGAAAGAGTATTAACTGTATTAATCTTCATATTCATTCTGTATGTCACAGTGTGAGAGAGAAAGAGAGGGAAGTATTGTATCTCCTTTTAGTTTAGTGTAGGAAGGAAAGAGAGACGAATAAGTAAAATAGTAAGGCCTATTTCTTTAATTTACAGAAGAGCATAATGACATTTTTTTACCACCCCTCCGCCACCGATTGTGGACAATCGTGGACATTTGGCAAACCCATCGCCCCTTTGGACAAACACTTGTCCACATGGACATTTAAAAAATAAGTATTTTTTTTTAATGTTACTCCTGCATGTTAAAAAGTAATCAAGCTTATTTTTAAACATACTTTAAAGCAAGAAATTACAAAAATAATTAATGATTAAAATAATACATAAACACTATAATTTAATTCAGTGGGGTTTCTCATGGAACAGTCAAAAAATGAACTTTTTTTTCTTTATTTTTAAAAATAAAAATCTAAATCTTTTTACATATTAAAATTGATGTATTTTTACAACAAAAAATATTTTTACATCTAAATTATTAAATTAAGCGTTTGTCACAGTGTGGTGAAGTTGACTCTGAAAAAATAAAGCGTTTTGCGGTAGACACGATTCCGCCATTTAGAATCACCGGAAACCTAAAAATCAAAAAGAATCTTAAAATATACATATGTGGTGAGTCTAAACTAGGGGTTTTACTTAAAACCAAAAAATAAAAAAATGGCAGGCTTTTGAATGAAAAATTTGAAAAACGAATTTCGAATTTTTGATTCAAAAGCCTGCCATTTTTTTATTTTTGGTTTTAAGTAAAACCCCTAGTTTACAGACTCACCACATATGTATATTTTAAAATTCTTTTTGGTTTTTAGGTTACCGGTGATTCAAAATGGTGGAATCGTGTCTACCGCAAAACGCTTTATTTTTTCAGAGTCAACTTCACCACACTGTGACAAACGCTTAATTCAATAATTTAGATGTAAACATATTTTTTGTTGTTGTAAAAATACATCAATTTTAATATGTAAAAAGATTTAGATTATTATTTTTAAAAATAAAAAAAAAATTTTAAAAAAACAAAAATGTTCATTTTTTGACTTTTTCATGAGAAACCCCCCTTAAACACTATTTTTTTATATATAATATATTGTTATATTAACACCATAGTCAGGGAAACAAAATTTTCGTCATTAAAGTCAGGGAAATGTCAATAAAAAATTTTTTTCAGAGAATGTAAGAAAATTGAGACTATTTTCGACTTATGAACAAATCCTTCATGTTATGTTTGAATTCGATTGTTTATGATTTAATTATTATTAATTTGAGAGATTTTATAATTTAATCGAATTCGGACTTAACTGTATTAAAAAGAATTTTTAATAGTCTTAAATCAATAAAACACTCAGTATTTTATAGTGAGAAATGGATGTTAAATTTATTTCAAAATAAATACTGTTATTAAAAATTTAGGATCCCCCCTTCAAGTACGTTATTTGTTCAACGTCTCCGATTAGACGGTATTTTAGTTGAAAGAAAAAAAAGGAAAAGGTGGCAATAGTAAGGTAGAATTTCAATAAAAACACTGAATAATATGTGTAATATGATGTTACAAGAGTCTATTTATTCAATACTTTTAAAAAGATTAATGTTAATTTTATTACAATTGATATTGTCTTATCATTATTACAATGTGCACCCTTTTTAATTTATGATAATTTATGTCTTAAAAAACATACCCTTTATAAAATTACATTTGATAAAATAAAGTCCAATACTTAGAATTATGACAATAGAAAAATTATAACTTATGAATATACTTTTGTTTTAGACAGATATTGATATTTAAAGAAATTAACTAATAAGTGTGTGTGTAAATGTGTAAAAGTAATTACAGAATAATTATTAATTAACTCACCAATTATAACTTATTAAAATTTATATCTCTTTTTTTTAAAGACAGAAAAGTCTCTTATTTCTATGTTTTCTAGTTACACCTGTAGTAGTATTCACGTATTCACTTTTACTTCTCCTTTTTAATTTATCTCTTATATTCTTTCTTTTAAGGGTCTTTTAATAAATTCCTTTTTTTATCTTTAGAAAAACTCAAAAAGATCAAAATTGATTTTAATATTTAAAATTTTGGGGTCACCAAATTTTCAATTTGTAATCAATTCTGAAGTTCTTTATTATACGTAGAATGAAAGAAACAAATCTTCAAACCACAAAAAAAACGAGGTTCAATATTTTATTACTTTTCTTTGCTTTTAAAATTCCACAGGCACACAAAAAAAAAAGTGTCGTGGCCGAGACACTACAGTAGTATATTCCCATGTATTTTTGGCCGCTGAATCCGAATCTGAAGTCCGAATGCTCAAATTGGTTCTTTTTTTTGAGTTATACTCAAAAAACGACTCAAAACACGAATTTGAACCAAAAAAATTAAAAATTTTTTTTGTGACATGACAATAGCATATTTCCATGTAATTTTTCCCGCTGAATCCGGATTCGAAGTCAGAATTGACAGATGTGCTTAAAATTATGAGCTAAACTCAAAAACGACTCAAAAAACCGAATTAAAATGACGAAAATGAAAAATTTTTTCTATGACATTGCAAAAGTATATTCCTATGTATTTTTGCATGCTGAATCCGAATTCGAAGTCAAAATTGACAGATTTGCTCAAAATTTTGAGATAAACTCAAAAAAACCACTCAGAAAAAGACTCAAAAATCCGAATTAAGATGAAAAAATTTTTTATGACACTACACTACTATATTCCCATGTACTTTTTCCCGCTGAATCCGAATTCGCAGTCAGAATTGACAGATTTGCTCAAAATTTTGAGATAAGCTCAAAGAACTGATAAAAAAAGCGATTTAAAATAAAGAAATGGAAATTTTTTGGTATGACACTACATTACAGTATTTCCATATCGGATCTCGCATTTAAAGTCAGAATTGACAGATTTATGACTGATTTGCTCAAAATTTTGAGATATACTCAAAAAACTGATAAAAATGTAATTTAATATAAATAAAGGAAATTTTTTGCTATGACACTACACTAGTGTATTCCCATGTATTTTTTCACTGTGATTCCAAAGTCAGAATTTTCAAAGTGGCTCAAAATTTTGGATTTCATTAAAAGTGCTCAAAAACATGCATGCTTGTACCTGTAACCAGGGTTTGAGTTCTAAAAAATTTTATGTTATTCTGATAATTCTAACTTCGAATTTGTATTCTGCGTATATAAAATTCATGAGAATACACTACCGAATACCAAAAAAATGAACTCTTTTGCATTATATTAAATTTTGAGCATTTTTGGATTTAACTTAAAATTTTGAGCCAATTTAATAATTTTAACTTTGAATTTAGAAGCAGATGTAAAAACATGAGAATATACTAATGTAGTGTACTAGCAAGAAAAGTAGAGTTTCTTGACTTTAATTTTTGTAACTTAACAGATTTTCTTGTGTGTCTCAAAATTTTGAGCCATTAGAATAATTCTGACTTCAAATGCGAGATCCGAGTGTAAAAATATATGGAAATACTGTAATGTAGTGTCATAGCAAAAAATTGACATTTCTTTATTTTAAATCGCTTTTTTTATCAGTTCTTTGAGCTTATCTCCAAATTTTGAACAAATCTGTCAATTCTGACTGCGAATACGGATTCAGCGGGAAAAAGTACATGGGAATATTACTATATTACACTACTGTGTAGTGTCATAAAAATTTTTTTCATCTTAATTCGGATTTTTGAGTCTTTTTCTGAGTGGTTTTTTGAGTTTATCTCAAAATTTTGAGCAAATCTGTCAATTTTGACTTCGAATTCGGATTCAGCATGCAAAAATACATAGGAATATACTTTTGCAATGTCACAGAATAGTATATTAAGCAACAAGGGCATAAAGGCAGCCATTTGTTTACGGTGATTTTTGTGACACGAGTGGAGGTCGAGGGCGCCGTAGGCGCCCCGAGACCGGAACGAGTGTCACAAAAATCATCGTAAACAAATTGGCTGCCTTTATTCCCGTGTTACTTACGATATTTTTTATTCCTAATGCACAAAAGTGGCGATTTCAGATAGCAGACGACAGGGAGTAAAAGTCATTCACTTGTTCGACTTGTATGAAAACGGCGGTTTTTTTTTTACCTTGGGCAAAAAAAAGCATGGGACCAGCTGTTTTTTTGCCCTTGGGGAAAAAAAAGTCGCCATTTTCATACGGTCGAACAAATGAATGACTTTACTCCCTGTCGTCAGCTATCTAAAAGCGCCATTTTTGTGCATGTGGGATAAAAAAAAATTTTCATTTTCGTCATTTTAATTCGGTTTTTTGAGTCGTTTTTTGAGTTTAGCTCATAATTTTGAGCACATCTGTCAATTCTGACTTCGAATCCGGATTCAGCGGGAAAAAAATACATGGAAATATGCTATTGTCATGTCACAAAAAAAATTTTTAATTTTTTTGGTTCAAATTCGTGTTTTGAGTCGTTTTTTGAGTATAACTAAAAAAAAGAACCAATTTGAGCATTCGGACTTCAGATTCGGATTCAGCGGCCAAAAATACATGGGAATATACTACTGTAGTGTCTCGGCCACGACACTTTTTTTTGTGTGCCTGTGTTCTCTTTTTTTGTTAATAATCCTTATTAATTTATTCTTTTCTTCACACAAACCGTTTTCTCAAATATTTTCCACTTTTAATTCTATTCATCTCGAATAACTTCTTTAATATTTCCTTTTATCTTTATATTTCCAAATAAATCACTTTGTTTTAATTATAATCTTCTATAATAAACTTTAAATAATCATTACTTCACTTAATATTATATATTTTCACAATAGCAATCAATTAAACTCAATTAATTCAAATTTTATAAAATCAACCCTTAAAATTGGGGAAATAAAATAAAAAACCTCCGCTTTTTTGCGGGAAAAAATCACAAAATATAAAAAATTGGTAACGTCCGCTCTGCGGGAAATACTCATTAAGACTCCTCGATAAATTATCGTGGACAATCGGTCACACCCTGGAAAATCGACTAAAATCGGTAAAGTGGGAGAATCCGTTGCACACGGCCCACCAAACCTTGCTGTTGCCAAGCAAGCTTTTAGCAAACTTGCAAATTCCTCAAGAATGGCGTGATATAGTTTGATACTTTGTATCCTGTTTCGCCAATATGCATTCAATTTAGGTATTCTCCACAATATTATTTAAGAAAAGAAACTCCTTTCTTTAGAGAAATATCTTTTTAATTTAAGGGAGTCGATAAATTACCAAGGGTTGTAGACGATTTCCATACTTGATAACATTTATTTTGTATTTCCCAATCACCCAATATTTAGGTAAAAACCATTAAAAAAATGTTTAATTTCGAATTTTCTCAAATTCAGGTATAATAAATAAAATATTTGATAAATACAAGTAAATAATTGATGAGAGAATCATATAAAGAATTCTTTTTACCCCTTTTTTATGTGTATGTGTTATTTAATTTAAATTAACAAGCTTACCCATTTATTAGATTCTATATAATCTTAATAAAATTAAAATGTATTAATAAAAAAATTAAAGTAGTTGCGTTTTGAACGTAACACTTCAAATTAATGAAAATTAGCATATGCTTTTTTAAAATGCAATATTTTCAGTATTTATAATTGAGGCATTTTACGTTAAATGTCCTAAGTTGAAATTTCAACATCTTGAAAAAAATTGAAACTCAGGGAATTTGTTGTTCTATCAAGTAGAAATGTGCCTCCAAAATATTTTTGATTTTTTCGAAAATTTGGAGGGGGTAGAGGGGGGCAATTTGACCAATTTTGCTAACTTCGGCTACTTTGTAATTTTTTTTCTAAAACATACTTGTAATGGCAAAAATTTTTTAGAATATGTTTCTGAAAGGTTTTTTTGTCCTCTTTCCAATGGTGTATTTTATTTTGTAATATTTTAAAAATTAACCCTAATTTTTTATAATTAATATTTAATTTTCAATTTCCCAAAAATTGGTCCGGTTTTCTTTGAAAATAAATTATTGCAAACGAAAGCTGAGGTTTTTTCCTATCGGCATGTAAATTGTCAGAATGCCCTTTTTTTGTTTTTGAGTAATTAAATTTCAAAGAATAAATTGCGGCGCGTTGCGTCGCGGTTGCACTAAGCCGCGTGGCAACCGGCGCACAGTTGGATAGATTTCAAATCTAGGTGGACAAAATACAAAAAATGAAAGTCAATAAATTAATGTTTATGCATAAGGAACATAATCTCAAGTAATATTTTAGAAGGGTCCTGAAGTCTAGGAACCCAAAAGATTATTTTATGTAGCTATATTTATGTTTAATAAATGTGTTTTTGTGAGTATTTAATTTTTCTTTGATTCGTAGTTTTCGATTGAGACGTGTTTAACATTCAATGCTTTGAAAAATTGGAGATTTTTTGGATGTTATAGTTTATTGTATAACTTAACTATATTGTTTTGTTAATTTTCTGTTTTATAGTTTATAATATATAGTTAAAACCATTAATTGTGGTAAGTACGTACCAAATGAAATTATACATCGATTAAATAAAGTAGGGTAAGTCTGGGGGAGATGGCCATAGTTTTTTTAAAGTAGTGTAAAATTTATAAAAAAGCTTTTTTTGTCTAAACTTTTATTGATAATTAAACATTGAACACTTAACTTGAAAATAAAGAAACATAAAATAAAATATTTTCATTGCAACAATCTTAAAATTTACATTTTCGAAAAAGTGCATTTGGCTATTTCTCTGGAATGTCCGGGTGAGATGGCCACATGTGTTCGGGAGAGATGGCCACTACCTATAATTTTTGGCTTTTATCTTAAATTTAATTTTTAATCGTTCACATCACTTTCCTCTTTTTCTGGTCGCATTTTGAAAATTTTTCATGGGGTTCAGAGCAGTTTTCATGTAGCCACAAGTGTCAAATTCTGCATTGAATTCAATCTTCAATTAATGTCGTTCGGTTGTAACTTTTAGCACAACCTACAAATAAATCTCCATCTCTGGTGTCAATTAGATCAATTATTTTGTTCTCAGACATTTTTAATTTGCTTTTCTTTAATATTTCTCAAGTATCTAACATTAACATAAAAAAATTTTAAATAAAAGTCATTAATGGCCATCTTACCCAAAAATTCATGATAAAAGTAAACATCAAAATATTAAATAAATAAAATAATTTTTATAGATTTATAGATTTATAGATTTTCATTACATTTTTTTAACTTTAACGAAGTTTTTAGAATAGTATTCGAATTTATAGATTTTTTTCATAATAATTTCTTAAAAGTATACTCATTTCTGCGTAAAATGAGTATTTTTTGAAAAAATTTTAATACAAATTGAAGGAGATACGTGAATTAAAAGATTTAAAAATTTTTTCTCCAAAGTTACAAATATTTCAATTTTGCTGTGGAATTTACATCAGGGCACTTTAAATTTTGTGTTCACTAAATTTAATTGATTATCTAAAACGGCATGCATGTCAAACTTGTTTTTGATAGATTTAAATAAAGACAGAGTCCGTATTTAGAGGGGGTCCGGTTAAATTTTAACTTTTCTATATTTATATTGTTTAACTGTGTCAATGTTTTTCAAACATTATTTAGGATTAAAATCTATTCTATATTATCAAAATTAATCAAAGTGTTTAGTATTGCGAAAAAAGCATATGAAAAGTTCGACAATGAAAAATAATTAAAAAATGTGGTAGAAGTTCAAATTTATATTTTACGAAATTTTAAGGCATTTTTATATAAATTGTTAAATAATTAGAGGAGAGTGGTCCTAAGTTGGCCGCCTAAGAAAATTGGTCGAAAATAGTAACAAAATGAAATTTAATCACTTCGGCAAGTATATATTAGTGTTCAGAGATCGTTTTGTTATAATTTTGTGGTATTTAGAACGTTATAGAATGGCTTTTGTAGTCTTAATACAATAAATAGTGAAAAGCTGCATTTTGGACATTTCAGAAATAGCGGTCCTAAGTTGGCCACCACTTTTTTTTGCTTGTGTATAAGGAAGAAATGCATATTCTTTTCAATTACGCAGAAATTTTACAAATTTGATACATTTAGGAGAATAAAAATGCGTTTTTATTCTCCTAAATGTATCAAATTTGTAAAATTTCTGCGTATTTAACTATTTTTGTTTAGAAAATGAAGTATTATTTTATTTCATTTATTTGCAGTGGTGGATGACTGTGGAGACAGGCGTTTTTGTACTATGTCTTTTCTAATGTTTTTTAAACAATTTTTTTTTGTTTTTTGTCTTTGTTTAATTCCTACGTTACACTTTTACGGTCTTTCTCGTGATGAAAAACACAAAAAAGAAGTAAAACATAAATAAAAACAAACAAAAACAATAGGTGGCCAACTTAGGACCACTGTAGATTTTTACAAGTTTCAAATTATTACGCTAATAAAAAAAATTTAATTAAAAAATCAACAGAACTTATTATTACAACATTAAATAAAGGAACTAGCGCACACACTCATTTAGAAATTTTTAATTATTTATCTCTTGTAGCTGGTCTCGAAAAAACAATAAAAATTAAATTTTTTTGGTCGTAAACAATATTATTGTCCTCACAATGCGTAAAAGAATCTTAGATTATAATTAGGTACATAAATTATATCATAATTTATCAATATATCATACCACAAAATTATAGATTCGTCCAGTATACCATCTCTGAGATATGGAGGGTGGCTAACTTAGACCCACGGCCAACTTAGGACCACGCTCTCCTATCTATTATTCTTTATTGGCAGATTATAGAATAGATTTTAATCCCAAATAATGTTTGAAAAACATTGTCACAATTAAACAATATAAATATAGAAAAGTTAAAATTTAACCGGACCCCCCTCTAAATACGGACTCTGTCTTTATTTAAATCTATCAAAAACAAGTTTGACATGCATGCCGTTTTAGATAATCAATTAAATTTAGTGAACACAAAATTTAAAGTGCCCTGATGTAAATTCCACAGCAAAATTGAAATATTTGTAACTTTGGAGAAAAAATTTTTAAATCTTTTAATTCACGTATCTCTCTCAATTTGTAGTAAATTTTTTTCAAAAAATACTCATTTTACGAAGAATTAAGTATAATTTTAAGAAATTATTATGAAAAAAATCTATAAATTCGAATACTATTCTAAAAACTTCGTTAAAGTTGAAAAAATGTAATGAAAATCTATAAATCGCAAATATTTTCAACTGCGGTTTTGTCAATTTTTATTTTAAGTAAACGAGCAATACAAGGTTAAAAAGGTGTGTTTTTCCCCTTTCAAATAAAAGAACAATTTTAAAAATCGGTTTAAAATTACGGAAGTCACGATTAATTCTTTACATGAATACGCAAAAAACGGTTTTTTTGCCCCTCAAATTAAATTTTGGGGGTGTTTGGGAAATTTCAAACATACTATTTTTTCAGTTTTTCAAGACGAACAAGTTAGGATAGGTCCGATTTAAAGTGCCATTTTACTTTCCCACAGTGTTATCAAACTTTATTAATGTTATTTTCACATTTTCTGACAACTAAGTAAGTAACTAAGTAAGTAACTATGTAAGGTTAAAGCACAAACAGAATTATTGATTACTTTTGACTACTTTGTCTTATATTTGACTTTAAAGATTATATTAGGGTTAAGGTTATATTTATTACTCTATAAGAAATGAATATGATTAACAGTCATACTTTTTAAAATTTGTTTCTCATATTTGATTCGACATTTTTAAAATGTAAAAACTAACTTCAAATTCGTTATCTGCTACATCCTAAGCCTTTAAATACCAAATTTGAAGAAAATCTATCATATTTTTCAAAGTTCATCCGCCATTTTGAATAACTAACTTCACATTTGTAATCAGCGACCTCAAAAACCCATAAGTGCCAAGTTTCAATAAAATCCATTATGTTTTAAAAAAAATTCATCCGCCATATTGGATTCGCCATTTTGAATTTTGAAAAACTAACATCAGATTAGTAATAAGCGACCTCGAAAATTCTTAGTTATGAAATTTTATGAAAATCTATTCATAAACCACTGAATAATTAATTTTGTCCACCTAGATTTGCTATCTATCCCACTGTGCGGCGTGAGACGAGGCACCCGGGACGCAATTTATTCTTTGAAAAACAAAAAAAGGGCATTCTGAAAATTTACATGAAAAACCTCAGCTTTCGTTTGCAATAATTTATTTAAAAAAAAGAGACCGATTTTTGGGAAATTGAATATTAAATATTAATTATCAAAAATTAGGGTAAATTTTTAAAATATTAAAAAATAAAATAGACCATTGGAAAGAGGACGAAAAAACCTTTCAGAAACATATTCTAAAAAATTTTTCCCATTACAAGTATGATCATAAAAAAATTACAAAGTAGCCGGTGTTAGCAAAATTGGTCAAATTGACCCCCCTCTTCCCCCTCCAAATTTTCGAAAAAATCAAAAATATTTTTTGGGGCACATTTCTACTTGATAGAACAACAGATTCCCTGAGTTTAAATTTTTTCAAGAAGTTAAAATTTCAACTTAGGGCATTTCACGTAAAATGTCTCAATTACATATTTCCAAAAATTCAAATGCATACGAAAATAATATTTTAGAATTATTTTTAACATTCTAGAGAACATTCATATTCAAAATATTTAATTAAAATTCATCAAATAATTAATTATTTTATTTAAATTATACAAAAATTCTATTAAGAAATTGAATCCTATTTTAATATTTATAATTGTTTTATAATAATTATTTAAGATTCAATTATCTTCGAACAATGAAAATAAAAATTTATGAATATTTACTTTTTGGACTTATTGAAATTTTTAAGAAATTATGGTCCTGTTTATAATTAAAACTAGCAGAGCTACGCGCGCGCGATATTTCTGCTTTTGTCTTATGATATTCAAAACCTTATATCATTGTGTGTATATAAAAATTTGACTAAGACTTTAAGATATGTTTTTTTCTTCTTCTGAAATATTATAAAAAGATTACAAATTTTTTTGAAGAATATTAAAAAAACATAAAACACGAAAACCTAAAATTAATTTTAACACACTGAGCAGTTTTACGACATAAATATAATAATATAATAATAATATAATAAATAATAATATAATATAATAATATTACAAAACATGCCTTTTTTAAACTCTTATAAACTATTCTATATTGTGAAATGTTTATAAAACGTTAAGGCAATTACAGACCTTCTTCGAGATGATAAGGAGGTTCTTTCGAAAAATAGAATTAACATTAACAATTTGTTGAAATTTGGACCACTGTTAGATAAAGGTTTTAAAAAATGTAGTTAACTTTTTGAGACCTGTGGGTATTTGTGAAAAAAGTTATAAACGTTTTTTTTTAACTTTTAACACCGAGTTTTGTGGAAATTTAGTACACGACTAAAGAAATACGGTATTGCCAGACGTTTCAAAGTACCAAGCAAGTCAAATAACAAAATAATGGTTTCTGTTTCAATGAGTTCAGTCAAGCGATATAAAAACATTATATAAATTCATTATAGGTACATCAGAAGAATTATTTTATTGAAGTATTCTTTCTTCATTCTTTGTCAAATGATTAACACCGAGATTTATTGATAGTCATGATATAAGCCGAGGTATAAGCTTAGGGGCCGTCCATAAACCACGAGGACAATTTTTCACCAATTTTTGACCCCCCCATCCAATATGGAAAAAAAATTTTTACTTTATGCAATTGACCTTAATTTTGTCACTCGGTGGTTTTTAGGGACGCTGATTACAAAATTTTGTTACTCGGGAGTTATAATACCAGTCTAAATCTAAATACAGTAGAATCCGTTTATAACGACTCCGCTTATAACGACCGACCGCTTATAACGACCTATTTGAACCTTTTAGTTTGGTTTACATTGAAATTACTATGGAGACGCGTCTGCTTATAACGACGAGCGACGTCCGGTTATAACGACCTTCCGTATATAGCGACGTCTTTTTCAGATTTATTTGGTCCGAGGTCCGGTTATAACGACTAATTACCGATTTCCTATATCCATAGCTCCATCTATTTGACAATCTTTTCAATAAAGCATATATATTATTTTATTATATTGTTAACAATATTATAGTATTATTATTGTTAAATTATTAATATTATTATATTATTGTATTATTTGAAAAAATATATATATGTATTTTTCTTCTTGACGCTTATAACGACGTCCGGTTATAACAACGGAAATCCTCGGTCCCTTGAATGTCGTTATAACCGGACTCCACTGTACATACAAAAATAATATTTTAGAATTATTTTTAACATTTAGGAAAGAACATTTACATTTAAAATTTTTAATTAAAATTCATCAAAAAATTAATTAGTTTTTTTAAATTTTACAAAAACTCTGTTAAAGAATTCAACTTTTTTCGAAAATTACATTAAAATATTTTTAAAAACTAATTAGTATAATTGTTTTATAATAATTATTTAAGATTCAATTATCTTCGAAAACAACTAAAATTTGGTAAAATCTTTTTAAAATAATAGAATTATAAAGAAATATTTATGAAAATGATCAAATCTTTGGAGAATTTTAATTATAAACAGGACCATAATTTCTCAAAAATTTCAATAAGTCTAAAAAGTAAAAATTCATACATTTTTATTTACATTGCTTGAAGATAAAAGAACCTTAAATAATTATTATAAAACAATTATACGAATTAGTTTTGAAAAATATTTTAATGAAATTTTTTTAAAATTGGATTGAATTACAAATAGAATTTTTGTATAATTGTATCACAAAAATTCCACCTTAAGCAAAAATCACTGCATCTCACTTATTGCAACTTAAACGTCTATTAACAGTAACATAAAAATAACTTCTATAACACACAAATTTTTGTTCAAAAACTATTACACTTTAAACGTAAATCACAAAAAATTAACAACAAAATATAATTAAATGCACTGCGTATTACAACTTGCACTAGAAACAAACTCTAATTTTTATTGTTATAAGAAATAACTTATAATTAAATTACAAAATCAGAAAAAAAATATATTTACATAAAAGAAAAAAATGTAAATGAGTAATTTATTTTCCCTCAATCTCTTAATGTATGGAAATGATAGGAACCATACAAAGTATATGTAATGAAACGCTTTGTTACACACTGTTTAAGAAATCAATATTAATTTAAAATATTTAGCTTTTTAAGCTTTTGAAACTTTACATTACCATGCTGCTGGTTTAGTAATGATTGACAGTTGTTCAATTCATATCAAACTGAAAGTATGAAAAGGTATCCAGATTATGGAGAGATATTGAAATGACAGGCACACCATTCATGAAGGCGATCAAGATCAAGTTGTAGTTCAATATTATCGACACAGGGATCATCAGGATTCATGAAGTTTATACCACTTTAAATCATCACTTGTAATGTGGCACTTTTTTTGCACAGGGACTTTTAGAAAATCTGTTTACAGATACTTTGGAATCCGAAATCCAATGTGGGGTTGATAAAAAAAAAATAAATAAACAAATAAAACATTGTTTAACTTAAATAGCTGACGACCTACTACTATTTGTTTTGGAGCCCTTTTGTCCAAACTCGATACTGTAGTAAGACTTTTTGTTGAAATATTGTATATTCGCGCCTAATATCTCGCTTGACTCTAACAGTAGTTTGATTCTACGTCACTGCCGTGTGCGCACGCACTCCTTCTACTTCTCGGTATCGCTTCGACCGTAAACATCTCGATCGTCAACGAGCTCTTAATAAACGACCGATTTCATCCGTATTTGTGTGTTCTTATTGACTACATCCTGCTCTAAATAATCTGCATGCCAACAGGTTATAGGCCCAGCACGCTTCCACTGCGCTGGTTGTAGTTTTTGGTAAAATTAACAAAAAGTCGGTTCGTCGCGTACGGCGTGCTCTCGGCGTGCATGGACTTGTCGCGCGGAAGCTATTGTGATACAGTGTATGCTCAGGACTATAAAAGTGTTCTAACGATTGGAAACGAAGTGTTTAAGAGGACAGAAAGAGTTTTTCAAGAAGGCCCTTTAAAGAAGAAAATATGTTACCCAACGAATGATTTTTGCTACGGCACGAGACGACTGTGGCTAAAGCATTTTGCATACGAAGGAGAATGAAAATTCCAGAAAACTAATTTCTTCGACGACTGTTAACGAAAGGAATTTGTAATAAAATAAAAAATATAACGATTGTGTCTACGAAGGTAAATATGAAAAGAACAAGTGCAGCGAATTTTTTACCGTAACCTACGCTGAAAGGTAAAAACGATTAGTTTGAGTAAGTAAAACGTTTTACACCCAACTTGCAAGTTTTTACACAAATTACACGATTTACACATTTGCATGCATTACAATATTTTAAAATGTTTAAACAGATCTGTTATTGAACGATTATTGGATATGAAAAAATGACAGTATTTTTATTTTCAGAATCAAATAATTATGAACGTTTTGGTGTTGAATTATACAGGAAATGACTGTTTTAATATTAAAAATAATATATGGTTAAACTCTGGTTAATGACTGTTTTGACGAATGTTTTGTGGATAAGTCAAATGACAATTTTAACCTCAAATTAAACGGTATGTGAAAAGTTTTTTTTTAACGATTGCAAGAGTTAACCAAAAAAAAATTCAACCCAATAGTAATATTTCAATTATTATTAATTTTATTTTCAAATATCTGTTTAATTCTAATTTTTCCCATTTTTAAACTATTTAACGAATGCTATAATAAATATAGTTCATTTACGACTGTTTAAGAATTTAATTACCAGTTAATTATTTATAATAAAATTTTTGAAAAAATATAAAATGTATCAATACATCAACATCTAAACACAAAATATAGTGCACAAATAATTTTGAGATCAAATAATATACATGTATACAAAATGATGTTTTAGTTAGAAAATATTACGACTGTTCGACTGTGTTAAAAATTCTTTTGTGTAGAAAAGAATTAAAATGTGACAGAATACACATTTAACGACTATACGTTTTAATAAATATATGTTTCTATATTCTATTAATTTTATTATAACTATATAGTTTATCAAAAAGTACTTTATAAATAAATATTTAAGTATTTATTTAATTTATTATTTGACGTTGTTAAAAATAAAACGCTACAACGAACGAAGGACCAGATTCAAACTAGAGGTTATTTTTTTTAACGAAAAGTTTTGTTTTCTTCAGAATGACAGTATTTAATAACGATGTGTTATAAACTCTTTATATTTCATTTATAAAATTTTAAGACACATGAAACCGTTTTTCTGGGTTGTTTCTTTTTGGACGGAGTTGTGTTCATTCCCGATAAACTGAAACAACTAGGTTTGTTTTTCGTAACAATCGATAGTAACGAGGGTTGGAAAAATGAATCAGTTTTAAATCATTTTAGCATGTGTTCTGTTTTAATGGTTTAGGAGCAGACAATTTTGAAGCACGAAAAATATTTAATGACAGTTTTTCTAGTTTTTGACAAACAACGAATGTTTATTTTGAAATATAATTAACAATTTGTTTTTAAGGTACCATTCACTTGAACAGCGAATTGGACATTACAAAACGAATAGATAAGTGTGGAAAAAGAGTCAAATCCAGTTGGCGGCGACGTCCAATAGCGTTGGGAATTTAACACCCAGTGGATCTAACCACAAATAATAAGTCTGAATATGCGAGAAGGTTGACAGAAAATTTATTTTCTGATTCAATCAAGGAAACAAATTGTTTCGATAATTTAGAATGTTATAAATGACTTTATAATTTCTACAGGTGATAAACGATTAGTAAACGAATAGAAAACTTATTGTTTACGACAGTATGCGAATAACGACTGTGTATACGATTTATTAATATCTAACGGTTGTACGAGTGGGTTGTCGACAACATAAATTTAAATTACTGTTTTATATAAACTTTTTAATTTGTCTGGTAAATGTGTCACCAGAAGAAAGTAGAGGTCCTAGAAGCAGCTACTACGAAGAAAATTGATTAACGAAATGATTGATATTTTGATCTCTCAGAACGAAACTGAGACAATTAGTAACGACTGTTATTCATAGACAACACTGTCAAAGACGGTTATAACAACAAATTATAAAACGACATGTGTTATAACGACAGTAGAGACGATTGTTAATTAAATAATAATAATAATTAATAATTTTTATAAATTAAACAATGTCATACAATAGGAAGACAGTAAATACGAAAGTTAATATGAAGACAGTAAATAATAAAGAAAATTAAAAAACGAATGTTCATAATTTAAATGATATGCAATATAAATTAAAAAAAACGACAGTATTGTTAATAAAGACGATGGTGATCACGATAAGTTGAAAGACAGTATTGACGATCAATCAGAGACGAAAAAGGCGGAAAATCAGCCAATAACAAAAGGATATTTGTTAATTTTTAATCATAAATGACAGTTTGAATATAAACGATAGTGCTGACTCAAATTGACTGAATCTTACCCCCTTTTTTATATGACCTTGACGATGCATAAAAAAATAAAACTACAGATTCAGCAACGAATGAACGATGATGAATAGCTGAAGCGACTTAGAATTATAGATATAGTATATTACGATACTAGGCCAGAAAGTTGGATTTCCTGGCCGGCGTGATATATAAGGCCGAGGCGAAGCCGAGGCTTTATATATCACGCTCGCCAGGGCATCCAACTTTTTGGCCGTGTGTCGTATACTATTTTTCTTTATCTCCACCCGAAAGTACGTTCAAAATTAATATTTATTAATAAAATAGTAGTGTCATCTGACATTTTTGGTTTAATCAGGTGTTTACTTTTTTTTGAAATGCTTTAGCGCGCTTTCCCGGGCATAGCGTGAAGCGTTTAGTGTAATGTGCTTATTTCTCTTGCTGACCTCGATCGGATATGTTGCCCGCCCGACTTTTGCAAAACCGAGGCGAAGCCGAGGTTTTTGCTGGTCGGGGCGGGCATGAAAAAGTGTATTATGTCAAATGTAAAAAAAACGTAAAAAGAATAGTAATATTCAGGAATCATGTGAAATTTGTCATACAAAGAAAATTTTATTTTAATAATATTTATTTACCTTAAATACATAACTATTCTGCAAAAATAATATATCATTAATATAACATCAATTTTAGAAGAGTATTCTTTCTTTTATATTTATTTTAACAGATTTTATTAGACATTGTCTTTTTTGCAATTACAAGAAATGATATTAAATGTACAATTATTAAAAGTGCAATTTTCAAATTTTAAACCATCTTTTTTTAATGGCGAGTTTATGCTATTGCTATTTCCGTTGTCCAAATCTTCAAAAGTTTCCTTGTTTTTCGGTGGCTGTACAACTGATTGATTTTGAAATTTTAATTTTATGCCTGGTTTTCGCATAAACAATTTATCATTACCAAAAACTTCTTTGATTCGATTTTTAGCTGGTAAAATTATTGGATCTTTCCTTGCGGTTGTAAACCCACTTATTTCAGCTCCTGCTGAAACTGTATTAATTTCGTTAGGATAGAAGTCTTCTGAAAAGTCCGACGCTTTTAAGTTAAAATCGGACTTCTCACTCTCATGATCCCTGAAAATCTGAACATTTGTCGATGGTTTCAAACGTTTCGATGCATTGCGATTTTCTAAATCGTTGCTTTCTCTTTTTCGAGATGTGCTCGCTGCGGCAGCAACACTGCTTACAACTCCTAAAAAAAGTATCTTATTAATGAAAGGTTCATATTTTCGTAATAAATTTCAAGAACTATTTTCCTATTCAATTAATTAGCAATTTATTAATTATTATTATTATTATTAATTATTATTAGTATTAATTATTATTAAGTATTATTATTAAGTATTATTATTAATTATTATTATTAAGTATTATTATTAATTATTATTATTAATTATTTATTATTATGTTTATTTATTTATTCCTCTTTTTTATTTTTTGTAATAAAATACGTATTTTTTACTTACGTGGTAATGGCTCAAAGACAAAATCTTCAGAAAAATCTTCCCAATTCAAATTACAATCAGATTCTTGAGTTTCGATGGTTTTTTGTGCACTACTAAGTGGAATTGAATGAGCATTTGCTGTTGTAGCATTTTGAGTGATACCATCAAAAATCAGCTGCCTATTATGCATCGAGTTTTCAATATAGCCCTGGGCAATTAAATCTGAACGCCATCTCCCCAGTTGTTTAATCATTTGCATATTTGCTCCAGAATCAGAAAGTAGAGTCGCCGACGATCGTCTAAAACAGTGGCCTGTGTACATTTTTGCATTTGGAAGTTGCAAATAGGCAGCAATTTGCTGTGGAACTTCACCAATTTTGTGTCTTCCAACAACTTGACGGGTACATTTGCCATCTTTGTATCGGATGAAAAATCTGTCGCAAAATTGACCAGGTGGTCTCAATCCAATATAATTTTTAACCTTTTCATAGAAGAGATTGCCAATAATGAATTGTCCCGCGTACTCATTTTTGTTGAAATTGACTGACACCAAATATTTATTTCCCAAATCTTCAACGTCTTCGACTTTCATATTCATTATTTCGTCACAACGAAGGCAACCACAAATTCCGAAAATTAAGATGACCTGCAAAAATTAAAATCAATTATTAATATATAATTAATTAACTGTTTATAATAAAATTGTAATATAATTAATTGATAATTAATTAATATCAATTTATTAATTATTATTTAAAAAGTGAATAAAAAAACAATATTATACCTTCATGACTAAATAAACGTAATCCGGAGCTTCGTTCATGAATTTCATAATTTGGATCCATCTTAAAACGAGAGATTTTTTGGGTTTGTAACCTTTGGCATTAGTCTTTATCAAACTTTTCAAGTTTAGGAAATTACTAATATTAATATTCTCTTTTACGTTCAATGTTTTTCGCAACATACTCCAGACACTCCACAATGTTATTGGTTTTAATTTTCTCTTCAATTGCTCAAAGTAAACAACCAAATTGTTTTCTTCTGAGTTTGACAAGGAATTTTTGTTTTCTTCTCTCCATTTTTTATATGTGTTGTAAACTAAAAGGTATCGATCGCATGATTTTTTCGGCAACGTTTCACTTTCAACAATAATTTTGGCCTCTTGGTCGAAATTTCTCAAGATTTCTTCCTCGTCTGAAGAACCTTCCGATGAGGAGTTTTCCATTTTCGAGCACTATAATAAAAATTCGCACGAGAACGTTTTATTTCTGAACAAAATATTGCATGTGTCAAATCACAGGCCCTGAAATACGCGTTGCTATGTTGTTGCTATGCTAGCGAGCCGCGAAAATCTCGTAGCCAATCAGAGCGCGTGTTGATTAAAGCAGG
Source organism: Leptopilina syphax (assembly GCA_032872505.1). NCBI lineage: Eukaryota > Metazoa > Arthropoda > Insecta > Hymenoptera > Figitidae > Leptopilina > Leptopilina syphax. Next base: position 17,474,566 of record CM065471.1, on the reverse strand, counting down.
CCACAAAAGCCGTTATTCCCGGCAGAAAATTAGAATGGAAAGTTCGTACTTTCGGGTAGGAGATACAGAAAAATCTATTTGTCCAGTACTCTAAGATAATGACTGTTCCTTTAATTCAGACGAAATTTAAAAAATAAATAAATTTAAAAAAGGTACATAAATAAACGAATTGTTAACGAAAAATTAAACGAAAATTACTAATAATAACTTTAAACCAAATGACTGATCTTTCCATGAATTCGCTTCAGAGAAAACTTAAAATAAATTTTTATTAGCGAATTAGTAACGACAGTAAAGTATTAATTATTTAATAATTAATAATGGTTTCAATAAATTGTAATTAGTTTATAATTTAATAATTAATTTAATTGTTAACGAACAAATAATTGAACTTTAAATTAATCTACAACCTTTTGTGTATTTTTACGAGTTGTTGGCGGATAAATTACAGACGATAGATTTGTTTCATATTTTAAATACGACAGTTATTTCCTTAAAATTCCTTTTAAAAATAAATAAAAAGAAAAACGAATTTAAATTGCAAGCAATTCTCATAAATGGAATAAGTATAGTTCACTGTATGGTATTTTTTTATATACTTGCGATAAAAACAAAACTTTAAGTAAACTAAAGAAACGATGCGAAATAAAATTTAACGAGTGCAACTGAAACAAATATAATTAATTAAATATGATACGAAATGAGATTCTATAAATTTTCTTTTTGATCGACGTGAGAAACTTATTTCTAATTATAAAAACAAAAAAAAACGAGAAGAGAAGAAAAACAATTCTTGTTTTAAAAGGTTTAAATAATGAAAAATAGACGAAACTCTTTTTAATTTAATAACGAATAAAGTATTAATTGTTTTTAAAATTCTATTAATTTAGACCAAAACAAATCGAATACTGTCAGTTTACAAAAATCCTTTGTATTTTAAAGTGACAGAAATTATTTTAAATTACTTGAAACTTAAACAAAACGGAATGTTCAAGTAAATGATATAAGTCACATAAAGAAAAACGATTGCTCTTGAAAGAATCGAGAATTCAAAAACAATATTTTTACGAATGTCAAAGCTTTACTTTTTATAAGACTGACATCAGTCTATGACGACTGTCGCTCATTAAAAAATTTTTAAAAAAATTAAAAAAAAACGTTAGGAAAACAAACAGGTATTACTGGTAAGAGTTTAATCAGCTCAAATAATAAGTCTAAGTGTTACTGATTCAGCTAATAATAAAAGACAGTTTTCAAAATTAAATATTATGACGAAAATGTTAATTTTGACCTATTTGAATGATCTTGTAATAATATTATGGTAAACACTTAAAAAAAAGTAACGACAGTCAACGATTAAAACAATTTGATTATAAAATGACAGTTTAAAAACTCAACAACGAAAGACATAAACAAGTACGAATGGAGAACTAAAAATTGATTTCACAGAACATCGGAACCGAAATTTAAGTATGTTAAATAAAATCATTATTCCGTCAATGCCTAATAATATTTTCATCTTGGTAGAAAAATATAATTCACCTAACTATTTCTTCAACCATAAGAAAGTCCAATTATAAATGCAGCAATAATTATAACGATATGTCTCGAAAATAATATTTATTATTTCGATAATAAAAAAAATAATAATAAACGATTACTTTGTCCTAAAGATTGATTTAAAAATATAAATACAGGAATTTATGTTTTCAAAGAAATATTAATCATTTCGACTGTTATTTTAGACAGGTTTTTCGATTTATTTAAACGATATTTATGTAAATACTTTTAATCCTAAAACGAACGAATTGTTTGCATCAAACTTATATACAAAACTTTATAGGTTTAACACTGCAGATACTTCGTATTGTTTTTGACACTACTGTAGATTAAAAAAAGCGAATCAAAATAACGAAATTCTCAAAAATATGTGAAAGCCGAAATAACGATTGTACAACAAACGACTTGATGAAAACAACTGAAAAATATATAATACTCTAAAAATAACATTTTTGTCAAATTTTACAAAAGGACAATGATAAAATGGTTAACGAAAGTTTCCAAAATCTCAGCAATAGCAAAAGTTCAAATTTCTACAACACAATAATAAAGCGAAAATTAACGAACGTAAGTAAACAATATTCTAGATAAATTCAAATTATTCTCATAACGATTTTGTTAAAACAAATACAGCTATATTGTAGCGTATACAAACTGATTAAATGACTATTGGTTATTTACGAAAGTTAGAGGAATATAATAGAAATAAAATAAAAGTCTAAAATCTAAATAATTTTCGACGACAGTCTTCTAAATTGTAATATATACATATATGTAAGAATTTATACGAAAAAGTTTTTACAATACAAAAATATATGACAGTTTGATAATTTCGATATTTCTTGACAAATAGAATCCTAGAAAGATTTAACGGAATGATACGATAAATAAAATAACTTTCGAATTTCTCTAAGTAAATTTATAATAAACGATTATTTTAACGAAATGAAATTAAACGATTCAAATGTTTAGATTATTTGTCAATAACAAAAAAAAAATGTTCATAGTAAGAGATGATAAAATAAATACTTAAAGCAAAACAATTCCATAAACGAATTTGTCATTAAACGATTGGTTCATTAAAATAAAAATTGATAAGACAGTAAATTTTTAGAAAAACAATGATGAATTATTAAAAACGGAGGGAGATAAAATAAAGAACAGTTTACTAAACCTTAAAGACGAATTATTAAAAACGGAGGGAGATAAAATAAAGATCAGTTTACTATACCTTAAAAACGATTATTAGAAACGAAGGGAGATGAATTGAACAAAAGTATAAATAAATATTAAATTCACACGAGAAAATTACGTGACTCATGTAGTCAGAAAATAGTTTAAATTAGTAAAAACTAAATTTTCTAAATTTACAATTGTTTTAAAGAATCTAATATAAAAGTCGAGTTCATTAGAACAGAAAATAAGACACAGAAATTTCATTTTACATTTATATTAAGATAAGCGAAAATCAGTTGACTGTTAAACAAACGATAGAATCTAAAAATTAAAACGATTGGTTGAGAAGAATTAATAACGAATTGTATTTGATGACAAAGTATAAATTATATTACATAATAGATTAACTAATGATAGTTAAAAATAGTAAAAAGTCAAAATATTTATTTAAGATGAGTTTTTCAATCGAAAATACGACAGTTTAAGATCTCTTAAATTGAAAGCAAGGTCAATAATTCCAGTATTTAAAACATAAAAATTTATATGATTTAAAATAAATTTATGCGACAGTATCTGAATATTAATTTTTATACGAACAGTATTAACAACAATAACTCATAACGATCTTAATCAAACTCATGTGAACCTGAATGTCTGTTAGATATGAAAATACGACTTAGAGACAACGAAAAGCATGACAGTTATACAAGAAACAGATGTGAACGAAATTCTGATCAGCTAATAAATTTTATAAAATCAACAAATGTATTAGAACAGTTATCAAATCAAGAACGAAAGGAACGTGGAAACAAATGACAGTTTGGAATTCTATGAAAAAGCTCTTAATATTTCTTAAAGAATAACGATTGATTAGTTTTCTATCACATAGATAAAACTATAAGTTAAGATAAAATTTATATTATAATCTTACTGGAAAGGAGTAAAACTTGATCAAATAAATAATTTAACGTTTGACTGAAATTAAAATTATATTTGAACTTCATAAGTAGACGATACGATCTGTTCGCTAATTTGAACATAGGTTTTTGTTAATAGCAAAATAATGTTTTTCAAATGTGATTTTGTAATTTTGATTCTTGTAATGCGACTGTTTTAAGACATTATCTCTTGAAATACTAATAATCAAATTTACATTTTTTATTGAAATTTGAGATTAGATATTGCTATTGATGAAAGTCAATATTTTAACAAAATTATGACGATAAGCGAATCCCCGACGAAAAAGTTTGACAAAGTTTTATTTACAACGACTAGTTAAATATGATAATAAAGCTGCAACGATATGTACAAAACTATTAGCGAAATAAATTAAGGCATATGACATGACGGATGTTCATCAAGAATGTATAAAATAATATGTTAAGTACGATTGTGTAAATATCGAATGTTTTTCAATTACATAATAATTGGCTGATATAATAACGAACAACAAAGTTGTGTGATAAAAGTTCAATGTGTAACTATATATATGTGTGACACGGACAGTTAAAAGGGACCTACGATCCGAAAAAATCGATTTTCACTTTTTTATCTGTTCTTATAGTAAATAAACCGCTCTTTCCAACGCAATAAACCGCAGCTTTCTAGCTGCATTAGTTTTCTCACAATTTCACTTCAAAGTTAGGTACTTTGCCAAAAAACAGTGCGAAAAAACTAACTTGGTAAACTTCAAAGTCGTTTTTCTCGAAATCTTATTTTCGGACCGTAGGTCCCTTTTAACTGTCCGAGTCACATATATATATATATATATATATATATATATACCTAATAACGACAGATTCCTCTTAGGTAATTTCAAAAAAACAACTAATATGTAAGACAGTTTCTCTTCTAGACAGTTTGAATAAACAAATGATTAAACGACAGTTCTTCTAAGAAAAATTTAAATGAACAACTGAAATACACGACAGTATACGATATGTGACGATGGTAATAAATATACTTAAATGACGAAATTAATTATTTTGAATAATTTTCAGTTAGTGAATGAAACTCATACATAATGATTGGTAGATTGGTAGATGAGCTGTTCGAAAGGTGTCCTAAGATTTACAGAAGTTACATATATCAAATTCGACAATGCTGAAATGTCCAGAATATTTAACTTGAGAAAGGATGGACTTGAAACGACTATATTTAAAATAAATTGAGAAACTTATAAATTATTTTAGCTTGAAATTTGTAAAATTGATCATTTTTATTTATATTGTAGACGAGTCAATCTCGGGAGGGAGTGTTGAAATATTGTATATTCGCGCCTAATATCTCGCTTGACTCTAACAGTAGTTTGATTCTACGTCACTGCCGTGTGCGCACGCACTCCTTCTACTTCTCGATATCGCTTCGACCGTGAACGTCTCGATCGTCAACGAGCTCTTAATAAACGACCGATTTCAACCGTATTTGTGTGTTCTTATTGACTACATCCTGCTCTAAATAATCTGCATGCCAACACTTTTGCCTTCAAGGATGGCACGCTCCATCCCTGTCGCAAATACGACTTTCTCTAAATCCTGCGTGAATAGTTAAGAGCAAAATTTGCAACACGACAAATTAAAATAAAATAAAAGTAAATAGAATCAAGGAACAAAAAACTGTTCTTTTACAGTTTGCAAACTTATGATCGACTTCTCTGCACCTGAAGCAAGCAATCGATCTGTCCGCCGGCTTACAATATCTTCCTATGTGCCCGTAATCAAGGAACCGATGACCTAGTGACCATCACTTTCTTTCTAATTGGGCACTGCATAAAGCCAACCTTTATACGTCCCGATTTTTGGATCGGTGACGACAACCACAAGCTTCATTTCTCGTGGATTTGGTCCAGGGACCGTCACATTCCTAAAGTAAAGTCGAGAGTATTATTTTCGAAATTTGTTTTTAAGCTACAACACTTTAAGTGACATAGCTTATATAAAAATGGACCTGGATATCTAATTGTCCTCTGTACTTGTAAATAGTAAATAATAACAGATTATTTTAAAACTATGTAAAGATTTAAAATTTGTAACTGAGGATGGTTTTCTAAAGAATGAACGTTGTCAAAGTGTTTTTCTTAAATTTTACAACTGATATGATATTGATTATTTTTCTTCCCGGGAGCGCATCTGGCACGAGATATTATTTATTGCATCCTTGAAATCAATAGACTGACTCTTCTATCTACCTTTCCAGGCCACTGCAAGACGCATTAATATTATTTCACCATTTTGCTGACCCCTGGCTTACGTTTTTCGTTTCACTTGCCAGAACTAACGTGACTGGCTTTCAACATGAGTTTTATTTCACTACCGCATGGCAGCACATGTTTTCCCTCTTCCTTTACTCCAAAGGATTTAATACCTGAAAATTACTCAACTTTATCCATTCTCCCTTAAGTATTTTAGGGCGTTAGAAAAAGTTTCAAGTAAAATATTTTTTACAAAGAAATTATTAGAAAAATTAGAAATGTGAAATGTGAAATAGTTACTGGTCGCATAAAAACCTTTTTTATCAGTGAGAGTTGAGCATTTTGTCACTGTGGCTTTAATGTTGCTACGTGTTACGATCCTTAAGGACAAAGGCAATGACGTTCTATTTAGGGCTGACAAGTGGTTCGATTCACCATTCTCACGTACAAGTTTGTTTTTAAGATTGTGAGTGAAGCACGATTTTCTTTCGTTACGCGTAAGTAACACTCTGACAGAATACGAGTTCTCTTCAATTACAAAACTCTCGAGTTCGCAACTTTATTACTGAAAGGAGAATAAAGCTGTAGCGAATCGCTTCTAGTTTTATAGAGGCTGTTTAAAAGTGCACTTGAAACTCTTCACCTCGCTCGATTGCAAGTAGCCAACGATTTTCTTCATCTATCCACTGTTGTAATAAAATACTTCCAATGAATTATATTTTGAGTCAGAAATCCTGATATGTCGTCTTTCAAAATTTAGAATACAGTCAGGGTCTCCAAACTGTAACAAGGCCTGAAATTAACCCTACTCCTGGACTTGAAACTGTAATATTTCCCACTAGCGACCTATTCAGGGACGTCCACCCACATATCTTGTATGTGCCGTTTGGTATTTTATAGAATATATTGCTCCTTAAGAGTAGGCGTCAGGTGGAATTATCCACCTGGATGCTCAATTAGTTGCAAGTCGCCGCGAACTTACCTAGAGTTATAGCTCCACTAACTGACATCATAGACGATAAAACCTTCAAGGGCGCACGGATTTTGAGAGCACCAAATTTCTTTTGGTACTAAAGGTCATTATCCTGACATATCAAGGGAGATTAAATTTTGATCTGTTTATTTTTTTACTTAAGTTGCGAAAGAAATTTTGAAAACTAATTGCTACAGTCCGCAAGTTAGCAGAAGCTGATAAAAACAATCTGCATTTACAATTAGAAACATCTCTCGGATTTGTAAAAGAAAACTGAGAAGATCGTCAAAACAGATGAAAACTTATCCATCAGCGCTAAATTATGTGTGCTGTTTAACCCCTTGACTGCCGATGGCCAAGATCTTTGCCATTTCAGACTTTGCTCTGACTGCCGGAAAACTGACAATCTTTGCCATTATAAAAATTGAAGTAAAAAAGTCAAAAATGGCTAAAAATTAAAAATAAAATGATTTCTAAAAAGTCAACGCTATTCAGAATGCGCACGGTGCATCTAGTAAAAATTAAATGAAAAATTATATTAACTCAAATTTTTTTGTTGATTCTGTATCCTAGCCCTATATAGACATGTCTTATGAAGAAACGAAAATTGTAAGTTTAGCGCTTCTTTTTAACGACGTCAATTAAATTTTTTGATAATTTTTACATTTTTCAACATATTTTATATCATTTTACTTCCTCCTAGAGGAAGTATTGTAATACCAAAATTTTTCGAGTTCGATTTTTTGACATATCATTATGTTGTTCGACCTCAGGAGTTCAAAAATGACATTTTTAAAAAATGTCATTCCGTATGTGTGTGTGTGTGTGTGTAAACATCACATTTTCATAAATATCTCGAAATCATGAAGAGCTTTTGGGTTGAATTTTTTTTTAAATTGTAGATCTCACCTGCGGACATAAAGTGAGAGTACTTTCTGATATATTAATAAAGTTTAACTAAATTTTTTTTTATTTTTAATTTTGCAAAAAAAGTGTTTTGCCCATAACTTTAAAAAAATGTTAGAATACCTATAAATATTTTTCCATAATTTTGTAGAGTTTTTCTAGACGCATCTTTTGAGCCCTAATTGAACATTTTTCGTCCATATTGACCGGAGATAATAAACTTTTAAAAATCAAAAATTTTGGAAAACAAGACTTTTTTGAAAATTTTGTTGAAAAATGTAAAAGTAACTTTAAAATTATCGTAGGGTATTTAAAAATACATTTATTGATCCAAAATTAAATCACTTTTACCATATTTATGAAAAGTTATTCATATATTTCTGTTATTATTACCTCTATGAGGAAGCAAAGTGTTCATGAAATGAGCACCAAAATTATAAAAAATATACAACTTGGCAGCAGTTTTAAACTTTTAAGGGCTACTCTAGTTTACAATACTCTTCACTTATAACCACGCTTTTTCAAGAGTGTAATTATGTACATGTTATATTAAATTATTGTTTCGTTGTTGTCAAATCAATGTTAGCGGGGCTAACCGATACTAAACAATAACAAAGCATACACTGAATGTGAAATACATCACTCTCTTAGATCTATATTTACTTTTAAGGTTTTACGCAATTATATAATTATGTTTGAAATGATATAAAATATGTTGAAAAATGTAAAAATTATCAACAAATGTAATTGACGTCGTTAAAAAGAAAGCGCTAAACTTACAATTTTCGTTTCTTCATAAGATATGTCTATATAGAGCTAGGATACAGAATCAACAAAAAAATTTGAGGCAATATTATTTTTCATTTAATGTTGACTAGACGCACCGTGTGCGACGCAGGCTTCTGTTTTTTAATTCAATGAATTATAAAAATGTTATAAATTTTTAAAAACAACACTTTTAGCAAATTTTTCAAAATCTTTGCCATGGACAATGCAATGCATTTTTATTTTAAAAATATCTATAATCGCCTGAAATCTATTACTCGGGGGTTTTCGGGGTCGCTGATTACGAATATGATGTCAGTTTTTCAAAAATCAAAATGGTGGATCCAATATGGCGGATGACTTTTTTAAAAATTGATCCAATTTACCTAAAATTTGTTACTCGGGGATTGTCAAGGTCGCTGATTACGAATATCATGATGATTTTTCAAAATCCAAAATGGCGGATCCAATATGGAGGATGACTTTTTTAAAAATTGATCCAATTTATCTGAAATTTGTTACTCGGAGGTTTTCGAGGTCACTGATTACGAATATAATGTCGGTTTTCCAAAATTCAAAATGGCGGATCCAATATGGCGAATGAAACCGGCATTTGTAAAATTTGTTCTGCTTTTATGATACAAATAAATTAAAAAAAAAAAATGTCCGCCATATTGGATCCGACATTTTGAATTTTTAAAAACAGACATCCGATTCGTCATCAGTGACCCCGAAAACCCCCGAGTGATAATTTTTAAGAAAATCCAAAATTAAAAAAAAATATCCGACATAATGGATCCTTCATTTTGAATTTTAAAAAACTGACATAGAAATCGTCATCCCAAAAAATCCCAAAAATCCCCAAGTGACAAATTTCAGGCGAATACAAAATTTAAAAAACAAATTTCCACCATATTGGATCCGCAATTTTTAATTTTTAAAAACTGACATCGGATTCATCATCAGCGACCCCGAAAAACCCCTAATGATAATTTTCAAGCGAATTCAAAATTTAAAAAAAATGTCCGCCATATTGGATCCGCCATTTTGAGTTTTGAAAAACCATCATCATATTCGTAGTCAGGGACCCCGAAACCCCCCGAGTAACAAATTTTAGGTAATTTGATCAATTTTTAAAAATCCGTCCGCCATATTGGATCCGCCATTTTGAATTTTGAAAAACCGACATCAGATTCGTAATCAGCGACCCCAAAACTCCCGAGTAACAAATTTCAGGAAATTTGGATTAATTTTTAAAAGCCGTCCGCCATATAGGATCCGCCATTTTGAATTTTGAAATACCGACATCAGATTCGTAATCAGCGACCCCGAAAACCCCTGAGTAACAAGTTTTAGACAAATTGGACGATTTTTTATTCTTGGCATTCTGGGCACATTTAGTGTTTTTCATCCGGCAGTTAAGGGGTTAAGGAAAGTATGCTGAAATGATAAGTAATCTCCACAAGAAATGCTAAGCCAAACGCAAACCAAAATTTATATCAGAAAGACGTATGAACTGAGAGATCTCCTAAATTATATCGAATGTGTTTCAAAGAAGACGGTTGTACTTAAAAATTGATATCTCTTACAGGGAAGTTTTTGGGATCGTAATTCACGAATCTGAAGTCAGATTTTTAAAATCCAAAATGTCGGATCCAATATGGTGGACAAATATTAAAGAACTAAGTACATTAAAATAGTATGCAGGCAATATTTTGACAAATGTATTAAGAACAAGAGTGATAAGAATTACGCATAAATTCGGCGAATACGAATATGAAAACAAAAACATTTTTTTACCACACAATTAGGCAGCTATTTGTGGCACTTTTAAAAATGTTTAAATAATGTTTTTGCCATAAGAGATTTCAAAAATGTAGAAAAATTTTGTAGGTAATAAACATAAATTTAAAAGTACTTGATCTTAAAAATCGTTGTCGGAATTAAGAAACAGTTTAAAATTAAATGTGGCAAAAATAGGTGGATATGGATATTTGAAGGCGTGGTAATTTGGAGGGAAAATAAATTGCTTCTCGCATTTTCGATGTTAGTAACTTTACGCCACGACCTTCTTTAGCCAATTTTACCACTCTAGACGGATTTACCAAGTGCAACCCCCTAAAGAGTAGGATAGAAAACCGCCTTCGTAATTACAGAAGAGTCGACTGCTCTGATAGACAAAGTGTACCATTTATTTTCATCAAGTTTTCTCAAAAAGATATTTAGCTTTGTTATTTAAATTTAAGTTCTACAACAACAATTTTTTTCAACAGAAAACAATATTTTTTTAAATCTACAAAATAAAAATTATATCACCATTACATTAAAATTGAAAAGAAAATGTTTACAATTCATATTATAACTATATTGTAAAGTTTATATTTTTTACAAAACGTCAAGAAAAAGCGTTTGTTTTAAAAATCGATTATCAATACTTGTGCTCTCTATATCTAGAAAATAAAATTTTAATGACTTTTTTGTGTTTATGGTATTCTGTAAAAATGTATAGAGTTCGTTATTAATAAAAAATTTTATGAATATATTCCCGATATATTGTATCTACTAAATATATCCCATTATTATGGACTGTACTTTTTAACTTTTTTGCATTCTATTAAAACAGGTTTATTAAAAAATTCTTCGTGCAAAAAGAGGTAAAGTGAATATTAAACTAGGTATGCTATTAAAAAAATAATCTTTTTATAAAATTCATTTATTTTAAAAATCAACAAAATTTTGTTTATTTTCATTTAAAATTTTATTCTTAATGTCAAATAAAAAAGGTTTTCAATTTTCTTTATATGGGTGATTAAATTGAAAATGTCATTTTTGATCCTACTAACTTTGATTTTTCGATGTTGGATTTTGAACTTAACGATACTCTATTTTAGTTGACTAGAATATATGATGGACAAAAATAATAGTGGTCGAGCAGGTGGAAGCAAATTTTAATTTTCACCAGGTGAAAAACGATAGGCAGAAATGATAAGAAATTTTCTGTTTTCGTTTATTCTTTTCTCAAATAAATTCTTACAACTTTAAAAAGTTAAAATATTTCAAATTACAATAATGAATGTTTCAACAAGACTTAAAAAATATTTGTAATGAGTTCTGCCATAAATTAATATACTTTTGAAGACTAAAAAGACATATGAACATTGAGGGACACCACTGACATTTTTGAAAGATTTCACTGATAATTTTTTTTAATAGTGAGAATAAAATCAGCCTATAAATTACAATCCAGTATCATATCTTCATTAACTGCATATAAGGAGTAAATTTAACACAAATTTATTAAAAATAAAATAATAAGCTGCAAGAAACAGAATTTTAAGGGGACACCACTGACAAGGGACACCACTGACATTTTGCTTCATTTCTCAATTTCGAAAAAGAAAGACTTCAATTTTAAGTTAAAGTCGGTGCGGTTTTTAAAGTACGTGTAATACCTGAAAACGAGATACAATAATATTTAAAAAATATTAATATTATGAACAAGTTTTTGATGGGGACACCACTGACATGGTGTGCTCGACAAAGTGATACTTGCTTTCTGCCACTAACCGTACAAGTTATAGATGTGATAGAATGTTGCAATGTTTTTTCTTTAAGAAGCTATACATATCACCAATACTATTAACGCTTAATAAGGCAATTATCTGCACTAGGTTATTTAAATATCAGACATGATATTCAAAATTTGCGATAATTACTTAAAAATATAAAACTTACGGACAGGCGATTTTGATTTTTTTTCTAGCACTGGATCAAAATTATTCTGCTAGCACAATTACTATATAAAAATATGGACTCTTAGCTGTACAAAATAATTTTTCTGGTACTAAAAATGTGAGAATCAACAATTTTTATTATTAGGTAAAGTTCTGATTTCTTAAGTGCGGACAGGGGACACCACTGACATTTTGCTTCTAATTCTTCTGCCAAATTTTTTTAGAGAATTTCTAGCGACAAAGAATTATTAATTTAAGTAGAAGAAGTGATTAAGAAAATTAATTGACTTTAAAAACTTTTATATATGAACTAGTATTCCAGATTTTTGGGCAGGACATGAAAATGACATTTTAAATTTAATCACCCATATACAGATGTTGCATTGATATTTTTAAATTACATACTTTGGAAGCTTGATTGAATAAAACAAACTCTATGAATTATGTACTACAAAAAGGGGATAAAACAGACGGAAAAAAATATTATTAACAACTAGGAAGTGTACGTCAATTTTAAAAAAGGAACAATTCCCTCAATTTAACATAAAACTTAAAAAGGTAAAAAAAATCTTGCATTTGTTCAGATTGCGTGCAGTATGTGACTAACATAGGATGAATTTGGGAGAATAACGTGGATAGAGAATAATTCACAAGCTAGCCAACTGTGCCGCACAGAGTCAGGCCGGACGCGATTTGCATCCTAATAAGTTTATGCTGCTCTCTGTTTTCTAAAGTTGGATGCAAAGAAGTTAAAATCCCTACACTAGATGCAATTGCTACCATGACTTCTACTCAAATTAATAGGACTTCTTTTTAGTAAAATTACCCTAATTGACAATTTGATTAACTTGATGTTTATTTTGATGGGGAATATAAATTTTTTTAGTGAACTGAAAATTTATGGAGGGATATTTTTTAGAAGAATATAAAAAGTAGTATGCTGACAATCATTTAGCTTGTGGTCGGTTTTTCCGCATCTGAAGCATGCAGTTGACCTATCTAGGGGAGAGTCTCCAGTTGTGAGACACCTCCAGTTGTGAGACAGTCAATTTTTTTTAACATGCAATATTAAAAAGACGATTGGTTTATATAAAAACATTTCTTTTTATATGAGCCAACTTTTTCGTGTACGTCGAAGCGGATATATAAACAGTTTTTGTTAAATACCAACACTGTGTGTGATAATCGACTAAAAAGCGTTTTTTCAATAAATGCAAAGTACTTTTTTCCAAGTTAATTAATTGGAAAAGGTAAATGTAATGCATTTTCTTTTAGTGTTTTCCTTATATTTTGTGATGCAATATTGCATTGTTCCAATCTACGGTTGAAAATAATTTAATTTTCCTTTTTCAAAATAGCGCCAATTTCTGGGTGTGAGACACAGCATATCACCAGTTGTGAGACAGTGTCAACACCCATCTGGTCAGCATAAAAAATACTGCTTTGCAGGCATACTATTTAAATGTTGTTTTGATTTTTTTAGTATTTTTGGGCATGTCAAGTGGAAAAAAGTCAATTGATTCAGAAGAAATCAATTTTAATGCTCTTGTTGAAGCTATTAAATTGGGTTTATTTGATTGTCATATTTTAGAGAATAAATATTATTATTTAGTATATAATAATATATATTATTAATATATTTAATTATTTCTACTAAACATAACGTTTTATGTCAAACTTATTAAATTTTAGCAATTTTTAATGAGTGTCTCACAACTGGAGATATTTTTTTTTTGACAAAAGCGATGTGCTCGGAAAATGTATCGTAAAATTTTTTGAGTTCATCGAAACACTACACTTTCTTTTAATAAAAGTTGCGTATTTCTGTTACCTTTCGAACGGTGTATTTTATTTACAATTTCGTTTACCCGTTTACAATTTACGGGTCAAAAATGAAACCCGTCTCACAACTGAAGACTCTCCCCTACTGATTTCAATTTTCTATTTTTATGACAATAATCAAGGAATTGGAGACACATATACGACTAGAATTCTCCTACTGATTGTACAAGGCACAAATTCAACCTTTATGTGATCAAGGTCTTTCATCTTATCCATTTCTTCTTGGTCGATGACCATAATGATAATTCGCTAATTAGTTCTAAGTATACTGTTAAGAGTTCCTAGATATCATGGGCGATAGTGAACTTAGGGGAGAGTGGGTCAAGACGGGGTACTTAAGGTTTAAAGCGCAAAAAAATGAAAATTATCGAATATATACCTTATTATTTTTTTAAAATTATCATCTTTGGGATGAATCAGTCTTTCGTAATAAAGGCGTACAAAGGCCATCTGTTTCTTAAAAAAGCATAAAATTAATAATATGTAAAAAATTGCAAATCTCCCCATCTTGCCCCACCGGCGACAAAAACAACCTATTTCTGTCGACAAATTTCACAAGTAAAGATTGCATCTTCGTCATCGACACAAGCAGTGAACCCATTGGCCGCAGACAGAACAAGCAGTCCAGCCTTCATTTCAGCCTAAATAATAACCATCACAATAGAGACAAGGTATATTTTTCACTTTACCATCGGTAATTGATGATTTAACCTGACAAGCTTTTTTCTTTTTGGTCATTCTTATTTTATTCAGTCTTGATTTAAGTAGTTTTCTTAACTTCTCTTATTTCTCTTTTCTTTTGCTTAATTTGTGTACCCCGTCTTGCCCGCACCAATGAAATTGAAAAAAAAGATTAATTACTACAATTTACGATTCAACAAAGAAAAAAAACATATGCTTTCCTTCTTCTGTAACCCTTGCCAGTGATAAAAAATTTTATATAATTCATTAACTGTTATTATTAAATAATAAACACCTCCTAAAAAGGTGAAAAAAAATCACAAAAAATCGTCGAAAACAGTTTTTTTAGTAAAACAGATAAAAGATTTGTTCTCATGGCTTTTAGGTTTTATAAACAAGAAACTATCGTCTCGGCGCAGTATTATGTAAAATATAATCGCGATTGGTTAATTCGTTTGTTAAATAAGGCCGGTACCCCGTCTTGCCCCACTCTCCCCTACCCATTATGCTAAGCCAAACAATTCTCGAAAGAAATGTGCCTCGCACTAGAAATTATCTCCTTAAATGAATTTGACTAGGACGAGACTCGAAGAAGGCACTTAGTACTTGAAAAGATTTTCTGGGCTGGAGTTGAAGAACAAATTCGATGACAGTACACAATAATATAAAATATAAATACGTCGCGATGGCTGACCGAACCAGAGTAATAACCCAGAATTTGTCAGTCGCGAGTGGAACGGGAAATCTCCACCATTTTCGTGTCTGGATATAAAAGTGTAACGTTCGCCTCGAGAAGTGCACTCCCATATGAATGGTTTCAGTGCAAAGATGTCTACACGGAGAGAAATCTGTTGCTATTGAGCAATTCCACGGGAAGTGATCTGAAGAATTTTCAATGATTTTAGCAATATTAATAATTCTTACCGAATTTGATCCCTTATATACATGGAATAAAAACGTATAAACGTTTTTTCAAAATTTTAAAAATTTTTTGAGTTACCGCTTACTCAAAATTTTGATCGGTTTTTCAAAAAAGGCACATAACTTTTTTCTTTGTTAACCGATTAAGATAATTTTTTTTGAAAATACTTATAATAAGAAGCACTTTAAAGAAAAAAATTAAAAGAAAAAAAAATTTTTTTTTTGTCCGAAAAAATTTTTTAAAAATTTTTTGAATCAAAATTTTCAAAAAAATACCTCTTCGATTTGAAATTTTTTTTTGTAGTTATTGTCTATTAAGTCAAGAATACTTCCTATAAATTTAATTATGGGACAACAGTAACTTTACGAGATAAAAATAAAATGTCCAGCGCTGGATGCCGGGACTCTTGCATGTATTCGCTTATAGCGGCGCAAGTTTCGTTCCAAATCACTCTACAAGTAACAATTTTTTGCCAAAACGATTTTTCTTTTTTTCTAAATCTTTGTAATTAAGTTTTCTATCGATCTCTCGGGCCCGGTTTTAAAATGTTGTTTTTAAACATTTTTTTAATAACAATAAATTTTTAAAAAATCGTTAAATCGTAAAATATATTTTTTTCAGCTTCAATCATTCAGAAAATTAATCAAAAAACCTATTAAAAGAATGTTTGAATGTTTCTAAGGGGCCGTTCATAAACTACGTCACGCCTTAGAGAGGGGGGGGGGTGGAATTAATTTTTTGTGACGTTCTGTAGAAAAAATGGCGCTAAAGCATGTAAAATTTGTGACGTGGGCAGGGGGGGGGATGGAAAAATTATGCAAAATAGTGTGACGTAGTTTATGGACGGCCCCTAATGTGTAACAAAAGTATACCAATTTATTGAATTGTCTAAACAATTAATTGTTATTTCTTTCCTAAACTGTAATTAAGGTTAGAAATTTCTAGTTTTTTCTCAATTGTTCAATTTTTCAGGAGTAAAACATCTACATTCGAAAAAAACCAAATTATTTATTTATTACATTGTTTGAACAATTAATTGTTGTTACTTTTTCATAAAATATACTTAGGATTTGAAAATTCTAGTTTTTTCTCAATTGTTACAATTTTTCATGAGTAAAACATCTACTGATGATAAGAAATAAAAAATTATTTATTATTAAACTGTTTAGCCAATGAATTGTTGCCATTTTTTCATAAATTGCACTTAGGGCTAAAGTTTCTAGTTTTTCAAAGTACAATTCATTAAAAAATAAAAAACTATAAATTAAATAATAAGTTTCTAGTTTTAAGTTCAGTA
This sequence comes from Leptopilina syphax, assembly GCA_032872505.1. Lineage (NCBI taxonomy): Eukaryota > Metazoa > Arthropoda > Insecta > Hymenoptera > Figitidae > Leptopilina > Leptopilina syphax. The sequence continues at coordinate 17,457,520 of CM065471.1, read as the reverse complement.
AATTGAAAACTTTACAAAAATAAATTGTTTAAACAATGTTTAAATAATTAATGTTTAGTTTTTCTTTTATTCTTGAATGTTTTAGTTACAAAAAAATGCACAATTAAAAAAAACTAGAAGTTTCTAACCCTAAGTACAGTTTAGGAAAGAAATAACAAATAATTGTTTAAACAATTTAATAAATTAGTATACTTTTGTTATACATTAAAAACACTCGAACATTCTTTTAATAGGTTTTTTGATTAATTTTCTGAATGATTGAAGCTGAAAAAAATATATTTTACGATTTTATGATTTTTTTAAAATTTATTGTTATTAAAAAAATGTTTAAAAACAAAATTTTAAAACCGGGCTCGAGAGATCGATAGAAAACTTAATTACGAAGATTCAGAAAAAAAGAAAAATCGTTTTGGCAAAAAATTGTGACTTGTAGAGTGATTTGGAACGAAACTTGCGCCGCCATAAGCGAATACATGCACGAGTCCCGGCATGCCGCGCTGGACATTTTATTTTTTTTCTCGTAAAGTTACTGTTGTCTCATAATTAAATTTATAGAAAGTATTCTTGACTTGATAGACAATAACTACAAAAAAAATTTCAAATCGAAGAGGTATTTTTTCAAAATTTTGATTCAAAAAATTTTTTTTAAATTTTTTCGGGCAAAAAAAATTTTTTTTCACTTTTTTCCTTTAAAGTGCTTCTTATTATGAGTATTTCCAAAAAAAATTATCTTAATCGGTTAACAAAGAAAAAAGTTATGTGCCTTTTTTGAAAAACCGACCAAAATTTTGAGTAAGCGGTAACTCAAAAAATTTTTAAAATTTTGAAAAAACGTTTATACGTTTTTATTCCATGTATATAAGAGATCAAATTCGGTAAGTATTATTAATATTGCTAAAATCATTGAAAATTCTTGAGATCACTTCCCGTGGAATTGCTCTATTATTGCTTGCAGAATCTTTACAAATTTTATTAGTCACTTCTGAATAGAATTTTAGCTTGAGGTTATAATAATTTATATACGAAATCATCTATTTAATGTAACGGAGAGTTCGATGCAATAAAAACAAAAAGCAGCTGCTAATTTTGCACGAAATCTTTATTATAAATATAAAAAGAACGTGCTATAAAAGTATTAGATTCTTCTTATAAGAATCGCTCGAACTCCGACTGATTTTCAGGCGGACTTTATACAACACAATCTTACTTGCGTGTACGCATATATAACTCACACACATATATATCTCTCTGGATATATATCTCTCTGGAACGGAACGCGTACAACGCGGTGACGTTTGAAATAACATAACCTAACAATTTTCACATGTTGCTTATACATTCAAACACGAATAAAAATGCAATAATTTTTAACTAATATCCTTACTATTAAATAAATATTATCTTTTTATAACAGCTACAAGTATTAAATACTACATATAATATATAATGTTTTACAGGACAGAGAAATATTAAATATAGAGAGAGAGAGAGAAATATATGTGTGTGTGAGTTATATGTGCTATAACGGGTGTCTTACTATTGTTGTTAATATTTGAGAAATGATTGTTAACTTTATTTCTCTAAATGAGGTTATTTTATTTCAAGAATTTATTTTTATTTACTTCCGAATCAACCAACTAAATAAAAACACACGTTACTTTGTTGTTTGAATTTACGCCTGAACGCCAGAGATATTTTATGGAAAAATATTCAAACCCATAATTTAATAAATTTTACGCTAGCTCAATCTTTTCAAGGAGAGCGCGGGGTAAGAGAAATCACTAGTTAATTTTTAAATTTTTATTTAATATTAATAAATTACAGGTCCAGACGGGACCTGTTCAAATTACAGAAATGTCGTGAAACAAAGAAATTTGACATTTATTAATTTTGATCGATATTCACAGGGAGACAACACATTATTACTCTTGAGACTCACCGGAGATGCGCCGACGTCCCCTCATTGTTCCTTGGCTCATCTTATTAGGAGGTTTAACACAATAATGTACTTTTATTTATTTTTAATATGAAAAAGGTCTACTGCGACCTGTCACAAAGACGCCAAAATGAGAATAAATTAAATGGCCGACGGGCCATTTATTGTCAATATTTATTGACAATAAATATTAATTTGTACGCGGCAAATGAAATGCCGCGTTACAGTGCGTATACACAGGTAAGATTGTGTTGTATAAAGTCCGCCTGAAAATCAGTCGGAGTTCGAGCGATTCTTATAAGAAGAATCTAATACTTTTATAGCACGTTCTCTTTGTATTTAAAACAAAGATTTCGTGCAAAATTAGCTACTGTCTTTTATGCTTATTGCATTGAAAGTATTTTTACAATAAGTATATGAATCTATGCTAAAAATATAAGAAAAACGTTAAGCAATTTGAGTAATGTGCTCTTTCGAGTAATATTAGCAGCAGTTTTCTCTCCGTTTAGGAACATTAACTGCTATATGACGTTTTCTACTGGCTACAAAAATCAAATGAAGATTTTCATCAAATAAATATATTTTTCTTCAAGACCAATTTTTTTCATACCACTCCATCAAAAATATTAATTTAACGAATTCAACAATTTAAATATATTTTCGCTTTTGTGTTAACAAAATAGAAAATATATGTCGGAGTAGAAGAGACTCAGGTAGCAGTAGTTTATGGGTCTGCCAGCGAAAGTCTTTCCCCAAAAGACAGAGACTTGGCGTCGGTTCGTGGAAGGGACAGTGTAAAAATGAACCTTCCTGAAGATAAGTTGTGTTACGGTGTTTAATTTACAATTAGTGTACAAATTTTTCTTCTGTTAGAGTTTTGTTCTTGTGTTTATAAAGTTCTGTATTAAGGGGTTCAATGATAAATCGTCCAAGCGCCCATCCTGCCGGAAGGACGTTCCGAAAAAAAAGGTTTTAAAAAAAAGGAATTCAACTTTTCTTTTCTGGCACTCCTTGAGATTAAAGTAGACGAAAAGACGAAAAAATCCATATTTTTGACTTTTTAAAATAATAATTTAAACCATTTTTCAAAGCCTTCAAACTGTTTTTAAACAGTGAAAAAAACATTTTTTCGTAAATTTAATATAAAATCCCCAAAATTCAATATTTTTTGACCGGACAAGTCTCTTTCTCTTCAGAAACGTTCAAAGAATATAACCTAATTTTTTAATTAAAAAAATTCATTTTTAATATTTTTCAGTATATTTGAGTATAGACTCAGGCGCGAGTCCCTTCGAAATTGCTCTATAAAATTAATATGGAAGCAGATAAATATAAAACTAAATATATCGTTTGAAAGGTAATGAAACAAGCTTTCAAATGATTTAAATATCGAGTCTTTAAATTTATAAACCTGGGTTAGGTAGTCTCTTAAATAAAGCGAAAAGCGTCCTGCCGGCAGGACCGGGCTTCATCATTCTGTGACTAAAAATTATGTGAATTTTTGGAACATGTAACTTCTTCAAACTACCCAGCCCTTAGTTTTGAACTTACAAGCTCGAAATTTATATGCGCTGAAAGCTTGTTTCGTTACCTTTCCAATGATATATATCATTTTTTATTTATCTAAATCCATGTTAGTTTTCTTTAGTGATTTCGGAGGGACTCACCTGAGTCTTTTTTGTCCTGCCGGAAGGATGTTGGACGATCCATCATTAACCACTCTATAGCGTCAAAAAGAGGTTCTAATTTCAACATTTTTTTTAAGGAAAAGTTTAAAAGTAATGAAAAATATGTTTACATGTCTCTATCAGGTACACTTTAAAGAGAAAAAATATACTTTATAAATTTTTTTGTTTAAAAACAGCAGATGTACATGTACGTGATTTAAACCCTTTATAAAAAGAATTCTTTCGCGGCCGGAAAGGCTTTTGGTGCAATTTTCATCCTAGAACAGAAAACAAATTTTTTTCTATTTTTACATCTCAAAAGCTAGATAAAGACGTAGGGGATTTTTCTAAAGTCGATTTTTGTAAAAATGGTCAACATTTTATGGAAAAACTGAGTTTTTGACTAAAAAAATGGGCACTAAATTGTTTAGGAATTTTTTGTGGCCACGCATTAAAATTATTAATAACAAATCTTTTTCCATATAAAATATATATTGTAACGATGGGCTATAATATAGCAAATAGCATGCATTGTACGGTACAGCCATCGTCGTCGTATTCAGCGTGAATGCAAGGAGAGAGTAGCGAACGCGCACGTAATTCGCGCCGCCTGCAGTCGCTCCCCCCACCACTCGCTCTCTTCGTACCGCGACAGAGCGAAACTCTTATATCTCGCGACACGATTCAAACTCCTCAGTTCGTAGCCTGACTGCTTCAAGGAGCTCCTTAGGAAGGATGGTTACGAACTCACTCCCTAGCCCTTTTACCACTTGGACTTCCCTGCGGGAGCTCTCGCGAGAGGACCTCGTGTAAAGATTTCCTTTTCCTATACTCTGCCCCCCAGGTGTATATAGGAGCTCTTATTACACCTGATGCTAAGCTACGGAGACGATTCTTTCCCTCAGGGAGCACCCTGGATAAGGAATCGACCGTTGAGTTCTTAATTCACAAATCTTTCGCGTCGGACAAGAATATCGGCAGCGTTTCCGGTATTAGATTCTTGTTTCTGCCTTAACGAAGAGCAGATTCAGTTTCCTCAGAGTGCACGTCTTGGTCGCGTCGGTCACGATAGATTATGGAACGAATTCTAGACTAGTTTCGTGAATTATAAACTCGATAGTATGCGTTAGTTTCGGACAAAAGGAAAACCTATGTAAACTAGTTTCAAATATTTTATTACTCGCGTTCTCAGTAATTTTTATTGTTAATAACTATTTGTTTAGTAAATGTTAATTTACTCGCGTCTCGAAATTATATTGTTATTAATATTTCTCGATTAGATTCTCGATCATTATTATATTTTCGTCGTACTTGAATTATTATTATTTTCTACTTTATTATTGTTAATTCTAATTTCTAATTATTTGTTATTTTTTGTATAATATTATTTTATTATAATATACTTTTCTTTCGAAGGTTTAATTCTCGTCTCGTTATTGACTACACCTTTACTCAGAATCACAGAAATCAAATTAAGCTTAATAGATGGCGATTTATGCCATTAACTATGGATAATTATTTATTTAATTAATATTTAAGGGAACCCGGACTCCATCCGGCGAGCGAATTCCCAGCAATAAAAAACCCAATTATTACAATATATTTCAAGAAAATTTTCTGAAATTATAGTCCATAAATTTAAGGAAATATGCAAATGATAGAACATTTGCGTGATCTCCTTAAATAAAAATGGTTTCGCGGTGATCACGCTATCTCTTGACTGGATTATCTAAAATCAAATCGTGAAAAAGAAATCGTTAGGTAATGATATAATGCGGTACTTAAACGAAGGGATTTGGAAAATTTTGATTTTTCGCAAAATGGCGGATGTTGAAAGTCAAAAATTGTATTTTGACCATACTCACATTTTCAGCTATAAAAAAAATTATTGTCAAAAAAAATCATTCGTTCATGTACCGGACAATTATATAACAAATAAGTGGTGTAAATTTCAAAACGATCGGTAAAGCCGTTTTCAAGTTACAGTGATCACCGACTCCCAAAACATGGTTTTGAGAAAAAACGAGTTCAAAGTTTTGAATACCGCCGCCTGGCCTCCATAAATAATAGTCTGATTTGTCTCAAACTTTCAGAGAATACTTTTGAAATGGTATACTTTTAGAAAATGCATTAAAAAATCAATTTTTTGAAAATCCTAAGTATACGTAACCCTTTAATAAAAGATATTCTATTAATTAAGAGTGTTGGCTTTTACATCAAGAAGATGCCCCTTGATGAAAAAAGTGGGGTTGACCCCCAACCCACTATTCTTCCTTCGACATATATTTAAGTGACTAAAAAAATATTTTCTTTATCATACAATTTTTGTTAACAAAACAAAAATATGTTTAAAAAATGTTAAATACAAAAGAATTGTATTATTTTTCAAAAAAATAATTCCATTTCGAAAAGTAGAATTTCAATGTATAAAATCTACATAAATACCCGGTTGTTTACCCTCGAGTCATTGCAATTTTTTTACTTACGTATTATTTTTGCAAAGATAAGCAAAGCTCGACAAATAAAATTACAACTATGTGTGGTTGTAGAAGGACCAAATTGGATTTTACCGATTTTCCATTCGAAGAGACTCCTAGTACAACCGGATGAGTTCACTCTACCTACGTTTTTCCGACTTCCTCTTGTTCATCCTATCGTAAGTAATAGGATGTTGAGAATCCTGAATGTGTATACCGCATAGAACGTCACTTGATAAGGGATCGGGTCAAGATGCAATGGATTTTTCTTGAAATGACTTTTTTGCAACCAACATCGTCTCAAGATTGACATTTCCAATATTGTAGTTAATGAGAAATTGACCTCGCAGTTAAAAGAAAAAAGAAGAAATTGAGTGGAAAAAAAGAAACAATAATAAGATTAATGCCTCTTAAATTCGTTTTTCATTTACTCATTATATGTGGACCTCCACATGAAAAGGGCCCATTTTGGCACTATTGGACTTATCTATATGGGCGAATTTCTTGCAAAATTTTGAGTGGTCATAGAACTTTTTTGGTAAAAAATTCGATGAGTTACAGAAGTTCAAAGTTTAGAACGCCAAAACCTCATTTCGAGAAAAATGAAATTAAAGATTGTGATACCAATTGATGGTGATATCTCTAGTTCTTCTGGGAAGTTATTTAGATAAGAATTGTTTCCAGGAGGTTTTTTAAAATTATAAACCATTTTTTACAAGGTTAACGATTGGGTATAATTTTATTGCGTCATTTGAAGAAAAAGAATAGAAATTAAACTTATTTAAAATTTTTTAACAGTCTCTATTACGAGAAATTTCACGAAATATCGAAATTTTCATTTCTATGAGTACAAAAACAAAGACTCTAACATCAAAATCTCTGGTTCTTCTGGTAAGTTATTCAGATAAGAATTGTTTACAGTCCAGGGCACCTTAGAGATGAAAAATCAAGAGGTTTTAAATTTTTCCACACCTCCATTTTTAAAATACGGATTACTTTTGCAAATAACCGACAAAATGGGCCCTTTTCTTTTTTCTAAAGAACCAATGAAATCAAACAGTTAAATTATTGATAAAATAATGAAAACCGCATGATTCGACTTGTCAAAACATGTAGATTGATAATACTAATAATAAAAATAAAAAAAGATTAGGATCTTGCTCCAAAATTACTAAATTGCGATTATCTCGAAAGCTAGAACCGACCAAATGGGCCCTTTTCATGTGGACGTACACATATATTTATTATTGATAGGTACAAAAATAATTCTCATTTTAATTCATAATTTTTTGATTTATAACTTTTCTCGCATAATTCCTGGTCATAAGTCTCAAAAATTCTAAAATTGTTAATTGAGGTTGTACACAAGTTTTCAAAATTCAATACGGGATTTGTTTCAAAGGTTTGCTTCCGTTCTCGGTACTAACCATAATTCACTTTAACTACAATCGGCACTCGACCGCGGTCAGTGAATATACCTATCACTGGGTATGTGTATTAAAATCGTCCGAAATACATTTGTAGGTAGAAATTAAAAATTTTTTTAAACTATTTTACAGCAGTATTTATGAATCACTAATTTTTGGATTGTTTTATCTTTATAAAATGAAATATTTCTGGAAAATAATACCAAAAATAACAAACTCAACTTTCCCCCTCGTTTTTTCCTGAATATCAAAAAGTCAGAATGGTAAACAGTTTTTGAAAAGGCGATCCAATTCCACTAAATGAATTGAATTTTTCCTAGATTTGATTTATTAATAAACTTTTAATTTGCAATCAACTATCAAGCAATACATCAACATTTCCAAAATTATTCTACTGAAAGAATGAAGAGTGACGGATATTTTTAGATTTTTTTTACCATCGTGATAAAAAATAATTAAATTAAGAAAAATAAATAGAAGACTAATGATCCTGGATATACATTCAAGTGTTAACAAAGTAGTTGAGAGGAAAATTCCTCAGTAGTCGCGGCAATAGAATACTGTCTGGACACATAGTTGAAGGGAAAATTCAATTCTTGTTTTTTTTTCTTTTTGCAATATGTAGTTCTGTATGGGTTGGAACATTGGTGCTTGGTACGACCTACACACAGGGAAAACATCGATTTGCTGGAGTGCAATTTGATGCTTGTACATGTATACAGAAAGCCTAACGAACCTGGCACACGTGCAGTTACTGCAAACCGACGCCACTGGTTGGGTATGCGTTCAGAAATTGGCTGGAGGAAGAATTTATCTAAAATTAGAGTGTTGGTCGTATCCGACGTTGACCATTTACACGTTTAATGTTTCGTGTCAATAATAATAACTATAATAATAATAATATTAATAATAATAATAATAATAATAATAATAATAATTGTAATAATAGCAATAATAGTGATAGTGATGGTAACAATAATAGTAATGATGATAATAAAAACAATAAAAGTTATAACAATAATAATGATAATAATAATAAAAAATGAAATTTATAAATAAAACCTTGGTTTCACTTGTATATTTCTCAAAGCTTTGGGAACGTTTTTAATTTTTTTCAGGTTAAGAGTTAAAATTTCAAAAAAAAATTAGGCTACTTAGCTTATGGAGGACCCCAAAGGGAAATATAAAATAATTTATAAAAACTGACTTTAGTTTTACAATTAAACAGAAAGTATTAATTACTATAAAAATATTAGAAAACAAAAAATATCACAATTGTATCCTTAAAATAATTTGCTTGTAGGTACATATATTCAGAGCGGGTCACAATTACATCTAATTACAATATCGAAGACAGTTTGGTGATTTCATTGGATGTCGTACAATGTCTCTCTGTTAATTCGACAAAATAATTGAATGTGTATTGAATTGTTCTCTGATATGGTAGTTAACAAATTATTAAGTGAACCTCGGAGTTTCTTGGCTGCAAACATCTTTCTCTTTGTGAAAATGAGCAAGATCCTTGAGAGTAAACTTATATATACGTATAACTAAAACTACCACTACTGACTAACTTTAAGGATTATCAGTTGTCCTTTATCTCTCCTTTGGACCACGTGCAAAATCTTATTAGCCTTTCGGGGGCATTTTCTCTAACGATCAATTAGATTAGAATCGATTTTTTCGATGTGATTTTGTGGGAGTTAACCGAATGTAAAATTTCATTTCTTTTCCCATTGTTATTAAAATAAAATGAGATTGTCTATAGCGACACTAACGCTTCCAATGGTGGGTTTATGAAGTTTTTGTCCACTCACTTTATTTGATTCAAATCACTCTTATTGGCTGGGTAAATTTTCGGAAACATTACCAGCCAATTAGAACGATCTACATATTTTCAGTAATAGATTCGGAAACGTATACGGAGAAAAATGGTGCTGAGTTTCTAGTAAAAGTTCCTATGGAATAGTAATAATTCTACTTTTATATTAAAAATTACTATTCATAGTAAAATATACTTCGCATGAAGTAAAAATTACTATTTCTGGTAGTAAAAATTACTAATAGTAATTATTACAGTAGTCACGTTTAAAAATTGCTTTAAGAATTTTAATTTTTACATCGTCATTGTAAATTTTATTAAATTTTGTATTACTTTTTACATTCGATATGTTGTTAATATTACTTGTAGAAATTCTAATAATTAATACTGCGGAAAATAAAGATTGCTTCTGCAAGAAGCAACTTTTACTATTGCAGAACAAACTTTTTACTCGCAAAAGTAGTAATCCGTACCACTACTGTTACACACCTATATGTGTGATCACGTCACTACTGTCATGCGCAGCGACCGTAACCTGACGTCAAAGTGATCCAACATTTCTAGGTTACAAGAAGCACGTGTAGCACGGTTCAGTTATTTGGACAATTTTGTTTATATCAGTGGTGCGATCATTAATTCCTATATGCATTTTAATTATTTATCAATTTCCAAAGTATGGAATTCATGTATAATCACTTAATAATTAGTTTATTAATTTTTAATGAATTACTAATTAATTAATAAAAAATATATAAATAAATAAAATGATTAACATTATAATCTAATAATTTAATAATTAAAATAAGTAATTTTAAATTAATAATACTGTTTATTATTATTATTATTATTATTATTATTATTATTATTATTATTATTATTATTATTATTATAAATGTTTATATTTTAATTCAGTAACTTATCTAAATAAATATAATTTATGATTCACTTTATCGAAAAGAGATATATGCGGGTAACATGAAATTTTCTCCATAGCGATTGCGTAGCCGAGAGGCTTAGTATAAATGCGTGCGATTTTAGGTTGCGTTAGATATAAGTTAGGTAGGGTTCGAAACTGTATAGATGTTAAGATTTTCCGATATGTTAAGTTGTTAATTGTAAGTAAGAATGTGAAAAAAAAGTAAAACTTATGAATAATAATACACATGCAGAGTGTTAATTACTTGAAAAAATATTTTTTGAACGCACTGATTATTTTATTTTAATTTATTAAAATAAAACGAGATAATATAGCTCTCTAAAGCAGCATTTTTTTTCGTCACGGCGTGGACAGACGCGCAGGCGCGCCGGCATTCGTTTCGCTCGTCGGTGTGAGGCGCGTCATTGTGTGGGTACGGATTACTACTTTTACGAGTAAAAATCTTTACCGAAATAGTAATAATTGCTCTGATTCGTAATAAAAGTTGCTTCGCTCATAGTATTAATTGCTCGGGACATTTTAAATATTACTACACGGAAAAAAAAGTTCCCAGATATTTCAGGAATTATTTCCTAACTCTTGGATACGTGGTAACAGCTCTGTACTGGCGTCGAACATTCAATGGTAATCAATGAATGTTTGAAAGAAATTCGGGAACTGTATTAGAAAACGCTGTAAATAGTCCAATAGTCTTTTTTTCATTTCTTTCTCATGTAAAGTCCATGGCACTGGCCGCAACTGTTACTGAAATTTTCGGGAACTCGTCAAGGAATCTTGGTGCGCAGAAACTGTGCGCACCAGTCTCAACGTCAGTAAGACTTGCGTGCCTTATATATTTATTTTATGCTGAGGTATTTAACGCTCCTGTTTAGCTCACGTGGATAAGACGCCGGACTTCTATTCCTCGGATACGCGAGTTCTGTTCCAGCCGCCGTCAATTTTTCTCTCATATGGTTTTTTCTATTTCAGAAACTTAATAAAAAATAAAAATTGTATGTGATCTTCAAGGATAAATGTGTGCGTGTGTGAGTGCGGACGTGTCAAGGAGGGGAAGTGGGAGGGGGAAAGCAGAATCCATTTTTTCTTGCATTCGCTTAACTTTTCGATTTTCTTGAACAGTTCCCGACTTTTTCAAGAACAGTTTGCCGAGAAGTGGTGAAATAGTTATAATTTGTAGAGAAATAGTAAATGACATATTTAAACGAGGCAACCTTTAGTTCTCTGTGAACTACCCGCCGTATCCAAGAGTTAAGAACGAAGTTCCCGAATAATCTTCGAACTTTTTTTTTCCGTGTAGGCTTTTAATAAAATTTAGATTCCTTGAAGTAAATTATACTTTTTCAAAAAAGTAAAAATCGTTTGAATACGAAGCAAAAGTTACTATTTTTCGAGCAGTTTCAAAATAACTACTTAAAAGTAGTAATTTTTCATCGAAAATAGTATAATCCTTTTCTATCTCATGTTTAAATTAAAATTTCTTTTTATATATTAAATAAATTCGTCCCTGTAGATTTTTATTCCTCAACTAAAATTTCTAGGAAAATAAATTTAAATCTAATAAATTTTTTTTTCCTTTATAATTAAATTTTCTGTAATCAAATAAAGAAAAATAGTAATAAAGGCTTTTTCGAATTTATTGAGATTTAATAGAAATTCCAGATCCGATTTCTCGCACTGACAAAGCGCATTCCTTTGTTGGGATTCCTATTTCTCAGTATAGAAATATATTTCCACTAAAATTGATTCGCATTGTGTTTTTGTTGAGTTAAATCAATTTTGTTATTCGCGGAACTACAGGTTGCATATACATATACATACATATACACACACCTTTCGTGGTCCCACGAGCGGAAATGTATGTCACTCGAGATTTCTCGCGATGCCGGAAATGCACTGATTCCCGGATGTCAAGAGGTGAAACATGGCGGGAAATTCGAAGTGGTCGATATCGTTGGAAGAAGCCAAGGAAGGAAGTTCGAAGCCTGGAAACGTTCCCAAGTATCAAGCCTCTCATACCAGATCTTAAAAAAGCCTGCCGACAAAATATCACCATTAGAGTTTATAAAAAAAAAGTAAAATATTTTCCTAATTTACTGCTATTTTCATAGAAGGTAGAAAAAATGAATTCATAGAAAAATATAGAAACTTACTTTCCTTGATATTTATTTAAAAATCTTAAAATAAATGAACATAAAATAAACAACTAAAATTAAACACGTAACTTCACTGAAAAAAATTAGGCTGACAAATTCAACTACCTTTGGGTAGTTAAGTGAAAGGTAGTAAAAACAACTACTTTTTTAGTTAGTCTAACCCGGTTTGCGTAGTTAAGTTAACTATTTTTATGTAGTTGATATATAGTAGTTGATTCTACTAATATATGTAGTTAAATTTTAACAACAGGTAAGTTGTAAAATTGACTACAGTGCGGTAGTAAGAACAACTAAGATAATAGTTTACTCAACATTTCATAAGTAGTAAATTTAACAATTTTATAGTAATAAATAGAAAGTAGTAAAAGGGACTACTTTTGTAAGTAACGTAACACTTTCTTAACTAGTAAATTTGACTACTTTAATATAGTTAACACCAAATTGTTGAATTAAAGAATTTATACGGTTGAATTTGAAACAACACGTGACTTACACAACTGACTATCGTAAAGTAGTAGAGGGAACTAATTTTTTTATTAGTCAAACCTTTTTCGTGTAATAGACTTTACAACTTTTATGTAGTTATAGTAGTTGATTTGACTACAACATTAGAGTAATAAAAATAAATGAATAATATTGTTGAAGCCTATCGAACCACTCTAAGTAGCAAAATCTACTACACAATGCAGTAGTTTTGGTGAGAAAATAATAGATAATTTTAACTTTTTGAACTTAAGTTTTACTACATTGAGTAGTAGATTGTACTACTTAAAGTAATTAGAAAAGATTGAACAGCATTTTTAAATAAAGCAAAGTTTAGAAATAAGAATTTAAAGAAGATAAAAAGAACTAGTAAAAGTAGTAAATACTACTACATTACATTGTAAAATGAACTACAGTTGTCGGTTGATCTATGTCAAGAATGTCATCAGGTTTCATGCAGACCATCGTAGCGTGCGAGCGTGGTTAGGTGGTTAGGTTATCGGTTTGCGAATGTTAGGGTCGTGCGTTCAATCCCCGGCGTTTGAGGATTTTTCTCCATTATGTACATAAGTGTTGAAAATTATAAAGTATATGTGACCAATAGGAATGCTAGAGAAGATGAAAAAATGAATTTCAGTAATAATAATAATTAATAAATAATTCTACTACTTTTAAGTAGTTGCTGACAAAAACAAAAAGATGTTAATTTTTACTTTATAAAACAGATCATTAACTACTTTTAATAGTTAATTCTACAACAGAAATGTCGTTAAAGCCTATCGAATTACTTTAGGTAGTAAAATCTACTACTTAAAGTAGTAGATTTAAAAACAAAATAATAGTTAATTCTACAACAAAAATGTCGTTAAAGCCTATCGAATTACTTTAGGTAGTAAAACCTACTACTTAAAGTAGTAGATTTAAAAACAAAATAATAGTTAATTCTGCAACAAAAATGTCGTTAAAGCCTATCGAATTACTTTAAGTAGTAAAATCTACTACCAAAATCTTAGTTGTTATAATTACTTTAAAGTTAGTCAAATAAACTACTAAATCACATTCAACCAACTACATTCTTAGTTGTCTTAACTGCTTTTATGATAGTTAGTACAACTATTTGAATTCAGTTGAGGACCTATTGAATTACGTAGAGTAGTTAAAAAGTAGTCAAATCTACTAGTTTTTTTTTTTCAGTGTTCATTTTTTCCAAATATTTGACTTTTCTATTCAATTTTATTAATTTTCTGAAATATGGGAAGAGTCTGGCAAAGTACAAGCAATGGCTAAAATAATTTTTTTACAATTTTTTTAAAACTTTTTCATCAAATTTTATACATTTTTCGAACTAGAGGAAGACTCTGAAAAGCATTGGCAACGGCTAGTCTTAATTTTTTCGAAATATTTTACTTTTCTATTCAATTTTATTAATTTTCCGAAATATGGGAAGAGTGGAAAAGTATGGGTAACAGCTAGACTTAATTTTTCCAAAATATTTTACTTTCCTATTTAATTTTATTAATTTTCCGAAATGCGGGATAAGTCCAGTAAAGTCTTTCTAATCATTGCCCATTCTTTGCCAGTCTTTTCCCATGCTTCGTAAAATAAAAACAATTTGCTAAAATATCAAAAAAATTTCACAAATCATATTTTAGTAATTGCATTCTTTTATAAACTCTACCCATAGTTCAAAAAATGTATATAATTTGATAGAAAAGTATAAATTTCAAAACAATTGATTCTAGCCGTTGTCTATCTATACTTTGACAGATTTTTCTCTTGCTTTGTAAAATGAAAAAAATTTTGTATAAAAACTAGAACATTTAACAAAAGTTAATGCCCACGCTTTACCATACATTTAAATTGACAGTTTAATAATACAATATAATAATAATAATAACATCAATTTTTGATTGATTTTTTAATCATCTGTTGCTATGCGGAAAAAATTAGTAAATTGCTTCTTGGTAATTAATACCACTCTAATAAAAATTCTCAAGTTACTGTAAGTTTCAAGAAAACCGTTTTTTTTAAAGTTGGTTTAGTAATTCCTTTTCCCTAAACTTTTACTTACTTTCACCCCCACCCCTTACCGTTTGGCATCTTCTGGGTGTAAAGTTGAACCGACACCTCTCGGTCACGCGATCGCACTTACGGGGATTTTTCAAAGTTGTAAATTACAAAAGTTGTAACACGATTCGATGTATCGATTAAAACGCGCCAGCCTTACTGAGTCGTTACTTTTTTTATGTTTCAGGATCCTGAAGCATTGGCAGGATTCTGCGAAGAGAGCCACTGGGGGTAAGTTTAACCTTTACTCATGATGTTCAAGTTCTTTAGTTGAGCTTCGGTTTTCTAGAAATCGTTGCTACACCGATTTTTCTTCCCGGCCTATATTTTTTTAACTCTACAGAAATTTTGCCACACAATTTTTTATCTACTTTTAATTTATATGATTTTTAACATTTTTATCTAATTTTAGTTTATGTGTTTTAAATTTTTATCTATTTTTACTTTATATTTATTAATTTTTAAGTATTTTTCACAGTGAAACAGATACAAGTAAAACTTTCCGGTTTTGTAAATATTTTTGAAAAACGTGGCATTTCTAGCATTATATTATTAGTTCGTGGAAAAATGTATCATTTTAGTCACGAACTAGAGATTGTGATAGAAATGATGAATTTTTTTAAAAAGGTGTGCATATATGCAGTTACCTGTAAAAAAATTTAAGTGGTTTTGTCTAGGGAGACTTGATACCTAGCGCCAAATTGTACTCCTGGAGGAAAGAATTGGAAACACTTTTCAAAATGCCAAGTTTAACGCCATAAATACCTTGCCAAATCCGTAGATTTTTGTAAAAATTTTCCATTTTGTTTGTAAACTTTTTAAAAAGTCTTTTTTGGGTTAAAAATACGTTGCGTAGTGCCAATTGTTATACATTAAGATGAGAGATAAGGACTTGACATTATCTTGAGTAGCAAGTTGCTTTGCAAGGGATCCATTTCGCGAACAGGGCCGAAGGAAAGATAGACGATCTTTTGCAGGGGGTTTGAGAGACGTGTAAGGATGGGTTGAACGAATGGTTAACAGGAGCGTAATAGGTTGGAGATCAGGTGTCAAGTGTTACCTGAAGCTCAACTTGCAGTAGTCAATCTTATCCACCTGCTACTCCTCTTCTCACCTATCGTAATATTAATAACATCAGCACAATCTATAACCTTTCACCTTAACCGTTTTCACCCTATTTGCAATCAAATCTTCCCCACACACTATAATGTATATATACGTCTCATAAACAACTTATTTCATTTAATACATAACACCGCAGTTATTTATTGATGTAATAAATTTTCCATGTTTCTAAATATTACACACACACTTCAGTGTAATGAATTATAGTAATTGATACACCTTTGAGTAAAATGATTAATTACTTATCTTTTGTTTGTCAAATTGTGGGGGAAGATTTTTACTTTTATCTCTTAAGTTAGCGTAAGTTAGTTGAAAACTATTTTATTCGGGGTTTTTGGAGATGAAAATGTCAATAATTTCAGTTCGTTAATTCAATTTGGGAATTAAAAAACCATTAGGTCCACTATTTACATTATGGGAAAAATCTGGCAAAGTATGTGCAACGGTTAGACTCAATTTTTCCAAAGTATTTTAGTTTTCTATTCAATTTTATTAATTTTCCGAAATATGGAAAGAGTTTGGAAAAGAATGGGCAATGGCTAAAATAAATTTTTCCAAAATATTTTACTTTTCTATTAAATTTTATACATTTTCCAAACCTAAGGGAAGACTCTGGCAAAGTAAGGGCAACGACTAGCCCAGTAAAAAAAATTCGATACACGGACCGCGGAGTTCGTGTACGAGCTCGGTAGCTCGTATGAGAAATATGAGAAAACTCTCATACGAGCCTTTTCCGTAATGAGAAGTATATAGATGCTTGTATACGAGGTGACTTTTAAAGCATTTTTCTTAATATAACACTATTTTAAAGTAAATGTAGATAATAAAAATGAATTTTCAAAGTAAAACAAAACTAAATTTATAAAGGAAATGAAGTTTTAAGAAAAAAAGGATAATTTTATTCAAAAAATTTATTTACACTGAAAAAAGGTTAGAATTTGATAATTCCTTGTTACTCTAACTTACCGACATTAGATATTTCTCGGATACTAATTAATAATATATTATTATTTATTTATTATATAAATGTTCTTATATAAAATAATTAAATTTAATACAAAATCTGCTTACCGTATACGAGAAATATCTAATGTCGGTTAGTTAGAGTAACAAGGAATTATCAAATTCTAACCTTTTTTCAGTGTGAATAAATTTTTTGAATAAAATTATCCTTTTTTTCTTAAAACTTCATTTCCCTTATAAATTAAGCTTTGTTTTACTTTGAAAATTCATTTCTATTATCTACATTTACTTTAAAATAGTGTTATATTAAGAAAAATGCTTTAAAAGTCACCTCGTATACAAGCATCTATACACTTCTCATTACGGAAAAGGCTCGTATGAGAGTTTTCTCATATTTCTCATATGAGCTACCGAGCTCGTATACGAACTCCGCGGTCCGTGTATCGAATTTTTTTTACTGGGAGACTTAATTTTTCCAAAGTATTTTACTTTTCTATTCAATTTTATTAATTTTCCGAACTATGGGAAGAGTCTGGCAAAGTATGGGCAATGGCTATAACCAACTTTTCAGAAAAATCTTACTTTTCTATTCAATTTTATTAATTTTACAGAATATGGTAAGAGTCTAGCAAAGTATGGTCAATAAAAAATCCTAATTTTGGTAAAACAGTTCTGCCTAGCTAGAAATTTTGAGTTCCATTTACACAAATGAAATAAAGAATTAGAAGAGAAGCATAGAATGTATATTTACGGTGTTGAAAATTTGAGATGAAATTGGGTGCTTTTTCTGTGCGTACGAGGGCACCAAGACGTAGTTGATACCGCGCTGGATGCCGCCCTTCCGCCAGATCAATATTGCTTTGGTGGGGCTGAAACGGGGTAGTTTTGAAGGGTTGAGGGGTAGGTAGGTTTCCTCCACTGAACGGTGGGGGAGTCGTGAAAGATCGAAGTAGGGGGATGAATGTGTGCGGAGCAGCCACCACTATCATGGCGCCGCGCACCACTGTCAGGATAGCGCTCACGGCCTTGATGTCTTAAATCGTAGCAGCACGTTTTACAATTACCAAGTTTTTCGCCCGACTTTTTTTTACCAAAAAAATAATAAAAGAACAGAATTCAAATTTTTTTCGACTGTTACAATTTTTATCGCTTTTCGGATATATAGTGATCAACTTCATTGCGCTTCTTGTTGACTTTTCATAAAATTCATCCGTGTGGTGCGTGGTCTTATTGCGGTATCGTGAGGTTTTCAATACGCTCCCAGTTTTTTCAATTTTTACTTTTTTACTGAAATAGAACATTTTTCCACCAGGACGTGTCAATTGCTCGAAAGTGAATGTTAGTAATTTAGTCTACTGTGATACTAGTTGAAAGAAGATATTTTGGGCGGAGGTTAGAAAATTGATTATTGCATTTTGTAAGAGATAAGATGATCCCTGATGACCACGAGGGCGATGAGAAGGGACGTTCCTAAAAAGCCGGTTAATGATTAAATGGAAGATAATTGATTATTAATGACTTGAATTTAAAAACATCTTTGAAGACGTGAGAAAAAGAAGTGGGAAATTTGTGTTAAACATTTTTTTCGGGGGGATTTATTGAAAAGTGAAAATAGGTGTTAAAAAGAAGTGGAGATATTAGGATCGAGTGAATTTCACTGCACGGACAAGAAGGATCAACAATGTCCTAGCGAAGGCAGTATCCTGCCTGGGAATTCCCCTTATCCTGCTCCATTTCACCTACACCCGTTTCCCGAACCGACCGCGACCGTCCAACCTTTATCCACCCACCCCAGCTGTATCCATCCACGTATTTTCCCTCAGCCTCTGCATTACATACACACTCACCAACACACAATTTGTGTTCTTGGAAATGTGTTTGTGTCCTGAATCATTGAGACACGAGTTTCCCACGTCCATCCGAATCCAAAGTACTTAATCTGGCAGGGTGATCCTGACCCCACCCGATCAAGGAAGAACCACACCCCGGCAAGGATTTGGGCATTCGAATTTATCGGGTAAGCTTGCAAAGTGTAACACTAAACTTGGGAATGGGAAACTTGAAGTGAATTTAAACACTAGAAATATATTTACGAGTTTCGTGCACATGGCGTGTTGACACGCTGACTGCAGTTTGCACAGTTCAGTCGCAAAGGTTAGGTTACTAAAAGTGGGTGTTGAAATTCCTTATTCACGATGCGATTCAAATCTCCTAGTTTTTATTGGAAAATTATTACCCCTAGAATTTTGGGCTGCCGAAATTTGATACTCTTCGATTAATTATATCGCTTGAATTTGAATAATTATTTTCACCGGTTGGTATTAAGGATTTGAAAAATTACATGTAATTCAAGACTTTAACGAACCCCTATAATTCACTAATCAAAATCGAATGTTTGCCAAAGCTGAATGATTAGTTTGATTTTGATAAAATAGGAAATGTTCCTTATGGCATATCAAAACCTAATTTGACGTAAATGTATTAGCAACTGCGCGTGAGTTCTAACAAGACGTTCAAAGCATGCCAAGTAATCAGATCTGATCAGATCACTTGGTATACCTTTGTCGATAGTTGCTTCTATTACTCCTTTGACGAATGTAGAACGAAGAAGCCCTATTCTGTTTTACAGTTCAGTGCACTGGTCAATTTTCCCCCTCCAAACAACGTGTAATCGGAAATTGGAATTTACAACATTAGTTAAGTTTTGTTTGCATATTTTCACCCTCTCGCATAGAATACACAATTCATCAACTAAAAAAATGTTGAGGGAGTAAACAAAAAGAGGTGTATAATCAGTTTTATAGTCGAAACAATGGACAAAACGATGAATCAATCTTGATGACATGCTTCAATGGAACAGAAGATCCCTAAAATCCTATATTTGAAGATTATTTAGTTTTCCATTATCTGGGACAGCAGGAAATAATAATTGGTTTAGGTTAGAATTTTGAGTGAAATTTCTTGAGAATTCGTTCAACGGAGATCATTATTAAGATCGACCGTTGTTCACTTTCTTTCGGTATTTTATATATTCTCTCACTCCATGTCCCTTAACTTGAAAATTCAATTTTCTTATTCGGTACGATTCTGTTCTGTTTCAAGTTTTGGAGAAGAAATTCGAATTATCAATTGAAATAGAAGAATGGGTAAAAATGGCAAACTATGGGCGAAGTATAGCAAAGCATGGAAAGAAGCATAACTATTTTTTATTGCTTTTAAACCACGGGGAAAGTATGGCGAACCATATGGGAAGAAAAAACCTATTCTTTTTATATTTTTAAACTATGGACACAAAGTATGGCGAACTATGGTTTTGAAATTATAAAAAAAATAGTTTTTTCCTCCCATGTTTCGCCATACTTTGCCCATGGTTTCCCATCTTTTACACATACTTCTATTTCGACGGGAGCTGTTATAAAAAAAAATAAAAATTCCGTATTCCAATTATATGTTTTAGTAATCTAGTCTTTTATTATAATTTTTGTATCCACTGCGGAGCATGTTTCGCACACAATGGGAATGTGTAAATTGTTCTAAATTATCATAGAGAAACACCCACTAGAAATATATCCAAATGGCAATAATTCATTAGTAGGAAATTCTCGGCGAAAACAAATTACAAAGTGGGTTACATTATCACGTTGGTGAACTAAACAGTTTCAACGTTGAAATTATTGTCCACTAAGTTCAATAATGGTAGGTATACAAAATGTGTTTATGACTGGTAACCAGAGGATTTTCCCCATTTTCCATCGCGTGCCCTTAATGACATTTACCTTCAACAAAATGAGAAGGTTTTTTTTATTTATTTTCTCAAAAAAACCTTCAGATAATTAAAATTTTCGCAAAATAATTAAACTTTAGACTTTAATAAACAAAAGTAATGAAAATGGAGGCGTGTTCATAAACTGGGCCAGAGTCATTTTGACCTCTAGAATTATTGCCAACCATTGGATTTCGTCGAATTGGAATCAAGTCACGATATTATGTGCCAGGATTAGCCTTGTTATGCTGTCGTGACACACGAGTCGTTTTTAAAAAGAAGGAAAATGTGAAAAAAAATACTTTTTCAGTTTTTAGTGTGTTTAAAAAATGAAAGTCAAAAGAAATTGGAATTCCAATTCCAATTGAATTGACGCTGAGCCAGAAATTGCTCTATGCTTTAAAATTTCCAACGAATCTCCAGCGTAACCATGTCTAAGTGACGATAAGTGAGCTAATCTTCCATAATCCAAGAGACGTTGAAATTTCCAGTTGCGAAATCAAATTCAGAAATGGGATAATACAAAATACTTTTCATGTTCATAGAATTTCGAATCCATTGACATGCATCTTTAAACGAAATCCTTTTACGTTAATCCTAATAAGCATTAAACGTGTTTCTGTTCTAAAAATTCCCCTCTAAAATTACAACTTCATTTTTTTCCAAAAACAAAAAATTTTTACATTTTTTTAAATCAAACCTGAAGTAAAACATGAGATTATATTAAAGGTTAGTAATACTCTTATTTACAGTTTGAACAAAACCATTGTATTACAGTTGAAAACAAAATATTTCCATCTAAATTAAATTAAACCAAAAAAAAGAGAGGCTGAGTATAAATGCGTGCGATTTTAGGTTGCGTTAGATATAAGTAGGTAGGTTTCGAATCTGTATAGATGTTAAGATTTTCCGATATGTTAAGTTGTTAATTGTAAGTATGAATATGATAAAAGAGTGAAACTTATAAATTAATGAAAATAATACACATGTAGTGTGTTAATTACTTGAAAAAATATTTTTTGAACGCATTAATTATTTTAATTTATTAAAATAAAACGAGACAATACATAGCTCTCTACACCAGCATTATTTTCGTTTCACCCGTCGGTGTGAGACGCGTCATTGTGTGGGTAAAGACTACTACTTTTAGAGTAAAAATCTTTATGAAATAGTAATAACTGCTCTGATTCATAATAAAAGTTGCTTCGCTTAGAGTATTAATTGCTCGGGACATTTTAAATATTATTCGGCTTTTAATAGAATTTATATTCTTTCAAGTAAATTATACTCTTTTAAAAAAGTAAACATTCTTTGAAAACGAAGCAAAAGTTACTATTTCTTGAGCAGTTTCAAAATTTCTACTTGAAAGTAGTAATTTTTCATCAAAAATAGTATAATTATTACTATTTATTTTGCTCCGTGTAAAGAAGTTTCTACCAAAAATATTTTATCTAACCCAATGGGAAATTTACAACTGGCGTAGTACTGCGCCAGCACTGGCCGCAAGGCTGAGAGCCAGCACTGGCATGGCACTGGGATGATAACGCCGTCTGGCGCTGCCGAAGTACTGTCTGTCAGTGCTGCCAGGCAGCACTGGACCAGTGCTGGCTGAGAATATTGCCGCAATAAATGCCGTATTGTTATTAATTAGTCGAAAATTAATAATTATAAATAATTTAACAACAAAATGGTAAATAATATTAATAAATAGTTATTATTCATAAAATATTTCTCTTCTCAAAGAAATTGTATTAAAGATGGAGACTAACAATGGATATAGTAAATTAAGTAGAAAAAAATTGTTTATAACATTTAAAAATTAAATAATAAACAATTACAGTAAGTGTGCATTAGATTTTCATATTTTAGTACCTAACGATTAGAATCTAGAAATATCGCAAACCTATGAAAATAAACAAAATTGCTGACGAGGGGAATCGAACCTACGACCTACGGACTAACAGACTAACGCTCTAACCACTATGCTAACGACACGTGTGTACAGAAAAGTATTAATATCTCAGTATCATTCAGACATACAATTATTGAGTCAAAGATGAGAAAAAAATAGGGATACGTTAGAAGTAATAAATTGAATTAAAATAAATTAAACTACATTTTTAATAATAGAATTAAATAACTTTACTTATTGAATTTAACATTTTACAAGTGATAATTTTTTAATCATTTTTTATTCATAGTAAGAAGTATAATAGTATTTTAATAGGAACCAAATTATTATTGAGATTAAAGTTTAAATTTTGTTTATAATTTTAACTTGTTTAAATAATTTATTATTTACAAAATTAGACAAATGTGTTAAGTTGTTATTATTAAATTTAATAAGAATAAAAAATGAACAACTGAAAAGAAAAATATTAATTTTTTTCAATAAATTTATATTTATAAACATTCCTAAACTTTTTTTATAATTTTTTTCAAGTTTATGTCAAAAAAGCAATGTTGGCAAAGAGCGTTGTGAACAATTTTTCTATACTCAGCCAGCACTTGCCGCCGTAGCTTGTCCAAGCTTTGGCGAAACAAAAATTCTGTACTGCGCCAGCACTAATTGTCGAGGCTCGGCTAGACTACGCCGAACAATCGTCTGAGTACTATGCCAGTGGTGAACATCGGCACTACACTGGCATTTCCCATTGGGAAATTACAATCCCGAGTACAATCCTAAACGTACAAAATTCTTCGTAACTTAAATGACAATAATATTGTTATTCAGAATGACTCTGTGCTGATTGATTAAATTTACACGAAAAGAATTTAAAAAATGTACCTATTTTTTCTTTTAGTTATATTGACGACACCCTCTTTTGTGTTCATATAGACCATGTTGACCTTTTAGAACTTACAGAATTTTAATTCCTTTAGCATCAACTTAAAATTCACCCCTGAATTAGAATTTGACAATCAAATAAATTTTTTAGATATGACAATTATAACGAATAATAATAATAATAATTTTATGACCAATTGTTATAAATATTATTTTTCAATTCATCCAATCCACCAAACTTACCACCAACTTCCGAAAGTTTACATTTCTTTTAATAATATTTGTTTTCAATTATCGAATGTTCTCAAAAAATAAAATTCTTAACTATTCCAATGGATCAGAAAAGTTTAGTTTCTGATGAAAAATTGGGAAAAGACATGACAAAAAAATGGTACAGAAACTAGTAATATTTATAAGATCAATTGCAATAATTGCCATGATACTTATAGAGTTATTAGTTATTATATAGTTATTTAGTTTTTATACAAAATTTTGTTCATTTTACGAAGCAAGAACACTCTGGCGAAGTATGGGCAACGGGTTGACTCAATTTTTCCAAAATATTTTACTTTTCTATTAAATTTTATTAATCTTCCGAGCTATGGGAACAGTCTGTCAAAGTATGGGCATCGACAAGAAACAATTATTCCAAGATTTTCTACTTTCTTATTAAATTTTATACATCTTTCGAACTATGGAAAGAGTCTGGCAACGAAGGAATCAACAAAAATTTAGTTTTAACACAAATTTACAAATAGGGTAAACCAGACAGTAGTCGGCCACTTAAGAAATTTTTTTTAATGAATACTATTTAAAAATTACAATTAAAATTTCTTTAAAATTTCTTCCATGTGTGATTGATCCTAATGGTCCTACAAAACTAGTATACCAATCATGTTTACAAAAAATATTTCTTATACGTTAAAATAATTTACAAAAAAGTGATGTTGTTCCTAACGATCACACAAAACTATAAAACCAATCATGTTTGTATCTGAAAATATAAAGCAACTATAGCTTCGCTGATCTTTTTCTATATTGTTCACACCCTTCTAACACGTTATAATTAAAAACATAATTAATATTACATTAAATTAAAGAGATAAATTACACGGAGAGAAATCTGTTGCCATTATTGCTTGCAGAATCTTTACAAATTTTATTAGTCACTGCTGAATAGAATTTTAGCTTGAGGTTATAATAGTTTATATATGCACGAAATCATCTATTTAATGTAACGGAGAGTGGGGCGCATGATTTCAGCCAAATTATTAAATTTATAATTGTCATATATCCGAATTTTGAATTTCATAATCATCATTTACTCGAAATTTAGATGTCTATAATTTGATGTTGACATTATTATAATATTGAGAATTGATGTTTGTTATAATTTACTTAAGTCAAATTTTTATTTTACAGATTTTCTAAGTATTATAAATATAAATTACAATAAATTTCGCACTATGAAATTGTATGTATAATAAATTTTTTAAGTATAATAATTTTGTTTCATAATTTCTATGGAATCTAGTTATAAATTAACATAATTTTTAACTTGTGAAATGGAAAGTAATATAGTTATTAATAGTATAATATTTATTTCTTATAATTTGTATGAAATCTAAATGTTATTTGAAATAATTACTGCTTTTCACATTTTCAAATAACCGAAATTTAAATCCTCGAATTATTATTTGACATAATTTTAAATTATTAAAAGTTTTATTTCTTATAATTTTTATTAAACAGAATTATTATTTAAAATAATGTTTATTTTATAAATCTTTCAAATATCTTAATTTTTATGCCACTGAATACCTGAATCGCAGGATATTTTACGAATTAACAATAGATTTTCATTGTTTTCACAGTAAATTTTCATTTATTCGTAGAATAATCTGTGAATTACGTCGTCGGTGATATAAAAATTAAGCCATATTAAAAGTTTATAAAATAAACATTATATTAAATAATAATTCTGTTCAATGAAAATTATAAGAAATAAAACTTTATATAATTTAAAATTATGTCAAATAATAATTCGAGGATTTAAATTTCGGTTATTTGAAAAATGTGAAAAACAGTAATTGTTTCAAATAATAATTAGATTTCATACAAATTGTAAGAAATAAATATTATACTTTTAATAATTATATTACTTTCCATTTCACAAGTTAAAAATTATGTTAATTTATAACTAGATTCTATAGAAATTATGAAACATAATTGTTATTCTTAAAAAATTTATTATACATACAATTTCATAGTGCGAAATTTATTGTAATTTATATTTATAATACTTAGAAAATCTGTAAAATAAAAATTTGACTTTAGTAAATTATAACAAATATCAATTCTCAATATTATAATAATGTCAACATCAAATTATAGACACCTAAATTTCGAGTAAATGATGATTATGAAGTTCAAAATTCTAATATATGACAATTATAAATTTAATAATTTGGCTGAAATCATGCGCCCCCGGAGAGTTCGATGCAATAAAAACAAAAAGCAGCTGCTAATTTTGCACGAGATCTTTATTATAAATATAAAGAGAACGTGCTATAAAAGTATTAGATTCTTCTCATAAGAATCGCTCGAACTCCGACTGATTTTCAGGCAGACTTTATACAACACAATCTTACTTGCGTGTACGCACATATAACTTACACACACATAATATTTCTCTGGATGGTTTCGAGGAACGGAACGCGTACAAGTCGGTGACGTTTGCAATAACATAACCTAACAATTTTCACATGTTGCTTATACATTCAAACACGAATAAAAATGCAATAATTTTTAACTAATATCCTTATTATTAAATAAATATTATCTTTTTATAACAGCAACAAGTATTAAATACTACATGTATAATATATAATGTTTTACAGGACAGAGAAATATCAAATATAGAGAGAGAGAAATATATGTGTGTGTGAGTTATATGTGCGTATACACAGGTAAGATTGTGTTGTATAAAGTCCGCCTGAAAATCAGTCGGAGTTCGAGCGATTCTTATAAGAAGAATCTAATACTTTTATAGCACGTTCTCTTTGTATTTATAATAAAGATTTCGTGCAAAATTAGCTACTGTCTCTTATGCTTATTGCATTGAAAGTATTTTTACAATAACTATATGAATCCATGCTAAAAATATAAGAGAAACGTTAAGCAATTTAAGTAATGTGCTCTTTCGAGTAATATTAGCAGCAGATTTCTCTCCGTGTAAATTTAAAATAAAAAGTTATCTTCTTTGCGTGTTATGATACCGAACTCAAACAAACTCAATATTATGCAAAATAGACTTCTGATAATAAAAATAAAAAAATGTGTAAAAAAATATATTCAAAGAATTATTTATGAAAATATTTTCAGTTTTTTGCTTTATTACTCCATTAAAGCAAGGTGCGTCATGAACCCTTTTGTCAATAGTAGGAAATTCTATAACAGTAGCATATTACTGTAGTACTCGTTTTTGACTACTTTTCTATTCTTCCTTATGATTTACAATTTACCGTACTTTTTTGAGAGATTTTTTAAGGGAGTAGGTAGAAAGCGACACATTCTACCTGCAATAGCTAAAAAAGACGTCGTCTAAGATTTCTAAATTTCACGCCTTTGAGGAATAGATTTACAACTGCCTACACCTTGCTTTAATGGAGTAATAAAGCAAAAAACTGAAAAGATTTTTATAATTAAATCTTTAACCTTTAAAGTGCTATGCCGGTCTGACAGACCGCTATTAAAATTTTCTTTGCTTGTAACTTTTTTTCAAAGTATAATAAGAACTTGAACTTTTTAGTAGCTTCATATTTTATAAAAATCTGTTAGGAGACAATTTTTTCAAAAATTTTTATTCGTTAAATTTTGTAATATAAATAAATATTTGAAGTATAGCGGTCTGTGAGACCGGGGTTAGCTTTAAGTGAAAGTATATTCTAGTATATTCCCATGAGTAACGTCTGCGCAACTTGACGCGCAGCTAGTTCAACTGACAGTTCTCATAGACTGCATTAATAAAATAAATAAAATAAATAAATGCATAATACAGAAATGACTTTTTTTGTTAAAAAGTAAAAAATATTTATAATAGTTGTCTTTTAAAAATTATAAATGACTAAAAAACTGTCAAAAGGGAATAGCGGTCTGACAGACCGGGGTTAGCACTGAGCGTGATTTTTCAACACTTAGCACTTTAAAGGTTAAATAAATTTTTCTTTTAATTTTATTTTTTAGTCTTATTATTAGAAGCTAATTTTGTATCACTTAAGGTTTGTCTCGAATTTGTGAGATTATTTGCAACGAAGATAACTTTTTATTTTCTATTTAAATTATCTCATTAGTTTAATGAAAATAATATACATAATTTTTTTAAACATTATATTTTAGAAGGGTTTCCATCCAGTAGCTGTCCCAATGGGAAATCTTTGTACAATGCCAACAGTGACAAATGGCGCAGGACAGAACCATTTGTTCTTTCAGCATTTTGCCAAGTCTTGGCAGGGTAATCTTGGCGCAGGAAAGAATAAATGGTTCCGCCATAGTTATGCCAAACCTTGTCAGGTAAATCTTGGCGCAGTACAGAATAAATGTTCTCGCCATAGTAATGCCAAATCTTGGCAAGTAAACTTCGGCTTAGTACTGTAAATATGTTTTTAAGAACTTAATTTCAAAATTCATAAATTGAATATTTTTTTTGTTAATTATTCACTGAAAAAAAATTCAATACGAAATTAACAATTTATCATTAGTTAAAATATTTGTAATCATATTCTTATATTAACTAAATTTTTAGTAATATGAATTAAAATTGTGAAGTTGAATATACTTTTTATTATTATTTATTTACTTTTGATTTTGATAATTATTAGTGAGAGCTGGTAAAGCGAACTACATTGGACAAGTTAAACAAATTTAATAAAATTAACACAAGCTTCTTGGTAAAACCAACCATCTTGTTAGGTTGTTATTGTTTTTATTCACATTTTACAAAAAGTAATCTCACTTTTTTGTCATTTTTTAATTATATGCAAATCTCAATTTTGAGTATGATTAACATTTTTTCACTGTATCTTAAAATATTCTTTATTGTTTTATTATTCTTCTAGTAAATATTTAAACAATGTTCTTATGTATAAAAGTCTCGTATTTGTTTTAATGGTGTAATGTTATTATTCGGTACTTATTTGCATTTGTCATTATTGTTATTTATAATAGCAACATTTTTTAATAAATTAATTTGTCAAATAATTTTCTAAAATCTATTTATTTAAGGAAGAACCCTCTTTGCATTGTGAGTCAATGCAATTACCATTTAAGTTTTCAATTTACTCATGTAGTACTAATTGCAACGCTTGACAACATTGTAATGCTTCCTCCGGTCTCATTTCACGTCGTCTGTCATTGCTATTAAGTATTAACCATGTTAGATAATATTTCAGAAAATTCTGATAGTCTTTAAAAAAATACTTTTGGAATTTTAATTTAAATGTTCTGAGCGTTCGATGGTCTCTGAAATCTGTAGGTTATGTGCGACTTACAGTTATCGCCCAAGAGAAACGGCATTGCATCGTTTAAATGACGTGAAATTAGTAAACAATTGCTTTCGAACGAGTTTTTTTTCTGCACACAGGCACTTTTTACAAAATCTGACAACATACAATTGACACAAATGTTTTTAATTGTCTGAATTCAAAATATTTTGTCAATCCATGCAGAAACGCGGTTGCAGGATTGGAAATACAAAAGTAATGTAATGACAGGCGGCAAGAAGTGTGTTACAGCCATTTTGCCAGTGGAGGGCAGAAGCATGCAGGGAGCGAAAAGGCTCAGCTGTCAAAATGATTCGCATTACATTGCTACAGTAATTCCAATGCTGCAACCGTGTTTCTGCATGGATTAACAAAATCTTTTGAATTAAGATAATTAAAAACATTTGTGACGATTGTAGGTTGTCATATTTTGTAAAAAGTGCCATGTGAACAGAGAAAAATTTGTTAGGAAATGAATATTTACCAATTTCACGTCATTTACTCTTCCAATGCAGACAGTTTTTGCAAAATCGGAAATCATCAAAATCATCAAAATTTTCATGAAATTTGATCTTTAATCAACTGTAACACTCTTAATTTTCATTGAATCTTATACTATGACATATGGATCGAAAGGTAATTTAATTATTTTCACAATGACACCTTAATCATTATATTTTGACATTTATATTTATGTTAAAAATGAAAAAACACTAAATTTTTAGCGTTTTTATGGTCCAAAGGCTCTGAACCACGGATTAATATTAAAATTTTTTATTTCCAAATATTGTGTTCTTATTTTTACACAAATTGAAAGATTTTTAGGGGATGAGACCTAATAAAAAAAAACTTTTTATTTTTTTGGGACACCCTACTCCAGGGTCTAGGGATCGATCCCCCCATGCGTGCGAATTTTTCATTCTTAGATTTAAGTGTTATTGGTAGAGTAATTGTTCATTAATCTTAAATATTTGAATAAACACAAAACTATAAATAAATATGTAATTATAAACAAAATAAAAAGAGCCGGGAAAAATTATATTTTATTCTAGATTTTGAGCAAAAAACTGGTCAGTTACTTGACAGTCACTGGCCAGATAATCTAACCAGTGACTGCTAAAACAGCGCGTTACATTTCTAATGAATCTCTTGCCAGATTTTCTGGTCAATCACTGGCCAGAATCTAGAAAAATTTCCCAGTGACTGGTCATTACAAAGTTGAAATTTCTACCTAGGTAGTTGTTTTATTTTTTCAGATACAAGCCTGCAAAGTTGATACTTGTCAAAATCATGAAAAAAACCATGTATTTTTTATCTTCAAAAATTCGTAACAAACACAAAAAATTTTTTCGTTCTTTGTTTTTTTGTATAGAAGCGTGGAGATAGTGTAGCTGTTAGGCTCAAAGACCAAAAACGCTCAATGAGCGAAAATATAGTCCACAACGCGTTGTGGCTCCTTCAAATTGCCCACAACGCGAAATTCGTGTTGTGGCATGTCAAAAAGTGCTCAAAACGCGTTGTGGTAATTTGAAAAGGTCCACAACGCGAAATTCGCTTTGTGGCTTCTACAATATTCGGCCACAACGCATTGTGGTAATTAAAAAATGCCACAATGCGTTCTGGATTCTTTTATATTTGCCATTACACGTTTTGGTAATTCAGAAAAATCATAACACATTTTGTTGCTTGCAAACAACGTGTATACTAATTACCTGTCTTATTATTTGATACTTAATTAATCAATTTTCTATTATAAGTATGTCATTAGCCTCTACGATTATAATACCTTTGAAATTTTCTTTATTCAATAAATAGTTACAGTAGTAAAATTTCCACATCGGTGATTGATAAAGTAGATTTAATTTAAAATCTTTGTAGTCTTTGTGTAATATTTATACTGTGACATTTATATAATTTAAAAAGCTGTGCAGGATTTTAACAATAATATTAATAACTCATAATGTATAATAAAGAGGCAATATTTTTTGAGAAATTAAGTGAATTGATGAAGAATAGTACGGTACGATATTTATTATTTTTATATAAATTAAATAAGTAAAAATGAAACAATGAAAAAATATAGATCAAAGTACAAAATAATAAAATACAAATGTTTATGTTTAAAGTTAATTTCGAGTA
This sequence comes from Leptopilina syphax, assembly GCA_032872505.1. NCBI lineage: Eukaryota > Metazoa > Arthropoda > Insecta > Hymenoptera > Figitidae > Leptopilina > Leptopilina syphax. Next base: position 17,426,233 of record CM065471.1, on the reverse strand, counting down.
TTTATAGTTTAAATTATTTGTAAATAAAATTATATGTTTTTTGCCAAAAAAATACTAGTTATTTATTTCTTATCATTTCTAAATTACCAAAACGCGTAATGGTAAATATAAAAGAATCCAGAACGCATTGTGGCATTTCTTAATTACCACAATGCGTTGTGGCCGAATATTGTAGCAGCCACAAAGCGAATTTCGCGTTGTGGCCCTTTTCAAATTACAACAACGCGTTTTGAGCACTTTTTGCAATGGCTTTTATTCAATTTTAAACAATTTTTTTCATTCATTAAAGTATGGTCAAAATTTTGTAAAATATGGCAATGGCTATGATTATTTTTAAAAAAATTTCATTAATCTTTGTAAAATGGCATAGTTTTTGCCCATACTTTGCCAGACTCTTTCCATTATTCGGAAAATGTATAAAATTTGATAGAAAAGTTTAAATTTAAGAAACATTCATTGCTTATACATGGACAGACTCTTCCCATAGTTTGAAAAATGTATAAATTGAAACAGAAAAGTAGAAAATTTCACAAAAATTGATTCTAGCCGTTGCCCATACTTTGACAAACTCTTCCCATAATTGCGAAATTGTTTATCTGAACTGAACACATTCGGTTCTTTATTCTTCGTTCATTTATTTAGAGGTGTTAAAATGAGGATCAAGAAAAGTAGCTTCCTATTGTTTTAATGAAATGTTAGTGTAACCACTTTTAAATAGGTAGATATTGTTAAAAATTAATTTTATTTATACTTTTTTATTATTAAGATATTTTCTGTAACTTATATTTTATTCCGTTTATATTTGAATTTGTTTAGATTTTAATAAAGTGACCGGATGATGGTAACGAATCGTTCCTCCGAAACGTCGTCATTATATAACTAAATGTGTTTTATTTTTTTTTTTTTCCAAAAATCGATATTAACAATTATTGAAAAAAAATTCCAAAGTTTGTAATCATACCAATTTGTCGGAGATAAATAATATTTTAAATGCAAATCAATTGCAGACTCTCATTTATGTTTGAAATTATTATCGGAAATGGAAAATTTGTTGTACACGTAAATAATGGACTCAGGAGACAAAAATTTATAACGAAATAAGGCATATTTGGCAACGATTATCGGCAGTATATTGCGGTATAGATATCATAATGTTCAGAGAGAGATCGTGTATTGGTGGTTTTGTACAAAGAACACCATAACCATAACGCCACCAATTTATGATGATCGCTTTCATTTTACACACGTTCAATGTTTAATCGAACTGGACGCAGATGCAGGAGGGTTTATCGTTGAGTCTTTACTAGAACCAAAAGGGCGCGCGTTGCGCGCCCACTCCTGGTCCTTTAACACACAAAATAAAACCTTAATGTAACCTTAAATTAAATTTTAATTTAATAAAAACATATGTTTATATTTTAAAAATTATTTTTCTGTTAATAAGATTGTTTAAAAAATTTTTAATTTTTTTAATCTAAGTTTGACGAATTGAATTTTCTATAAAAAATTACACGTTAATGCCTATAAAAAATTCTCATTCTGGAGAAAATCACCTTTAAAATAAGCCTAAAATCATTAAATGCATTTAGTATTTTAGAAGTCAGTAAAATTTTTGTAAAACATTGAAAATTATCATTTTTTAAAAATGTCTAAATAAAATATTGATCAAATGACTTAAAAAATTAAGTACAAACTCCAAGGATTAATTTAAAAAAGAAAAATCAGTAACCTTCTATATTATAGAAATTGTGTAGATTTTTCTGCCAAAATACAGGCGAAATTTTTTTTAAATTAATACTTAGGAGTTTTGCACATCAATACAGGGTAATTTAATTTTCCCAAAATATTGAGAACATTCTTGAATTTGCAATTGTTTTAAAGAATTGTTAATAACAATTTTAAAATTTTATTTTTTAACAATCCCTTTATTTTATCATTAAAGTATATACTTTAAGCTTTAATTAAAAAAAATCACTTAATTATTACTTCCTCCTAGAGGAAGTATTGTAATACCAAAATTTTTCGAAGTCGATTTTTTGATATATCTTTATGTTATTTGACCTCAGGAGTTGCGGACATAAAGTAAGAGTACTTTGTGATAGATTAATAAAGTTTAACTAAATTTTTTTTGGATTTTTAATTTTCCAAAAACACTTTTTTTGCCCATAACTTTAAAAAAGTGTTAGGACACCTATAAATGTTTTTTTATAATTTTGTAGAGTATTTTTAAACCCATCTTTTGAGTCCTAATTGAACATTTTTCGTCCATAGTAACCAGAGATATTAAACTTTTAAAAATCATAAATTTTGGAAAAAAATATTTTTTTGAAAATTTTGTTAAAAAATGAAGTAATCTTAAAATTATCGTTAATAACTTGTGGAGCATTATAAAACGATTCGATTGACCTATTTTTGAACCTAATTCGATAATAAATTTCGAAATTATTGGTATTTTAAAAACCAAAAATTGTGGAAAATGACATTTTCTCAACTTTTTTGTTTAAAAATTTTTGTTTAACTATTAAACTATTATAACTATATTGTAAAGTATTTAAAAATACATTGATTGACCCAAGATTCAATCACTTTTACCATATTTATAAAAAGTTATTCATATATTTTCCTATTATTATTATTATTATTATTATTATTATTATTATTATTATTATTATTATTATCTCTATGAGGAAGCAAAGTGTTCATGAAATGAGCGCACCAAAATTATAAAAAATATACAACTTGGCAGCGGTTTGTTTATTTGTTTCAAAGTAATAATAACATAAAAATAAAATGATCTGAAACTTTAACACCAAATTACTTTAAAAATAATTTTTTTAAAAAAAAGTTTCCCTTATTGGGAAAAAAATTTTTTTTCCTTATTGGGTCAAAACTCATTATATTAAAACATCAAAGATGTTTTTGTTGGGATTAAATTATTCTCTAATTAATGATTTATTACCATTTATTAAATCAATGTTAATTAATTGTACACTATCTGCAAAAATTATGTAAATGCTACATTTTAGTGATATAAATAATTTTTTTCATTTTGCAAAATGTATTAATTAACATTTTTCCCGTCTAAGACACTAAAACTCAATATAAGTATTTAAAATATTATTAGAAGTTTCTAAAGCGACTGACAGAGATACGTAGTTTTTGCACGGAACAGAAAGATACGTGGTTTCTAAACTGAACGTGGAAGATACGTAACTTTTAAAATGTTCTTTAAACATACGTACATTCCACTTGGAGTGAACGATATAATTTTGGAAATACTTTACATGTTTTAATGTTCTTTGGATTAAGCTGAAATAAGCATTCAGTTTATTTTAATACAATTAATGTTAATAGTATTAATTAATGCTAATAGTATTTAACATTAAAATCTACAAGTAAATATGTAAATAAAAAAGCCAAACATGACAGAATTTTATGTATTATCCTAACTTAAATTCTTGGCCATTACTGGTTAAAAAAGTATCAAGCTAAAACAAAAATTGTCTTTTTCAAAACATTTACAATATAAAATTTTTTAAAAATTTTCATTTTTACTCACAATAATCATAATAATACAACACTATCCTACCAAATTTTTTTACACAAAAAACATTTTTATAATAAAGTTTAAAAATTAAAAAATTATATTATTTATATTAATTTTTTTTAAATTTAAATTTATAAGAAAATACAAAATTTTTATAAAATAATAAAAATTTGAATATTAGTCAGTTAAGGGGGGAAACCACATTAGAACGCTGTTTTTTTGCCGTTTTTCACGAATTTTTTTTTAAAGTAAGAATTTTTTTTAATGAAATAAAACATTTTTACTATGTTGTTCATATATTTAATTGTAACTCATATTTTTTATAGGCGTTTATATCAAAAATCTTCCAAATTAGGAGCTATTGCATATAGAGCTGCTCCGCCAGAGTTCATGACTGCTGTGCAGTCCTGAGCCCACAAATTTTGTCCGAAAGCAAAAATGTAAATTTTCAGAATGCCCTTTTTTTGTTTTTGAGTTATTAAATTTTAAACAATAAATTGCGACGCGCTGCGTCGCGGTTGCACTGGGCCGCGTGGTAAACGGCGTGAGACGAGGCGCCCGGGACGCAATTTATTCTTTGAAATTTAATAACTCAAAAACAAAAAAAGGACATTCTGAAAATTTACATGTCGATAGGAAAAAACTTCAGCTTTCGTTTGCAATAATTTATTTTAAAAAAAAACGGACCGATTTTTGGGAAATTGAAAATTAATTATTAATTATCAAAAATTAGGGTAAATTTTTAAGATATTAAAATATAAAATACACCATTGGAAAGAGGATGAAAAAACCTTTCAGAAACATATTCTAAAAAATTTTTCCCATTACAAGTATGTTCAGAAAAAATTCACAAAGTAGCCGGTGTTGGCAAAATTGGTCAAATTGACCCCCCTCTACCCCCTCCAATTTTTCAAAAAAATGAAACATATTTTTTGGGTCACATTTCTACTTGATAGAACAACAAATTCCTCGAGTTTCAATTTTTTTCAAGAAGTTGAAATTTCAACTTAGGACATTTCATGTGCTTCATAAGTAGCATGTAAGTCTAATTATTCCTCTTTTCGTGACTTTCTGCTCTCCTTAGTCTCAAAAGTGCTACGCTTATTCTACTAATCTACGGTAACCTTGAGCGCGCTCCGTTCATCGCTAGTACAGCGAGGACTTCGAATTTTGCTCTAAAAACTTTGTTAGCCTATTTTTGAATACCTCAACTAACAATTTATGCAAAAAAGAAAAAATCGATTTTTTCAGACGTCTAATGTGGTTTCCCCCCTTAAGTAATTTTTAGTTTTATTTAAGTATTTTAACATTAAATACTATTATAAAATACTTTGAAATTAACAGTACAGATGGTCACTCTAAGCTTTAAATTTTTACCAATTTTTAAGAATTTTAAGTTAAAAATCACTAATCAAAATTACTTTCAAAATAAGTCAAAAACATGATTCTGAAACTGGCACCTTATTATTATGGCACCTGTTTATTACCTTCAAGACTCTGATTTTGAACTGAAATAAAAAATATTCTTTTTTTGTTTAAGACAACATAAACTTTTTTATAATAAAAAACTGGGTACTTGTTTAAGATTTATTAAAAAAATATTAAACCATGTAAAGTATTTCTGAAATTATATTAATTTTTTAATAAAACAAGGCAAACTCAAGGACGAGATCAGGCATTTTTAAAATGATTCTAGAAAGTTATTTAGATTTCTTTACAAGTTTAATTGTTGAAAAAGTAGATAATGTTAGTGACTTAGACGGGAAAGTTGTTAATTTATTACTTGCATTTTTTAATTACAAAAAAGAAAAATCATTTTATATCACTAAAAAGTAATATTTTACACAATTTTTAAAAACTTACCTCCTTATCCTTATTTTTAATCACAAAAATTTTTTTCGTCTATTTTTTTTTAATTTTGAAAAGACAAAAAAGTGGTCTTCACATTGCACTTTTATTTTTCTGTATTATATACTGCAAAAATCTGTTAACAAACTGTAACTACACTGTAAAAAAAGAGAGTTTAATTTTCACTCCCCAGGGGATTCTATAAAAGTCGCACTCATTTGGGAGTTAATGCCAGGGGAGTTAAATAAAGAGAGTTAAAACTTCACACCCAAATGCTAACTCCCCAATGAAAAATAACTTGCGTTGGTGTTGAATGAAGGGAGTTAGAAATTAACTCTCTTTTGGAGCTGATTTTTAACTCGAAAAATTTCACTCCAAACTCCCGAGTCCGTTAACTCCCTAAATTTTTTACAGTGTATATATACTCAAGTATAAAATAGACTACCAATGCAACTTTCTCTCTCTGCTCACTGGTCACTCAATAGACTGCCTACTGGTTGAAAGAAACCCTTCAAACAATAGGCCAGGTAACCTGGCCTGGCGAAAGGTAGACCTTTCGTTTCTCTTTAAATTTTATATATATATATATATCTTTCAAATATCTTTCCGTCTTCTTCTTTCTAAATAAATAACATAAATCGGTCCCTGTTTATAACGCAGAAAATCTAACGCTATTGCTTTCTTCCTCTTTCCAAATAGAAATAACATAAATCGGTCTCTGTTTATAACGCAGAAAATCTAACGCTATTGCTTTCTTTCTCTTTCGAGGATAAGTAACATTAGACTGTCTCTCTTTACCTAATTTGCATATCTACTCGTTTTTAATAAAAAAGTACCAAAAAATAGAATTTTATTTTTGTCGTTACATTTACATATGTGTTACATTTTTTTTTAATTTTAATTTAATTATAATTTTCACCCAAAGAAACATTTAACTCATCGTTGACTTGTTTTGACGTTTTTAATTTCAAGTATTTCAATTCGTAAGTTTTAATTACAAAAACCAGCGAATTAAAAAGAAATTTCTTTTCAGTTTCAAAGTTTCTTTGATATATATATATATATTTCTATTTTTATATATCAAAAGAATATTTTAATTTGCTTGTTTTGAATACAAATTGTTCATTCCAACTGAGTTGCGATAAATTTTACATTATTCGTAATTTACATCAAGAATAAAAACCTATTGCTTGTTGGACGAAAAAAATTTATACAAGTACTATATATTATGTATTATGTTTGGGAAGAAAAAAAATTACCATTTAATCGATAAAAGAACGGAGGTAAAGGATCTTTAAATTTTATATTAAGCAATTGTGGGCATATGATATCGAAGAACTATATCGAGGGGTGCTTTTTCATTGCCTCAATGATTGTTTTGTCTCCTAACAGTTTTTTCTTCTTCCATCTTATTTCTTCACCCCCTAAAATTGTTCCATTGAATAAATAAAATTTTACGTGTAACGGATAAAAAAAAATAACATTGGAGAGAAAAAATATCTTTTGGTTTCACATTCTTTTTCAGACAAAAACCCCTGATGTGTTTTTAAAATTCAGTTAACGTAATAGTGTGTACGCACAAATATGAAAATTAGAGAATATGTTTTTCTTTCGGTTTAAAAATATATCAATTTTTAAAAAATCGAATTGCGAAGAATATTTATTTAATGATGGGATAGTTAACATAGGGACTATATTGGAGAAACTCGATCTTGTAGTTTGATAAATTCAATTTAATTTTATTATTAAAGTTTATTTTTCACAGATTAACGTTAAAAAATTGTCATAATCGATATTATGAACCATTTGCATTCGCGAAGATAAATTTCATCTCTGTGAAAACCAACATTTATTTTATTTATCAAATTAATTCATTTCAAGAAGAAAAATTTTCTGTTAAATTTTAAACATTTTTCGGACTATAGTAATCGAGTTTGTCAAAGCATGGACAAAAAGTATTTTTTTTTTAAACTTTAAAAAAATTAATCTGCATTAATTTTTTTAAAGTTTTTTCATTTTTTAAAGCATAGGAAAAGTTCTTCAAAGTATGAGCAAAGACAGGACTCAATTTTTGCGACAATTTTCCGATTTTTTTTTAAAATTTTTTTCAGTTTTCAATGTCTGGAAAGAGTCTGGAAAAGAATGAGCAGCGGCTAGCATATTTTTTGTAAAATTTTTTGGTATTTTTTAAGAAATTGTTTCTCAAATATTGATTCTAGTCGTTGCCCATTCTTTGCCAAACTCTTTCCATTGTTCGGAAAATATACAAAATTTGATAGAAAAGTGTATAAATTTCACAAAAATTGATTCTAACCGTTGTCCATACCCAGATAACATGTAAGTTTACGGAAAGCTTGAGGCAAGGTTTTCATGCAATCTTGCCAAGATTACAGCGCAAAATTGCCGAAAACTTGTCTGAAATAGCAAAATTTCCGCTGTATAGCAAGCTTTCCTTAAAAGGTTGTTGTAATCTTGCTGTGAACGCCCTAATTGAAAAACCGGACAGATTTCGGACTAATCCGAAATTTGTCCGAAACAGTGCGGTTTATGGTCAGGTTTTTATCACCCGAAATTAATCCGGATAAATCCGAACTTTATACGGTTTGTGAACAACTAGTAAATCCGGAGTTGGTCGGATGAAGTCCGAAATTAATCAGTTAATTTTAACTAGTAAATCCGGAATTAGTCCGAAACAGTCAAAAATTAGACCGGACAATTTAGTAAATGTTAATAAAAAAAAATAATTATTATTACACATATTAATTATCATTACTTTATATGGTACATTCAACATATTTTTCGATATTCCTATCGCAATTTTATTTACATTAACTTAAAATTTCTAACGCTTGGGGATTCGAATCTACACTTATCTAACATTATAACGCACTGAAATCGAATACACTAACCACTATACCACCCTCACATAGGATTTTAAATTCATAATAGAATTTATGAAGTGCCACGAAAAGAAATTACAAAAAACTAACACATCAGTGTTAATTATAATATTAAAAAGAAGATAACTAATAATACTAGTAAATTTGTAAAAACAAATTGACTGCAGAAGTAAATATTTTATCTATCATAAGTAAATACCTTGAACAAAAAGTCGGGCCGATTTCTGACTAATCCGGAATTTGTCCGCAAGAGTACGGTTTATTGTGGAGTTTTTTCACCCTGAATTAAGTTTGAACTGAATACAGTTTTTTATAACTATTGAATCCGTAATTAGTCCGATTTAGTCCGAAGTTAGTCAGATCATATGCAACTATAGTAAATGTAGAAGTAATCCGATTGGTTTAACCAGTGAATCCGCAGCTATTCTGAAACGGTCTGCTTATGGTCAGGTTTTTGTCACTCAGAATTAGCCTGGATAAATCCAAACTCAATACGGTTTTTGTATAACCAGTGAATCCAGAATTAGTCCAATCTAGTCCCAAGTTAATCTGCTAATATGCAACTTGTGAATGTGAAATTAGTCCGATTAAGTCCGGAATTAATCTGGTTATGGTCAGGTTTATGCCATATACGAAAATATATTTATAGTTTAAATTTATCTCAATTTACATAATACAAATTGTTCTTAGTATACAAATTCAATATTATACCAAAATCTTTGCATACAGATTTTGGATTGTTTCATACTTGTTTCGAATTCAATCTTTCAACTGGATTACTTTCGGATTATTGCGGACTGAATTCGTATTCTTTACACATTTATTTCGCATTATTCCGTATTTATTTTAGATTAATTTTTTAACGGACATAATTTCAGGTTGTTGCGTAATAATTAAAGATTTAATTCATTGACATTCATGATTACTCCAAACTGATTTAGGATTCATCATTTCGTTTGGATTAACGTTAAATTAATGCGGATCATTTTCGGTTATTTTTCGTATAATTATCGTCCTAATCCACAATTATATGTCCGGATTTAATCCAGATCAGTCCGAAATTTTTGCCAGGGATATAATATGATTTGGGTGTCCGACTATTTCCGGATTCATAGCATACATATTTCGGATTGTTTCGTATTTGTTTTAGAATAGGATTTTACCACACTAATTCCAAATTGAAGCGGACTAATGTCGGATTCTCAGCATACAGATTTCGTACTTCTTTCGGAATAGGATTTTGCCACACTTAATTTCAAATTGTTGCGGACCAATACCGGATTTCTTGCTTACAGAGTTCGAATTGCTCCGGACATTTTGCGGATTAAGTTTTTTTAACTAGGTTAAATTCGGATTGTTGCGGACTGTTTCCGTATTCTTTACACATTGATTTCGGATAATTCCGTACTTATTTTAGAAGAATTCTTCACCGGTCATAAATTCGGATTGTTGCGGAGTAATTACGGACTGAATTCGTAGACATTTAGGATTACTCCGGAGTGTTTTCGGATTCAGGTTTTCGTTCGGATTAATATCAGAATAACGCGGATCATTTTCGGACCTTTTTCGTACAATTTTCGGACTAATCCGTAATAATCTGTCCGTATTTAATCCGAAATTAGTCCGAAATTTTTACCAGGGCGGTTCTTGCAATGTTTCCATGAAAAATTACTACAAGATTGAAAGGAAAGATTGCTACAAGCTTACTATGCAAGGTTTCTGCAAGCTTGTCATGAAATATTGCTACCTGCATATTACGAAATGTTGCTGCAAGTGTGTTGCAAGGTTGTTAAAAGCTTGCTGTAATTTTTTTAAAATGAGTTTCAAATTTAATAATATTATTTTTATTTTTTCGATTTAAAGACCTTTTTAACGTCAATTTTTATTGATTATGCCTCCTTGTTTTATTTTGAAATTTAACATTGATGAGAATTTTAAAAATAAATTCAAAGGTGCTGTGAATTGAGCCCGAGTTCGACGGACGCTAACAAAAGACTCTAACCGATAAGCTAAACAAGCAACTATCAACCAAAAAAAATTTTTTTTTATCATTCCTGGGGATATTCTAATTTCCGTATGTGACTAGAATGTATGTAGGATATGTTGAAATATCTTTTGCTTTTAGGTATATCAAAGTAGGGTAGGGTGGGGCATTACTATTCTTGTTTGGATTTTTGAGTCTAAAAAGTGTATTTAAAAAAAAATAAAACAATGAGTAGAACCGTTTGAAAACTTGACTTCTTAGCTACAATTTTGACATGTATTATTTTGCTGTAACTCGATTCTGTTCCGAACTACAGCGATTTTACGAATTTTTTTTTAAGTCGAAAAAGGGGCAAAAACTATTCTTGCAGCTATTAATGATATAATACTAAAAAAATATAAAAATTAATTTGTTAATTGGAGGAGTTTTTCTGGTTTTTCTCTTTCAATTTCTTACCATTCTAACCTAAAAACAAGCACACAAAAAATACACTGTTTCGTAGTTTTTGCTGTTATCAGTGGGCGAATAGTTTTGCCCCAACCGCACATTTTTTGAAAAAACACTTGTAAAATTTTTGAACAATAGAATATAAAAAATCCATTATGATATTCGTGTTCAGCACTAAATTTGACTTTAGAAATAATTTTTCCGACCGTTTATCACTATTTACAATGGCAGACTAAATGAGTGAAAACAAGTAAGCGAGTATATCAAAATCACATTTGAGTACCTAACTCCTATGATAGATGGCGCCAGAAGCTCAAATGTGGCGTACAATGTTCATTTCACTTAAAAAGTATACATTGTAAAAGGGACTTCAATCGGATGAATAGTTTTCTCTCCAGGACTATAGAATAGTTTCGCCCCGCGAATAGTAATGCCCCACCCTACCCTATATATACTTTGGTATATTAATATATAGTTTAGATTATTATATATAGTCAATTAGTTTTCCAATTCTTATAAGAAGAGAATTTCTAAAAAATGTTTTCCTTCAGAAAAGTTTCTTTGGATAAGAAACGAAATATACCGATTTTCAAGTGAATGATTGAATAAGTAGTTAGAGAATTGCTCACGATTCTCGAATTGTGAACACGCGAGAGCGTCATTGGACGAGGTCAACGTGAAGGACTTCAGTTTGATTTGAAGATTACAAAGCGAACAAATTCCGTTATTCTGCCTCTTACATCGTTTACGATGTTCTGCGGATTAAACCTTTAGTCCAGTAATGATGTCTTTCAACCATAAAAAAAATTTCTTATTTCTCCTTTACAGTTTTCGTGACGAACTATCGTTAAATGTGAATTTCTCGCTTCCTAATGCATTTCCCCAATGGCGTTGAGGCTGTGATTGGTCGTTAAAATTGTCGCGTGATAAACGCCAGTCAAGAATCTTTGAAAAACAATCCTTAAACTGTAAATCGAGAATTTCAAATCGTTTTCAAATTGGCGACAGGAGAATTTTTTTATTCTTATAGATGTCTTAGTTGTTCGATTTTTACAATTTGATCTAAGAGAAAAAAATGTTCTGAAAAAATTAAACGTCTGGATTAAAAATTTGCTTGACTTTTTGTTATTTTACACTGTAAAAAATTTCGGAATTTTTTCCGATAAAAAACTAGGATATTTTTCCAGTAAGTAGTTCTTAAATATTCCTCAAAAATCTAAATATATATCATAAATTTAACGTAAATGTAAAAAGAAAAAAGTTAACAATACTATGAATCGGTTAGTCAACAGTTTTAAAGAGATTGAATCTTTTGAAATTCCATAGAAGTTAGAAAGAACAGATTTTACTCCACATGTTCCTTAAAACTGATACTTTGCAGCAGATTCCCATAGCCTCCCTTGGTCGAGCGCGTCTAAGCGTGCGCTCCAAATGGTTAAAGGCTCCATTAAAAAAAACCCTACGCACAGATAGCACTATAAGGCTGAGAGTTCAAATCGTGGTAAATAGATACTTCCGTAAAAATGTAAATAATAATTTTTTTTAATTAATTTACATTTATTTTGATATATCAGAATACAATATAAACAGTTTTGATTTTTTTACATAAATATTCAAATGATTTATGTAGAATTTCCGAATAAATAGTAGGAAATATTTCCGAAATTCATGGGAGATAATTCCTTTTATTTATTCGGAAAAATTTCCACCGGTTGGAGTACCGTGCTGTCCGTATTTTTTCGGAAAAATTTCCGAAAAATTTTTTACAGTGTAGATATGGAAAATATTTGTGAAAAGTTGATGGAATTGAATGTATATCCAATATATAGACTGATGATGGTTTGTAAGTACTCAACGACTTACGCTGACAAATAACCTCAGAATTTCGTGCAAATATTGTGAAAGTAAACAGATTTGTCACTTTCCACGTGACCGCAGGTCTGAACTTCAAAACCGTCCCTGCCACGATTAGTTGCTAATGCAAATACACACGTTCTCGAAAGAAACACCAACTCTCGTTTGCAAATAAAAAAGGAATTTTGCCATGTTTATGTTGTATACGTGCGTCTATTGTTTCTTATCTAATGAAAAACAGTTCTTTTTTTTAATGAACAAATTTTTTTCTATGACAACTTATAAGTCTGGCAAATTTTGCCTGAATTGGAGTAATTAAAGTTCCTTTTCATTTACTTCACCTAAAGGGGTGAAATGTGAATCGTTCGCCTCTAATTCGACCTTAATAATCATTTAAATAGAATTAAAAGCCTTGTGCGCACCAGTGAAACTCGAAAGTCACTCCTCCCCTCAACACTCCCGCTCGCTTAGTTCACCATTTCTGGCTTAAGTCTGTAACTACTTAACCCCGCGCACATTATGCAAGTGGTGTCTTCCCGAGGTATTCGCGGCCTCACTAAGTTTACATCATATGCAATTAGGCATCTTATCAGAATCACTTAAGTGGTTACTTTAATAAAATAGAGTGTGTCACTGTAAACACTTTGTTTAACTATGTTATTTTTCATAACGGCATTTTTAGGGATTAATTCTAAATTTCCCGTTAATTTCCTAATTTGGTTTGAAAATCATCAAGGCCATGTTTGGAAAAGTAGTTCATGAAAATGACAATTCCACTTGGCAAATTATTCTTGTTTATTTTTTTGATCTTTTTGCTTGGCAAACTGTAGAGGGTCTCATTCGAAGCAGCGCAGTATTCTGGCACCCCGCTCGCTTTTGTAAATCGTTTTTGCATCATGGCAGTAGAACTCAATTTACTGGGAAGCAGCAGAGAAAATATTTCGCTGGCATAAATTCTATTGCAACAGCAAACTGATTTGTTTTGTTGGCAAAAAACAAATGATTGATAACTTCCATACTCCCATTTCAGAATTCATGGTAGATATCTCCTAGTGGTCATAATATTTATTTCGTTTCACAACCATCTTATCATGATCAATATAATCTAAAATAAAACAGTATGTAAAGATGCTGCAAGAATTAGAAAAAAATATGATAGAGTTCTGATACTTTTGTTAAAAGGTTTTTGAAATAAATCCTAGGGCTAAAATCGATTAGAATTGATGAGATTTTAGATATTTTTCTGTTATAATTGAAGTCTTCCTACAAATAGAATAGGAATTCCAGGTAAGGATTTTCTGTAATTTCTTTACACCTTCTCTAGCGGGGAAAACAAGTAAAAATGGTACAGTCAAGTGCGAGTACTCCTAATATAAATCCTGTTGTATTTAGGAGAGGTTTTTTATGTTCTTCTTTTTATACTCTTAGGGAAGGAAAGCCAGATAGGAGTGTTCCAAGCAAGAGAGAGTACTTCTCATTTAAGTCATTCTGTACAACGCAGTAGATACTAAACTCTTTATCAAGATAGCCCAATGGGAGTGGTTCAGGCAAGTGCAAGTACTCCTAATATAAATCCGATTGTACTTACGGGGGTTTTTTATGGTCTTTCTTTGTTCTAGCTGAAAAGCCCAAAAAATAGTTGTTCAAGAAAAAGCGAGACACCCTCTTTAACATTATTTTGTAGAATTTGTAATGTTTTCAAGAAAATGCGAGTACTAATAATTTATGACTATCAGCAAAACTTGATAGATAAGGTCTTATTTATTAAGGCACACCAATAGGGAGAATCAATTTTTTCAAAATTTTAATTAATTTTCCGAGATATGGGAAGAGTCTGGCCAAGTATGGGCAATGGCTAGAATCAATTTTTAAGAATGTTTTAACTCTTCTATCAAATTTTATACATTTTCCAAACTTAAAGAGGACTTGACAAAGTAAGGGAAAAGTATAGACTTAATTTTTCATAAATATTTTACTTTTCTATTCAATTTTGTAAATTTTTCGAGATATGAAAAGAGTGGTAAAGTATAAGTAACGGCTATTTTTTAAAAGATTTTAATTTTCTATTCAATTTTATTAATTTTCCGAAATATGGAAAGAGTCTGTCAATGTATGGGCAAATGACCATAATAGTAATTAGTAAAATTCATAAAATATGATGAAGTTCAAAATTTCGGAAAAATTCATTCTAACCCTTGCCCATACTTTGCCATATTTAAAACAAATATTTAAATTTGATAAAAAGTAAAAAATGTTTGAAAATTTTATTCTAGCCGTTGCTCACATCTTGCCAAACTCTTACTACAGTCCGAAAAATGTATAAAACTTGACAAAACAGTAAAAAAATTCGAAATTTTTTATTCGAGTCGTTGCCCATACTTTGTCAGACATTTATATTCACAGTTTAATGATTTTTTATTACAAGTAATAATATTCACTTTTTTAAATTTATTGTCATAAGTTAGGTTACCTCTTTAAAAATGTTGAAATGAAAAGAAATGTGGTGTGACTATGAAGATTTTCGAGTATTATCATTTTTCTAGTGTCATTCTTGTTGTTTTCCATTTTAACATTTAGAAATGGAGTTAAAATGATCCCCCTTGTTTAACTGTGTATTTTATCCTCACTTTTTCAAGCAGCGAACCTAAATAGAATGTACAAGTAAGTGAAAGTACATCTAATATAAATCGGACTGTGTCTAGGAGAGTAAATTAAATGGAAAATGAAACTGAAACTGCTAAGGTCGGCACTGAATATAAGTTTTGGATATATGCCCAGTCAACCGAATTTTCACCTGATCGAATAAAGCTACGATGACATTTATTTAATAATTAGGATGTGGTGAAGATGCTGTTATTTACCTAATGGAAAATTCCATCAGCCGGTGCTACAAAAATGTCGACAATCACTAGATAACGAGTCTTACGCTTTGGTATAGTAGGAAACCAACGACAATCTGATTTTCGGAAACTTTTTTACAGCACGATCCCAATGGTTACAATAAAATATAAACTTTCCATGACTAGTTCTTTTATATGTGGACAAAACCTATTAGATAGGGTGACCTAGACAAATGCGAGAACTAGCTTCCAAAAAGATGGATCTAGGCTGATGCAAGTCTTCTAAATTTAAGATATTCTCCAATAGAAGAGGTTTTTCAGTTTCCCTATCCTCTATCAGAGGGACCCAATTAGAGTGGTTGTTTGATAAACGAACATAATGAGCCAGGTGACAGGGAAAATGAAGACAACTTAACTTTCTCAGAAATAATTATATTTGAACGCGTACAATGATAACAGCAGAAAAAAACAAATATTCTTATGACAAATACCACATGAGGCCAGGATTCATGTGAGAAACCTGACTACATTGAAATCGGAAGAAAGTAATGATTCTCAAGGAGGATCTCAAAGTAGTCAGTCGTGAAAAATAGAACGTGATTCAACGCAAAGTGAATCATTCTAGGAAAAGGTAATCAGATAAACATGAACCCAAAAAAACAATGTAAAGTAATGATGAAGAATATCACCAAAACAAATGGTTCTTAATAGGATTTTAAACAGTGGTCATTACAAATGCAAATACTCCTGAATTTAGACTGTCTGTATTTAGAAGAGGTTTGTAGGTTTCCTTATCCTCCATCAGAAGGACCCAATTCGTCTGGTCTAGGCAAATGCGAGAAGTCCGAAAGTAAATTACGTTATACTTACGAGAACTCTTATGTAGTTCCCCTATCATCAGGAAACTCTAATTGAGGGTTCACGGGCAATAAGGGGACGCGCAGGCTTTTCGTTAGCCCCTCGCGCAGCCGCAGAATCGCTGTACGCGGGAACTTTCACTTTCATGCGTATCCTCTTATTGCACGTGAACCCTCAATTGGATATGTCCAGGGTAATGCGAGTACTCCTAAATTAAATCAAACTCTATTCACGAGAGCTTCTTTACAGCTTTCCTATTATGAGTCATCTTAATTAATCCATTTCAAGAGGTCCAGGCAAATGCAGATGCATCGAAACCAAATCATGTTAGCTTAGGACGTTCAGTATAATAAAAATTCCTTTGTAGCTTGTAAACATATACAGGAAGTAGAAAAAGTGTAAGAAGAAAATAATTAATACAAATAAACTTCCACCTTTTTCAAGCGTTACAGCTGATTCATCTGTTGGTGTAATCGCTACGTTGCTTTTCTTGGGTTTCACATTAGGTAAAATGGGTGACATTGCAAAGAGACCAGAGTTAATTGCGGTTTTAGAGTACTTAGCTTGTATCACATCGCGTGTTCGTAAAAGGAGACTAAAGAGGGTATGATGAACGTACTACACCTGTCCTTATGACAAGCAGGGCTTCGGCTTGAAACGAAAGTTCTAACATTGAAAGTTACTACTTTCGACTGTGGAACTAATTAGGGCTTTTTTCTTGTTCTAAATAATCAAGAAACAAATTTACTTCTTACAGAATGTAACAGGTATTTTAATTCAATCAATATAACATCCATTCCTACACATTGTTACAATAATAACTTAATAAAAAGAGGAAAAGATCACACTCCTAAAACAGAGACCACCAATGCTGTTTACAAAATAAATTGCCTCGATTGTTCCGCCTCTTACGTAGGAGAAACAAAAAGGACGGTTGGTATACGAATCAAAGAGCATATAAACTCTAAAAAACAATGTCGTCGCTGTACATAAACAGAATCATGGACATAGTTTTGATTGACGAAATTTCAAAATTCTTGACAAAAGATTAATTTTAAATAAAAAATTTATTTTGGTTATATATTACTTTTTATCTCATTCTGATCTCAAATTTATGATGTAAATTTCTCTGTTATTCACTTTTATATGTTTCTTTTCTGTTTACTTTTTAACTTCATTGCTATTCTGATTCACACTACGTCTTTCATTGTTATCTTCTTCAGTCTGTTTCTAAGTCACTTAGGATGTGCTCGTGCCGTGCGTTTCAAATATTTTGACAAATGTTTATTTGACATAAAATTTTATTACACGGTAAAACCTTTTTTTAAACAAATTATGAATTTTTCTTGTTTGTACATATCTTAATTTTATAATAAATTGCAGTTCTGAAGAGGGCGGCGGTGCCGTCGAAACGTTCAAACTACTTGACTCGGAAAGATTGATAAACATCTCCCAACCTCTATTCATTTACCGAGTGATAAATTCGCAAATCTATATAGGTATTTTAATTTGTTAAATTAAATGCATCAACTGTTCAATGTCAACTTGGATAAATTAAAATAATCTCCAAAAAGAACAAATCTCTTAAATATATGAAAATTCTATATTCCAAATGATCGGAACCACACAAGATTCATATAACGAAGCTTCGTTATTAGAATTAACTGTTTATCAACATTGTGGAATCTCTTGAATGATTTCAATCACTAGTTAAAACTATCTACATAATTAACTTTATTTTTAATCCAATTCCTTGAAATTATTTTTACTGTTGTTAATACTGTTACTTTGTTGAGAAAATACGTGCGCCTTGAAGTAAAATCGCTTTTAGCTTGTACAAGATTATTGCTGGGTGATGCGAAAGAGTTTTTCAGAGGGTGTCGCTCTTGGTATTGGTGAAAAGACGGGACAAACAAGAAGGCTAAGTGCACTTCCCTCCGGCACATTCGATTCAATTGCTTTTACAGAAGGCTGACCGACTCAATAGACTACAGAGTATAGAAAAAAAAGAAGTAATCTCTTGTCCTTTTCCGGCCAAGAAAAAAAGGGGCTGAAGTGAGAAGTGCAAAATAAGAAAACGAACTTCCCGACAATTTTTATTGTCTGAATCTTATGTTAGTTCGTTTTCAGATTTCCTTGCCAAGAGCCCTCTTCTAAAATTATTACTAATGTACCTATAAACGTAACAATCAAAATGATCCACAACACTTTTAATAAATTTTACACCAACAGAACTATTCCAAGTTTAAAATACTTTGAAAACTTTGTTGCAAAATAAAACGGAGATTGGCAAAGTCTAATAATGTTCTAGAAACTCCATAGTCGAAAAGGCGACACATTACATAAGATAACTGAAAAAGGAATTTTTTTCCTTAAACAGTGGAAAGAAAAGATTGTGTTCATGATTCCCGTAAGAATCCTCTGCATTAATAATAGAAAAAACCGTGTTTCTTATCGCGAGGAAAAAGAAACTTAAGTAAAAAAAAGTAAAAGAATTTCTTTTTGTTTCATTCTCAATGATTGCATTTTCAATCTGTCCCATTGGACCTAAAGTGACAACTTATATTTATGCAAAATACAACATTTCCAATAAATGATATGGTAAATATTGGATGCCCTAGATCTTCTCGTTTTTATCAGTTGGATAATTCAAGTTTTACGGAATATCGATATGACGTCAGAACTTCATTCATGTGGAAATATTGAGGAAAAACGTCAGCAAAACAAAAAGCAATCATCAATTTACTAAATATTATATTTTCAGGGTAAATATAAAAATTGTTTTTTAACATTAAAGACCATTAAAGATTGTTTTTATTTTCTTTATATTTTTATGGAAAAAGTTTTGAACATAGGACAGAATTTTTTTTCTTTAAGAGCTCGCACATAAAAAAGCACATTAAAAGTCTTGCAACATATTTTTCAAGAGAATGTTGCTGACCATAAACTGAGGTGTATTGTCATTTGTGATAAATGACCCGACCGCAGTTGATTAATGAAAAAAAAAAGTTTTTTCCTTTTTTTAGAAAAAAGGAAGAAAAGTTTTAAAAGCAAACGTTTTTAATATTCGACGGACAAGGTTTTTTAAATTCTTTTGGAGTAAATATTTATTTATCCTTATCTTAGTACTAACGTTACAAATATTCTCGTGGATTTTATTTCTACAAATTAGAAGTACTCACAGTTTCCAGGACCACCCGTCTATTTGGGTTTTGTCGACAACCGAGTTTTAATGGTATCTACTAGTCGCACTCAACGTTTGCGTTCAATCTCGATGATCGCAAAAGCCACATAGTTTCACTACCAGCTACAGCATGGGTCTTTCGGAATACACATTTTAGTAGGTGACGCCATTTAGAAATGGCGTTACAGTTTTTAACCACTTCCGCCCGACCGACGTTATTAATACACTAGAAGCTAAATAAGTAGAAAAAAATGTCTATTTCCTTTCCTTGAAGTTCAAAAACTTCTTTACCTCGAATTCTGGAAACTCTGTAACTGGAAGTAATTTTAATTTCTTTTACACAACTTTTCGATGTTCTTAAACTTCTGCAACTCGAAATTCAGTTTTGAAATTTCTACAAGTTGAAGTTAATAATAATCCCTAATTGTTTTTAAACTGAGGTTCCTGTTTTAACTTCAAAAGCTATTTTCGTTTATACAGTGTACATATTTATCTTTAATAAAAATAAGTGCGAAACGTCAATTAAAAGTACGTCAATTCTTTAAATATGCACAAAATATTGAAAAGTATATACCAATAGCTATAAAAACAAAAAATTTTACAAAAATTTTACTAGCCGTTGCCCATACTTTAATAGACTCTTTTCATACATTCAAAAATAAAAAAATGTCTCAAAGATTGATTCCAGTCTTTGCCAATATTTCGAAAAACTTTTTCCATGTTTTAAGAATTGAAAAAAATAAAAAAAATTGTTTCTGGCCTTTAATGTATGTTTTTTTATGTATGGACATTGCTAAACTCTTCCCATAATTAAGAAAATTCATAAAATATGATAGAAAAGTAATAAATTTTAGAAAAATTGATTTAGCCCTTGCCCATACTTTGCACGACTCTTAACATATTTTGTAAAATTAATAAAATTGAATAGAAAAATAATTGAATAAAAAAGTAAAATATTACGGAAAAATTGATTCTAGGCATTGCCCATATTTTGTCAGAGTCTTTTCCTAGTTCGGAATATGTATAAAATTTAATAGAAAAGTAAAAATTTTAACAAAAATTGATTCTAGCCGTTGCTCATATTTTGATAGATACTTTGTAACTCGACGTTAAATGTTAAATATTTAAAAATTTAATGGAATATGTATATTTATAAATATATTCCAAAATATTTGTATACTTAATTATCAAGGTACACATCCTTGAGAGATTTAGATTATCAACAAGTTTTTAGAGTAAATTTATTTATTCTCTGCATTGTCTGTTATAAAGACTATTGTAGACAAGAAATTTTCGGAATTTTTAAATCAGACAAAAATGTCTCCCAATGTTTTCAGTAAAAAATTTTATTTTGGCAATTCTGTTTAAATGTGATTATGTGGCATTAATTCAAAAATTTTCTAGTAATTTAGTGTAACAAAAACAAAGAAGTTTATGAAGTTTAGAAATATTTACTTCCTTCTTTATTGGACAAAGTCGACTTTCTATTGTAGGACATCTATATGTCGCAGGCAATAAGAAGAATTAGACATTTAGCTTAATTCCTAGGCATTAAGCTAAATGGTGGCAACTACCTTAATGACGCGTGAGAAACTCAAATTTTTCTATTTGCCTGGATTAAATCAGGTAAATAGCCTAATGCCTAGGCGTTTAGGAAATTGCCAAAAGTGCTCTCGGCAATTAGAAAAATAAAAGAATGAATGAAAAATTGTAAAGAAATTATTATTAAGAAATTAAGAAAAAATTAAATATTTAGCACTATATAATTAAATTATAACAAAATAATAATTCATGAAATAAAAATATTTAATATGAAAATTTTATTGTAAGTGTCTTCATTTATTACAACATGTTGAGGTTTGATGGCATCGCGAGTTACATTTTATTTTTGCTTTAAAGCAAGAACATCTTTTAGTATTGCACTGATTAGATGCTACCTTACAATTACATTTTTTGAACCCTTGTCCCCCAGTCATGGACTGTTGAGATGCAGCTTCTCTTAAAGTTAATGTCACTTCTGTGTAAACATCGTCAAGTTTTAAAATTTCAGTTCCTGATAGCTCTATAGCAGTACGAGGAAACCAACCCTTGATAATCCCACTCGTAGTTCCAATTTGGTACACACCATTTTGGATATCGGTAATTACCCCAAAAAGAATGATTTTCAATTTTCCTCAATATTAAAGTAAAATATAGTTTTTGAATATACTTAATTCAATCTAAAACACAAATACTTATTTATAAACAAACTATGACAGCTAATACGAATCTAAGTTTATATTGAATTAATAATATAGCCTTCTAATCAAAACATTTCTTTATTTTGATAACTTTTGAAAAATAATTTCGTAAATTTTTAATTTTCATTTCATTCATTCTTTTATTTTTCTAATTGCCGAGAGCACTTTTGGCAATTTCCTAAACGCCTAGGCATTAGGCTACTTGCCTGATTTAATCCAGGCAAATAGAAAAATTTGAGTTTCTCACGCGTCATTAAGGTAGTTGCCACCATTTAGCTTAATGCCTAGGAATTAAGCTAAATGTCTAATTCTTCTTATTGCCTGCGACATATATATTTCCATTCGGAATTAGCATTCAGGAGTATTTGGAACATTCCTTATTGGTTTAACAAAAGTTTCTGCTCGACACGAACGCCTGGAGTTTCCAGTTTCAAGTTGGAATTTCTAGAATGTCCAATCCACAAACATTGCCAGAAGATCTTTCCAAGTGACGAAAACCACTGAAAGTCCGATCGTTGGTACGAAATTCTATCACTCTGACTCCTTTGAACGGAATTATACATGCCTAACGTGACAGGCAATCAATTTTGGGAGATGAAAGGGTGAGGGGTTTATGATGACGAATGATACCCTACAACCAAGTGTCGGGAGTCGAACACTTGCAGTTTTGTGGTCCTAAAAGTGGTGATATACCACAAGGTCCAGTGGTCGCATCTCTTGCCGTATTTGTGGCCCTCGCGGTTATTCCGCGTGGTAACGAATGCGACGAATTTCGGTTTTACAACCACAAATATCGCGAGCTTGATAAAGGGTCGCTTGTAGCAAAACTTTTCTATAAATGCATAAACTCCTTTCTTTTATATTACACACTGGAAACCATTTTCCCCTTACCAGTTTTTTTGCTTTTCTTTTGCATTTTTTGAAAACGGAAAAATATACATGACATTATCACTTGTTTTTATGTGTTAGAATATTCCTTGTATTTTTTTGCCTTCTACAGTCGCAAAAACCACCGCTGCAGGAGTCATTACCAGAGATGTTAACTATTTCAAATAAATCTATTTCAAATGCAAAATGCCTATTTTCATTTTACATTTTAAATGCATTTGCCGAAAACCATTTTGCATTTTGATTTGAAATGGTTTTTTTCATTATTTTGTATTTGAAAATGCAACATACAAGAAAAATTTTTTTATATTGTAGCAATTTTTTCTTTTAAGGAGGTTCTCCGGCTAATTCATTTTATTTTAAATTTTACCAAACTTTTTGGGAAAATATTCATTTTTACGTGCTAAAAACGGAAATTTTCAGGTTCAAAGTTTCAATATTTACATAGGATTTCACATCCAGCATTCGAAAATGAGATATTTTATTTAATTGCTGACAAAGTTTTCTTACAATTTTTTCAAAAAAGTAGTTTATTGTATAAAGTCAAATTAATAGAATAATATATAAAACAGTTTCAAAAGGGATTTAATCTTATTTTATAGAAAAGTCAAAAAGTTACGTAAAAATAAAGTTCATTTAAAAAAAGCATTTTATTTTGTAAAACCATTTTGAAAATGCGTATTTTCTATTTTGCATTTGAAATAACTTTTTGAAAACTATTTTATATTTTATATTTGAAATACTTTTTGTGATACCATTTAGTATTTAGCATTTTAAATAGGTTTTGAGACCCATTTTTAACATCTCTGGTCATTACTTCTTCTACCTTTTTGCTGTCATTTCGCTTAACCTTCTCACCCTCCAGATGCCTCGTTGGATCTCCTCTTGTGTGGTACTATTATACGCGAGGTAAGAGACCGGGAATTTTCTTTCCACAATTCCGCTCCGCTGATATTCTGATGTTCATTTTCTATGGCCGCAGTCTCAACTTAATAGCTACATTTATTTTGAGTGTTTTAATTAAGCACGAATTACATCGTGTTCTTTGTATTTTTATATATTTCATCACTTTTTTTCATAATCCCCTTTGACTCATGAAAAGTGTCAATATGAAGAAGAGAAAAAAAATTGCTCACTAAGTTCGTAAAAGCAAACTCTATAAGTAGATCTTAATGATTCGAATAGTAAACTATTGACGTATATTTATTTAATTAAAGATAAGCTTCTTAACTCATAAGAAAGCGATAGGTTCTTAAGGGTGTTAAGTAAGCAATTTAGAAATTGTCAGAGACGGTCTTTTGAAATTCCCTTGACAGTGACTATTAAGACAAATTTAATCGAATTAAACATGAAGAGAGAACCGGGACGCGAGTCAATTACGAAAACTCTCGTTTAACTTTCAATGACAGTGGGAGAGTGAGTGAGTGAGTGAGTGAGTGAGAGAGAGAGAGAGAGAGAGAGAGAGAGAGAGAGAGAGAGAGAGAGAGAGAGAGAAGAGCAAAATAAACGGAACGGACAATCAAAGTTCAGTGCACATTGCACGACCTCTAGTAGCAAACAATCCTTCCAACGGGGAAACTTAATAGTGCGTAAAGTATTTACACTGTTTAAAGTTTTGAGAATAATTCCTAATTGTTTTTGTATCACAATTTGTCTCTTTAATCGCAAAATTGCATTAGTATTTTCAAAAGTTTATTACTCTTGACTGTTTAAATTTGTATTATACCTAATGCAATTATAATAGTTTTCGTATTGAATTCACTTGATGCAAATTGAAATTCATCTATTGCTGTTGAATTTATGCTTCCACTTCTTTTTTCCCCTTGTGGAGTGTCCTTAGAGTACTTCTGATGACCTTTTAACTCCAAAAGTCTCTAGAACGATCAAGTGATTATCCAAGATATCTGTGGCTTATAAAATAAATTGAACCTTTTTTTCCTTCGATATATCTCAATTCTTCATTCAACATTGTTCTAATTGCTCCTTTAAATAAACTTTAGAAAAGTTTAAATTGAAAAGTTTGATTTTCTTGGTTACCTTCAATGATGAATGATTTCAGAGTGGAAAGATAGAGCTTAAAGAAATGTTAAAGGGAATTACAAATCTAGTACAGTAAACCCTCGTTAACACGAACTTGAAGGGACCAAAAAATTAGCAGTTCGTGTTAAAATAATTCGTGTTATCGAGGCATTCATAATAAATAACATAAAGCACCATAATTAATAATTTTGCGTTTAAGTCGATATTCGATTGTTTTCTTTTACTTATAGCAATGTAAACACTATTTCTTGTATTTCTTGACGGAAATACTGAGAGAATTGACAATTATGTAAGATTATTTATAACGTAACCCATCGCTGATGAAATCGGTTTCGTTTCTATAAAATTGAGTATAGATAAAAATGAGCACTATACCAGCTGTGTCACGGCATATGATAAGGATAGTTTTCCGGAATCGTCTGAGGTCTGAGGTTAGTGCGGGGGGGGGGGGGGGGTAATGAATCAAACGATCACTTGATCGTCGTACCTCGCACTGACCGCAGGATTTTGGGCCATGCTTCCATGTGCCGGCCGAGGACACAGCTAGGTATAAAATTATAAAGTTCTAATTTTGTATGTAATTAATTGAGGATATATTTGAGTTTAATATTTTTTGTTTTCCTATTTTTTTTGTTATATGAAAAGTGTGGCCGTTATTTTATAATATATCATTGAGACAATTGGTGCTGTTCGATCTCATAAAAAAGTTGTACATATTTGTATTACAACTACACCGATGACATCGGCATTCTTGAACCCTGAAGACATCCTGTATGTACATCGATTCCAATCATTAATGACCAGCGTGTGGGATAATTATCCGGACATTAAGATTTGGGACCGAAGAATGATAAGTACCATGTCGTTTGACTAATTTTATATTGTTAAATTGAATTTAAAGCATGAGTCTCGTTTGTGAGGTACAAAACGATCATACACTGAGAAAAATAGAGTTTGAAAAACTGGGAGTCAATATTGAAAAAACTGGACTCAGTCCAGTAAAAGTACATTAATTCATTTTCATCAAACATCTTAGGGTGTTGCGTATAGTGTATAGAGGGCCTTAGTTCCAAATTTCACTGTAAAGAGCTTTGAAACACAGGCGAAGATTATAAGGCGCGCTGCAGTGTGCATAGTAGAGAAACTGGACTCAGTCTCCATATAAACAGAACAGAACAGAACTCAGTCCCTTACTTCGAAATTTTCACAATAAAGGAACGCAGGCGCGGAATCTGTCAAAATAAATGGCCGACGCGACGCGAAACGAGTGTTTCCTTGTATTCACTTCGTCAATTTTATATAAAAAAACAATAACCAATCATTAAGAAAAAGAAAAATATGTTAAATGCACTCTTTATATATTCATATTCCTTAATTCACAAGTTTTATTCTTCCCACATCTTCATACTTGCAATTAACAACTAAATGCATCGGAAAATCTTACAATCATACGGGATTGAACACCTACCTAACCACACAACTAAATATACGCATAATTATAAATCGCACGCTTTTACATTAAGCCTCTCGGCTACGCAATCGATGGGGGAAATTTCCTATTTAAGAAACATCCCTTACCAGATTAGATTAGATAATTTCCTTATTTGTATAATTAAATTTTACAATAATTGTTACAGTTGATGTGTTTTCTATACGAAAAATATTTCCAATTTCTATTCATTAATTATGAATAACCTAACTTGGAGTGCATTTATTGTGTAATAAAATAAATCATTAGTATGTTCGATGTTACTGGTGTTTAATATTACTTTAACTAACTCAAATTCATTAATTTCGCTTGCATTTTCTCTTAATAAATGATGTTTTAAGTACTTTTCTCTGAGCGGAGTGTGAATTGGACATTTTAATAAGAGATGCTGCAGATCCTCCTGAGCCCCAAGATTGCAAAGAGTACAGATTTGTTTTGTGTCTATTTTATATATTAATTTATTCCAACTTATTTTAATCAAGGAGTGATGGGCCAACCTTAGTTGGCTAATCACTCTTAACTTATGCAGAGGTAGCTTTGTTTTTAAATATGGTTCAGTTTTTACTTCTAAATTATTAATGTGCTTATAGATCTTATTATAATTCAAATTATTAATTCTTTCGACAATTGTTTCTTTTATGATAATTTCTTAATTAAGAATAACGCATCTACACTCTCTGTCTATTTCTCTGTTGCTCAGGACGCTCTGATAATTCCACATCTCATTATTACCCCCTTTTTCGACAATTTCTCTAATTTGGGTAACCCAATTATAACACGGTTTAATTTTATTTTGCTTGTCCAATTCAAAGAGTCTGTTGTAGCAAATTTTCGGGAGTCTATCTTCCGGCATTTTTAAGATTTTTTTCCACCAATTCAATGCACGCTTTACAATCGACAATCTTAGCGGTAATACCCCCGTTTCTTGCCATATTTAATGGTTCGGTGTGTTATTTTGCCAATGAAAATAGCTCTTAAAAAATTTTGTCTGTACGCTTTCTACAACCTGCACATAATGTAAGGCCCAAATTTCTGAAGCATATAGGGCGGTAGCATTACTGACGGAGTTTAACAAAGTTTCAGTAGCATCCCAAGACCTGTTTTTACAAAGCAAACAATATTTTTTGTATCCTACATACAGAGGACACCCCCCTAGATGTGAAATACCTTGAGGCCGCATAAAATTTACTTCCCCAATACATTTTTTTCACACGTTTACATTGACCAGTTTTGCTAATTAGTAAAACTTTTGTTTTTGACACATTTAATTGGAGACCATTTAAGTTACAACATTCTTTCAAAATTTTTATTTTATTCTGAGCATCGTGCCAGGATTCCGCAAAAATTGCCAAGTCATCTGCAAATAGAAGCAACAGAATTTCCTTAGTGGAGGATATAGACATACCATGAGCGCCTTTTTCTCGAAAGAACTCACACATATCTCCCAAAAACAAAATGAATAATAGCGGGCTCAAACTATCTCCCTGGAGGACGCCCTCAGTAACATCAATTGGGTTTAAATACTTTTCACATTTTACAATAAACTTAGCATTATCATACAATTTCTTAATTACTCTTAGTAATTTACCGCTTATTCCTAATTTGTAAAGCTTCTCCCATAAGAGGTCATGTTTAACCGAGTCGAAAGCTCTCCTGAATTCAACAAAAATAACAAATGCACGTTTCCGGTTCAAACCTATATGAATATTTATTATTGAAGCTAAAGTAAAAAGATGGTCAACTGTACTCCTTTTACCCCTGAAACCTCCTTGTTCTTCAGGTAAGATATTATTTGTTTCAGCCCATTCCATAATTCTACTAGCAATCATAGAGGTGAACACTTTCGTAATTGAATTTTGAATTGAGTTTTCTGGGATATTCTCAGTATCCAAAACGACATTATATAAATTTAGTAAATAGTGTTCCCAGTTCGCTGGTAAATTTCGTAAAATTTCATTAGTGACATTATCAGTACCAGGTGCTTCATTAGACTTACACTTATTAAGGCATTTTTTTAGTTCACTTAAGGAGAAGTCCCTATCAAAAAAAGGATCAGTAACAGAAAAGAATTTTTTCTTCGACAACATTCTTTCAGGATAAACTATTGTTATTACTTCTTTTATATTTTCTGTAAAATTTTCTTGCTTCGACTTTAAGTTTAAGGCAATCCTTATTGAACCAAGGCTTGGATTTAACATTATATTTATTCCCTCCGATACAAATAGATTTTTTAATTAAGTAATTAGTTGCTTCCGCCGAATTCTGAATTGAGTCGATGAAATTTAAATACAATTCGTTACTGTTTATAGAGTTTAAATATAAATTACTTAATAATGAGAGATGTAAATAAAATTCATTAAATTTTGATTCGTCCCACTTGACAGTTTGTAAATAACTTTTTTCATTTGTCAATATTGCCTGTTGCTCTATTTTTCCTAATTGAATTTCAAGCGTTAATATCAAATGACTAGAACATTCTGCGATTATATTTGTACT
This sequence comes from Leptopilina syphax, assembly GCA_032872505.1. Lineage (NCBI taxonomy): Eukaryota > Metazoa > Arthropoda > Insecta > Hymenoptera > Figitidae > Leptopilina > Leptopilina syphax. The sequence goes on along the minus strand of CM065471.1, from coordinate 17,397,618 downwards.
TAAGTCTATTATCTCACTTAATGCATTTTCATTTGACCAAATAAAATCGATGACACTACATCCTTGTTTTGTAATATAAATATAGTTTGCCGGTGAGTCAGAGCGAGTACGCCCGTTACATAGGATGAAATTATTCATTTCCATAGAGTCTATCAATAATCTACCACGTTTTGTTATGGTGCTGTCAAATGAAAGTCTATTGTAATTTAAAGCAGTGGAACAAAATATATACTTATCAATACAATTCAAGTCATGTACACGCGCGTTACAATCTCCCATTATTATAATAAAAGTATTATTTGAACAATGTTCTGTCAAATTAGTTAAAAAATCTTGCAAGCTTTCTACACAAAAATCAATATTCAATGAGGGGGGCCAATATAAATTACCCACTATAACTATTCTATCTGGGAGTTTCGGTTCAACAAACAACCAAAGATTGCATACGTCTAATACAGTACAAGACAAAAATATGTTCCTTTTAACCAAGGTCATCAGACCACCACTTCCCCTACCATGACTCTTCTCTTTAGTCGCTTGCCTCGAAAAAATCTCATAATCCCTTAAAAAATTTGGGGGGTTAATGCCAATATTCCAGAAGGAGAGACGTTGATTCTGCCGCGTAGCTATAGAAGAGTTTTTGTTAGGAAGGGGTTGTCCAGAACCTTCACAGGTGTCGTTGAGTGTGCCGCCGGGATATTCAATTGAGTGGGGAACAGTTAGAAGTCATTCTTCATGTAATTTATTTCCCAAAAGCTGCTCCTCTCTCTCAGTTGTTTTAGATTGATTTCTCTTTATATACATATCCATGGTGCCACTAACCTGGTTAGCGGTTTTTTGAACTTTATTAGAAGTAGGTCCAGTAGGGCATCTTCTTTTACGCTTGTTAGTCAGTTGTAAATTGTCAGAACTCGTGGATGTGTCAGTTGCTAAGAGTTTCTCCAGACTAACATCTTCGATATCTTCTGGAGAATATTCTATATCATTGACCCATATTGAACTATTTCTCACTTTAACTTTGGCTCCTGATTCCCTGAGTTGTTTAAAGATTTGGCGATGTTTGCTGAATATGAGTTGAGTTTCCCTATCCAGATCGTTATTAATGTATATATCCGTTCCCCTGAGTTTCCCGCGATTGCCGATAATAGTTTGTTTTGCTAATCCAGAACTTAGGCAGAAAAAAACATTTCTATTATAATTATTTATTGGTTCTCCAAGTCTCCTTAGCTGGTCAACCATGTTCAATTCCAGAGTGAATCACATCTTCTCTTGCAAAATAGTACGAATATTATCAAACAACGACAGCTGAGTTTCCCCAATGCTTTCAGGTATACCGCAGACAATTAAATTATTTCTGCGTCTTAGATTGTCTATAGTTTTGTTTTGCTTAAACACTTGCTCCTTTAGCTGGTTACACTCACCCTTAATGAGTTCTATATTTCCCGTATTTTGACTAATTGATGTTGCCAATATATCGAGCTGCTCTTTAATCACGGTTTCAGTGTCCTTCCTAATATTTACTTGTAACCCTTCCAGGTATTTCTTAAGAGTCTCTTCAGTGACAGTGTTCGTCATTTTTGTAAATATTTTGAGTTCTCAATATTTGTAAATCACTCTTATTATTATACACGACAATCCGTATGTAAATATACGTTCACAGCACTGTATTACACTTGACTTCGTATTTTTCAATTGACAAGAAATATCACACGAACACATTAAAACTTCAAACACTTTTTAAATTTGCTGCAAATAGCAGAATGCAGCTTGCAACAAAACATAAGAAACACCAACAAGCGATTGCACAGGCCAAAATATGCCTGTGTAAGAAGACTTTAGATATAAAGTCTCTTAAAACATGAAGGAAGTGCACCTTTAGATTGGCAAGTGTTCTTGCATTGTCGTCGAAGTGATGTATAGTTTTGGGATTTTGAATGGTCATGCGTGTTAGCGATTGCGAAATAATCTTATGGAGTGTTAGATTTGAATGAAATAGGTGGGGACTTTTTTCATTGTGAGATTTACGAGAATTGTAAATGAGAGAAGTCTTCACTCATCGTATGCTTTCGTCAGAATACACTGCCGTATTATAAGCGTGCTGCCAGCGACCTTATAGGTATTATCATTGATAGTTTTTGTTAATAAAATGTTTTACTAATAATGTATCAAAATAATGTTATAGTGTGGCAGTTAATATTCTTGCGGTGAATGTGTGAAGATTGGGGTTACATTCAATTCATCCGACCACAAGGCATTAAAAGGATAAAGGAATTTAATATAATGGTTTATTGAAGAAAAGAAAAACGCATTTATAATTACAATTCTAATTTATCATAACTGCCTGAGGTACATCGTGGATCATAAGGATAATTATAATCTTCTGTAAATAAAGGAAACGAATTGAAATCTCCAACTTCGTAAACGGCGAAAGCAACGATTGGATAAGTTTTACAATTATTTTTTATACATTATTTTATATATTGTGAATGTCTTTTACTCCAGATTTTTTTTTTATTATAAACGAAAGCAATATTTGCATGTTTAATTAATTTTTTATGTGCACATCAAATAAGAAATATAAATTTTAAATTAATGTCAATAAGATAAAAGAATTCTAAATTACGAGAGACGTCTCTATATATTTTGCGATCTAAAGGTCATTTTTGTATATTCAGAAAACTGTTTGTAGTAAATTAATTAAATCGAAATCAAATATTGTTGAAAGAAATTTTCGTTGTATTTATATTTATTTTTACCAAATTCAGAATAAATTATTTGACGGATTATATTTTATTAATTTGTTTATTCTATAATTTGATGATAACGTATTTAATTTATATTTTTAGTTAAATTTTTATTAGTAATTGATTATCCATATTGGTTTTAAAAACTATTGTATGTTTATTTATTTAATCTGATTTTATTATATTTTATTTAAAAGAAATTGAAGTAAATTTTTATTAAATTGTTAAAAAATTATTACAAACACTTTAAATCCTATATCTTTATGCACTCTGGGATTTTTTTGTTGCACTTCATGTCATTATAGACAAAAGTCTCAATATCACATCAAATCGCAGAAAGAGCAAGAAAAAACCATTTAACAATTCAAACTTTAACATTCAATACATTTGAAATAAGAAGCTCACGGAGCCAAAACAAACACGTCTGTTCTCTACGGTGTCAAATTTCAAAACTCCACATCCCTTACCACTGAAATAAATTAGATTATGCGTGGATTTTACTCTGTAATTAATGTAAGTATGGATGTCAACAATATTCATAATATTGAATAAATAATATTGTCAACTAGTTTAAATTTGATACGGTTATTAGAATTTAATAATAAATAAATAAAAAACATTATTTTTTTCTTAACCTTTTTCAAGTTTGACACTCCTCATGGTAAATTTGATTATTCTTTTTTTTCCGTGTACAAAATAGTGAATTGACCTTGAATGAAATGTATAATTAATTATTCTCCCAACAATATTTAATAATTTAATGAACTTAACTGCACTGCATAATAGTTGAGAGTAGTAAGAGTAAGTGAAACGGTAAGATAAGTGAACGACCATTAGTGTGATAGAGAGAGAATAACTTGTGGTTTTCGAGTAGGTATCTACCTCGGTATCTACTTTATGTGCACGGCGTTCATTTTCGAAAGAACTGGACTGAGTACTATTTGTTCAATATTCGCTTCTATTATTGACTTGTGTTTTGTACACTGCCGCGTTCTTTTAACAATTACATGAGAAAGTAATTTTTTATTCCAATTTTTTATACTCTTATTCCCTCTTAGACTATATAAACAGTCTTGTTTAAGCTGATGAATGGGATAACTTGTGTTGAGTCTCAAACTGTTCAGCTATGAAACTTCTAATACTATAGTGTGTACCTGTTATATATTATTCTATAAAGGAGTACTACACTGACTGCATAAATCATTTTTCCATTTTTCTCCGTGTACTTTTGAATATTATATATTTTATGTGTATATGTGTGACTATGTGTGTATGTGTATTATTTTCATTTGTCTAATTTATTTTTATAAATTATATGATTTTTATTATAAGTAAAATTTCGATACCTGCGCAGGAAATTTTATTGATGTTGTTTATTTTATATGGACGGAGAAATTTAAATTATTAATAATAAATTGACATCACTCGCTAAATATATTTCTTTTCTTTTTTAATTATAATAATAATTTGTTACAATACGTTTTTATACTAATTGATCAAACGATTAATAGAATTATTACATTATCAAAAATATTTAAAGGGGTGGAAAAATATTTGGAACAAAGAACTCTAAGTGTCATGGTACAAATTTGTACGCGTTAACCGAGCTAAGAACGAAATGAGGACCGCAAAAACTGTTCGAGTTTCGTGTTAACCGGGTTTCGTGTTAACCGAGGAAGACTCTATACAGTTTATATGCATCTATGCCGGGACCGCAATTTTTGTTCTTGTTAAGAGAGAATTCGTGTTAACCGAGTACGCGTTAACGAGGGTTTACTGTATTATCAGATTCCTAGAGGCGGTAATCACAAATCACCAAAGTTCACGACTATTTTCGTCAAGGAGTCCTAGGATCGGATCTTAATTTAAGTTTTCAGCAAGTGATATGTTCTAAAGACGTAAAAAAGGAATAAAAAAAGACCTAAACAAGTGCTATGTCAGACTTAGAGATGTTCTAAAAAGACTACCTTTCAGCTGTCGTCTTGTCATTTTCAGGAAATCTTTTTGACGAGCTCAGGAGACGTTTAGATATTTTTTTTAAAATACATGTTAATGCATTGAGACAAGAAATTTTATTCATGACGTTGTCAGCGGATATTTTCCAAAATGCAACACGATTTCAAGAACTTTGCTCTAAAATATTTTAATCTTTCACCAAAATATATTTCTAAAATATTAAAAAAATATTTTGTGCTGTATGCGGTGCGATACACATTGAGATAGATTACAAAAAGAACAAAAAAAAAGTTTTAAATGATTGCTTTTAACTACAGAATCAATTAAAGGTAGTATTTTTCTACACTATAGTAACATATTAAGTAGCTAGGACCTATTGAGAGTCAGGGACATCAGTTAAAACTCAATCTTCGCAGCGATGATTGTGAAGCCTAATGGCATATTGTGAAAGTGAAGATCCATTGAACATTAATATTTTGTTGTGAAGTGCACCGATTTTAATGGGACACTACATTGTAAATTTTGAAAATTTGACTTCATATTCTTAATTATCAACCCCAAAAACCAAGTTTCATAAAAATACAATTAGTTTCTTTAAATTCTTTACATATTGGTTCCCCAATTTAAAATTTTGAAAATCTGTCTTCGGATTCATAATTAGCGACCTCAAAAACCCCTAAATACAAATATTTATAAAAATACAACTAGTTTCTTTACCTCAGATTCGTAATCATCGACCCTAAAAACCAAGTGTCATAAAAATAGAACTTATGGCTTTAAATTTGTCTGACATATTGGATCCGCCATTTTGAATTTTGAAAATCTGATTTCATTTTTGTAATCAACGACCATAGAGTTATTAGAATAGAGTGCGCGAGTTATACTTTTTACCGTGAGAGGCATTCTTAGGCGCATAGAAAGAGACAAAAGCATGAAAGTAGACCCCTTATCTTACCTTGTTTAATGGCGCATGTGCAAGAATAAAAGTTTCTGGTTAGCTGCTTATTAGTTAGCTGCTTATTTCGATGAGTATAAATTTAAAGCAGGAAAACTTAACATAAAATACTATTTTTCCTGCTAAAAATGTTTTTAAATTATTTATTTGTCACGTAAATAAAAGAAAAATATAATTGCCAGCAAGCAAGCAACAGTTGTTTCGATGCATCAGCTGTTTCACTATCGCGCATACGTTATTAGAGAAAGAAAGAAAAGGGGTCTACTTTTCGTATGGCTGTCTCCGTCTATGCGCCTAAGAAACATTTTGATCGCTTGCGCACTCTATTCTAATAACTCTATGTCAAAAAACCTCTAGATACCAATCCATTCTATTATATTAAGTTGTAGAACGACAGACCGACTCACACCGTAATTTATATGTCTAACAATATTTAAGAATACTTCACTGACACATGTCTAAAAACACATACTCATGTATGTTACACATATTCACAAAACACATACATGTTATGTCACGCATGTGCAGTAGTGTTCTATCAATGTCAGGCACGTGCAGTAGTCTTCTATCAATATCAGGCATGTGCAGTAGTGTTATATCAATGTCATGCATGCGCAGTACTTTTCTGTCAATGTTACGCATGCGCAGTAGTGTTGTATCAATGTCACGCATGTATACTCACACATTTACACAAATAACACATACAGTTATAAGAAAATAAATAGTATGGTTTGAATTTCAAATCCAAAGTCAGTTTTTAAAAATTTAAATTCTGAAACTCTTTTCATCACTGAAAAGTTAAAAACTACATCAAAAAATCAAAAATGTTCTGCGATTTAAAATTGTTTTGAACTAAGTTAAATATTTTTATTTGTTTAAATAAATTTTTTACAAATAAAAGTTTATTTTTTAAAATCTAATAAAACAGATAAAATAAAGTACTACACATTCCTGAAGTGTAAAACTAATTACGTTTATTTTACACTAGGGGAGACTGCGGCTAAATGTTAAACTATCAAAACAGTTAAAATTCATTATCTTTCGAACAGAAATAGTTAGAGCATTCAATTTCGATTGTATAAGGGTGTTATCACTCTAAATAAATGTCCGAAGTTATGTGACATTCTGTTCATTTTTGTGATGTCTATAATATGAAGTGTGTTTTGACCCTACATTTGTTAACGTAAAAGAAAATTTCAACTTTTAAATATATTTTTTGCATTTATTCTCATCGCCAAAAGTATTTTAACCTATTTGGGTCCCCTGAAGATGTACCTAAAGGTATTTGCTAAATATTTTTAGTCAGTAGATTTTGTATATTTGTTATGTTAAAGCGAAAAACGCACCCTTGGGCTAAATGTTAAGTGTATTTTTCCCATGTTTTTTACATTTAAGGTTTTTTTTCGGGTTTTTTTGTTTAAAAATTATTTATTTTACTCTGTCAAAAAAACAAGACCGCTCACGTGAAATAAACAAAAAATTTTTTTTTTTAAATTTTAATTTATTAACTCTATAACTGTTTTAGCTATTGTCAAATAAACGCAGATGTTTTACTAACTAAATGACCTTAACTTAAAGCATAGGGAAGACTGGGGTAAACCCGCTCACTAGTGATTTGACGCTATGAACTCAACTTAAGATGGAGATATTGGTACTGTGAATAGTACTTAACATTCAACTTATATTAACGAACTTTCGTTTACTTTCACGAATTCAACATAGAATCGGAGGCGATCAAATGTTTTTAGAGGTGTCAGAAAAAAACGTTTTTTTTTGGATTTTTAAGTTTTTCGATCATTATTTTTGAGTATTAATTTATCTGGCAATTTTTTTCTGTTGCTATTGGATGTCCTTCTTCGAAGTACATATATAGTTTTTTCTTGTTTCAAAAAGATTTAATTAAATTTATTCTGAACTGAGAGAAATACACTCGGGGTAAAGCCGCTCACTTAGTTTTAAATTTTAAATTTAGAATAAAATAATTTCACGTATTATATTTTAACAATAATAAAATTTATGACTTATTAAAACCAAAATTGTAACTACATTTCACTTTCTCTTAATAAAATATAACACTATTTAAATCTATTGTTGTAATTCATGAAATCTATGTTCATTATTTATAAAACTAATTTGTTGTTTATAGAATTGTTTATATAACTCATAAATTATCAATAATAAATCATACTTAAGACGGGAATAAAACGAATTTTAATATTTAAAAAATAAAACTGTTTCGTTTTAGAAAGATAAAGTGAGCGGATTTACCCTGGAAAATTGTGATTTCGAAATTTGGTATATGTGTATTAAGGCGTACTTGCGTTTGCGAAGGCAAAAAATAGGCCCCACTTTAATGTTTTTTTCACAGTCATTTTATGTAAAATATTAAAAACGATTTTTGCACCTTAAAGTACACTATAAAAACTACAAAAAGAAAAAATTGTTTTGTTTTTTAACCGTTATTTTCGATTCTTAGAGGGCCCAAAAAATTGGCGATCTAAAATTTGTAAGAGCTTGCGGTGCCCCCTCTAGAGCCGCTCCTGACAGTCTAAAATCAAAAAAACAAAATTTATTCTTTAGTATACATTAATACCTAGTGGACTAATGTGATGAAATTAAAAAAAAGTAAAAAAACGAAAATGCGGTACTTTTAAAGTCAAAAATTCAAAAGAATAAAATCATTATTTTTTTAAAAATTGACTTTAAAAGGACGCCATTTTTGTTTTTTTTTTCCTTTTTTTTATTTCATCACATTAGTCCACTAGGTATTAATGTATACTAAAGAATAAATTTTGTTTTTTTAATTTTAGACTGTTAGGAGCGGCTCTAGAGGGGGCACCGCAAACTTTTACAAATTTGAGATCGTTACTTTTTGGGCCCTCTACGAATCGTAAATAACGGTTAAAAAACGAAACAATTCTTTCTTTTTGTAGTTTTTATAATGTACTATAAGGTGCAAAAATCGTTTTTAATATATCAAATAAAATGATTGTGAAAAAAAACATTAAAGTGGGGCCTATTTTTTGCCTTCGCAAACGCAAGTACGCCTTAAAAATTTTCTCTAAGTAAAACTAAAAAAGATAAATCAAAAACTCTTTTTAATTTTTTTAGTAGAAATCATAAGCTTTCAAATGATATAAATTTACTTGGATTTAGAGAATAATTTCCTAGATTTTAGCCGATCTGAAAAAAAGTGAGCGGGTTTACCCCAGTCTCCCCTACTTTAGTTTATCTACTACTTAACACCTATCAGAAATAAGTTTTAGTAGGCTAGAAATAGAATTTAACATTTTGCCCCAGCATGGGGCTAGATGTAAAAAAAAAAAAAATTTTCAAAAAAGGACAAAACATGTATTTTAAGGAAAATATCAGAAAATTTTTTATTGAAAGGTGTCGAGGACAAGTTGCCCTACAATATTTATCTATTCATATGTGCATCTAAGCGGATTTATTTTCTAAAAAAATCATTTATGCAAAATTTAACAATTAGCCCCAGTCTCCCCTAGATTACTATTTATATAAATAAATAGTATTCTACAAACAACTAAGTGTTGACCTATAGCTAACACTGAAAATTTGACAAGTTTTACACGGTCCACGACCAATAATGTTTTAAACTGTCTTGGTTTTTTAAAAATTTTATTTAAGGTTAATGTCCCTATTTGTGAACGTGTACCGATTTGTGTAGTTACTTTTTATCGTATAAAGTATTCTTTTGTACACTGTAAAAAATTTAGGGAGTTAACGGACTCGGGAGTTGGGAGTTAAATTTTTCGAGTTAAAAATCAACTCCAAAAGAGAGTTAATTTCTAACTCCCTTCATTCAACACCCGCGCGAGTTATTTTTTCCATGGGGAGTTAGCATTTGGGTGTTAAATTTTAACTCTCTTTATTTAACTCCCCCGGCATTAACTCTCCAATGGGTGCGACTTTTATAGAATCCCCTGGGGAGTTAAAATTTAACTCCCTTTTTTTACAGTGTATAAAACGGTATTTTATGACAACAAATGTTTTAAAAAAATTAATACTTAGCTATTAGCATTTTAACATCTGAAAGCAATCAAGTGATTTGACAGGGTAACAAATTAGTTCGTTAACCTTTTTTCATAAAAACACAATAACTTACTATATTTTGACAATAAAACTTTATTTAAAGTCATACACTGTAAAAAAAGGGAGTTAAATTTTAACTCCTCCGGGGGGTCTATAAAAGTCGCATCCATTGGGGAGTTAATGCCAGGGGAGTTAAATAAAGAGAGTTAAAATTTCACACCCAAATGCTAACTCCCCAAGGAAAAAATAACTCGCGCGGGTGTTAAATGAAGGGAGTTAGAAATTAACTCTCTTTTGGAGTTGATTTTTAACTCGAAAAATTGCACTCCCAACTCCCGAGTCCGTTAACTCTCTAAATTTTTTACAGTGTATGTGCTTTAGAAATTGATATATCTTCTTATCTTATTTATCTTACCTTATTTATAACTTACAAGAATAAATTTGTTTAAAATTACGTGTTTTTATTATATACAATTTCGGGCACAAAAGTTTTCGGGCAATTGGATTCTGGCAAAAGGATTCGGGGGAATAGATTCAGGTAAATTTCTATTCGGGCGTTTGGATTCAGAGGAATGTACGGGAATCGTTTTACACTCCTCAGGGTATATTTAAGTATCCTTTTTTCTACGTGTAGAGTCTTTGCTGTGTGTAAAAAAACTACCTTAAAAACTTTGGAAAGTACTTGATTTTTTTATCCTTGAAAACACCTTAAATTTTATACCAAAACCTTGGAAAATTAGAATTATTAAAAATGAGTTTTATTTCCTTGATGTTTTAAATTGAATTTTATTTAACTTTAACTACATTAAGATATTTCTAAAATCGATATTTTTTATATTTCTAATACTTTATCAATAAATTGTATTTTAAAGTTATTTATGAATAATAAGGTGAGCCAAAAAATTTTTTTAATATTTTTTAAAGACCTCAAGTCTTAAAGGCTTCTATTTTGTGCTAAAAATCGTAGAACATAACCTTCAAAAAAGCTCTCTAAAAGGCCCTTAGAGCGAACATTACAAAGGCCGGCGAAGCCCGCCTTAGCTCATGTTCTCTTACTTCCTGAATATTGAAAGGGATTCAAATTAAATTTCAATTTGGTACTAGAAGGTACCAAACCCAGACCCAATCCCCCTACAACGTGACCTTCAAAAAAGCTCTTTAAAAGGCCCCTGGAGCGAACATTACAAAGGCGGGCGAAGCCCGCCTTAGCTCGTGTTCTTTTACTTCCTAAATACAGAAAGAGAGTCAAATTGACTTTCTATTTGGTACTAGAAGATACCAAACCCAGACCCAATCCCCCTACAACATGACCTTCAAAAAAGCTCTTTAAAAGGCCCTTAGAGCGAACATTAAAAAGGCGGGCGAAGCCCGCCTTAGCTCATGTTCTCTTACTTCCTGAATATTACAAGGGAGTCAAATTAAATTTCTATTTGGTACTAGAAGGTACCGAACCCAGACCCAATCCCCCTACAACGTGACCTTCAAAAAAGCTCTTTAAAAGGCCCCTGGAGCGAACATTACAAAGGCGGCCGAAGCCCGCCTTAGCTCGTGTTCTCTTACTTCCTAAATACAGAAAGGGAGTCAAATTGACTTCCTATTTGGTACTAGAAGGTACCGAACCCAGACCCAATCCCCTTACAACGTGACCTTCAAAAAAGCTCTTTAAAGGGCCCCTGGAGCGAACATTACAAAGGCGGGCGAAACCCGCCTTAGCTCGTGTTCTCTTACTTCCTGAATACAGAAAGGGAGTCAAATGGACTTCCTATTTTGTACTAGAAGGTACCGAACCCAGACCCAATCCCCCTACAACGTGACCTTCAAAAAAGCTCTTTAAAAGGCCCCTGGAGCGAACATTAGCGTTGGAAACATGTTGGAAACATGTAGCGTTGGAAAGGCTACATTAACTTAGAGCATTGTGGCTATGTTCACAAAACAGTGAATGATTCTGAGGAATTCGTGAACTTCACTACTGGAGCTCACACTTAAAACGTCGAATGTTCTTGGAGATGGATGCGAAGATGCCTTTCCAGAGGAGGCGTTCAAAAGAGTAACCTTGCAGATCATCTCTGTGAATTTTTGTGGCGTCGAAGGGCTTTTAAGTTAAATATGGACCCTTTCTTGCAATTAATAGCAGACATTAAAATTTGCTACCCCGGTCACAAAAATTAAGAGACAAAAAAGCAATCGGCCTTTTTCAAGGCCACAAAACAACTTAAACTTGAAAAAGTAAAACCAATCGGCCTTTTTCAAGGCCACGAAACCATATAAATTGAAAATGTTAAACCAATCGGCCTTTTTCAAGGCCACGAAACAACTTGAACTTGAAAAAGTAAAACCAATCGCCCTTTTTCAAGGCCACGAAACCATATAAAAAGAAAAAGTTAAACCAATCGGCCTTTTTCAAGGCCACGAAACAATTTTAACTTGAAAAAGTAAAACCAATCGGTTTTACCAATCGGCCTTTTTCTAGGCCACAATCATTATCATTTATCATTTTCATCACCATATTCGTATTAAGGGGACCCGCACCCGAAATTTCAACTATAATAGAATATAATTAGAAAAATTTTTTATATTTTTTTTCTGACACTATTTTGATTCAGAAATAAGATGAAAAAATCAAAAAAAAATTTCATGATTTTTTCGGAAATTAAAAAATTTAAAAAAAAAATTTTTTTTTGTAACTTTTGACAAAATTAAAATTTTACAAAATCCATGCCCTTAAATATAAAATGGAGTGTAAGAAACTCATTAAAACAAAAACCATGAAAAAATAATAAAATTTGTGAAAGAAGAAGCATTTTTAGGGTTTCGTGGCCAAGGGCCAAAACCCTTATAGCGAGACTTCTGTGTCCGTCCGTAGTTTTTACGTCTTAAGTCTTATAGCGAGACTTCGGTATTAGAAGGTCTTAAGTCCTAAGACTTAAGACTTAACTTCGGTATAAGAAGGTCCTAAGTCCTAAGTCCTATGTCTTATGTCTTAAGTCTTAAGTCTTAAGTCTTATGTCTTAAGTCTTAAGTCTTAACTCTTAAAAGTCTTAAGACAACATAACAACCGTTGCTATGTTAATGGTTGCCATTACAACCGTTGCCATGGCAACCGTTACTATGATAATAACAAAAATTTTCAATCTTAAGTACAAAAAAATTTCTAAATAAATTATTATTTATTTATTTTTTTGTCATTTTAAGCCACGAAACCCTATGATGTAGGCGCATTGCGCCTGCTTCTCTGACTGATTTTTTGTAAATTTATGGTTTATAATGTTATACCATAAACTTATAAAAAATGCTTCTTCTTTCACAAATTTTATTATATTTTCATGGTTTTTGTTTTAATGAGTTTCTTACACTCCACTTTATAATTAAGGGCATGGATTTTGTAAAATTTTAATCTTGTCAAAAGTTACAAAAAAAAATTTTTTTTAAAATTTTTTAATTTCCGGAAAAATCATGAAAAATTTTTTTGTTTTTTTCACCTTATTTCTGAATCAAAATAGTGTCAGGAATGTTAGATATGAATTTAATTATTTATTTAATAATTTAATAAATCTTATTTCAAACAAATTCCGCTTTTGATATATTGAAAGATTACTTTCTTCAAATCAAAGAGCAAAACAAATCAATAATCAAATATCTCAAAGTAAACGTATTGCCCTTCGGAATAAAAATATTTCGAGGTAGTGGATCCTTTTCTTAAGTCCACTATTATTCAATGGCTCCGGTTAGACGGTATTTATACGAATGTAAATAAAAAGGTATATTGTAACAGGTGTAAGATTGCAATAAAACACCTTTCCATACAGTTAAAATAATATATGGTTTATTATAAAAATATTGTATATTATCTTAAACAGACTGACATTCCCGATTGTATATGTTTATTATTAATTACAAATTAACAATGATAATCTATTTTTTATGCGCAATATCAAGCAAATCAAGATGACTGTGTAGTTGTATAGAGTGTGTAGTATGTTGGACAGTATTAATTCAACTCACCAGAACAATTTTATTACGTTTAACTTATTTCAGAAAAGTATCCGTTTACTTCCTCTGGTGAAACGTTTAGTATACACCTGTTTGTGATTAATATTTCAATATTCCAATTTATTTCCTTGGTCGCCTTCTTATTTAGATATCACTTTTTATATATTTATATTATTTGAAAATTCCACAATGAAAAATAAATTCCTTTTTCTATATTCACTGATTTTGTATGATTGAACAAATATTTAAGAATCGGGGTCACCGTACTTAAATTTTATTCAATTGATCTCTTTTACTTCTATTTTAATTCCGCGTATCTCTTTAATTAATCACCTTTAATACAAATTGAATTTTATCAAATAATGCATAAAACAAACTCGAAATATCAGTTAAAAAAAATGGAAATATCTCAAGAAACTTCACAAAATATATATATATTATTTTATATAATCAAAAAAAAACTCTCAATTCCCGCGAACAACAAAGTAAATATACACAACTTTGTTGCGGGAGGAACCAAGTCAAACTCAATCGTTAAATCGATCGAAATCACGGATCACACCTTGAAATTTCATAACAACGCTAATAGTGGGGAGGCTGTTGCACACAGCTCATTGAACTTATTTGTTGCCAGGCAAGCTTTTCACAAGCTTGCAAATTCCATAAGTTGGCCAACACTTGTTCAATGATCTAAATCCACTATACCTTTAATATGTATTTTACTTTTCTTTGTATTTAAACCAATACATTTAGAGTCTTTCATTGGAAAATGACTCTTTCAAAATTAATAAATTTTATTTCGAAATATGGGTGTTGTCCGTGACTTTTGTAATAATTCTATATAATTTCAATATCCAAATACTAATGAAACCAAAGAAATTTAATAAGGGTTACTAATTTTATAGAATTAAAATTAATAATCTTGTATCAATGCTGAGTTGTTTTGTCTGTCCTTTAAGGTTTGTGATTATGTGTGCTTAACCTAATTACAAGATTCCCAATTTTTATGAAGCTATATAATATAAATAATTTTTAATTAATAAAAAAATTAAAAATCGTTACGATTTCATACGTAACAAGGAAAAAATATAAAAAATTTTTCTAATTATATTCTACTATAGTTGAAATTTTGGGTGCGGGTCCCCTTAAGCCCATAAATTGCATAAGTACTCATATTATTAAGGAAATATCTTTCTGATTAGTTGTTATGGTATTTCATGGTTTTTTCCATTTTTCTCGCAAAATAACAGATTTAAGCAAATAAGGATAACAACAAAAGATGTGTATTTTGGTCAGATCTAAAACTTTTGTTAACAACATTTTGCAAAATTTTGCGTATTTTGCTAATTATACGCTAAAAATACCATTTTTATGGTGTTTTTTATGGTTTTTACCATAAAATTCTAATTTGCGCCAATTTTCACTATAATTTTCGTAATTAGGGCACAAAATTACGTAAGTATAGCAATTTGTAGAAGAATTGAAGGTAACCGCTAATCGGAAGTATATCCAAAAAAATAATTAAGCTGTCCGTGCAGGTCGCACGCACGCGGCACAATGGGATTTTTTTTACAATTTATTATTAAAAATTGTTTAGAGCCTACAAATTCAATAATAATCAGAATCCGATAAAATTTGTAGGCTCTAGACAATTTTTAATAGTAAATTGTAAGAAAATCCCATTGTGCCGCGTGCGTGCGACCTGCACGGACAGCTTAATTATTTTTTTGGACCCATCAAACTTGTCAGGCCCACTCTGAAACTTTTTGCAAAACCTTATCATTTCTAGGTATGTTTTAAAAAAAGAAATTTAAAAATTTATCATACCCAAAGTTAAAAAAAATTAATTTGTTTATAAAATTTTTTTATGTTTTAATAAAAAATAAAAAAAAAAAATTTTATGATTATTCAAAAGTAGAGAGAAAAACAAAACTTTTTTTTCTTGTCAAAAAATAAAAAGAAGCAATATGTTTTGAGTTATCTGACATTAAAAATATATCTTCATTTAAAAAACGAGAATTTTGAAAATTCATAACTCCCAAAATTTGACCTCAAAAAAAAGATAAAAAAATACTTATCTGTTTTTTTTCAATACAGAATAGAAAAAAAATATTTTTGGCCGATTTTAAGAGGTCGACTGAAATCTCACGTGGAATTGCCCATTTACTCCTTTTTTTAGAATACTAGTAAGTAACAATGTCACAAAGAGAAAAAATATTTTTATATTTACAGGTACGCGACTTTAAGTATTTCGTAAAAATATCAAAAATATTGATTTTTTCGAATTTTTTTTCCTCTGCACTTACAAAAAATTTAAATTTTTTTATCCGAGATTTTTTCTATGATTTTTTAGCATTAAAAAGAAGCTTTTAAACCCTGAGGCCTATTAAAAAAAAAGAAAAAAAATTTTTTTCGGCCCACCCTAAATTGAATAACTATGTTGTATGTGGAAATTATAAAACTGTTTATAAGTACTCTCTAAATTTGAATTAATAAAAATGTTTACTAATCGGAATTAGTAACTGACTTTTTGCTTTTTATTTATTTATTTATTGAAAATAAGTCCCTAGGGCTTAAAGCCCTTCGAGGAACAATGTACAAAGTTTTAATTACAAAAGTAACTTAAACATATAAAAAACTACATAACACAGAAAAAACTTGGTCTCATTTTTGTTGCATCTCATTTTGAGTACTACTCAATTTGAACAAATTACTAACTTCAAGTTGCTCAAAATGAGTATTACCTGTCGATAAACATTTTCAAAATGTTGGGTTGGTAACATTTGCAGTTTTGTCATTTTGTGATATTTCATATATATTTACTGTGAAAAATATTAATTTTCATTAATTTGAAAATATTTTAATGTCTTTTTATTTAAAAATCAATTTATTAATTAAAAATTAACTTAATTAAAGTAAATTACACATAACAGGATGAATAAATTTTCAAACTTAGCGCCATTTAATTGAAGTAAGTTGTGTGAAATCAGATTGGCACTACTGGTATGCAGGCCTGCTGGTATGTCAACAAACATTTATAACCTAAAAATTTGCTTGCCTTTATTGAAAAATTGTAGGCAAAATATATGTGAAATGAATATTACATAATATTTTTTACGTCATTTACGCACAGTTAATTAATATATTTAATATTTTTATTGGGTTATTCATTATTTGATGAAAATTTCCACGTATCTTTTATACTCATAATGAATATGATTGGTCTCATTATGAGTAATTTTTATGCAAGCTCAAAATGAGACAAGGAGTCTCATTTTTGTTGCAACTCATTTTGAGTATCGTACGCTACTCATTTTGAGACTAAGTTTTTTCTGTGAACAATACAAAAAAGAACTACTATAATTTACCAGTAGGAAATATCAAAAAATTCTCCATTTCTTTTAAATAGAAAATTAAAGAACAGCTTTTTAAACGTAAATTGACTTTGTGCATCTCGTATATTAAAAGGAAGTTTATTCCAAAGTTTTGCACCTCTTACAATAAAAGATTTTTGCATTTTACAAGTGCGATAAAAAGGAACTATTAAACAATTTTTTCTTTCTCGAAGCCTGGAATAATTATTTTTATTTAGATCTTTAAAATTAAAGAAGCTGTAAAGGTATAAAGGCATTCTGCTGCTAAAAATAGAATATATCAAATTGCCAATAAAAAGTTGTCTTCTAGAAGCAACATTTAAAAGCCCCGCCCTTGTTCTATATTGAGTTATATGCTGAGACTTAGGTATATTAAAAATAAAGCGAATGCAAGCATTCAATGATCGCTCCAACTTAACATTAAGCTCATCAGTGATATCATCATAAACATGACAGCAGTAATCGAAATAGGGAAGAATTAGCGATTTAACTAATAATAAACGATTTGAACAGGGGATAGAGTCTTTTTTTCGACTTAATTGTCGTAAAGTTATAAAAGTTTTACGCGAAATACCGGAAACTTGCTCCTTCCATGACATATTGCAATCCATCACTAAACCAAGGTCCTTAAGTGTCTCTTCAAAGGAAATAGGGGCGTTACAAACCAACAGAGGGGGAAGGACTAACAAGGATTGCCTAACCGAAACAGGCGAAGTAGAAAAAACCATAGCATAGGTCTTAGCTGAATTCAACGTCAATGCATTACTCTTTGCCCACTTGACAACATAATCAATATCAAATTGAACTTTTTGAAGTATTTCAGACAGAGAAGACAAAGGACCAGACAAATATATTTTAAAATCGTTAGCGAATTTAAGAAATTTACAATATTTCATATCATTACCAAGATCAGTAATGAATACATTAAAAAGAAGAGAAGAAAGGGATGCTCCTTGAGGAACACAACATTCAAGTCTGTCCCAGTCTGAAAAATTACCATTCGCGTCACAAATCTTCTGGAAGCGTGTATTCATATAAGACCCAAACCACTTACACACAGATCTTGACATATTTAAGGACCCCAGCTTTTGTATTAGCAAGTCATGATCCACCGAAGGAAAGGCTTTAGAAAAATCAAAAAACACAGCAACTGTAACAAGCTTCTCGTCCATTGCAATTTTAATAACAGTGGTAAACTTTAATGCTGATGTACATGTGCTATGCTTAGCACGGAAGCCAGATTGCAAGGGATCAAAAAGTTGATTTTCTGCTAAATATGATGTTAATTGTTTACAAAACTATCTTCTCCAGCGGCTTGGACAGGGCACAAACAATAGAAATTGGTCTTAAATCATTGGAAGTCCTTGGGTTATTTATCTTAGGAATAGGTCGAATGATATTCGTTTTCCATATATTAGGAAAGATTCCAGTTTGAAAGGAATAATTATAAATGTGAATAAGAACAGGAAGTATAATGGGAAGAGACATTTTAATCATTGAAACAGAAATAGAGTCAGGTCCCATTGCATTCGTTTTAACTTGATCTAGGCTATCCAAAATGTCTTTGTGGGTTATATCAGAAAAGAAAAAATTATTTTCGTTAAAAGAGTCAGAGGTAGAAGGTACAGAGACAGTGGTAGGGCGAAGAAGAGAATTGGATTTTTGAACAAATACATCCAGAAACTCGTGTGTTTGGAAACCAGGTGTAGATGTGCTTTTTTTAGCTGAAATTAAGTTCAATCTCCTAAGAACATGACAAATATTTTGCGATTTACTTATATTCTTAATGGTATCAGAATTATATTTATTATTTATTTATTTTGTTTTATACACCTGTCTTCAGCCTACATAGCTTGGCTATACAAGTGTCTCTTTACAAATTTCGCTTCTTACAATATTTCTATATACATTCCTTACACTAAATTTTGCGCCTACAGAGCGACTTGAAAATTAGGAGTACTCGCATTTGCCTGGACCACCCGCCTAATGGGTTTTTTCGACAGTGGAAAGGGAAACTGTAGAAAACCTCTCCTGAGTACAACCGGTTTATCGACAGTCGAGTTCTAATGGTGTGTACCGGACAATAATCGACGGTGCACATCATTATACCTCGACGTCAAACCTCCCGCTCAGATTGTATCACGTGCCGGAAAAATACCAAGCCAAATGGGCGCGAACCAAGGGTACTTATACCCTTGGTCCTTAAACGACCGCCAAGCGAGGCATCTATCCGACTGAGCTAATCTGTCGGTAATTATATTTATTATAAGCATCTCTAATCCTGGTTTTAACCAAATTACGAATTGTTTTAAAATTAACCTGTTCAGAGAGTCGATTTGTTTCTCTTACTCTATTCCTAAGTTTGTTCCTCTCTTTAATAAGTGCCCTAATTTCGTCAGTCATCCATGGAGAGAATCTTTTTTTTATTTGATTGATGAAGAGGCGCAAAGGAATCAAATGACAAGGTCATAAAAAAGGTCAACTTGTAGACTTTAACATTAATGTCGGGTTCGGAAAAAATTCCCCTCCAATCATGATTAGACAAATGCGAAAGAAAATCAGTCTCATTAACATTACGCAGATTACGAAAAAAATTAGGTAATTGATTTAATTCAGGTTTAGTAAAATCGAACTCAAACTCAATGTGCAGCAAATCATGATTGGATAAGAATACCACCGAATGTTGGCCGTAGGACAGTACCCTGTCCAAGTCACTAACGAATATAGCGTCAATTCTGGTACTAGAGTTAAACAAGTGATGAGTTGAACCATGAGGGACCACACTTAAACCCGCCGAATAAGTCATTAATCTTGAATAATTAGTTATACTAGACGAAGCATTTAAATTACAATTAAAATCACCCAAAAGGATAACATTATTAAATTTTTTAATTAATTTTTAATTAGTAATTTTCATTAGCTTTTTAATTAGTAACTTTTAATAAAAACTTTGTAAAAATGACTATTTATTAGTAGGGGAGAGTGGAGCAAAGGCGCTAAGATATTTTTTAATTAAGCAAAATTTATGCGGTCTTTGTTTTCCATGATTCTAAAACTAATCATCAAAAAATTTTAATAGTTGCTATTTAATATAATTATAAAAACATTATTTAATGAATTTTATAATTAATGCAAAATAATGCCTCTACCCCACACGCTGGAGCAGCGACGTTTTTTCTTATATTTCTAAAAGAAAGCATTTATCCCAGATAACACGTAAGCTTACGGCAGGCTTGCGGCAAAGTTTCCATGCAATCTTGCCAAGCTTACAGAGCAAGATTGCCGCAAGCTTGTCTAAGATAGAAAAGTGCCTGCTTTATAGTCAGCATTCCGTGAAAGGTTGTTGTAATCTTGCTGTGAAAGGTTTCTGCAATCTTACCATGAAAAATAGCTACACGGAGAAAAATAAATACACACTAAAAAAAATTTTTTCTTTCAGCCTATTTTTAAGGATGAATTTAAGATGTAAACGGAGTCAGACCCGTTAAACAAGGACAGACTTATGTGAAATACATGGGCTGCATTTAAGGTGTAAACGGAGTCAGACTTTTTTTTCCTGTGTAGTAATAATTATACTATTTTCGATGAAAAATTACTACTTCTAAGTAGTAATTTTGAAACTGCTCAAGAAATAGTAACTTTTGCTTCGCTATAAAACAATTTTTACTTTTTTAAGAAAGTATAATTTACTTCAAGGAATCTAAATTTTATTAAAAGCCGAGTAATATTTAAAATGTCTTAGAGCAATTAATACTCTGAGCGAAGCAACTTTTATTACGAATCAGAGCAATTATTACTATTTAGTAAAGATTTTTACTCGGAAAAGTAGTAATCCGTACCCACACAATGACGCACCTCACACCGATAGGTGAAACGAATGCCGGCGTGCCTGTCCACGTCGTATCGAAGAAAATGCTGGTGTAGAGAGCTATATTGTCTTGTTTTATTTTAATAAATTAAAATAAAATAATCATGCTTAAAAAAAATATTTTCTCAACTAGGTAATTAACACTACATGTGTATTATTATTCATTATTCATAAGCTTTACTCTTTTATCATATTCATATACTTACACGGAAAAAGCTGATATGGTTGTGGCAACAAAAATTCAAATGTTGAAAGAGATAGTGTTGTAATAACCATAAGTGTTGTTGCCTTAAATATTTTTTTTTGTTTTCTCAAGAAAATGATGTTGTTGTGGGAACAACATAGTTCTAGTTGGAGTGATGTAGTTGCAATAATACAGTATTTGTACCCTAACCACAGCTATGGTCACAGCAGCATTAATAAGATGTTGTTGTGGCTACAACATGGTTCTAGTTGAAGTGATATAGTTGCCAAAACCACAACTATGGTCACTCCAGCGTTTGTATATTGTTGTGGCAACAACATAGCCTCACTTGCAGTAATGTCAGTGACGGATCCAAGGTCTTTTCTGAATCGTGTGGGTCAGAACCCCCTGGAGTCTGGAATATACATTAAATATGTATATAAATTATATTATTATACAATGAATTAATTTTAACTAATTCAGATTTAATATTTTCTATCGTTAAATTCAGAAAAATAGAATAAAAAGATGAATTTTGATTTTAACACTGGGGCTAATAATATTTCTTACAGCCCTATTGGGTTTTCCCCAAAACTGCAACAGACGCTTCGCATGTACCTGAGCTTTCAAGTGAGAAATTAGTCCTGTTGAAGGCGTCAAATCGTTTGAATGCTAAGTGTTGAATGTATTTATTTTATTTCCGTTTAAGTTAAAAGTATCTTTAAACCGTTAAAGTTACAAAAATAAAGAACGATGACTTCGTTAATAAATAGTAAGTAAAAAAATATATTTTATACAAATGAAACATGATTGAAATCAATTTAAACAGAAATGACATGAAATAATATGGCTTCACGGATTTTCAGAAAATGGTTGCTCCATCTCCTGTCATCCTTTATCATGTTGGCAGTGGTTCCTTACATGAGATTGTTAAATATAAAATTTAAATACCTATTCATATAATGTTATTGATAAGTGCGATTTTAATTTAGATTTAGTATTAATTGTATTATATTTTATTATGAAACATTTTATTTAATATTAATTAATAAATTATTTCAAAAATTAATGGTTTGGAAAAATGTTTATTAACTATTAAACCCCAAGTATATACAACACTATCATTGCTGCTTTGTCAACTATATTATGCAATATTAGCGACAACTACTTTATCTGATTGTCTAAAAAATTCTAAAGATTTTTTTTCAGTGTAGCAATATATATAGATATATATATAATATATATATATATATATATATATATATAGATATATATATAATATATATATATATATAGATATATAACTATATATAGATATAGTTAGCTTTAAAATATAGACCGATTCTGACAACAACATTATGAGTTGTTGTCAACCTTCAACCATACAAAATGATTCTGACAACAACACTACTCAGTTGCTACAACAACAAAATGCGATTTTGAGATTTAGTTGCCTCAACCACTTAGAACGATACTGGGAACTACACTCTGTGGTTGGGTCAACCACACGAAACGATTTTTACAGCAAGACTGTGTGGTTGTCCCAACAACACGACTTGATTTCGACAACCACATTGGTGCATAAAGTTCAATGTTGTTGTGACAACTACAAATGTAATTGTCCCGTATTTTACAATTCATTGTGGTTGTGGCAACCATATTTATGCATACCACAAACATAGAGTTTTTTCCGTGTACAATTAACAACTTAACATATCGGAAAATCTTAACATCTATACAGATTCGAACCCTACCTAACTTATATCTAACGCAACCTAATATCGCACGCATTCACACTAAGCCTTTCGGCTACGCAATCGCTATGGAAAAAAATTTCTGTTACCTGCATATATCTATTTCCCATGGAGCACGTAACATTACAGTAATATTACCCGGTAAAATTACTATAATATTATGGTCATATTAAAATGTCCGCCTGATGGTAATATTACCCATCAATATTACAGTAACATTACAGTAATATTTCTGTAAAATACTTAAAAATACTTAAATACTTACTTACATACTTAAGAAAAAATTGAAAAAAAGTTTATTTTCTAACGATAAAATAAAAAAAATTTTCTTGTTTATTCATTAGATATGCATTTCACAGCCATTTTCATTTACTTTACATGCTTGTGTAATATTACTGTAATTTTACTATATTTATTTACATATGCTACTGAATTAAAATATAAACATTAATAATAATAATGCAAGAATAATAATAATAATAATAATAATATATTTTTTTTTGGAGTCGGAAGTGGAAAATCTGTGAATTCAGATATCTGGGTAATGAATTCCAGGTTATGTGGGGATGACCGCTCTTGTTCTGGTCGACCCACTAAAAACCACTCCCGTCTTAATTTGGACTATTCTTTAACCCACGGAACTACCTATTGGCTTTTAACTTCGTGAAGTGAAGGTCCCATTATATCGCTTACGCGACTCTTCCGTGCCGCTCTTGTTCTGGCCTTATTTCCTCCTTGTCCTTGACAGAGTCTTCTTTGCCTCCTCGAGGGCAGTTCTGAAGACTCTGCATCTCCCTGATTTAGCGACATGTTGGATGTTTCCCTTTTGCCGAATTTCGCCTTGCATAAGAAGCAGCATGGGCTCTTCTTACAATCTGCTGCCTTATGGCCAGCTTCTCTGCACTTGAAGCACGCAGCCGACCTATCTACCGCTTGACAATCTCTGCCTATATGGCCATAGTCAAGGCACCTGTGGCACCTTGTGACCATAACTCTTCTACTAATTTTGCAGGACACAAAACCGATTTTAATGTGCCCTATCTTCTCCAGCTTGTTGTCCAGCTTGTCCTCTTGGGAGGTGACCACGACAGCGAGCTTAATACCTCGCTTATTTGGTCCAAGGACCGTCACCTTCCTGCTTCCTGCTGGCACCGTAGATAGTTTGTCCAGGGCTTCTTTGACATCCTCCTGTTCGGTAAGGGTGTCCGTGTCGCGGATCTCCAGCACAGTCTGCCGATCCGCCATCTGCACCTTACCTAGATCGCCGATCACCTTTGTCACCTCTTCGGTGAACAACTTCTTGTTCGAAGACCCCCCAATTTTAATGAGAAGGTCTCCCTTTTTAGTGGGTACAGCTCCCACAACCCTTGTCTGGCTGGCCTCCAAGTCAGCCTCTTTTCGAACCTTAGCTAGCACTTCGGCAAAGGTAGATCCTTCAGCCACTTTGACGACCATTGTGGCTCTTCCCTTCTTATCTGAAATTGGCTTTGGTGCCGTTTTTATCTCCTTTGGACCTTTTAGAAGGTCCCTCCTCCCTTTTCCTTTTTGGATCCTTCGCAAGCTCAGGATAATAATAATAATAATAATAATAATAATAATAATAATAATAATAATAATAATAATAATAATAATAATAATAATAATAATAATAATAATAATAATAATAATAATAATAATAATAATAATAATAATAATAATAATAATAATAATAATAATAATAATAATAATAATAATAATAATAATAATAATAATAATAATAATAATAATAATAATAATAATAATAATAATAATAATAATAATAATAATAATAATAATAATAATAATAATAATAATAATAATAATAATAATAATAATAATAATAATAATAATAATAATAATAATAATAATAATAATAATAATAATAATAATAATAATAATAATAATAATAATAATAATAATAATAATAATAATAATAATAATAATAATAATAATAATAATAATAATAATAATAATAATAATAATAATAATAATAATGCAAGGGAAAATGAGGTCGATATCCTGTTCTGCAGTGAGCAGTATCAAGGAAGCGATCTCGCCCCTTGGTATCAGGATAAGGCGAAGAGAGCCGCCATAAAGCTGTGCAACCCAGAATTGCGGGTTGACAAGTTTCTGGAGACGAGCAGTGGGTTCGTGTGGATAGAGGTGGCTAATATACGTATGTATAGCTGCTACTTCTCACCCAACGACCCACTGACAAACTTCGAAGCCAATATCGAAGACCTAGAATCGAGCCTCACAGAATCCAGGCTGGATGTCATCATCACTGGTGATTTTAACGCAAAGTCGCCAGAGTGGGGTGAGACGAGACTCGACAAGAGAGGAATTCGTATTGGAGAAATGATCTCCAGAAACGACTTATTGGCAGTAAACCGAGGCAATACATGGACTTTTAGACGAGGTGCGATCGGATCAATAATAGATCTAACAATCGCATCGTCTAAACTATTTAGCCGCATAACCGACTGGCGGGTCTCAGAGGAATATACCGCAAGTGACCACCAGTACATTGAGTTCTCAGTCTCTATGGGAGACACACGAGGAGGAAAAAGACAGGATGCTCCTAGTCGCAAAACCTCCTCGTGGAATATGAAGAGACTCGACAAGGAAAAGTTCGGCCGGTCCCTAAGAGAAGCCCTTTTAATCGAGGACTTGGGCTGGGTGAAGAGGCCGAGCAGTCTGGATGGGGAGGTGCGAGCGGTGAGGAACATGATAGTCACCGCTTGCAATGCGTCAATGCCACGCAAAGGCGCCACTCCAGTAAGAAAATCCTTGCACTGGTGGTCAGAGGAGCTAGCCTCCTTGAGAAAGGAATGCCTCAAAGCAAGAAGGACATATACCCGATCTAAGGGAGATCCCTTGCTGAAAGAGGCTTTCAAGGAGGCGAAAAAGGACCTCAAGAAAGAGATCCGCAAGTCGCGACGCCGTAGCTGGAAGGACCTAATCGAGGAAGTCGATAAGGACCCATGGGGTCTGGCTTTTAAAATCGTAACTAAGAAATTAGTGACGAGGCAAAAGACCCCCGGCCTGGACAATCCCGATTGGGTCAGAAAGATAATAAGTTCTTTGTTTCCTCCTGCGGAGCCATACCTTAGAAGGGACTGGAGTTTTTGCAAAGTCGAAGAGGAAGAACTCTTCACACTTAGTGAACTGCAAAAAGCAGGCAAAAGATTGAAAACAGGCAAGGCGCCTGGAATCGATGGGATAAGTAACGAGATCCTAAAGTTGGTAATCGACACTTTACCCCAGATTCTGCTTCGATGCTTCAATCTTTGCCTTGAGAGAGGAGAGTTCTTCCGCGACTGGAAGCGACAGAGGTTAGTCCTCCTAAGGAAAGGTGAAAAACCTCTAGATAAGGTTTCATCGTACAGGCCTATATGCCTGCTAGATACGATGGGTAAACTTCTAGAGGATATGGTTCTGCGGAGAATGCAAGGCCACTTGACCGAAGAGAATCGTCTGTCCGATCACCAATTTGGTTTCCGTAAAGGCAAGTCCACAGTTGATGCCATCCAGGCAGTTGTGGACATAGCCAAAGCAGGAAAAAACAAATTGGGACCTGGGAAAAAGAAGAGCTTCTGCGCGTTGGTAGCAATTGACATACGTAACGCGTTTAATTCCGCAAGATGGAAAGATCTCATCGAGTCGATGGAAAAGAAAAACATGCCGCCCTACTTGTTGCGGATAATGGATAATTATCTTAGCGACAGGTGGGTTATATATGAGGGAGACACCTGCACTCTCAAGGAAGAGATGCAGCGTGGGGCTCCTCAAGGCTCAAGGGTAGGTCCATTTGTATGGAATGTATCTTACGATGATTTTCTGCGAATGGATCTGCCCGAAGGTGCGGTGATCATCGGCTTTGCGGACGACGCATTATTCGTGTGCACTGCCGAAAGTGAGGAGGCTCTTGGGACATTGGTGAACGAATGTCTGCGACTAGCTAAAAGCTGGCTGGATACCAGAGGTCTTGAAATGGCCCTGGAAAAGACCGAGGCACTGCTGGTCACAGACAGACGTGGTTATGAGCTCCCACGAATCGTGATAGACGGATTTGAGGTCAAGTGGAGTAAGCAAATTAAATATCTTGGTGTGAAGTTAGATGGAAGGTTAAACTTCCACCACCACATGGCTACGGCGTCAAATAAAGCGATCGAGTGTGCGGCTAATCTTTCACGGCTAATGCCAAATGTTGGCGGACCCCGTGAACAAAAAAGAAGACTGGTGGCGAGTGTCGCCCACGCTAAAATGCTCTATGCAGCACCAGCGTGGGCCCCATCCCTGAGGAGTAAAAGATGTGTGACCATCTGTGAAAAGATACTGTCTGCGCAGAGATCGATAACAACGCGTATCATCTCTGCATATAAGACGGTATCTACGAGTGCTGTGCAGGTCCTTGCAAGTGTCCCGCCAGCAGATCTTTTGGCGAGGGAAAGGGAAGAAATGTTTCTCTTTTCTAAAGAAAGCAGTTCCTTGAATGAGGAATTAAGACCAAGCAAGGGCCTAATCCGCAAAGAAGCGAGGCACAGGCTCATAGAAAGATGGCAAGAAAGATGGGATGGTGAGGAAAAAGGTCGATGGACTTATCGCCTTATCCCGGCACTCGCCACCTGGATAAATAGGAAACACGGTCAGGTTTCCTATTACTTGACTCAGGCGTTCACAGGTCACGGGTGTTTTAACTCGTACCTGTGTCGCTTTAAATTACGCGAGAACGAGGTGTGTGCATATTGCCAGTTCCCT
The DNA here is from genome assembly GCA_032872505.1 of Leptopilina syphax. NCBI lineage: Eukaryota > Metazoa > Arthropoda > Insecta > Hymenoptera > Figitidae > Leptopilina > Leptopilina syphax. Next base: position 17,369,961 of record CM065471.1, on the reverse strand, counting down.
GATGACAACGCGGAGCACACCCTCTTCTCATGCAAGAAATGGGACTTGGAGAGGCGGGCCATGTTCGAAGGTGTAAACAGTCAAGTTACACCGAAGAACATGGTATCGCTGATGACCCAGTCAGAGGAGAATTGGCGGCAAGTCGAGAACTTCATAATCTCGGTTATGTCGAGGAAGGATCTCGACGGCCGCCAAAAAGCGTAATTTAAACAGCTTTTAATTTATTCGTTTGTTTTTTATTAATTTATTTTGTGATTTATTTGTCCTTATACATTTTTTAATTGTTTGTGTTTTTTTTTATTATTCATCTTTGTACAGTTTTGTGTTTTCAATTTTTTATACGCGTTTATTTTTTCTTTTTTTTATATATCCGTTTATAATTTTATCTTTTGACTTTTTACACTTAATTACACATTTGTTATTTTTAATTATTGTTGTGCTGTTAATTCCGCTTTATATTGAAATAGTTTTAAATTTTTAACTATTAACGCAGGATAACCGCAGAGAAAAGCAGAAAGTCACATTAGCGACAGAGTTGGAGCGCCACCCTCGAAGGCTAAAGTCTTACGACAGTTCCGAGGGAGGGTAAAGGGCTCCAGAAGAAGGGTTACGGGTTTTAGTGGGTCGGGCTGGCAGTAGGTCGCCAGTTTATTAAATTTACTATTTTATATATTTATTTTTCTTTTTTTTTATCTCCTTTTGTTTTATCACACCAACCCCACATAACCTTGGAGTGCGGAATCCAAGGTATCTGTAGGCAGATTTCCCAAAATTCCCTAAGCAAAAAAAAAAAAAAAAAAAAAAAAAAAAAAATAATAATAATAATAATAATAATAATAATAATAATAATAATAAATGACAGTATTATTAATTTAAAATTACCTAATTTAATTATTAAATTATTAGATTATTATTCTTAGATTTCTTATTCTGATTTTGTACAAAATAAAAAAGAATTATTTCAATAAATGTTATAAATAATTTTATATAAAGCTAGAACTGCACATTATAATATATAAAACTTTGGAGTATATAGTATTATAATCCCTGGTAAAAATTTCGGACTAATTCCGGATTAAATACGGACAGAATATTACGGATTAGTCCGAAAATTGTACGAAAAAGGTCCGAAAACGATCCGCGTTAGTCTGATATTAATCGGAACGAAAACCTGAATCCGAAAACACTCCGATGTAATCCTAAATTTCTACGAATTGAGTCTGTAATTAGTCCGCAACAATCCGAATTTATGACCAGTGAAGAATTCTTCTAAAATAAGTACGGAATTATCAGAAATCAATATGTAAAGAATACGGAATCAGTCCGCAATAATCCGAATTTTTTATAGTTAAAAAAACTTAATCAGTAAAATGTCCGAAGCAATCCGAACTCTGTAAGCAAAAAATCCGATTTTAGTCCGCAACAATTTGAAATTAAGTGTTGCAAAATCCTATTCCGAAACAAGTACGAAAACTGTATGCAACGAATTCGGAAATTGTCTGGAACGATTGAGATTTAATCCAATTGAAAGACATAATCCGAAACAATCCGAAATCTATATACTAAGTATCCGAAAATTGTCTGAAATAATCCGGATTTAATTCAATTAAAAGGCATAATTCGAAACAAATACTAAACAATCCGAAATATGTACGCAAAGAATCCGGTAATAGTCAGCGGCAATCCGAATAATATCCGATCAAAACACCCCAGTCCGAAAAGAAGTCTTATAATAATATGGAATTTGTAAATATATATATATATATATACAATCCACAGACAGTCCAAAACAATCCATATTTATTCCAATTCAAAGACTTTATCCGGAATGATTTTGGTCAGATAAATTCAAACTATAATTATAATTTTGTATGACAAATACCTGACCATAACCAGATTAATTCCGGACTTAATCGGACTATTTGCAAGTTGCGTATTATCAGACTAACTTCGGATTAGATGCGAATAATTCCGGATTCACTGGTTATACACAAACCGCATTTGGTTTGAATCTATCCGGACAAATTCCGAGCGACAAAAACCTATCCATAAGCAGACTGTTTCGGATTAGCTGCGGATTCACTGGTTAAACCAATCGGATTACTTCTGCATTTACTAGTTGCATATAATCTGACTAACTTCGGACTAAATAGAACTAATTACGGATTCAATAGTTATAAAAAATGGTATTGATTTTAAACTTAATTCAGGGTGAAAAACTCTACAATAAATCGTACTGTTGCGGACAAATTCCGGATTAGTCCGAAATGGGTCCGACTTTTTATTCAGGGTATTTACTTATGGTAAATAAAATATTTACTTTTGCAGTCAATTTGATTTTACACTAGTATTATTAGTTATCTTTTTTAATATTATAAATAACACTGATGCGTTAGTTTTTTGTCATTTCTTTTCGTGGCACTTAATAAATTCTATTATGAATTTGAACTTCCATGCGAGCGTGGTATAGTGGTTAGTGTATTCGATTTCGGTGCGTTATAATGTTAGATAGGTGTAGGTTCGAATCCCCAAGCGTTAGAAATTTTAAGTTAATGTAAATAAAATTGCAATAGGCAAATCGAAAAATATGTTGAATGTACCATAAAGTAATAATAATTAATTTGTGTAACTTGTATAATTATTTTTTTATTAACATTCACTAAATTGTCCGGACTAAATTTTGACTGTTTCGGACTAATTCCAGATTCACTAGTTAAAATTAACTGATTAATGTCGGACTTCATCGGACCAACTCCGGATTTACTAGTTGTTCACAAACCGTATAGAGTTCGGATTTATTCAGATTAATTTCGGGTGACAAAAACCTGACTATAAACCGCACTGTTTCGGACAAATTTCGGATTAGTCCGAAATCTGTCCAGTTTTTTAACCAGGGATCTTAATGACTTTGACTTCAGACTACGATCGGTGCGTATGACGTCATCACACACACAGGTCTATAGTAGTAGTGGAACGGATTACTACTTTTTTGAGTAAAAAGTTCGCTCTGCAACACACCTGTCTTGAATGAAAAAAAGTTCGTCCCTGATGACTAAAAGTAATGGTGGTATATTATGAATCTTTGGACCTCAAATAAACCAAATTTGAATGATACAATATCGTACTTGATCCTCCTGCACTATTTTTCATAGGTTGAATGTTCATTTAATGCATTACAATTAGAGGCGTGCAAAATTCGAATCGAGAGAAAATTCGATTCGAACTGCCAATTCGAAATTCGAAGGTTCGAATTTCGAATTGCTCAATTCGACTCGGTTTACTTTCGATTCGAATTGTCAGTTCGAATCGAATTTTCTTTCGATTCGAATCGGCCAATTCGAAATTCGAAGTTTCGAATTTCGAATTGCTTGACTCGACTCGAGTTTCGAATAAAGTCGGCCAATTCGAAAATCAAAGTTAGACTTTCGAATTGCTATTTAGTGTATGCAGTATGTTGTGTTTCGAATTGGCCGAATTATTCGAAACTCGAGTGGAGTCGAGCAATTCGAATCGATTCGAATTAGCCGATTCGAATCGAGAGAAAATTCGATTCGAACTGCCAATTCGAAATTCGAATTGGCCTATTCGAATTGAAAGTTAACCGAGTCGAGTTGAGCAATTCGAAATTCGAACTTTCGAATTGGCAGTTCGAATCGAATTATCTCTAATTCGAATTTTCTGTTGTCGAGTCGATTAATGTTCGGTTCGACTCGATTAAATGCACACCTTTAATTACAATGAAAACATTATTTTTTTATGAGTATTAGCCAATTAACCCAATAGGCTAATTGGGGGTTTTGGGGTCGCTGATTATGAATTTAATGTTAGTTTTCCAAAATTCAAAATATGTAGGACTTTTTAAATAAATTTTATCGGATTTGCTTGATACTTATTACTCGGGGTCACTGATTTTAACACAAGATTTTAATTCATTTTTTAAATTTTGCCCATCATATGGACTACATCAATTTTTAATTTTGACATCAGATTTGGATGTCAAAATCCCTCAAGTATTACATTTTAGACAAATCCTGCAACATTTAAAATCTTCACTGTAAAAAATATTGGTAAATTTTCCTAACATTTCTTAGGTAATTTCTCTTATAATTTTGGGTAAAGTCGTTTTACCCAAAAGTTTTGGTAATTCTACCAAAATTGTGAAATATTACCTAGATAAATTGGAAAATTTTCCTAAAACTTGGGTAAACTCTTGGGAAAATTTCCAAATTTTGTGGGTAAAGTTGGGAATTCTACAAAAATTGTGAAATATTACCTAGATAAATTCGAAAATTTTCCTAAAACTTGGGTAAACTCTTGGAAAAATTTCCAAATTTTGTAGGTAAAGTTGGGAATTCTACAAAAATTGTGAAATATTACCTAATTAAATTGGAGAATTTTCCTAAAGCTTGGGTAAACCCTTGTGAAAATTTTCAAGGTTTTGTCACATCTGATTCATCTTAAGATGGCCAGCTAAGGGTTTCGCCTGATAAAAGATCCTATTTTATGATCTTTCAAATAACGGTTTTTTTATTATAGTTTTATTTAGAGGAAAAGTTTGTGAAATTTTTCGAATTTCTTACAAATGTTTGTCAAACGGTCCTTTTTGGCGTCAGTTGCTCTGCAGCATTTACTAGAGAAGCTACATCCGCGCGTGAAGGTTTTCTTGTTTTTACAGTGTTTTTAATAAAAAATGTGGTTTTTAATTGAAAGTAAATGTATGTGTGATGTTATATTTTATAAATAGTGAATAATAGTGAATTTTTTAATTAATTAATCTGCTTGTTTGTATTATCTGTTATTTCGGCGATTGTTAATTTCTTGTTATAAGTAGATTAATAATAAGTGTTGATAATGATTAATCTAATATACACTGTTAAAAATTTTTGTTCCAAATTTTATACAAAAATGTTTGAAGCAATTATCATATACAATTTTGAAAAACTACAACACACGTTTTTAAATTTAATACAAATTTTCTTATTAAATTTTAAAACACATTTATTTAAAATTTTCAAATTATTCTTTGGAAAATTAATACAAAGTGTTTGAATGAAATTTCAAATAGTTTTGTTTGAAACTTCAAACAGTTTTGTTTGAAATTTCAAACAAATCTGTTTGAAATACCAAAACGATTTAAATATTTAAATGAAAAATCTGAACTGTTTATATTGTGTTTTGATATGTTACAATAAATGTAAATTAATTAAAAAAAAAGTTTCATTGGCATTTTTACGGAAATACGATTTGAACCCTTAGTCGTATATAGTGTTGTCTGTGTATAGTGTGTCTTGTATGAAGCTATCAACCTTGGGAGCTGCGCCTAGACGCGCTCGACCAAGGGAGGCTATGAAAATCTCTTGCAAAGTATCAGTAGTGAGAAACATGTGGACCATTCCCTTTTTTTGACTTCTTTTAAATTTCTAAAGATTCAATATCTTTAAAATTCTTCACCAACCGATTCTTGTATTCTTTACTTTTTTTCTCTTCACGTTTCTGTTAAATTTATAATATGTATTAAGATGTTTAAGAAATATTTAAACAATACTTTATGAACAGCAGATTTTTTATGGAAAAATATTTTTCTATTTAATTTAGCAGTTTTTAAATTTTAATCTGTACAAAATAACTAACTATATTAATTAATTATATTATATCATCTAAAATGTTTTATTCTCTTAATAAGTTTTGTCAAATTTAACTAATTAAACTGATTAAAAAAATTTTTAGTTATTTCAACATTTGAAAATGTATTTACTTATAAATAATGTTTTAAACTAATTTAGAGAATTATTAAACACATATGTTTGAAGCAATTTCGTATAAAAACTCAAAAAAATTTCAATTAAGTACTTTTCAATGAAAAAGTTATAAATTTACCTACAATATTTTAAAACATATGTGTATTGAATTATTTTACACATAAATTTTTCAAACACTTTTTTATGAAAAGGTTGTAAATTTACATATTTTTCAAACTTATGTATTTGAAGTTAATCCATACAAAAATTTTTGAAAATTTCAAACACTTTTGTTTGAAAATATTGTAAATTTACAAATATTTCAAACATATGTATTTGAAGTTAATCCATACAAAAATTTTTGAAAATTTCAAACACTTCTGTTTGAAAATATTGTAAATTTACAAATCTTTCAAACACGCGTTTTTGAAATTATTTCATATACAATATTTGTAAATTTTCAATCACTTTTTGTATAAAAGTATTGTAAATTTACAATCTTTTTTAACAGTGTAATATTCATACTATTTTATTATTGTTTTTCATAAGTGTTTATTATTGTATGTGAAAAAATATTTTGTAAAATAGTTTTGTATTAAAACATATTTTATATGAAATAAAAAGAATCACTATAATCTGCAATTATTGTTTAAAATTATATTAGCGAATTTTTTTAAATTGCGGATGAAAAATTTACTATTCCATTTCATCACTTACGTATTTTCTCTAAATGTTTAGATAAAAAATTATCACAAGTCTTGAATTTCTCCAAAAATTTTATGGGTATTTCTGCACATAACTTTGGACAAAAGTACAAAAACTTGTGTAATTTTACCTAAAAATTTTCCAAAACTTTTATAAAAGATACCAAAATGTTTGTATTTTTACCCAAAACCTTTTAGGTATTTCTTCCAAAATGTTTGGTTAAAATCACAAAAACTCTTGTGCATTTTTACCTAAAACTTAATAGGAATTTTTTCAAGAAATTTTGGGTAAAACTTCCAAAAATCTTGTGTATTTTTACCCACAAATTCTTGGTGTAAATTACTTCCAAAACATTTTTGGTAAAATTACCTAAAAAATTTTTTACAGTGTTGGTCGCCATACTGGATCCGCTAATTTGTATTTATAAGAACGGACATCAAATTCAAATTTAGTTACTCCAAAAATCCCCTGAGAAATAAATTTTGATCAAACAGCATCAATCTTGAAATTATCCGCCATTTTAGATTTTGAAAATCTGACATCATATCCGTAATCAGCGATTCCAAAAACTCCTAGTAAGAACCGGATTCGTAATCAACGACCGAGTAACAAGTTTCAAGTGGATCTGTACAGTAGAAATATAATTTTGATCAAAGGCGTCAGTGACAGTCCTGGTTAAGTTTAGTCAAGTGTTTAGTGACATTAAAGGTGTTAAATATTTAATAATTTGAGTTAAAATTTTGTACGACAGTCTAAAATGCAATAAAGAAGAGCAGTGATGTGCAAAGTTTTAATATTTTTAAAATTAATTATTACTTTAAAATTATCAGTTGTCAGGGTCACTTCTAACCAGATTTCTCTTCTTTACCGATTTCCAAAGTGTTTTATTATAATTAATTTTTACATTATTAAAAAATTTTTAATCGTATAGCTGGGCTCATAATTAACATTTCTTAGATGTCAAAACAAATGAAAAATTTTGACTTGACGTTGCCCAATTTTTCTAACCCACATAAAATAATACTTTCTTTTTTATGTGTAATTAAATTATTTAAATATTTAAGCAAATAATTATGAATTACTAATAAAAATATTGAAAACACTAATGTTATGTTAATTTAGTACACTGCCAAATAATTTTATTTTTCTCCCAGATAGCCCCTGATGAAAACACTGGTTGAAAGTTCACTGGAAGTCTAAATAGTGCCTGACTTATGCCTAGCCTGGGCAGTAAGGATAGTAGGGTGTACAGTGACCGACACCTACTTAGTGAACAACACCCTCAATTAAACATCGCAATAAATATAAAACAAAACATTATTATTGTATATTTTAAAAATGTTAATATTATAAAATGCAATTTATGGAAGCTATTAAATTAGTAGCAATATTAAATTCGATTATATTTCGGATATAATTTTAATTTCTATGAAGATAACCTCAAGAACTCACTTTTTGAGGTTATCTTTACAGAAAGTAAAATGTTGTGAATAATAAATTAAATATTGCAACTACTTAAATAGCTTCCAAAAAGATTGTATTTTATAATATTAATAATTTTAAAATATACATTAATAATTTATTGTTTTATATTTATTACGATTTTTAATTGGGAGTGTCGTACACTTAGTGGGTGTCGGTCACTGTACCCGTTACCCTATGAATCAAAAATTAAATTCCGGATAAATTCTATTTTCTTTTCCAAGAAGTTATATACCAAACATATTAAAATAACATTAGGCGTAATCTTCCATGCACAGTACACAAAGAGTCCTTATGTTGTTTTCACTGTGGAGCGTCACATAAATTATATGTCAATTTAGTAATTAAAAAGAAAACTGCATTAATAACTTGAATTAATTTGACTATCGTAATAAAGCATTTTTCCATTATAATGAATTAAGTAACATTCAACCCAGAAAAATAGTGCAGGAGGATCAGATATGATTTTGTATTATTCAAATTTTGTTTATTTGAGGTCCAAGGATTCATAATATACCACCAATATTTTTAGTCATACTTTTTTTCATTCAAGACAGGTGTGACAATAGTAAAAGTTGTTTCTTGCAGAAGTAATTTTTATTTTCCGAGTACTAATTACATATTAGAATTTCTACGAGTATAAATATTTATAACATATCGAATGTAAAAAGTTATACAAAATTTATTAAAATTTACAATCACGATGTAAAAATTAAAATTCTTAAAGCAATTTTTAAAAGTGACTAATGTAATAATTACTATTAGTAATTTTTACTACCAAAAATAGTAATATTTACTTCATGCGAAGTACATTTTACTATGAATAGTAATTTTTAATATAAAAGTAGCTTGTCATGAAAAATGGCTACATGCTTATTAGGAAATGTTGCTGCAAGTGTGTTGCAAGGTAGTTACAAGCTTGCTGTCATTTTTTAAAAATAAGTTTTAAATTAATAAAAAAAATATTTTTAGTTTTTTATTTTTTTAATTTGAAGATCTTTCTGACGTCCACTTAACACTGATAAGAAATTTTCGGAAATAAATTCAATGGTGCTGGGAATTGAACCCGAGTTCGACGGACGCTAACCGAAAACCCTAAAAATATTCCGAATTTAATCCAGTTAAAAGATTTAATCCAAAACAAGTATGGAACAATCCAAAATCTCTATATGGGCAATTCCACGTGAGATTTCAGTCGACCTCTTAAAATCGGCCAAAAATATTTTTTTTCTATTCTGTATTGAAAAAAAACAGATACGTATTTTTTTTTTTTATTTTTTTGGAGGCCAAATTTTTGAGTTATGAATTTTCAAAATTTTCGCTTTTTAAATGTATAGGTATATTTTTAATGTCAGATAACTAAAAAAATATTGCTTCTTTTCATTTTTTGACAGGAGAAAAAAAGTTTTGTTTTTCTCTCTACTTTTAAATAATCATAACAAAAAAATTTTTTTTTCATTTTTTATTAAAAAAATAAAAAAATTTTATAAACAAATTAATTTTTTTTAACTTTGGGTATGATAAATTTTTAATTTTCTTTTTTTAAAACATACCTGGAAATGATAAGAAGGTTTTGCAAAAAGTTTCAGAGTGGGCCTGACAAGTTTGATGGGTCCAAAAAAATAATTAAGCTCTCCGTGCAGGTCGCACGCACGTGGCACAATGGGATTTTTTTACAATTTATTATTAAAAATTGTCTAGAGCCTACAAATTTTATCGGATTTTGATTATTATTGAATTTTTAGGCTCTAAACAATTTTTAATAATAAATTATAAAAAAAATCCCATTGTGCCATGTGCGTGCGACCTGCACGGAGAGCTTAATTATTTTTTTGGACCCATCAAATTTGTCAGGCCCACTCTGAAACTTTTTGCAAAACCTTCTTATCATTTCCAGGTATGTTTTAAAAAAAGAAAATTAAAAATTTATCATACCCAAAGTTAAAAAAAATTAATTTGTTTATAAAATTTTTTTATTTTTTAAATAAAAAATGAAACAAAATTTTTTTTGTTATGATTATTCAAAAGTAGAGAGAAAAACAAAACTTTTTTTCTCTTGTCAAAAAATGAAAAGAAGCAATATTATTTTAGTTATCTGACATTAAAAATATACCTACATTTAAAAAGCGAAAATTTTGAAAATTCATAACTCAAAAATTTGGCCTCCAAAAAAATAATAAAAAAATACGTATCTGTTTTTTTTCAATACAGAATAGAAAAAAAATATTTTTGGCCGATTTTAAGAGGTCGACTGAAATCTCACGTGGAATTGCCCCTATGCAAAGAATCCGGTAATAGTCAGCGTCAATCCGAATAAGTTATTATTTATAAAAAAATTAAGTTTGAAAGATAACCTTTTGAATATCTCAAAACACGTTGCCTCCGATTTTCTTGAAGCTTATATGTCAAAATAAAGCTTAAATATTCTAGTTTCATTCCCTGTAAATATTATAATGGACAATTTAGGGGAATTTAAGAAATTAATTAAGTTTTACAAATATTTTAGAGTTTAAAATTAAAAACTATACCTTCCTACATTATTTTAATGATAACGTAGGAAGGTTCTTAAAGATGGTAAGCCTAATTTTACAATTCATAGGCAATTATAATTGAAGGAAGTGAATTTATCATCGGATTATTTCGTATTTATTTTAGATGAGTTTTTTGACAGACATAATTTCGTATTGTTGCATAATATTACGGACTTAATTCATATAGACATTTAAGGTTACTCCAGACTGATTTAGGATTCACAATTTCACTCGGATTGATGTTAGATTAATGCGGATTATTTTCGTACAATTATCGGACTAATCCACACTAATATACCCGGATTTAATCAGGATTAGTCCGAAATTTTTACCAGGGATATAATATGATTTGGGTGGCCGTCTATTACCGGATTCTTAGCATACATATTTCGGATTGTTTCGTATTTGTTTCGGAATATGATTTTACCACACTAATTCCGAATTGAAGCGTACTAATGTCGGATTCTTTGTGTACAGATTTCGGATTGTTTCGTATTTGTTTCGGATTATACCTTTTAGTTGGATTAAATCCGGATTGTTGCAGACAATTTTCGGATTCTTAGCATACAGATTTCGGATTGTTTCTTACTTCTTTCGGAATAGGATTGCCACACTTAATTTCAAATTGTTGCGGACTAATACCGGATTTCTTGTTTACAGAGTTCGGATTGCTCCGGAAATTTTGCGGATTAAGTTTTTTTTAACAAAATTAAATTCGGATTGTTGCGGACTGATTCCGTATTCTTTACATATTGATTTCGGATAATTCATTACTTATTTTAGAAGTATTCTTCACCGGTCATAAATTATGATTGTTGCAGACTAATTACGGACTGAATTCGTAGACATTCAGGATTACTCCGGAGTGTTTTCGGATTCAGGTTTTCGTTCGGATTGATATCAGACTAACGCGGATTATTTTCGGACCTTTTTCGTACAATTTTTGGACTAATCCGTACTAATCTGTCCGTATTTAATCCGGAATTAGTCCGAAATTTTTACCAGGGGTACGATATCACTATCTTAACCATTCTATTTTGTTTGTTTTGACTACGTCTGCGCACAACGCTTTTAACAAACGCACCTAACCTTCTGTTTTACACACGAAAGCTGGGTTTTTAATACTGACACTCAGTATGGTTGTGTCAGCCAGAATGGCATTTAGAATACGTTTTGCATGTTATACGTGTAACGCACGATTTCGTGGACAACAAATGCGATTGATGGTTGGTGATGAAATTATAGTAAGATGTCAGATTGCCATAACAAGAAGGGATCAGCTTCAACATCCTCCACTTCCGTTAAACGAAAATTCCAGATTATGTTTCAATTGTTTCACATCAATTTTAAACGAAATAGCATTAATAGAGGAAGATCCAAATTGTACGCGTTTAAATGTTATAACGCAGACAACAAGTAGCTCTTGCGTTGTTTGTAACCAGCAAAATAACGTGGTTAGATTGTCTGCAGATTGCAGGGTTAAAGTTTTTATAATTTAACAGATGAAGAATTTTCATGTATTGCTCCCATTACAAAAGTTCAGTTTGCAGAACTGTATGCGAGTGATTCTCCGCGTAGCGCACGATTTGGTTTATGAAATTTAAAAAAAAAATTTTATCGTTATGATTATTATTAATATATTTTTTTAAACATAAAGGCTCCAGAAAGAAAAATCCATAGCGGGCCGGAAAAATTGTTTATAATTTTTGTTGTCAACATAATTATAGTAATTAACAAATTCACTGTTTGGACAGATTCTGTCAAAAAAAAAATTTGCGGTAATTTAAACAATATTATAGCGTAAATCTCATTCAAAAATTATTATTATTTCGGTAATTTATGGAAATTTATAGAAATTTATGAAAAGTTTCGCCATAATTCATAAAAATATGTAAAGTTTAAATTATTATTAAAAATTTTTAATTTGGTAATTTATGGAAATTTATAGAAATTTGTGCGGCAATGAACAGTAAATTGTTGCAAAATTAGTAATTAAGAAAAAAAATTTCGGAAATATATGGAAATTTATGCGGTAATTTATAGAAATTTATGCAGTAATTTATAGAAATTTATGCTGTAATTTATAAAAATTAATTTGATTACTCATTATTTACCTGAACTTAAAATCTTCGTTACACTTATGAGTGCTTCAGTGACACAGTTGAATACAGGAAAGCCTTACTATGAAAAAGTGATTAGACCATGACGTTGTGATCATACCATGACGCACAAGAAAAACTAATTTTTTTAACAAATTATTATCGATTTCCAAAATTCTTTTTTTCCACGTCTTTTGTTTTCACTTACTTTATACTATTAAACTTGTTTTGAGGTAAAATATAAATAATTATTCATTTTATAGCAAATATGTGATGATTAGACCATGACGATTCTGTGATTCCCTATGCAACTTTCATGCTTATAACACATAAAACAGAAAAAAAAATTTTTTAATTAATTTCTTTTTTAGTAATTTACTTAGGAGAGTTTATTAATACTTTTTATTAATGTTAAGTAATTTTTCGATTTGATTCTTTATGTAAATTATTCAATTTTACAAAGTGATTAGACCATGACGCGAAAACGGGGGACAAGAAATATCTGCAAAAATATTAAGGGGTTACACCACTGTAAATGCCTCAAAAACAACGTTTTTTCAGGAATTTTTTTTGAATGGAAGGAAATGACATATAGTTATAATGTTTTAGGAAGTTATTGACTGTATATTCAAGTAAAAAATTACAATTTTTTTTTAATAAATATTCCAAAATGGCGGCACAGAAACCATTTTAGTAATGCATATTTTTTCCCAAGAGCTCTACGTCAAGCAGTATAAGTAATGTAAATTTCAGTCTAGAAACAAATAAATTTTTTTTCTTAATCTACATGAGAATAGCTACAGAAATACGTAGAGGATTTTAAAAATATTGATTTTTGTGTAATTGGCAAGCATTTGAAGAAAAAACTCATTTTTCGACCAAAAAAAACGACACTTAATTGTTTATAACAATTGTGTAAATTAACTTATCAAAAAACCCCTACGTATTTCTGTTCAAAATTTAATTTTAGAAATGTAATAAAAAAACCCGATTGAAAACATTGAAAATTGTTTGAGTTATACTGCTTGCAGATTTCAAAAAATGTGTTTTGAGAAAAACGCGTTAAAAAAGCAACATTACTACAGCGGGCTGTAAGAAGCATTTGTTCAATAATTTTTTTTTTAGTGTAAGGAAAGGAAATACAGTAACAATATTTTAAGTAGTTATTAACTTATATATTCAACTTAAAAATTACAAATTTTAATTAATAAATATTCCAAAATGTCCGCACTGGAGCCATTTTTATAATACATGTTTTATGTAAGTTAAAATTCTTCTCCGGTAAAAAAGCTTGAAATTCCAATGAAATCGATTTCAGACATGTATAAATCCTTTTTTTCTTTATTCTAGAAGGTTCAAAAAATTTTTTAAGCTAATAAAAAAATAAAAAAATTTTTTTAATGTCTACAGTGGTGTAACCCCTTAAAAAATAAATTTTTTTTTCGACAAGTGTTTTGTTTTTCTTAATTCTACTAACTTAGACAATAAGAAAATGTCAATATTCATAATATTTATTATTATATTTTACTAAAAAAATAACATTTTATTTATGAAATGGTAGTGGGGACTGATTAGACCATGACGTTTTGGCACCTTAAAACAGATTTTTAAGTTAAATCATAAACTTTTAAATGAAAACGACTATAGATTTTTATTTGTTATCATGAAAAGAAGTTATCCACGTTGAATTTATTAGAATATATGAAACTGATTTCTTAAAAACTATGAAGGACATTAAATTGTGCGCTACGCCGAGAATCACCCATGCATACACTGTAAAAAAAGGGAGTTAAATTTTAACTCCCCCGGGGGGTCTATAAAAGTCGCACCCATTGGGGAGTTAATGCCAGGGGAGTTAAATAAAGAGAGTTAAAACTTCACACCCAAATGCTTACTCCCTAAGGAAAAAATAACTCGCGCGGGTGTTAAATGAAGGGAGTTAGAAATTAACTCTCTTTTGGAGTTGATTTTTAACTCGAAAAATTTCACTCCCAACTCCTGAGTCCGTTAACTCCCTAAATTTTTTACAGTGTATTGTCATCCAGTTAGGCAATATGGTAACTTTAGCAACATTACTAAAAAGCATTTACTGACGTTTTTATGCAAGCTGAGACAAGGTTTGAGTAATGATTTCCTAAAGGTAATATTTGATTACTCATGCAGACAGTGCGTGAGCTTAATTATAGACAACGTAAGAAAATCGTTAATGGAAATATTTGTACCCGAGAATATCGGAGTCAGATCAATAACACGCCAAGATTATATAGATCGCCATGTTACACCATTCTCAAATACCTTGTATAACCCTAAACCGAATGATCCGAAAGCTATTATTGTCATTGACACGACATATGGCTATATCCAAAAAAAGTTCTAATTTCCGTATCCTGCGGCAATCGTATTCTGTTCACAAAGGTAAGCATCTTTTAAAGCCTAAAATTATGGTAACTCCAGATGGGTACATTTTAGCAATTTTTGGTCCACATTTCTCAGATACGAGAAATAATGATGCTAATATCTTGCGTCAAGAATTTGAGAATAATGTAGATTCGCCTTAAGAGATTGGTGTCAAAACGTCGATATTGTTCTGGTTGACAGGGGATATCGAGATGTTGTACCCTTATTAGAACGTTTGGGAATAATAGTTAAAATTCCAGCTTTACTTGACCGAGGTGAAACTCAATTGTCAACTGAAAATGCTAACCAGTCACGTCTACTTACCAAAAGTCGATGGATTGTTGAAGCAAAAAACGCACACTTCAAATTAGTCTTCAAGTTTCTCGCTGATACTATTAGTATAATTTATGCAAAGAAACTGAACAGCTTTTATTGCATTGCAGAAGCAATTTTCAATCGCTATCACCCACTGATTCTTATGAAAGGTGCAACCCCTGAACTTGCAAGACAAATGTTAGAGCAATCTCTAACACCTATCGTCGTTCAGGCAAGAGTGGAACTTGATAACCTTCGTAGGCGAAATGGACAATGAAGACGTCTACATTAAAATCATGTAGCCGATTTTTCCATTTTAATCTCGCAAAAGATTCTTCAACCATTAAGTCATGATTTATTTTTGACTCACGAGTGTTCCGGTACCCAAGATTAATGAGAGTTTCTTTCTTGAACCGAGCTCATCCAGCAACTTTCAGAACTTCCAAACAAGCTTTGATTCAATTGTTGGATTCTGCAGTGCGGCAAGGCCAACTGACTATCAACACAAATATTGACCCTAACGCCTCAGTTACGCCTCAGTTGGCGTGGTCCTCATAGCGCCAATGATGCCCCTGAACACTATTGTTTGGAGTCGATCTAACTTTTTTTTCACTGTTATTAGTTGGCTTCTAAACCACCAGACAACTCCAGCATGTAAGCTCATAAAAGTTACAACTTAGGTGTTTCTATGATTGCTGATTACGAATGCGGTGTTAGTTTATCAAAATTCAAAATGGCGGATCCAATATGTCGGACAATGTAATTAAAATTTGTTTGGATTGGTTTGAAAATCCTTACTCGAGGGTTTTCGGGGTCGCAGATGACGAATCCCATGTCGCTTTCTAAAAATTCAAAATGGCGGATCCAATAAGACGGTCTTTTTTATTTTAACGATTTTTTAAAATTTATTACACACGGTTTTTCGGGACATTTGATAACGAATCATATATCAATTTTTATAATCTTAAAGTCTTACGAATTGTTAGAAAGTATGAGCTTACCTATTTTTTATTGCGCTGTGTATAGTATAATTAGTTTGTTTTGAATCTTAGATGTGTTTTTGAGGTAAGGTTCGATAGATTTAATGTTTTATATGAATTTTCATTTGAAAAGCTTATAGAATAGTTTATTTAAATTAAGGGATCCATTGACCAAATTCTGATGGCGGATTCGGATTCAGCGCATCGAAATACATCGGTATACATATATTTCGACCCCAGATCAAGACACTTTATTTTTTTTTGTGTGGCTGTGTTATCTGACCAGTAACTGGACAGTTTCCTGCTGAAAATCTAGAATAAAATATAATTTTTTCCGGCTCTTTTTATTTTGTTTATAATTAAAGGGGTCTCTACTAAACGTGACAGAATGTATGTTTACATGTGAAATTGCGTGACAGGGGGGAGGGGGGGGTCTAAAATCTCGAACCTGGAGTCACAACGCATGTGCGTTACCACGCAGCTACGGTGACTAGATAGTAACTTATCATAACTACACGGAAAAAATTCCGGGACATTAGATGCGCCAAGGACAGTGTCAACAGCAGTACATTTCACTTTGCACGTCTGAGGTGCCATTTCGAGATATCAGACGTACGTAATGCACGTCAGATACGCCAAACTGGCACAGATGGCGTGCAAAATAAATGTAGAAGAAAATTTGACACAACCTGTACATCTGACGTGCCGATACTTTTTCCGTGTACATGTTTAAGAACTAAAGTTCTATTCCGATTGTGGCCAGAATTTCTGGCCAGTGACTTGTCAGAAATAATGATTAGAAAACATGACCAGATACATGAACAGATAATTATAAATGATTGACTAAGAGTGTACTTTTATAGGACTGGTGCTTTGTTTTTTTCTTTAGTAACTGGTCAGTTTCTGTGTCCGCAGTTTCTTTTTTTGATAGTGTCAAGATTTTTTGGCTAGAGATTTGGAAAAATCTAGAATAATTCTTTTAATAGGATTTGGCAAGTTTTTCTGATCAGTGGTGGACCAGTTTTTTCTAATTCTAATTTTAATTAATTTGAAAATATTTTAATGTCTTTTTATTTAAAAATCAATTTATTTAATAAAAAATTAACTTAATTAAAGTAAATTACACATAACAGGATGGATAAATTTTCAAACTTAGCGCCATTTAATTGAATTAAGTTATGTGAAATCAGATTGGCACTACTGGTATGCAGGCCTGCTGGTATGTCAAGAAACATTTATAACCTAAAAATTTGCTTGCCTTCATTGTGGCTAGCATGGAGAATAGACTACAGGAGACCAATCTAGTGTATATTAAAATGAGTGAATTCTTGTCGTAAGCTCTTACTTATAAAACATCCCGTGCGCGGCGCAGCAATCGCATACATACTTGTAGTTTTAAAGTGAACATGTGTTTCTTGATTAATTTTTTGTTTTGCTTTGAATTTTCAAAATATTTGTTATTTATAATCGAGTATAATAATTTATTTTGAGAATTTTTATAAAAATAATTGGTATACAAATTATTGAATTAAGAAAAACTTTTGAAAATAATTGAAATTTTGCCATGATTTTTATTAAAATTTTTGAAAATATTTTAATTTTTGTGATGAATACTATTATTTACGAAAATAATTTAATTTTGCAATGAATTTTAGTAAAATTCCTCAAAATAATTGAACTTTGTTGAAGATTATTGTTATTTATTTCTAAAGATAATTGAATTGTTGACCACAATTTTTAAAATTTTTTGAAAATAATTGAATACCGTCAACTGAGGCTATTTTGTGCATCCGGGGCTATTTTGTGCACGCGAGTTTTTTAATGAAAAAAATTATTAAAATGAATTATTTTAATCTGCTATTTTGTAAAATGAAAGTTTGATTACATGATAATAGAGAGCACTAAATGTTATTATTTAATTCTTTGTCAATTAAGAGAAAAAAATTCCTAAAAACGGAAAATTTGTTTAAAAAATTTTTAAAGTTCGGAAAAATTATAATAGATCTTCTAGAGTTTTAATGTGTCTCATAAACTGTGTTAGATATTTGTTTTCAATTGTGTTGTGATGATACATACGTAATGCGCCAACTTTTTATTCATTATTTTAAGAGAAAAGTGGAAAAAACTGAAAAACCAGGATTCCATGGGGCTATTTTGTGCACTTAAAAAAATCAAATATTTTTCAGAAATGTGTTATTTAGCAAGTAAAGAAGATTCTATGTATCATTTTTATACATTTTTGTCCTACTTTCTGTCAAAAAACTGTAAATACGTTAATTAAAATCATTAAAACGATTAAAAGCTCTACCGGTGCACAACGTAACCTCAAAAAATGAACACACTGCAAAAATAGGTGTCTTTTTTGATATCTTAAAATAAGATGTAAGATGGAAAAATGGTATCTTACATCTTAAAATAAGATGTTTTCTAAAGTATCTTACTGATTTTTAAGATGTTTTATACGTCTTAGATATTTCTTCTATCTTAAAAAAGTAAGATACTTCTGTAAGTTTTTTAAAGTATCTTAAATTAAGATGTTTCTGTTGGAATAAGATGTTTATAGCGATAAGTTACTTGAGAATCGTAAGATGCGCCGTAAAGTGTAAGTTACTAAAAACTAAGATACATAAAGTGTTTTCCATAAGAGCCCATAGTTAACCTCAAAACTTTTTACCCCAAAAATATACAGAAAATGAGTACGAAGATACTTTTAACATCTTAAATTAAGATGTTTCAAGTAACTAAAAAGTGTCTACCAAAACATCTTAGAAATGACTACCAAAACATCTTAAATTAAGATACTTCTTTTTGCAGTGCATTAATTAATATTTATAAGTTTTTCAAATTAGTTTTAAAACTATTTTCTCGTTTCTCTTAAAATAACTTGAAAATCATATTAGATATAAAATTGTTATCTATTTAACCTTAAAAATATTTATTTCAAGTTTTTTAAAAATATCATTCAAAACCATTAAAAAAGCTCCTATTGAAATGATGTTTTAAAGTTATTTATAAGTGTTTAAACGATCATTTTATAATTTTATAATTATATTATAATTTATAATATTATAATATAATTATATTATAATTAATATTATAATTATATTATAATTATATTATAAATTATAATTTTATAATTATATTAGTATATTATTATAAAATATATATTAAAAAAGAAAAAAAATTTATTTACTATCTGCGTAATATACAATTTAAAGAAAGATTGTTAATTTTTAGTAAATCCAGATTTTAGCAAAATTTTAGTGCTTTATTTTACATTTTTTGTATAATATATCTACAAAAAAAATTTTACTAGGTCATTCTTTTTTTAATTTACTCTCAAATATATACACAAAAGATTTCATGAAGCAGAAACGATTAAAAAAATTGTTTACGCAACATTATAGAAAAACAAAGTTCGATGCACAAAATAGCCCCATCCCGGGAGTAATTGTGTTCACGACTTTCAATGACTATAACTAAGACAAAAAAATTTTTTTCTTTGCAAAATTTATAGGAAACCTTCAGAAGGATGTCCACAACATATATCAAAAGTTGATTTTCTTTAGGGTACAGTCCCATGCTGAGTAGAAAACAGAATGCAAAGCAGAATTTCGTGAGTGCAAGAGAGATAGTCAGATATCACTATCCTTTCCACTCTCACGAAATTCTGCTTTGCATTGTGTTTTCAGCTCAACATGGGACCGTACCCTGATTCTCTTAATTCTGAATTTAAATAAATCTTTGAATAAAAAAAAAGCTATTTGGTGCACAAAATAGCCCCGGTTGACGGTATCTGCAAAAATTTAATTTATTTTTAAAATAACTGAATTCTTGTGCGGTGAATATTGTTATTTGTGAAAATAATTGTAATTTCGGCGAAGAATTTTTATATTTATAAAGATAATTGAAATATTGAAGAGAATTCAACTTTAAACGTCAAGAAAATAAATCTCATTTTAAAGAATTTTAATTTTTCAAGGTTTTGTTATAAAATTCAAGATTATTATACATGGTTCCTTTTTTAACTGTTTTCATTGACATGGATCTCATGTCAATGAGATGATGATGTTATGTACATAATTTTTAATAACAAGGAATATACTTAACTCCAAGTTATGTTGTTATATAATTCAAATTCCTGTTCATGTGTTCAAATATTCACTAAATTATTTTCATTATTTAAATCAACATTAAATAATGTTATGATCATTTTTAACTTAAAAAGCTTAAAATTACAGTTAGACTAAGGTTATGTTTCTCTACGTTCATAGAAAATAATTGACATAAACTGCTAGGGGTATGTATGCGATTCTTTCGCCACCTATAAAGATGTTTAGTGTACTAGCGATGAACTTCCGACAAATCGCAGCGCACCTTTTGTGAAGTACATGCATGGGATGTATCTCCTGTAGTCTATTCTCCATGGTGGCTAGGTAACTGTCGAATAAAAGATGGAGAAAAGTTTTCAAAGACGTAAAAATGAAAAATTTTTGACAACGCTGTATATAATTTGTAAATTTCGCAACAACGCATACAATTTTAAAAAACGTGAGAAAATTTTGAAGATTTTAGATTTTGAGAAAAAACAGATTTTAATTTTATTGCACTCATTGGTCAGGATGTCGCGACGACAGTCATAAAGGGCTTAAGATTCATGCCTGAGTGGTACAGAAAAATTGAGACTACCTGGATTCATTTCTAGCCCATTCCCGAAGTTTTCAGCTTTTTGCATTTTACACATGTTGACCAAATGTTCTTAGAAATTAACAAAGATATTTCGTGTCCGTTAACAAAGAAACAAAAGTTCTCCTTTTACAATGATTTTGAAGATAAATTGTTCAAAATGTAAGAAAACATAAAACCAAAGTAATCTTTGTTTGAGGTTAATTACAAAATTATTTATTTGGTGTTAATTTTAGAATTTAACACTGAACAGTTACTTTCACTTTTTTAATTGATATTATTTTGGATCCGCATTGGATTAAATACACAGGCACATAAAAAAAATTTTTTTTCGTGACCCAGAGGACAGAACCTTATATTCCTACGTTTTAGGGGTCACTGAAACCGAATACGACCATAAAAAAATTTTGTACTTGACAGTTTTCCCGCTACCACCCCCTTTACACCCCCACACGAGAGTGAGGGGGTTGGCATTTCAGTTTTCAAAAAAAGTCGAGTACGGTGTCTATTTTTATGTATTTTGGGTCGCTGAAACCGAAAAAGACCACTAAAAACAAATTCGTCCATCCCTTTACCCCCCAGAACGCCCTAAATACACCCTTAAAGGGAGTTAAAATTTCATTTTTCACGAAAAGTCGAATGCGGTGTATATTCCTATGTTTTTTGAGTCGCTGAAACCGTAAAAGACCACCAAACATAAATGAGTCCTCTCCTTCACATCATACCCCTCTCTTACTACCCCCTAAAGGGGACTAAAATTTTCAGTTTTATGAAAAGTATAGACGACTTTTCATGAAACCAAAAAGTTCAACATCTTCTCTAGAGATACTTAGGGAGTGGAGGAAGGGACTAATTTATGTTTGGTGGTCTTTTTCGGTTTCAGGGACCCCAAAAACATAGGAAAAGACACCGCATTCGACTTTTCGTGAAAAATGAAATTTTAACTCCCTTTAAGGGTGTATTTAGGGCGTTCTGGGGGGTAAAGGGATGGACGAATTTGTTTTTAGTGGTCTTTTTCGGTTTCAGCGACCGAAAATACATAAGAATAGACACCCTACTCGACTTTTTTTGAAAACTGAAATGCCAACCCCCTCACTCTCGTGTGGGGGTGTAAAGGGGGTGGTAGCGGGAAAACTGGCAAGTACAAAAATTTTTCAAGGTCATATTCGGTTTCAGCGACCCCTAAAACGTAGAAATATAAGGTTCTATCCTCTCGGTCACGAAAAAATAAATTTTTGTGTGCCTGTGATATCTATCACATTCGATGGACAATCTAGAGTCTATGCTCTGTTAGCTATTATACTAAATCCATAGGATGAGCTTTATTTCGCTTACGGGGACAGCGATTTAACCGCACGAAAGGTTGAAAAGGATTTCAAGAACTCCAAGAAGCTTTGACAAGCAGAAGAGTTTCAATAAAGAAAAGTACTTTGAAGGAAAAACTCTTATTCAATGCAGTTGATACGGGGTGAAAATCAGAAAATACGGTCTTTATTCAATTCCAACTGTAAGAGTAACAGAATTAGAACAGTTCGATGTGAAACAGTTTTTCACAAGGAAAATCTGATAATACTATAAAAATGTAAAGATGCGGTTTTCTAATACATTTCCAATTGAGACTAAAATATTTATTCTATTAAAATTCTTCTTCTATTTAAAAGCATTTTTTATACAATATTATGTATATAAAACATTTCTTTTTCTATAACACTATTACACCGCAATTTGAGAATAATTCCAAAACATAAGAATTTGAAATTAGCTGAAGTAATTGAAGCAAATGGTTTTTGAGTCAATCTTAAAAGAATGGTTGCAGACCATTAGGGACTGATAGTCACTCGTTACTGAAGAAATAAGAGGAATAATCTGGCTAAGCGATTGTAAAACTTGGAAGTATCTGGATGGTAATGCTTCACTCGTTCCGATCGTAAAGTGTGTAGCGAAGGAGCTATGGCTAGTGACCCGTAAACACAGAAGGGTAATAACGCTTTAGATCACCTTGGACCAACTTAAAGGTGGAAGAGTAAGTGTACCACATTCCAACCTGGGAGGACATACGATTTACAGAAGAAGCGTATCGGAGGTCATCAATTATGTGTTTAGCAATACTTTGTCCACTGCCACAAAAGTTTAAATACAGTAGAACTTCGATAAACTGAAACAATGACTATTTCCTTCCTCAGAAGATCAAAAACATTTAGAAAAATCGAATTCTGGAACATCTGTTAATAGATGTAATTTTAATTTCGTTTAAACAACTTTTCCATAAATTTAAACCTTTGTAAATCGAAGTTCAGTTTTACAAAATCTATAAATCGAAGCTATGTACATAACATGACATTTTGCAGCAAGTTTGCAGACGGTAATGGAGAACAAATTATTTTTATAACCGAATAGAGCAGAAAATCCTCTTCATAACCCCAAGATGTATTAAAAATTTGCTGACATCGTTTTCTCATAGGAATTTGGAGTCACTGATTACGAATTCGAAGACAGGTTTTCAAAATTCAAAATGCCACTGAAAGAAATGCTTTGACATTATCAACAATAAAAGTTTAGTTAGAAAATTCTTACTAACTTGAAAAAAAGGTTCTTTTATTTTAGTCAAACGCATCATAATAACAATAAACATAATTTTGAAAAACATAAGTACTACTTTGGCTGACAAAGTTATTCAGAGGAGACATTTATTTTATCTATTTTGAATTCAAAATATTATTAATACATGCATAAATTATAATTCTGTTTCAAAAATTCATGAATAGCAGTATCAATCATATTTAAATGTAACTCTGTGATTTGTCTCTTCGTATTACTACAATTTTTATGTTAGCTTTGCCTATTCCGTTTTCTGGCTGATTCAACCATACTGAGTGTCAGTATTAAAAACCCAGCTTTGGTGTGTGAAACAGAAGGTTAGGTACATACGTTTGTTAAAAGCGTAGTGCACAAACGTATTTGAAACAAACAAAATAGAATGGTTAAAATAGTGATATCGTAATAATATATATCGTAATCACGAATAATTTCTTTCAGAGGTCGGATAAATTTAAAGAAACTAGTTGTAATTTAATGAAACTTCGTATCTAGAGGTTTTTAGGGTCGTTGATGATTTTTAATCAACATTAAAAGTGGCGGATCCAATATGTCGGACAAATTTAAAGAAACTAGTTGTATTTTTATAAAAATTGGTATCTAGGGATATATAAGGTCGTTGATTACAAAAATTAAGTCAGATTTTTAAAATTTTATAAGTCGAAACGAAATAAAAACTCAAAATGGTAGATTCAACGTGCAACTAATAATTAATAACGAAAAACTTACACTTTTAATTGAATTTATTGGGAGAATAATTAAAATACAATAAGTTTTTAGTCTAAGCCATTCCATCTAAGTCATCCCTCATATACTTGGTTCCCTTCGAGTAATTAAAAAATTTAGATGTTTATTCTTTGATAGAAAATATTTAAAATATATATCCAAAATATTATTATATTTCGATTCTTTTATAATCATTCGTTTATGTTGTCTTTGTATCATGACCTTTCTCATTTTTCCAACTTTTACTTGGTCATTAAATATGAATTTCAATATCCTCTTTACTGTGATATCAGCTGAAGATGACTTGGCAAACAAAACCGAGACCTTCGGGGCATTTAGTTCATGAAAGCCTGTGAAAAAAAGGAATCCTTTTCAGTCTTCCTCGGCATTGCTGAACGATTCTCATGATATCGAGTGACCTCGGGCCTTTTCCCTAAGGAACCTTGAATTAATAATTAACATTTTCATCAGAGAGTACGAGGAGTTCGTCTCAAGTAGATTCATAGCGGATAGGTAGCCGCCGACGGTTTCGTGTAAAAACCATTTTTCCGATGCTTCGGTACTAGACTACTAAAAAGGGGTTGCTTGAAATATGTTTCTTGAGGCGATACGAAATTATTTCTTGTATATGGGCAATTCCACGTGAGATTTCGTGAGATTTCAGTCGACCTCTTAAAATCGGCCAAAAATATTTTTTTTCTATTCTGTATTGAAAAAAAACAGATACGTATTTTTTTATTATTTTTTTAGAGGCCAAATTTTTGAGTTATGAATTTTCAAAATTTTCGCTTTTTAAATGTAGGTATATTTTTAATGTCAGATAACTAAAAAAATATTGCTTCTTTTCATTTTTTGCCAAGAGAAAAAAAGTTTTGTTTTTCTCTCTACTTTTGAATAATCATAACAAAAAAATTTTTTGTTCATTTTTTATTAAAAAAATAAAAAAATTTTATAAACAAATTAATTTTTTTTAACTTTGGGTATGATAAATTTTTAATTTTCTTTTTTTAAAATATACCTAGAAATGATAAGAAGGTTTTGCAAAAAGTTTCAGAGTGGGCCTGACAAGTTTGATGGGTCCAAAAAAATAATTAAGCTGTCCGTGCAGGTCGCACGCACGTGGCACAATGGGATTTTTTTACAATTTATTATTAAAAATTGTCTAGAGCCTACAAATTTTATCGGATTTTGATTATTATTGAATTTTAAGGCTCTAAACAATTTTTAATAATAAATTGTAAAAAAATCCCATTGTGCCACGTGCGTGCGACCTGCACGGAGAGCTTAATTATTTTTTTGGACCCATCAAACTTGTCAGGCCCACTCTGAAACTTTTTGCAAAACCTTCTTATCATTTCCAGGTATGTTTTAAAAAAAGAAAATTAAAAATTTATCATACCCAAAGTTAAAAAAAATTAATTTGTTTATAAAATTTTTTTATTTTTTTAATAAAAAATGAAAAAAAAATTTTTTTGTTATGATTATTCAAAAGTAGAGAGAAAAACAAAACTTTTTTTCTCTTGGCAAAAAATGAAAAGAAGCAATATTTTTTTAGTTATCTGACATTAAAAATATACCTACATTTAAAAAGCGAAAATTTTGAAAATTCATAACTCAAAAATTTGGCCTCTAAAAAAATAATAAAAAAATACGTATCTGTTTTTTTTCAATACAGAATAGAAAAAAAATATTTTTGGCCGATTTTAAGAGGTCGACTGAAATCTCACGTGGAATTGCCCATATACTATAGAGACATTTTTTTATATCTCCCCTCCTCTCTTTTTTCCCCTTCATTTAATGTCTTACGAAATTTAGTTTAAAAATGGTTGCATTTAGTAGAATATATTTGAGAAGAAAGCGAATAGTCAATGTTGAATAAAAATTAGGAAGTAAATTAGATTCTTTTGACAAAATTATTACAGCAAGATTTTCTTTTAAAGGGAAAAGAAAAGTATTCCGTTTGCGTGAAACGTTCTTTTTTTTAAAGCACCCGATCTACAATCAGTGATCACTTTACGTCTTGCATACCAATCGTCCTACAAAGCGTAAAATATGCAAACCTCTTTCGCAGACGAAGAAAATAGAATTAGTTGAATGAGAACAGTTTTTAGACGAGGCATTACTATTCCAAAATGCTATTACTAAAGCAAAATGTACATTTAATTCTCCTAAATTTACAAATTTGTTTTTAGATTTATGTTTAATTGGAAAATTTACATTACTTTAATTGTTTACTCGACTTAAGCGGAAAAAATACATGCTCATTCTGTTAATCTTTGTTTATCCTTCATTTTTGCCAAACGATAACTTAAATTAGGGCCAGTTTCACCAATACCTATTAAACTGGCCTTAATCATTGATTAACTTTTAATTAAAGTTGGTGGAATTAGCCCTTAGTATTGTAACTGTTTTTTAGAGTTACCTAATCTTGCAATCAAATTCCATTTTATAATGATAAATAGAAACTCTTACATTATTATTAATCGAAAAATTATTAATGGTATAAGAAACACAAAACACATTTTTTAAGATGAAGATGCAGACTGGTCCTGATTAAAAAACCAGGACACAAGAAAAGTCCAAAATGTATTTAAAATTTGATGATATTTCTTATTTGGAAGTTTTTAGGGTCGTTGATTACGAAATTGAGGTTAGAGTGAAAAAAATTCAAAATGACGGATTCAATATGGTGGACATATTTTAGAAAACTAGTATTTTTATGAAACTAAGTATCTAGAGGTTTTTAGGGTCGTTGATTACAAAATTTGATGTCAGATTTTTAAATTCAAAATGGTGGATCCAATATGGCGGACAAGTTTTAGAAAACTGGTTGTATTTTTATGTATCTTGGTATCTATCAATTCTTAGGGTCGTTAATTACGTAATTGAAGACAGATTTTCAATATTTATAATGGCGGATCCAATATGGCGGACAAATTTTAGAAAACTAGTTGTATTTTTATAATACTTGGTATCTAGAAATTTTTAGGGTTATTAATTACGAATCAGAAGTTAAATTTTCAAAATTCAAAATGGCGGACAAATTTAAAGAAACCCCGAGATGAAATTTTCAACTTACATTGGCCCATAGAAACCTAGTTTAAAACTGATTCAAACCTTTTAACGATTGTTTGACCCTTATGGCATTACTTTAAGGGGTTATGCCACTCTAGAAACCGAAAAAAAAGGCATTTTTTGTGAATTTTTTTCAGAGAATTTATAAAGTCAATTAAAATTGGAATATGAGGAGTTTATTGTACATCTTTTGAAGTTTAAAAATATGAATTTTCATAATAATTTAATGAAAAATGGCGACGCTGTTGGGGTTTTCCGTCGACATCTCTGTGGCGCATATGGTCCGTGGCCGCACCAACTGTTCCCGTAAATTTTAAAATATCTTGAGTATATAATTTTTTATTTATTGTACATAACAATAGCTAAAGCAACACGTAGGATTTTTTCGATATATTGATTTATGGTCAAATGGCGCACTTCTAAAGTTAACCTTTCTAAATTCTACCAAAAAATCGTCAGTAAATTGTTAATAACAAATGAACAATACAAAATAAAAAAAAAAATGCTTGCATACTGTTTGTGAAGCCAAATTGTGTAGAATAGACTATAGTTTAGACAGAAAAGTAGCCTTATACTTGCTCTAGATCCTTCAAAGATCACCTCCCGTAGCGCGCTAACAAAAGGACCTCGCCGCTACAAAAATACGAAATTACGAAAATAAATTACTTATAGATTTTCCCTAGCTGTAATACTACGATATGTTATTTCTGATACCCTAAGGGACTATTTAATGCAAAAAAATAAAAATCGATTTTTTTAAAATCCTAGAGTGGCATAACCCCTTAACGTTTAACCAACCTTCGATTGTATATTTCCAACCCTAAAAGAAACCTTATGAACCTCAAAAGAATTTCTTAATGTTATGATTCTGAAATAGTCAACCTTACTAACCTTCCTTTAACCCTAACATACATTACTTTCTTCCTCACCAACTTCGTTTGAACCTAAAACATCGATTTTCGAATCTCCTTTGTCCCAAAAATATCCTTTTTCGTTCCCGAAAACAAACTATAAAAATTGGACAAGTGCGAGTTGTACTCGCACTGCAATCGCGGGTTCCGTACACAAATATTAAAATAATACTTGCAACATTGATTGGTAATTGGTAGAATTAAAATAAACAATTAAAAAAGTATATTAAAATCATTTGATAAAAAAAATAACTAAAAAAATTAAAGTATTGTATATATCTAATATTGTAAACAATAATAAGCCACAGGTCTCCTCAGAGGTGGGCAGGTTATTCTAAAATGTAACGCTACAAACTTGGTGCGGAGTTGTTCCAAATGACTTCCAGATTCCAAATTTTCAAACAGATAAATCGTACCTGATCCTCTTTTCGAATTATCTCTTTTACAGATAGTCGGAAACTTAAAAATGTATTATCTTAATGTGGAAGCTTCGATTCAGAAGACTGCTGATTTTTCGTTATTAAAAATTTTTTAGACAAAGATTTTATAGATAATTATGTTCATGATTTTGAGAAAAGTGGGGGTAGGGGAGAGTGGGTCAAGACGGGGTACTTTAGGTTTAAAGCGCAAAAAAACGAAAATTATCGAATACATATTTTGTTATTTTATTTAATAACCATCTTTGGGAATCAGTCTTTAGTAATAAAGGCGCAAAAAGGCCATCTGTTTCTTAAACAATGGGCACACAGCCCATTGGTCGCAGACAGAACAAGCAGCCCAGCTTTCATTTGAGTCTAAATAATAACCATTACAATTTATAGAGACAAAGTGTATTTTTCACTTTACCATCGCTAATTATTGATTTAAGCTGACAAGCTTTTTCTTTTTGGTCAGTCTTATTTTATTCAGTCTTGATTTAAGTAGTTTTTTAACTTCCCTTATTTCTCTTTTCTTTTGCTTCATTTGTGTACCCCGCCTTGCCCCACTCTTCCCTACCCTATCTTGCCCGCACCTACGAAATTTAATAAAATGATTAATTACTACAATTTACGATTCAACAAAGAAAAAAACATATTTCTGTAACCCTTCTTCTGTAACCCTTGCCAGTTATAAAAAATTTTATATAGTTCATTAACTGTTATTATTAAATAATAAACACCTCCTAACAAAAGTAAAAAATTCACAAGAAAATTGTCGAAAACAGTTTTTTTAGTAAAACAGATAAAAGATTTGTTCTCATGGCTTTTAGGTTTTGTAAACAAGAAACTATCGTCTCGGTACAGTATTATGTAAAATATAATCGCGATTGGTTAATTCGTTTGTTAAATAGGGCCGGTACCCCGTCTTGCCCCACTCTCCCCTATAAATCCCAAAAATCACTTTTTAGTTTTTGTAAATACAACTGTTTTAAAAAATGATTGGATTGGTTTAAAATTTGTTACTCAGGGGTTTCGGGGTCGCTGATTGCGAATATGATGTCAAAATAAAAAAATCTGTGGACAAATTCCTAATCAGCGAAACCCCGCGAGTAACGTGTTTCAGGCAAATTGAATCGATTTTTAAAAGTCGATTGCCATATTGGATCCAACATTTTAAGTTTTGAAAATCTGACGTCATATTCGTAATCAGCGATCCCGAAAACCCCCGAGTAACAAATTCTTAGCGAATCCAATCATTTTTTAAAATAGTTGTATTTAGGTCAATTTGTATGCAGGACAACTGTTGAAAAATCAATTTTTACAGTTAATTTAGTTTGTTGTTGGCAATATCGCTATATTTTCGTAAAATAGAGGGTTCAAACTTTAATTTAACTCATATGACAAGTCTAGTCTCTAGCACGTCGGATTTACCCAGTATAAATTTTTAAAAACTACTAAGAAATGATTTTTGGGTACTTTACCCCCAATTTTCTCAAAATCCTGACGTGATGGGAGGTTTTTGTTAAATGTTAATTCGGATTTAGCGCACCAAAAGCTACGGTAAATGACTTCTTGATCTCAGACAACAGAAATTTTTATTTTTTTGCAGGCTTCTGAAATTATATATATATATATATATATTCATATATGTAGCACTTTAGCATAAGACAGACGTGTTCAAATTCAAAAAATCAAAAAGTTTCTTGAAGAAGAGACAATTCAGAACCATAATTATCTATAAAAACTTTGTCTAAAAAATTTTTAGTAACGAAAAATCAGCAGTCTTCTGAATCAAAGCTTTCACATTAAGATAATAAATTTTTCAAGTTTCCGACTATCTGTATAAGAGATAATTCGAAAAGAGGATCAGGTACGATTTATCGGTTTGAAAATTTGGAATCTGCAAGTCATTTGGAACAACTCCCCACCAAGTTTGTAGCGTTACATTTTAGAATAACCTGCCCACCTCTGAGGAGACCTGTGAAGCAGAGGAACAAAATTTTCAAAATTATAGTTCCTCTGCTTATTATTGTTTACAATATTAGATATATACAATACTTTAATTTTTTTTAGTTATTTTTTTTATCAAATGATTTTAATATATTTTTTTAATTGTTTATTTTAATTCTACCAATTACCGATCAATGTTGCAAGTATTGTTTTAATATTTGTGTACGGAACCCGCCATTGCAGTGCGAGTACAACTCGCAATTATCCAATTTTTTTATTTTTAGTTAAGAAATTAAAGTCAGAAAACAATCTCTCATTTATTTTCTTAAAATTTCACTCTCTTCCTTAAAATATTTAATGCCACGTGTTTAAACAAAAAAAAATAAAAAAAAATTTTTTTTTAAATTTTTTTCAAAAAGTTTCTTAAATAAATTTTTTGTCGTCAGACTGTAATAATACACTAGGATACCAATTTTCAGCTCATTAGGTCAAATATTGTAAAAGTTAAAAAAACAAAATTTTTTTTTTAATTTTTTAGTTTTTCTTTGACAACGCTATGGCCATAATTACATATCAAGTTTTCTATATTTTTCCTGTAATATTCGAGTAAAAATACACCAGCATGCAAAATTTCAGCTCTCCATGTCGAATAGTTCAGAAGTTAACCCCTTGACTGTGGATGACGTGTATACACGTCATGAAAAAAACTGGCCTAAACAGTAGATGACGTGTATACACGTCATGGCCCAAACAAGAAAACATCTTAACGTATATTCGCAAAAATTCTTACTCGGGGGTTTTTGGGGTCGCTGATCACGATTATGAAGTCATATTTTTAAATTCAATATTTTTCATCCAAAATGGCCGCCAAAATTTTGAAAAATTGTAAAAGTAGATAAATTCTTTTAAAAATTGTTACTTGAGGAATTTGAGGTCGCTGATCACGATTCTGCAGTCATATTTTTAAAATACATAATTTTTCATCCAAAATGGATGCCAAAAATTTTGAAAAATTTCAAAAGTGGATACATTCTTTTAAAAATTCTTACTCGGGAGTTTTTGGGGTCGCTGATCACAATTCTGAAATAAGATTTTCAAAATAAATAATTTTTTATACAAAATGTCCGCCAAAGATTTCGAAAAATTTCAAAAGTGGATAAATTCTTTTAAAAATTCTTACCATTTAAACTTTGAAAAACTAATAACACAGAAAATAAAAAGTGTTATTTTAACACCGAATTTGGTGTTAAAATAACACGCAACAAATTTAACCGTTATAGATGGCGCCACATTCTATGTCGTTTAACATTGGTTAATTTAACACGCAACAAAAATCACACTAACTTTTTTCTAGTGAACAGATTCGTAATCAGCGACCCCAAAAACCCCTGAATAACGAATTTTAAGCGTATCCAATAAATTTTTCAAAATCTTGACCGCTATTTTGGATCCGCCATTTTGAATTTTAAAAAACTAATGTCAGATTCGTAATCAGCGACCACGAAAACCCACGAGTAACGAATTTTAAGCGAATCCAATGAATTTTTCAAAATCGTGTCCGCCATATTGGATCCGCCATTTTGAATTTTTGAAAACTAACACCGGAATCGTAATCAGCGACCCCAAAAACCCCTTAGTACCTAGTGTCATGAAAATTTATTCACAAGAAGGTCTTACACATTTTGGGACCATTTTGATATATTTTAGCTACACACTGAAGGGGTTAAGTGGGGGGATGGTCACTTTTTATGCATTTTTGGCTAAAAATCTTGTTATTTCCTTGACAACTCTATGGCCATCACCTCCAATCACATTCTCTATATTTTTCCTGTAATGTACGAGTGAAAATACATATCTGGACCAAATTTGAGCTCTTTAGGTCAAATAGTTTAGCCGCTAGGGGGGACACGATTTGGCTACGGACGCAAGAGTCTCACCAATAGGGTTCCGCCGTTACACCGTAGGTGTACGGAACCCTAAAAATGTAGGTAGTCATAAAAATGGGACCAAAAATTGTTAGCAATCCTAAAGTAAGTGTTTAAAGATGTTTAACATAGTGGATATGAAGAGGTATATATGAATAAATATACACAAAATATAGTTTTGGGATTTCCAAATTTCCCACCCAAAAATTTACTATAGTAAAAACACAACTATCACATAACCTAAAACTCATATTGCAGTTAGTTTTACGTCAACTACGACAAAGTTTGCACTCACTTTTTAAAAGTGTCCAATAAAATTTGATTTAAACAAAATTTATGCAATAAAAATATAAAAAACAATTTTGTGCTTGTGTTGTGGGTGACAAGTAAAATCAAAACTATCAAGGAGTAGGTGGACTATAATGAACACAAATCAAAAGGTTAATTAGCAAGGATTGTAATGTTTGGAGGTAAGTGATATTTATTTTGTGTAATAATATTAAATAACTTCAAATATCACGGGCATTAGGCGTAAAAACCCAATATCCATTGTTAACCCTACATTAAAAAAATTATTTGAATCAAATGTTATATTTCTGAGGCAATAATGAAACGATATTATACCTAGCATTTTCGCATAGTATTAAATATTTTGTATTTAGAACAAATATTATAAATTATTTCAACGTTGTCTCCAGATCATCACAATAAAAATTACCGCTGTATTAAATGACAATAATACCTGAATATCTCCAAGCATCGACACTACAATGTTGCCATGCTTTATAGCTTCAAGTAGAATATAACATTTGCAAAAATATTGGCAATATTTTTATGCAATATTAATCTATTTTATTTATTGTTTAGAATGGACAAGAAGATTGTTAAATAGACGATGTAAAGCTGACAAGGGCCGATTATATCAACATTAAGGCAACATTAAGGCCGATTATCAATATTAGGTATTTTATATATATATTTTGTTGAAATCTTTTTATTCATAATGTTGATTCATCATCATGAATAAAAAGATTTTAACAAAATATATATATAACATACAAAAAAAGAGCAATAATATAAAAAAAATTCGAATTAAGTGAGAAACTTAATAATAATGTTTGTTGTAACATTTAAAGTTTAATTTAAAATGTAAAAACTATGATTGTAAAAGTAACAAATAAAAAATTCAAAAATCTGAAAAACGTCATTTTCTTTTATTTAAGGAGGTTGTTTACAGGTATGCAGACCTTCAGGAAAAATATTGAATTGACATTAAAGAATTTTTTAATATTATTGTTATTCGTATCTTCTGGAAGAACAAATATCAATTTTCAAGAAAATAATTTGAAACTTACAAAAATTGTTTATTTAGTCATTTTGCATATGATCAAAGTTTTCTTCATATTAAAAGGTTAAACTTTTTCAAAACTGATTCGATTTAATGATAAATCGTCCAAGCGTCCATCCTGCTAGAAGGACGTTCCGAAAAAAAGGCTTTTAAATAAAGGGAATTCAACTTTTGTTTTCTGGCACTCCTTGGGATTAAAGTAGACGAAAAGACGAAAAAATCCATATTTTTGATTTTTTAAAATAATAATATTAAACCATTTTTCAAAGCCTTCAATTTGCTATGTTTCTAAACAGTGAAATAGTATATTGTGCAACGAGTGGAGAAAAAGGGCGATTTCTGAAAAAGGGCGATTTCTGAAAAAGGGCGAGCTGAAGTTTGCTGCTCGAGCGTAGCGAGTGCAGCAATCAAGCGAGCGAAAATCGTTTTTCTCCACGAATTGTACACGATACTTTGTCCAACAACTGCAAAACTTATTTTATTTAACTCAATTTTTATTTATAAGATTTTTTTGGTTATAACAATGTTTATAATTAATATTTCAAAATGTGTAACTCACTAATGTATTACATTTTTAATAATTCAAAGCGAAAAAACTCTTTATGATTTGGTTATTGTTACGTAAGAACATAATTTACGTAATTCAAGAACGTATTTTACGTAAGAACATAACTTACATATTTGGGTATGTTACGTTACTTACGTAAATTGCGTACCTTGCGTAAACTATGTAAGTCATACCCTTAGTTTATAGTTACGTAAGTTACATTAATATTAACAATTTAAAAGGAAAACACAAATAATTCTATTTTTCTTCCAGTCATTAAACTCATTTCTCCACTGGCCAAACCACCAGTGGAGGAAATAAGCGTAAAAATAAAAAAAAAATAAATAAGCGTACAATAGTTCAATTCCACTGCAGGCGTTGGACAAAAAACATTTTTTCGTAAATTTAATGTAAAATCCACAAAAATCAATATTTCTTGACCGGACAAGTCTCTTTCTCTTCAGAAACGTACAAAGAATGAAACCTAATTTTTTAATTAAAAAAATTCATTTTTAATATTTTTCAGTATATTTGAGTATAGAGTCAGGCGCGAGTCCCTTCGAAATTGCTCTATAAAATTAATATGGAAGCAGATAAATATAAAACTAAATATATCGTTGGAAAGGTAATGAAACAAGCTTCCAAATGATGTAAATATCGAGTCTTTAAATTTATAAACCTGGGCTAGGGAGTCTTTTATATAAAGCGAAAAGCGTCCTGCCGGCAGGACCGGGCTTCGTCGTTCTGTGACTAAAAATTATGTGAATTTTTGGAACATGTAACTTCTTCAAACTACCCAGCCCTTAGTTTTATAAAATTAATATGGAAGCAGATAAATATAAAACTAAATATATCGTTGGAAAGGTAATGAAACAAGCTTCCAAATGATGTAAATATCGAGTCTTTAAATTTATAAACCTGGGCTAAGGAGTCTCTTATATAAAGCGAAAAGCGTCCTGCCGGCAGGACCGGGCTTCGTCATTCTGTGACTAAAAATTATGTGAATTTTTGGAACATGTAACTTCTTCAAACTACCCAGCCCTTAGTTTTGAACTTACAAGCTCGATATTTACCCTGTTAAAAGTAGAAAGATAGAAATGGATAAAAGTTTTCTATCCTAACTAAGTATATACTTTGCATCTTTTAAAAATTATCTTTTTCTATCCAAAATTTTCTATCTATTTAAATATAATATAAAACTATAATTAGATCATTAGATAGAAAATATTGAAGATTATTTAAAATAGATTATGTTTGATAAAAAATATGATATAAAAAAGTTAAGATAAATAAAGATTGATTAAATTTTAAATTAAGAATGTATTAATAAGGATTAAAAGGATAGGATCATGATTGGTTTAGATAACATTCTTGAGATCTATTTATATACAAATTTATGTGGCTGAAAAGAAGGATACATATGGATTGTCATGGATAACTAAAGGATAAAAAAGGAATGACACGAATAAAATATGATAGAATTAATCTATCTTTATTAATCTTTTGGATTAAAAAATATTAAATTGGATAGAATTTGTATCCATATACTTCCAACAGGGTATATGCGCTGAAAGCTTGTTTCGTTACCTTTCCAATGATATATATCATTTTTTATTTATCTGAATCCATGTTAGTTTTCTTTAGTGATTTCGGAGGGACTCACCTGAGTCTTTTTCGTCCTGCCGGAAGGATGTTGGACGATCTATCATTAAGTCAATGATGGCTTATTTTCTTCAGAAAATGGTTCTCTATAACTTGACCGCTCAGATTTATAAACAAATTCGCAGATTTGAAAATATGCTTATTTGTTTAAAAAAATTTTTTTAAATTAAATCACTTTTTTTAAACAAATAAGTATAATTTCAAAACGGTCAATTTGTTTATAAATCTAAGCGGTCAAGTTATAGAGAACCATTTTCTGAAGAAAATAAGCCATCATTGACTTAAATCGAATCAGTTTTGAAAAAGTTTAACCTTTTAATATGAAGAAAACTTTGATCATATGCAAAATGACTAAATAAACAATTTTTGTAAGTTTCAAATTATTTTCTTGAAAATTGATATTTGTTCTTCCAGAAGATACGAATAACAATAATATTAAAAAATTCTTTAATGTCAATTCAATATTTTTTCTGAAGGTCTGCATATCTGTAAACAACCTCCTTAATCCTGCTTGGCAATAAAATAGGACATAAATATGAAAACACTCCAGACGCTACCTTAAGGAATCTCAACCCTACATGTACGTGCTTCATTAACAGGTATAAATCGCACTGTCGAACCTTCTATCAAACTTTTGAGGCTGCAAAATAAACCTTACAACACTATAATCAACCAGAAAATAGGAAAAACTGGACGAAAGTGACAAAATTTAGCCTGATTGTAGCTTCGTTAGGAGCAAATATCTATTATAAGTCGGTTTCAAATGAATATTATAAGAATTTTAAGGGGTAAAGAATTGTAGATTCAAAGCATGTTGAAAGTAGGCTGAAAATTTTGTCTCGGGACTAGTTGAATTTTTATGAAAGTTTGTATCTAGCGGTTTTTGTATGTTAAAGTAGAGAAAGTTTAGGTTTTTGTCGTTTTTAAATTTTTTTCCTGACATATGAGAAATAGTTAAAATATTCATTTGTTTATTAAACAAACAATTTTTTTACAGAAACAATAAACCCAGGTAGAAATTTCAACTCTATAATAACCAGTCACTGGGAAGTTTTTCTAGATTCTGGCCAGTGATTGACCAGAAAATCTGGCAAGTGATTAATTAGAAATGTAACGCGCTGCTTTAGCAGTCACTGGTTAGATTATCTGACCAGCGACTGACAAGTAACAGGCCAGTTTTCTGCTCAAAATCTAGAATAAACTGAAGTTCTATTCCGATTGTGACCAGAATTTCTGGCCAGTGACTTGTCAGAAATTATGACCAGATACACTGTTTAGTCACTTGTCAAAGACTTGACGGCTTATCTTATCAAAATTTAGAAAAATGTAAACTTTAGTAATGTGACAGTGAAACGATCATAACTTTTAAATAAAGTTACTTTAGACTTTTCTGTTTTTGACCATGTGGAACATAAAAATTATTTTTAATATCTAATTATAAGGGTGATTAAATTTAAAATGGCATTTTTGATGCTACTAACTTTGATTTTTCGATGCTGGATTTTGAACTTAACTATACTCTATTTTGGTTAACTAAAATATATATTTTCTCAAATAAATTCTTACAAATTTAAAAAGTTGAAATATTTTAAATTACAATAATGAATGTTTCAACATGACTTAAAAAAAAGTTGTAATGAGTTTTGCTATAAATATATACTTTTAAAGACCAAAAAAACATAA
Source organism: Leptopilina syphax (assembly GCA_032872505.1). NCBI lineage: Eukaryota > Metazoa > Arthropoda > Insecta > Hymenoptera > Figitidae > Leptopilina > Leptopilina syphax. The sequence continues at coordinate 17,332,187 of CM065471.1, read as the reverse complement.
AAATTGAGGGACACCACTGACATTTTTGAAAGATTTCACTGATAATTTTTTTTGAATGATGAGAATAAAATCAGCTTATAAATTACAAACCAATATTAGATTTTCACTAACTGCAAATAAGAAGTAAATTTAACACAAATTTATTAAAAATAAAATAATAAGTTGCAAGAAACAGAATTTTGAGGGGACACCACTGACATTTTGCTTCATTTCTCAATTTCCAAAAAGAAAGACTTTATTTTTAAGCTAAAATCGTTGCGGTATTCAAAGTACGTGTAATAACTGAAGATGAGATACAATAATATTTAAAAAATATTAATACTATGAACAATTTTTTTATGGGGACACCACTGACATTGTGTGCTCGACAAAGCGATACTTGCTTTCCGCCACCAACCGTACAAGCTATAGATGTGATAGAATGTTGTAATATTTTTTTCTTTTAGAAGCTATACATATCATCAATATTATTAACGCTTAATAAGGTAATTATCTGTACTAGGCTATTTAAATATCAGGTATAATATTCAAAATTTGCGATAACTACTTAAAAATATGAAACTTACGGACAGGCGGTTTTGATTTTTTTTCTAGCACTGGATCAAAATTATTCTGGTAGCACAATTAAAATATTAAAATATAGACTCTCAGTTTTGCATAATGATTTTTCTTGTACTAAAAATGTGAAAAAACCATTTTTATTATTAGTTAAAGTTCTGATTTTTTAAGTGCGGACAAGGGACACCACTGACATTTTGCTTCTAATTCTTCTGCCAAATTTTTTCAAAGAATTTCTAGCGACTAAGAATTGTTAATTTAAGTAGAAGGAGTGATTAAGAAAATTAATTGACCTCAAAAACTTTTATATATGAACTAGTATTCCAGATTTTTTGACAGGACATGAAAATGACATTTTAAATTTAATCACCCATAAATGATTGACTAAGAGTGTACTTTTATGGGACTGGTGCTTTGTTTTTTTTTAGTGACTGGTCAGTTTCTGTGTCCGCAGTTTCTTTTTTTGACAGTGTCAAGATTTTCTGGCTAGAGATTTGGAAAAATCTAGAATAATTCTTTTAATAGGATTCGGCAAGTTTTTCTGATTAGTGGTGGACCAGTTTTTCTAGGTGGAATCTTAAATATTTCTTCAAATCAGTGACTAGCCAGTGTCTAGAAAGAAATTCTTGTCACGATTATGATCAGATTTTCTGGTCAGTGAGTTGACAAAAGTACTGTTTACAAAGGGGAATTGTTTTTATCCAGTGAAACTGGCCAGTCATTTATTCAGGACTGGCCAAATTGTCTTGGCAAGTAAAACTCGATCTCGACTCTACAGCTACTGGAAAGAAACAAGTAATACTTGACAAATTTCTACCTGGGAAGGTTCATTAAATATTCTATTGCAATTCAAAGAGACATAATTTTTCTATAGTTCACCAAATTTTATTAACAAGCAACAGAGTAATTGCAAATTTAGGGGAAAGGTGACCAAAAGTCACCTAGTCGCCTAGTTGAGAAATTTTCACCCAGTTGTATTTTTATGTAATTTGGTATTTAGCAGTTTTTAGGGTCGTTAATTACGAAATTGAAGTCAGATTTTGAAAATTTAAAATGGCTGATCCAATATGATGGACAAATTTCCAAAACTATTTATATTTTTATAAAACATGATATCTAGGGGTTTTTAGGTCACAATTTTTGAGCGACATGATTTTTCTTTTTTTCTAAATCTTCGTAAATAAATTCTCTATGTATCTCTCGAGTCAGATGTTTGAATTTTTTCAGGTGTACAGCATCTACTTATAATGATGAAAAATAAGAAATTATTTATTTACTAAATTTCCAGGCAGAAATTTCCGTAAACAAACGTAGTTGACGCACAGTGGGACAGGAAAGCCGTTTTAGTGCTAAAAAAACAAAAAGTCAAATTTCACCGTAAAATTCTGTAATTTAATATATTTTTACACTATATGTTGACAAACACTTACCGTCAAATAGGCTAACTTCGGACACTTGTATATTTTTGTAAATATTTTGTATTTCCATTCTATCAAATAGTTTTTATAAGGAGTTAGTATTTCTTTTGTTTTACTGAAATGTCAAGGAACATAATATGATAGTTGAAAAAAATATATAATCAAAGAAATTAAAAAAAAAATTCATTTAGTTCGAAGAGTTTTTTTGGAGGTTGTGAGATTTTCGTGAAAAAGTCCTCTTTATAAAAGAACATATGTAAGATAAGTGCTATTTTTTTAAAAAAATATAATCTATTATTTATTGACATAAAATTAACACTAATTTCAATAACCTAAGTACAAAAATTATTTCGTAAATGATTTTTATTTAAGAAAACGTAATTTTGTAGTGTAACTTCGGACATGGGACGAATATATAAATTAGCTGAAAAAAGTCGCAAATACTGCTATTATTCGGAAAGCACGATTCAAAAAGCTCTGTCAGAGGTTAAGAGAAATAAATTAAGCATTCGAAAAGCATCTGAAAAATATAATGTACCCAAGAGCACATTAAGCGATCACCTGAAAATTCAAAATGTTAAAAAATTTGGAAGACCAACAGCACTCAGTGTTGAAGATGAAAAATATCTTTTGGAAAGTTTACTTTTATGCTCAGAATGGGGATTTCCAATGAAGATTTTGGACACCAGATTAATTGTGCAATCGTATTTAGAACGTTCTGGGAAAGTAGTCAAGGTATTCAAAAACAATTTGCCAGGAAAAGATTGGGTTCGAAATTTTTTAAAACGAAATCCAGCTTTGACTGTACGTTTTTGCGAAAATATAAAAAGATGTCGTGCTAAGGTTTCACCAGAAGAAATAAATTTATTTTATGATAATTTGGAAAAAACACTAGCTGATGTTCCTCCTGCAAACATCGTTAATTATGACGAAACGAATTTCACTGATGATCCAGGTTCTGTAAAAGTAATCGTTAAACGCGGAACACGACACCAAGAACGTATACTAGACTCAAGTAAATCTAGTATTAGTGTGATGATGGCAGTTACAGGAGACGGAAAAATGCTGCCACCATATACAGTATACAAAGCTAAAAACCTTTATCCGACGTGGATAGAAGGAGGGGTTCCAGGTGCGAGATACAACAGAAGTGTCAGTGGTTGGTTCGACATGCAATTATTCGAAGATTGGTTTTTGAATACATGCCTTCCATACTTTAAGAATCTTCCTGGTCGCAAAGTACTGTTTGGAGACAATCTAGGAAGTCACATATCTCCATTGGTCATTGAAACTTGTATTGAGAACAATATTTCTTTTGTTCTCCTGCCCCCTAATGCAACACATCTTGTTCAACCTCTAGACGTTGCCTTTTTCGTCCAATGAAAATTTCTTGGAGAAATATTCTTGAAACTTGGAAAATGAAACATAAAGGAGTTCTTCCAAAATCGACATTTCCGAGCTTGCTTAAGGAAAGTATTGAGAATATTGGAGTCAACATAAGCAAGAATATAATTTCTGGCTTCAGAGCTTGTGGTATCATACCTGTAAATCGCAGAGAAGTTTTGAAAAGAATGCCTTCTCAACCTGACGTCAACAACTCCAAAGAACCAACATTATGGAATGAAACACTTCTCACATTTTTGAAAGAAAATAGATGGCAAAAGACTACTGCAGAAAAGAAACGAGGGAAAAAGATGAAAGTTGCGCCAGGAACCAGTGTCGGTTTAGATGACCTATCAGTCTTAGAAGATGATGATCCAAATTCACCAATTTGTGAAAGAGAAAATGATGACGTAGGAACTCAAAATGGTGATGAAGAAGTTTTAAAAGAAGGCCAATTTATTATCGTGGTAGATTCCTCAGCAATGATTTCGAGTCTCAGAAATGCAGATGGATCAGAGAAGAAATGTTTGGGACAACTTGTGAATATAATATTAGAGGAAGAATACGAGGTTAAGTTTATGCGTAAAAAGAATAATCCGAAAAACATCTATTTCACCTTTCCGAATGTTCCAATCATTGAAACAGTTTCAAGGATCAACATCAAATCAGTCGTTCGAGAAAAAACATTGGAAGAGGCAGATACACGTTTTCTGGCATTGATTACAGCCAATTAAGTTAAAGTGATTAAAGTTTCCTTTTGTTACATGTTTAAAATTGTTAAAAAAAATATATATATATCTTGTTTACAGTATCAAATTGTATTATATTACTATGTCTAAAAAAATTAATTAAAAGCAATAAATTTTTTATAATGTTCATTTTTTAAATGTTCCATTAATTCAATTTAATTAGTTTGTTTTTGTAAAAAAATTATAAAAATAGTCAGAGAACTATAAAATAGTTTCTTCTTAAAACAAAAATACTTAAATAATATAATTATTCAAAATAATATTAAATTACACAAAAAATTACACGGTGTCCGAAGTTACCCCACTTTGAAGGTTAACAGTCCGGACACTTGTTTTTCACTTCAAAGAAAATAACGGAGATAAATAAAAAAATTTTAATTACAAATATCACTACACAAGACCCTAAAGATTATATATTCTAAATGACAAACCTCTGGGTATTAAATTATAAAAGATATTAATAAAAAACATCAAAAACTGTCCGAAGTTAGCCTGTTTGACGGTACGCTGAATTTAAAAGTCTAAAATTTTTATCCAGTCATTACAAGAATGTAATATTTTGTACGTTGACAGAACGAGTTATGTATAGAAGCAATTTCAGTGTAACATGAAAGTGATTCTATATTTTTGTGGAATTGATATGCATGTTTCTAAAGTATATAATCTTCTTGTGTATATGGGTGATTAAATTTAAAATGTCATTTTCATGTCCTGCCCAAAAATCTGGAATACTAGTTCATATATAAAAGTTTTTGAAGTCAATTAATTTACTTAATCACTCCTTCTACTTAAATTAATAATTCTTAGTCACTATAAATTCTCTGAAAAAATTTGGCAGAAGAATTAGAAGCAAAATGTCAGTGGTGTCCCCTGTCCGCACTTAAGAAATCAGAACTTTACCTAATAATAAAAATTTTGATTCTCACATTTTTAGTACCAAAAAAATTATTTTGTACAGCTAAGAGTCTTTATTTTTATATAGTAATTTTGCTAGCAGAATAATTTTGATCCAGTGCTAGAAAAAAAATCAAAATCGCCTAGTGCAGATAATTGCCTTATTAAGCGTTAATGGTATTGGTGATATGTATAGCTTCTTAAAGAAAAAACATTACAACATTCTATCACATCTATAACTTGTACGGCTGGTGGCAGAAAGCAAGTATCAGTTTGTCGAGCACACCATGTCAGTGGTGTCCCCATCAAAAAATTGTTCATAATATTAATATTTTTTAAATATTATTGTATCTCGTTTTCAGGTATTACACGTACTTTAAAAACCGCACCGACTTTAACTTAAAAATAAAGTCTTTCTTTTTCGAAAATGAGAAATGAAGCAAAATGTCAGTGGTGTCCCTTGTCAGTGGTGTCCCCTCAAAATTCTGTTTCTTGCAGCTTATTATTTTATTTTTAATAAATTTGTGTTAAATTTACTCCTTATATGCAGTTAATGAAGATTTGATACAAGATTGTAATTTATAAGCTGATCTTATTCTCACTATTAAAAAAAAACTTATCAGTGAAATCTTTCAAAAATGTCAGTGGTGTCCCTCAATGTTCATATGTCTTTTTGGTCTTCAAAAGTATATTAATTTGTGGCAGAACTCATTACAAATATTTTTTAAGTCATGTTAAAACATTCATTATTGTAATTTGAAATATTTTAACTTTTTAAAGTTGTAAGAATTTATTTTAAAAAAAAATAAACGAAAACAGAAAATTTCTTATTATTTCTGCCTATCGTTTTTCACCTGGTGAAAATTAAAATTTGCTTCCACCTGCTCGACCACTATTATTTTTGTCCATCATATATTCTAGTCAACCAAAATAGAGTATCGTTAAGTTCAAAATCCAACATCGAAAAATCAAAGTTAGTAGGATCAAAAATGACATTTTAAATTTAATCATCCATATATTTAATTATATTTTAATCATTTTTATTAGTTCTTTATATCATTCTTTTTATTTTTAATACGTGTTTAAGCAATTTGATGTTGGCTTTACGTTTAGGTTAAAAAACAAAATATTTTGTGCTGTCACTACAGTCTTTTATTTTGTATGTAATTTGTGAAAAAAAATATTTAAAAAAATTCGTAACTAATATATTTATTTCGAAGTATTGAAAAAAGTAAATTAATTATATTTAAAAAGTGTTCTATGCGTTTAGAGTGTTATATTTATATTTTTGAACCATGAAATCTTTAACATCAGGTACATATCCTTTTCCTTTATGTATAGGGTAATGTCACCTTGAGTGGACCACCTAAGCTTTTTTTCTAAATAATTCTTTATGACAGCAAATTAATCGGAGGTTTCTATTCCAAGCTTTAGTTTAGATCCCTAGATAAGTGTTTATACCATAATAGCTTTGATTTTTTTTTTATTTGAAAAAAGCAATTGACTTTAAAAAAATAGCTAATTTTTAAGGAATGAAAAAAGTGTAACCTTGAGTGGACCACTCTTAAAAAATTGTAAAAGTTATTCTAAATTCTTTAATGTATTTAATATTTCTGATATATTGAAACAAAATTTATGCTTATGCAGCTTCAGACCATGTTTGTGTCGCAATGTTTACAAGTGAAACCATTTTTAATAATTTTGGCACATATCACATCAAAATCACAAAAAAATGAATAAAGAACATAAAACATAGTTTCAAACCAATTTATTGTCAATTTCTTTCCATAAAAATGGTAAACTGACATTAAAAATATAAAAAACACCAAATTTTTTTTTAGTCAAAATTATCACTTAATTAAACTAAGACAATCAATTTCAATGTCCAAAGTAGTAGGAAAAAAATAAGTTACCTTTTAAAACTTAAATTTTACACTACTTTTACACTTCCGAAACACTTTTCTCATTGTAAGAGCGACTTCTTTTTTGGTTTGTGATCTTAAAAATGCGTTACATCAAAGGATAACGTAAATGATTATCGGGGAACATAATTTCTTACGGTTTTTAGGTGCAATGCTGCTATTCGTTTTATTTATTTCACGTTTCCGCTGTCAGATAACTTAAAAGCTCAGGTGGTCCACTCAATGTGACATTACCCTAAAAGTAATGTTTATATGATTGTTCCATATATTCATTTATTTAGATTATTTAATATTTATTTCAGAAATAAATTCAAATACGTTGTCTTTCACGAGACGTGAACTCGTAGATATAATATATGAATTCATGGTGAAGGAAATTAAAAGGTTAACTAATTGTGACGAAATCATGTTTGTTAATATAAAACAAAAATTATTGAACTTTAAATCAGAATATAAGTCTCGATGGGAAAAGGCATGCAGAATTGAAGAAACATTTTTAAAAAATAATAAAAGCTGTCTGATACGTCACTATCTTTTCCTTCCTATTCGAAAAATGTCATCTAAAAAAAACGTGGACGACCGCAAGTTTCATTCGAAGATTGTTTTGAACAAGCAAAAAGATTGAAAACTAAGGAATTGCGTAACACTACTTCCTTGCCTTTATTACTTCATGCGACTTGTATGAAGTTAAAGCTGAAGGACAAGTTTAAAACTTCAAACGTTATGAAAGATATAACATCGTTATGTCCGAACCGTGTCAGTGAGTATCAAAAAGCATATAAATAATTTTCAAAACAAAAGCAAAAGCTTTTATCTGGTGAAGGTGCTTTATCTGTTTTGGTTTGGTAACTGAAATTGGTGCCTCAGTCAAATTGCAGTCTCTATTAGATCACATTGAGCCTGTATTAGAACATCTTCAACTTAAATAAGAATAACGATTCGTTTACACTTATATCAAAATGGGGTTTTGATGGATCCTCAGGACATGGTTCGTATAAACAAGCGCATTCATCACTTGTTTAGTTCCAATCCGTCTAACTTTTGACAAAATTGTAATATGGCAAAACTCAAGTCCTGCATCAACCAGATACTGCAGGCATATTAAAATAGAATTTAAGAAGGAGACTACCAATTTCATTATTGAGGAGAAAAAGAAAATAAGAAGGAAGTAAGAGTAAATAAAAAACATTCAAAATAGCAATGTTCAGGTTCAATAGAAGCAAATAGGAATAAAACACGAACTAATTTTTTTAATGGTAGACGGAAAAGTTTGCAATGCCGTTACCGAAACAACATCAACAATGAGATGTTTTATATGTGGTGCAATATCAACACATTTTAATTAGATTGATGAAATGATTGCGAGAGACATACAAATTGAAACTTTGAATTTCGGTCTTTCAGTTTTATATGGATGGATTCGTTCTTTCGAATGTCTTTTGCATTTAGATTATAAAATGCCGATTAAAAAATGGCAAGCTCGTGGAAAAGAAGATCAAGCAATAGTAGCTCAGAAAAAAGCTCAAATACAGAAGGAATTCAAAGAACGATGTTTACTAATTGTTAACAAGCCTAAGACAGGGTTTTGAAACTCTAACGATAGAAACACTGCAAGGGGCAGTTAAACGTTAAAGAGATTAAGGGGACACCCAAGTCACCTAAAAACAATGCAAAAAGAGTCAACTTTCGGTACACTTTTCTCGAAAACTATTATTCCAATTGCGTTCGCCCTTTTTTCATTCGATTACAAATATAATCAATTATATGAATAAGAAGTAATACGACGTTATCTCCAATAGAAACTTTTTTATGAATATTTATACCCAAAGCAAAATAAAAATCCCATTTCCTCTGATTCATTGACTCATATCTCCGTTTAAACAACTCAAAATGATGTTAAACTTCTTATTCGTATTCTTGGAACCATACTGAACAAAGTAAAAAAAAATTTCAAATCGGTTTAGTAGATTCGGAGAAAAGTGTACCGAAAGTTAAAAAATTGGAAAAAAACATTTTTACAGGAGACACGAAAAAAGAAAAAATACTAAAAACTCATGGTATTCAGAATCATATAATCAGATTTTTTCTACTTTTCAGAAAAGGTTTTAAAAAGTCTTGTTCTATTCCTTATTGAGTCTACTTTTAGAAAATCAAATTTAAAAAAATCGATTTTTTTGTCATTTTTCCACTTAGATGTCCCCTTAACTGTATAAGGTTTAAAATTAGTAATTTTTATTTATTCAGTAAACATGTGTAGAGTTTGACCCGTGGTGAATTTAATTTTGTACAATTTAGAAATTTAATTGTAGAGTTTTAACAGTGCATAATTTAACATTGCACAGTTTGCCGTGTAGAGTTTTAACAGTGTACAGTTTAAATGTATAGTATTTGAACCGCCCCATTTTAAAAATGTTTAAACAATGTATTGTTGTGATTTTTTCATAAACTGCACTTAGGGCTAGAAATTTTTAGATTTTTCTAAATACAATCAATTGAAAAATTGAAACTATAAATTGTTTAAACAATGGTTAAACAATAAATTTTTAGTATTTCTATTATACTTGAGTGTTAAAGTTATAAAAAATTGCACATTTGAAAAAAACTAAGAAATTCTAGTTTCACGTACTGTAAATTGAAAAATTAACAAAATAAATTATTTCAAAAATGTTTAAATAATTAATTTTTTCTTTTATACTTGAATGTTTTAGTTACAAAAAATGCACAATACAGGAAAAACTATTTATTTCTAGCCCTAAGTACAGTTTATAGCAAAAATAATAACAATTACTTGTTGAAACTATAATAGTTTAATAGGTAACGATATTTTTAAAGTTACTTCTACATTTTTTAACAAAATTTTCAAAAAAGTCTTATTTTCCAAAATTTTAGATTTTTAAAAGTTTAATATCTCCGGTCAATATTGACGAACAATGATGAATTAGGACTCAAAAGGTGCGTCTAAAAAACTCTACAAAATTATGAAAAAACATTTATAGGTGTCCTGACATTTTTTTAAAGTTATGGTCAAAAAACGTTTTTTTTAATTTAAAAATTCAAAAAAATAAAGTTAATCTTTATTAATGAATCTCAAAGTACTCTTATTTTATGTCCGCACGTGAGACCTACAATTTAAAAAAAAATTCATCCCTAACGCTTTTCATGATCTCGAGATATGTATATGTCAAAAAATCTAACTCGAAAAATTTGGTATTACAATACTTCTTCTATGAGGAAGTATTAAATAATTTTTTATTTTTCATCATTATTAATAGATGTTGTACTCCTGAAGTATTATACAATTGACAAAAAACTAGAAATTCCTAGCCCTAAGTACAGTTTTTCAAGAAATAACAACAATTAACTGATTAAACAATGTTTAATAAATTTATTTTTTATTTTTTATCATTAGTAGATGTTTTACTCGAATGACAAACTACACAGTTGACAAATGTATTTTTGTCTAACTTGGTATCTAGCAGTTTTTAGGGTCGTTAATTACGAAATTAAAGACCGATTTTCAAAATTCAAAATGTCGGATCCAATATGTCGGACAAATTTTAGGAAACTAGTTATATTTTTATGTAACTTGGCATCTAGCAGTTTTTAGGGTCGTTAAGTACAAAATTGAAAACAGGTTTTCAAAATTCAATATAGCGGATCTAATATGACAGACAAAATTTCAAATAGTTCATTTACTTGTTTTAATTTAATAAAAACTTTCATTTTAAAAATTTACTTTTTGGATGTATTAAACACTTTTGTTTAATACACGGAGAGAGAATATATATTAAATTTTGTAAAAGTATTTTACAAATTGTGGAAAAAGTGCGACACAGCCAAATTTTGATATAAAAAATACTAAATTTTAAAAAAACTTATGTGAAAGTTAGTAAAGTTATATTAGAATTTAATTAATATTCTTGATATTTGATATAATTTTACTAAATTTCACATAAGTTTTTTTAAAATTTAGTATTTTTTATATCAAAATTTGGCTGTGTCGCACTTTTTCCCCAATTTGTAAAATACTTTTACAAAATTTAATATTTATTCTCTCCCGTGTAGATAAAATGTTATTGTCTATAACACTGAGCGCTAAATATCTGTTAGATGAAAATTATACCCGAGTGAAATTGCCATATATATGTTAAAAGCGGAAGCGGTCGACGTTTGTCGAGATGAAATTGACTGCGAATTTCAGTAATTTGGGCAACGCACAAGAGTAATAAACTTCTTCTTATCCCACGGTTTCAGCCAGCAGCGCGGGCGAGTTAATGGAAACAGAGAGAGAGAGAGAGAGAGAGAGAGAGAGAGAGAGAGAGAGAGAGAGAGAGAGAGGAGCGTAGGTGGAAGAGTAATATCGGCATTGGTTCTAAAACGGAATCTGCCTCAATTTGTCACCCCTGTGGAAGCACGTTTTAAAAAAATAATGAAAGGCACAAAAATGTGGAAGGGTAATATTCAGTGTTAACTCAACTGGGGTGGTTTTCCCCTCCGCTTACCCGATTGCTGATAACGAATAATACCTTTTGGGACGAAAGCCTGACACGAACCAATTAGTTCAACTTGACTATTGGGATTTACTTTACGACGCTATCATGTTGGCCGCTGAAAACATTTCGCTGTGTTTCCTCCAATAAAATGTTCCACGCATTATTCAAATTAAACATGTTTTCCTTGTTTACGCCGTTACACAATATTTTTATTAATATTTTCTACTTTGTATTCAATTACCCCCTAAGAATTTTAATGGTATGATTTCTGAATTTGGATTGAAATTTTTTCAAAAAAAAAATCTTTTTTTTGAAAATTCTAGATTTTTTTTTTTTTTTTTAAATTTCTAGATTTCTAGAAATAATACTTTTAGAAAATATAAATTGATTTTACGAAAATTCTGAATTTTTCTCTTAACACCTTAAGCGCCAGGTGTGACATGGCACTTGGCGCGCCTTTACATTATGCTGTATATCATTCATTTTTCACCGGATCAACTTAAAAATTTACAGACACATGTACCTGTAAATCTGACTATCCTAGAGTCCTAGAAAACTATTTCGATAAATTATAAAATGTATTCCATATTTATTCCATCCCTTTTGAATATTTTAAAATTATATTTACCATACTCATATCGCAACAATAATAATTTATTATAAATAAATCGGATAAATCCTTTCTTTGAAAAAAGCAACAAATATTTTCTCCTTCATGACTGTAGAAAAGACCGTTTTTGCAGGCTTTTTATCGACTAGAAATTTACAAACTTATTATAAAATTATTTAACGTTATTATAAAAAAATGATGTTTGTTTCATCAATTGAAAATTCAAGAGACAAAACGTCAATTTTATGAAACTATCTCAGAATTATTAAAACCGCAAATAATTATCATTTGATCATTATTTCTTTTAAAGAACTTATAATTTAATTATAAGGTAATAAATTACTCATAAAGGGGAATATTCTTTGATGGTAGAAAATGTGCTATTTAATGTATTAAATGGTAATTAACGTTCACTAATTATAGGGTGAAATATCACTTTGCCAAAGCTTTGAATATTTTTTATTTTATAACACTTATCTCTAGGTATTTTTTTTGCTTGTATCTTGTAACATAAATTATTTTTATAAATAAAATTTTATTTAATATTTGAATCTGAATTTTTTTTCAATAACTTCGAAAAATTCTTTCAACTTTGTTATTATCTCGAATTAAAATTATGGTCATTTCGGCAAAATAATTTATGAAAAAAATGTAAATGTTTTCGGGATTTAGGGTAAACGCACCAATTGTCGAGGGTGAACCTATTTCTCGAGTCAACAAATTCCGTTTTTGACTTAAACATGGAATTACAATTTAAATGCCAAAAATGATTAGAATTATGTTTATTTAGTGTCATGAATGTTAAAAATAATATATTAATATTATGTCCACAAATAAATTAGACATTTTAGGCAATATTTTTGGTTATTACCATGGTAACATCGACAAATGGAACCGGCTCGACAATTGGTGCGTTTACCCTATATACAGAAAATCATTTGCAACCGGAGGATTCGCAATTGGTTGTAAAATGTTCGTAAAACGTTGGAAACAAGACGTTTGTAATTAACAGCTTTTGCAGTGCACACGTATCAGTAATTACACTGTGTGTGAATCAATACCAGAAGAACGCTTGGACCGCATAGATGCTGCACTACCCCTTTCAATCAAGCAACCTATGATTTGCTAAATGACAAACATTTCTCTCGCTCATCTGCCAAAGAATTGATCGCCGACGATCATGTGTAATCTATATATATAAGACCTGAAACTCTATATTTATTTTCTAAAATCAACATCGAAAAAAGTGAACACTTCTATCGTATTGGTTCTGCTATTTTGAATTTAGAAGTACATTGGATATCAGACTCGTATTTGGGGATTTGAAAAATTGTTATGGTATGAAAGGGATACAGCGAAATTACTCTATATTTCATGGAATCATTTAACTTTGATATATGAGTGAATGTTTATTAGCAAATATACAATTTTTAATAATCTTTTCTATATTTTCTTCCATTTTTTGACTGGAATTAGAAATTAAATTTTTCGCTTTTTGAACTTATTTTTAAGTAATAAATCTCTCTAACAGATTTCCTAATTATTGTAAATTCCTAATGCACATCTACTTTCTCTTAAAAGTATTTTCCTGGTTCAATTTCCCGAATTATTTATTCTGAAGGTTTATTTTTCCAAAGGATATAGGTATTATTTATTTATTTATTTAATTTTATTTAGTATATAATTAGGAAAATAATGTGTATGCTATGAGTGTGCTCTGAAAAGCTTAATCGGAAATGTGTACGTAAGGTTTGGGTTTTGAAAAGTAAGCATCGCATCTATGTTGCTTGGTCAGTCCCTCTGGCTCGTTGCTAATAACCGAGGAACATGAAGACGGGTTATGACAGGGGCTGTCGTGGCCTTTACAGGGGCGCAATTGCATAGGCGACATGTTCCATTGTTCAAACACCGCATCCTCCACCTTCTGTTAGCCACCCTACCATCGGTTGCTTACTGAGCTTCCGACCTTTCTCTTGTCCCCTCAACCCATCTCTATTACACCTTCTCGCTTTCTCACAGACTAACAATAATTTAACCCACACACCTGGTACTACAGCGATAGTTATACTGCCAAACAAACGTCCTCTCACTTTACCAATTTTTCAAAACCTTGACTCATTAAGCTTCAATTTTTAATTTGTTAATAATTTAGTAAAAGGCGTTAAGGCGTTTTTAAATAATTCATAATTATTATGAAAAAATGTCAAGTTCTGACGTTTCGATACATTAAGTCCTCTTCAGGACAATTGATTTTAGATCAATTTCGTATAAGGTATAAAGATTGCTAGAAGTCCTGAAACTATCCTGGTGATGGATGATGGTAATGGAACTGTAATCACTAGAAACACGTTCGATTTAAAAATGTCAAGATATGCTGTGATTTGTGACCAGGTAAAACTCCCAATACAAAAGTATTTATTTTTGCCTACGTAAATTACTAAAATTTAATTAAACGTAACAGTATATGCGAAAAGTAATTCAATGCACACTGAACGGTATCGTATTTCAAATTCAGTGACCCGTGGACCTTAGGACCCTATTTGTTTGAAATTTACATTAAATTTTCTCGAACTGGGTTGTTTTATCCAGTATGGAGAAGACCAGGAAACTGTCTTAAGAAACAGTTTTAAGAAAGCCTGAAGAAATCAGAAAGATAACGGTCTTAGGACAAAACAAATTTGGCATGAAGTTAGCTATTATAGTCACCGACCTGGAAGAGACGGAATTTCTGAAAAAGTCTTGGTAAAAAGTATTAGGTGTTTTGACCACCGATAGATAGGCAGTGATTGTAAGGGTTCGAGAAGATCGACTGCTTGCTTCAAGTGTGGAGAAATCGATCATAAGTTCTCAAAATGTAAGAAGAGCCCAATCTGCTTTCTATGCAAAGAGAAGTTAGGCGGAAAAGTGAATACAAGTCACGTCGCCGTAAGTGAAGTATGTGGAGTCTTCAGATCAGCCTGTGAGAAAGCCAAGAAGACTTTCGTATGGACTGAAAGAATAAGTTGTAACTATGAATTATTGTTTTTACATATATTAAAAGAAAATCCGAACAATTCAAATATCTCTATATCCATTTACAATTATTGTTCCTCAAGGTTGTGTCCTAGGCATAAATGCATAAAGCAAATTTTTTAAATTGTTTCGCTAATTTGAAAAAACATTAATAAACTGAATTTCTCCAACAAACAAGATAAACGATAATGTTCATTTTCGTGTCAATGAAGTGAAAACATATTTACATATATACACTTCTGCACACGTACTGTTAGACATAATGTAGATTCGTAATTATTGATATAAATCAAAACGTTTATGAAGACCATCAAAGCGGAATGACTCGTCATTTGTCAGAGCTATTCAATAACGATTGATTGACCAACACTATACAACTCTTATTCTGCAGTTCTCTCTATTTCGCTCATTTCTCTTCAATGCCGATAGTCGACTATATCTACACACCTGTCTATGCCTGAATGACCCCAAGCTATCGATCGTTACTTTGAATTGGAGAATTGAACTGGCTGAGTGTTAGAAGCAGTTCCGCTCTGTACCTGCTACATCTTGAAAAGTTCCCTTTGTTCAACAATTTCCAAATGAGATCATTTGTTCTAAACTCGCATTTTATCTGCCAACAAAACAAATGTCCTATTAAATTCTAAGTAGAAATTATTCTTTCACTGTTATTACTATTCTTTATATTATTAAATTAATTCTACAATTTTATTATATAACTCAAGTATTTCATATTCCACTCAGAATGGTAATAAAAAATTGCTAGTTTCCATTGAATGGGTCGTGGAAATCTTTAACAATAAGGAAGGATTTGAACAAGTGTCTTCAATGTTTATTTCATTGTTGGTTCAATTAAATATCTTCGTGCAAGATTTAAATTAATACAATTACCATCCCACTTAAGCACGTAGTCCTCTAATCGATGCTATTCACGCGTCGCTTAAGTACAGACACTACAATGGTGACATTCACAAGGGAAGGTGTTTACGTGAAATGTATAATACCCTATAATTCATACATATTCATGACTAATAGTGAGTCTTAAAAGAGGTAAATCACTATCATTATTTGTCCTTTTGATTATCATAATTTATTTTGTTCGTGACTAATCGATTTCCTCGCCTGAGGATGTTTAACAATTTTGACTATAGTTTTATCGAAAATTAGTTAATTACCCGTTTATTATTATGCAAACATATACTTTTAAAGATTTTTTCTCTAGGTACTTCACTTTCTTAAAGGGAGTTTTTTTCGAACCATGTGCAAACAATAATAAGGACGATGAAATTGAATATTATCTACTTGTGTCACTGACAAGTACTCAGAAGTGCGAACGGATTAGAAGCTGACCTCAAGGTGCTACCATTGATTAATAATTAAAATCAATCAATCCCTTACACCTCGAAACACTTGTAGCCAAGTCCGATAGTCACGCTCCCTATTTAATGGACAACCACAGTCAGAACCCGAACATGTCCTGCCCCATTGTCGACAAGAGGCAAATTAACCGGTTTCTTGTTTTGGCTACTATGTTTTAATAGGAATTGCAATTTTTTGCTATCTGCTCTCTGAACTTTGTTAAACTGGCTCTAATTATACAGTCAGATTAAAGAAAAATTAAAAAATATTTCGTTACCTGATAATTTTGGATTACTTTCACTTGATTTGAGTTCACTTTTTACGAATATTTCATGCGAATTAGTTCTCCAATACTTATATTGGAGAATCACAAATATACAACATTCGTCTAAGATTCATCTTGTTGATCTAACTAATTGTGTTAAGTTTTTTTTTTGATAATATATCATCTTTGGTAATACCACAATTGAGGCTCTGGATCTTAAAAGGGCACGTTTACCATTTAAAACCAATGCTGCAAGCGCCCTTTTAAGATCCGGAGCCTCAATTGTCAAAGAACTTAAAAAATTATAATTTATTGTCAATTCCAACGGTTAATAAGTCTTTGACTTCGGTTGTTAAATTGGGAAAGGATACAACTAACAAATGGAACCAAAGTGGTATGGTTTACAAATTTAATTGTAATAATTGCTCTGCCACTTTCATCGGCGAATCAAAACGTTGTTTGGAAAAAAAGAATCAAGAACAAAAAACAAGAAAATTTAATCTGTTGTTAATGAACACGAAACAACACTTAATCACTCTTTTAATTTCGATGGAGTTAAAATTTTAGATTTAGAGTCAAATTATAAAAAACGATTTACTTCTGAAATGTTGCATATAAATATTAACGGTTATAGGTATGATCAATAAGAAAAATGATTTTAGTTTAGTTTTTATTTTAGTCCCTTTATCGCCTTTGGAATTTCTACCTTCTTGTTTTCATGATATTAATTTTATTACCGTATTCCAAGAGAGGCTGAAATCTTTGTTTATGTCTAATAACGTCATCTTTTGTTTTCATGTAAACTTCGGATAAATTAAAAGTCAAGGAAAATTCTGAAATGCTGAATAATTGTTCTAAATTCTGTTTTTTTACTGAAAGCCTACACCATTCAGTCTTTTTCTTTTCTTGAAAGTCTCAATGTCCAATTTTCACCCAACTGCTATGAATTCCCCAACGCATCAGCTTTTGGTGTTCAATTTCAATAACTTTAACGCTATTAAATTAGTTTCAAAAGGAACCTAATTTGATATGAGGATAAGTCAATGAACCTACTAAATGTTGTGAGAGAATATTTATTCAAAAACCAACTTGACATTAATGCAATTAATGTTGAAAATTGAATCTTACTTTAAAAGAGGATAACGATTAGAACTGGTAGGCGTTATTTTGAGTGCAGACGTGAAATCGATACAGGGTACCACCGGTAAGTCTTCTCAAAGATTGATTTTTTAGACTAGTTGTTTGTTTTCGAAAATGCGTATACTGGTAAAAAATTAGACTTCTCTGAACTGAACTGAACTAAACTGTTTTAGATTTGTCGAATATCTGTCGTTCAACCGTTACTCTTTCACAAAGTCAGAACTTTGTGAGTCACCAATTTGCGTCTGGCATAAAGATCGAACTTTCTAAATAAACTAAAGGGGGGTTAAAATAAATTATATTTTAGTACTTTGTGACAACCCATTCGAGATTTTTCTATTTTTCTAAATTAGTGAGCACGAGAAAATAGGGAGGAAAGGACTCGACGTGAAAATCACAATATTGACGACTAGACTTATACCGATTGCCATTCCAGTAACGAGTTTTAAGCGAATCCGTTGAATTTTATTTTTTTATTTTTCACTTTATTTTATTTTTTTTATATTGGATCCGCAATTTGAATATTTGAAAACTGACTTCAAATTCGTAATCAACGATACCGAAACCCCCGAGTAACGAGTTTCAAGCGAATCCGACAAATATTTTTAAAAGCTGCCCGCCATATTCGTTTTTTGGGGTTATGTCAAAACCCTAATCTGATGGGGTTAAATGGACCTCGGATTCGGATTCAGCGACCCAAAAAACATAAGGTACACCTAGTGAGACCTACAGATCAAAACAAAAAATTTTTTTTGTGTGGCTGTGTATAATTTTTCTTCTCTCAGTGACAGATGGAAGGTGTAAAAGAGAGAAAAATAGTAGGGGTTTTTACTTTTAAGGAAATCCTTAGTATGAATTTCAACTAAAAAGTGAAAGTTTTTCATGTGAAAAATTTTGTTTAACGTGCAATTTGTGATATTCCCTAATTTTTTCATGTAAACGACATTTTTTTGTAGTACGCAGTGAGTTCAATTACATGTTATTTCCTGCAAAAATTGAAATTTGTTTCAGGTGCAAGTTGTGATACACAGTGCCTTTAATAATATTTTCTTGTTTTTTTGTGATTTATTTAAAGTGTAATTTGTTATACCCAGTGAATTCTTAAAGTATATATATAGAAGAATATAGGCAAATAGAAAGAATGTAGGCAAATAGAAGAATTCGTCATTTAGCTAAATGCCTAGGCAATTAGCTAAACGGCGCCGAATAGACAAATGAGCTTCATTATTACTGTTATTCGTCTATTTGCCTGGAAGGATTAGGCAATTAGCTAACTGGCTAGGCATTTAGCTATTCGACAAACGCAGTTTAGGCAAATAGAAGAAAATGATATATTGAAAAAATATTTTCATTTATTGAAATATTGGAACGTCTTATTTGCATTATTTTCCGTTAAATATGAGCTATAAATTGTAAACAGAAGATTAAAAGAAAATAAGTTTAATATCTTAATAAATATTACACGGAAAAAATAAATTTAGCAGATTTTACAAAACTGTTACGGAGTAGGTATGCATCGCTTTAAGAAAAGTGCCTATTGTGGACTCAACCTAATATCTGCTAAATATATTTTTTCCGTGTACAAAAATACACATCGTGATAAATTGTAAACAATAATTGAAACAAAATAAATTTAATAGCTTTATTAAATGTTAGAGAGGAACTTGTAAGAACGAAATTTTATTTAGTATAATAATACTTCTCTTACTCTCTAGAGTGTTTTAAGTCAGGAACACTATACAACTCGCGCTGTCATCAGAGACAACCTTGTAATAATAAATAAAATAACAAATATTTCAATAAATGAAAATATTTTTTCAATATATCATTTTCTTCTATTTGCCTAAACTGCGTTTGTCGAATAGCTAAATGCCTAGCCAGTTAGCTAATTGCCTAATCCTTCCAGGCGAATAGACGAATAACAGTAATAATGAATCTCATTTGTCTATTCGGCGCCGTTTAGCTAATTGCCTAGGCATTTAGATTTTAAAAAATATTTGTGTTTCATGTGTAAGATTTGTAATTTATTTATATTATATTCCTGTAAATTTCCGTCTAAAATGCAATGATTTTTTATTGTTTTTTAAATTATTTTATAGCTAAGCCCTTCCACATACCTTCTATTGTTATAAATATCGTGTAAAAAATAGCAGGGCTACAAAATAGGACTATTTTGAGAATTAAATTTTTAAATGGCTGCCTCAAAATGGCGATCAAAGTTACTTTTTTAAACAATATTATAAACAAATGAAAAAAATTTTTAAAAAAAGTTCATTTTTCTTGAAACTTGTTACTCGAGGGTTACTGATCTTACTTTAACATTTACATTTTTTTGAACTGAGGTTATATTCGTAATCAGCGACCCCAAAAACCCCCGACTAACGAGTTTCAAGTAAATCCGACGAATTTTGAAAAATATCGTGCACCATGTTGGACCGCCATTTTGAATTTTAAAAATTTGACATCGGATTCGTTATTAGCAACCTTAAATACAATAGTATACTCGTTTGCGCAAATTTTAGTTTTCTAAAAAGTTGGCATTTTGACCCCACTTATGAGATTTTGGTGTTGACTGCGAATTAAGAAATATGAATTTGGTTTAAAGAATATGTAATTTGACTCGATTAGTTGTAAAATCTTTATTGATGTAGAAATAATTACTGGAAAATGAAAAGGTAAAATAGTTTTAATTCCTTGTATTGATTTATCTTCATCACAAGATACATTTCCTTTTAAAATTGTAAGAAGACAATTTGCAATTAGAGTTGCTCATGCAATAAATATATTGGTTGTTTTAGAGTCAAATCTAAAAAAAATTTAAAAATCCATGTCCTACATAATGCTGTATATTCAAAAACTTAAAATATCCACAAAAAATATACATTAAAAATATGGTTTTTCATGACATTCTTTAAGAATATGTTTATGTCATAATATTATTATTATTATAAAATCAGTAGATACAGAAATTGGGTAAAGAAAGAAATTTACTACATGACATTAAATTTAAAAGTTTTATTATACGTTAAACAAAAAAATTAGAAAAATTAGACGCGCTGTAGCACGCAATTTTGCTAGATATTTATTTATTTATTCGACAACAATGTAGACGAATATTCTTTTTTCTAACTTATTTGATAGACATTTCGTGTTCTAAATTTAAATTTCACTTAAAATTGGCATTCGGAGATGTAGTTACACATAGTTGATAAGTTTATACTTACTATTTTTCCTCTTGGACAACTATCTAAAGAAGCACAAGAAGCCAGAAATAAAGATTATAAAAACTATAGATTACATTATTCTAGAAAATGGTTCAGATCTGCAACTGACGAAGATCTTTTCAATAAATTATTGTGTACATCAGATCCTTTTATATCTTTTATTCGAATCCAACCTTCTCAAAAAGACAGATACTTTATGAAGCTTGATTGATAAATAATTAGTTCAAATAAATTATTAGCTGACGCATTGTATAAATGTGTTGGCCAAAAGAAAATTCTGCGAATAGACAAGGGAGGTTCGCCTGCCGAAAAAACGTAAATCTGAATTTAAGAATACCATCTTGGCTCCAATTTAAGAATATTATATGCTTAAATTAAGTATATACTATTTTTAAAATAAGAATATATTCTTATTTAAGATAGTATTTTACATTCATTCATATAATATATTAAAATTTTTTGAACGTGGTCTTCTTTTGAATAAAATATACTTCATTAGATGTTCATTTAATTTATTTAAACAACATGTTTCGACATATTCATGTCCTCATCAGGATATTAATTAAGAAATATATACGTAATTTAAGTATACAATATTATTAAATAGGAGCCAAGATGGTATTCTTAAATTCAGATTTACATTTTTTCGGTGTGTCTGTGTAAGATGAATGAGAATTGGAGTTGAACTCATGCATCCCAAAACAGTTTTCAAAACTATCGGCTTGAATTTGTCAAGGACTTTTAAGATTATGGAAAAAATTTACGAAATCCACATAATAATTGTTTTTATTTTTATATAAAAATTATTAAAATGTTTTCAAGATCTAAACCCACCTGAATTTGTGGCGCATTAAAAGTGGTGGATTCCACGTCAGTTCAACACACTTATTTTCATGACTTGTTGGGATTTGGCTGTACTTTTGTAAATTTATTACTTTTATAGTGATAAACAACTCCACCAAATATTTTTTCAAAATTTTGAAAATTACCAAAAATGTGTCATTTTCAAAATTTTTGTCTTTTTTTTAAAGTGCTATAACTTTGGTTCTAATTAACCGATTTTGGATTTTAAAAAAAGGATTTCTTTGGTTTTAAGTATATTTTAAGTTAAAATTAATATAAAAAAAATTCAAAAAATTTTTTTTTGAAATTTTGAAAAATTAAAAATCCGTTTTTGAAAAAACATCATCTTTGATTTTTTTTGAAATTTTACTAAATGTTAGGGCAAATGTGCTTTACATGTCCTGTAAGTTTCATCTTGGGATCTCAAAGGGATTCGGAGTAAAAAAATAAAACGTAACCACATATTACGAACATATGGGGCAAAATTCCTCAACTGCCCAGGTAAAAAAATGAATTTTCTCTAAACTTTGCTAAAATGTTACTATTATTAGTAGAAGTGTAAATATAAATTTTTTTTTAATTTGATAAAAGATTTTTTGAGTTATGGAGTTTCAAAATTTTGATTTTTTTGAAAATATCTTTTTTTCGATTTAATATATTGATAAGTAAAATTAATCAAATTTAATGTATGATTAGTGATTTTTAAAGGGGTTTTCACGGGCTATAAGCTGGTGATAAAAAAAGTTGTTTTCTTTTAATTTGACCTTGAAATTCAAGATCAAATTCTTAATTTCAGTATACAGTAGAACCCGGTTAATACGATCCCGTTTAATACAATTTCCCGCTTAAGACGTTCATTTATGGTGGTCCCTGCAATTAAAGACATACATTTTATATCCAACCTAATACGTTTTCCCGCATAAGACGCATTCTTAGTGCGGTCCCTACAGAATCGTATTAACCAAGTTCTACTGTATCTCAAAATCGTTTTTTTTTTACTTTTTTTGTAACCTATCCCTATCGAAAGCTTACCTTCTTTCATATGAGCCATGTTAAAATCAGAATGGGACCATGGAACTTTTTGAAGAAATTAATTATAAATCATCATTTTCTATGTAAAATAATTATAAATTATTATTTTCCTCAAAAATTCCCTTGGTCCCAGTCTGATTTTTACATGGCTCATAGAAAAAGGTCACCAGCTTATAGCCCGTGAAAACCCCTTTAAAAATCACTAATCATACTTTAAATTTGATTAATTTTACTTATCAATATATTAAATCGAAAAAAGATATTTTCAAAATAATCAAAATTTTGAAACTCCATAACTCAAAAAATATTTTATCAAATTAAAAAAAAATTAATATTTACACTTCTACTAACACAGTAAAAAGTTAATCTTAATTTAAGATCAGTCTTAAATTCAGCACTGTCTACTCTAATGTTAAATCATACAAAATCCATTGCTTAAATTCAGATTGACTGCCTTAAATATGTTGCGTCTTAATTTAAGACTGCTTTCCTGCCTTAAAATAAGACTTTCTTTTTACTGTGAATAATAGTAACATTTTAGCAAAGTTTAGAGAAAATTCATTTTTTACCTGCGCAGTTGAGGAATTTTGCCACATATGTTCGTAATATGTGGTTACGTTTTATTTTTTTACTTCGAATCCCTTTGAGATCCCAAGATCAAACTTACAGGACATGTAAAGCACATTTGCCCTAACATTTAGTAAAATTTAAAAAAAAATCAAAGATAATGTTTTTTCAAAAACAGATTTTTAATTTTTCAAAATTTCAAAAAAAAATTTTTTTGAATTTTTTTTTATATATTAATTTTAACTTAAAATATACTTAAAACCAAAGAAATCCTTTTTTAAAATCCAAAATCGGTTAATTAGAACCAAAGTTATAGCACTTTAAAAAAAAGACAAAAATTTTGAAAATGCCATATTTTTGGTAATTTTCAAAATTTTGAAAAAATATTTGGTGGAGTAGTTTATTACTATAAAAGTAATAAATTTACAAATGTACAGCCAAATCCCAACAAGTCATGAAAGTAGCTTAATAGAAACTTTTTCGAATTTAACTTTGTTTTGGGTATTTGAAACCACTGTGGGTCAGTAGTAAGAGAAAGCAGCAGTTTTACTAACTACTGTTAGAAACTCAACCCATTTCTATTAAGGCAACACTTCTTAAACACAAAAATTTTCTTTATGTTTCAGGCAATGCTAACGATACTTTGCGGTGGTTAATTCGGCTTTTCTGGCAGAAGTGGCGACGCGAGCAAAAATCGTTGCCGCAGGCAGACGAGCCGGACAGCGGTAGTGGCAGCGGAGCGGCAAGGGTGAGTTGAATTTGATGTTTTTTTAGATTTCACGTTCTGTTACAGCTTCCTTGAGGGCCGTTTAGATTCTCTGTAAAGAGAGAATCCCTACGGGCACTTCAAAATCCGTTTGATGCTTGCTTGTTTAGTGCGACTTTGAAAACTAGTTAAAAAATTTTAACATGAGACATTCTATTTTTTATTTAAATATCACTTCATGTGAATTGTCAATTTAAGAGGATAATGTTTTACAAAATTAATTGAAATTTAATTTTTTATTCCTTGGAGTTGTTTCTTTGAATAAATATGATTTTCAAATTGACATTCTTGGAAGTAACTTCTATTTTTATCTTATCTCTAATTTATTTTATCATACAAAATTTTATCACGACATTAAAAGTAACAATGAAGCTAACTACATTTATTCAACTTCTGAATCGCAATTTCGTGATCACAAATCTTGAACTGATGGCAACTTTTGTTGAATTATAACTCCTAAAGTTTCTGCTTTTAATTCATTACTCTGAAACTCTCATTACTTTTAAATTTTGAAATCTCTAAAGTATTCGTCAGTAGAATTAGTTTTCTATTGACCAATGATGTTTGCTGCAAAAAGCAAATTGCAATTTCTGGCTTAAACTTGCCACTCTTAAACTATTGGATGGTCAATGGCAAATAAGTATTCCTACTCTAGCTTCGAGGTATTTGGGTGAAAAAAAACTTTTGCCTCACCACAATGTACAGCTTGTTTTTGAAACTCCAATAAAAGTTTTATGTTTACCGTACTTTTCATTCAATGAAAATGATATTTCTGACTTGAAAACTTCCACCTTTCCCTCGGGAATGAAACTTTACTAGAAACTCATAGGAAAAACTTTAATGGACTAGGTAATGAGATCAAGTGTGAAAACTTTGAATTGTATTTGATATTACTTAAGCTGAGAAGTAAGTGAACAAAGTCTTGTAAGTTGAGTTAAAATCTCTATATTCACCAGCAACCAGAATTGAAACCAATTTCCAGTTTTCTTGGAAAAGTAATTAAGGATAGAGTATTTAAAGACAGAATCATAAATTCAGTGAATTAAAAGTGCTTTAGGTTATTTATTTTAACATGAAAACTGTAGGAAACATATATTTCAGAAAATAAAATTTTAAAATAAAAATAAGTGGAGTGCTTAATCATGTTAATAACTTTTGATTAGTTTTTAAATTGTTTTCAAAAAGTCTCAATTTACAATGCACTGTTTTTGAAAAAGGTGAAAAAATATCTAATTCTTTATCTCGTGATGAAGTTTTATTTTTTTATGGATAAAAAAAGAATTGAACATTATTTTTCCAGAGTTTTCGAACGCTACATCTAGTTTTTTTTATACAACTAATGGAGTCGAAGTACATACATGTGCCATGATAAATAGTCGATCGATTAGCCATATTTTGGTGCTAACGCGAAACTGTTTTTTTGTATCCATAGGTACTATGGGAGCAGGGGAATGGGGGGCGGAGGAGGGCTACAAGCCACGGACCTCCGGCGAAGGCTCGTGTCCGAACATTCAAGAAGTCGAAAAAATTCACGTCTCCTAGAAGAAAATGCTCCCGACAAAAAAGATTCTGGAGTCTGTCTCTGTAACGAATCGTAAGTTATATTTATTATTATAAAATTGCAAAAATGTTATTCTTTTATTAAAAAGCGTTAAACTAGTTTAACGTTGTCATGAACCTGGATGGAATTTACTCGAGTGAGAAAGGGACATGACGGAAGTGCCCAAATTTTTCTAGTTGGGAATATACAAGATGAGAAAAGGGAATTTCTCCTGGTCGTACGACCTGTCGTAGTAGTTGGGTTTTTTAATATACGACATCCGAACAGCAAGAAAAAGTGGATTATAAAAATTCAGAGTAAATACAGCACGTAAGTTAATATTCCTGAAGATCAATGTAAATTTGTCTTAAAGAAGAGACACCACCTTGGACACTAGAAGGGGAACTCACAACAAATTCTCCTTACACGCATCTTTCTGAACTGTAAGAGTGGATGTTTTCTTCCGTGGAGGGATTTTAATTATGGGTAGGGATTTCACGGCGGTACATTTACACATTTGCTTCTCCGGCTAGTCGACGTGCTTCTAGTTCCTCCCTCACTCTCTGAATCTTCTCCTTCTACAACAACGTCCTTTCATTTGACATCTAAAGATTCTCCAGTTCCTTGGAGAGAGCTGGGTCTCTCTTTACATTTACAAATTGTTTTAGGATTGTTTGTGCCTTCTCCTCCATCGCACATACTTGGTTACATTATGCGAAATGCGCATTTGACGAAGGAAATCGTAACTATTGCTCGGAATGGTTACATTAAACAGAATATAGATTTGACGAAGGAACACATAACTGTTGCTAGCATTGGTTCTATTATTATATGTGTAATGTGGATTTGATGAAGCGAGAAATAGTTTCTATTTTTTGTGATCGTGTTTTTGTGATTTCCAGTATATTACACCACCAAATTTTGCAAAAGGAATGTATCTACAAATTATATTATTTATGGTGGGAATTATTTTCATTGCATTCCCCCTACTAATTTTTGGCATTTCTATTATAATCCTCCTGCAATTTTGACAAAAGAAAAATTAGTACAAACTTTATTATTTTTGGCTTCTGTAAGCCCATTGTACTTTAACGTTTCTTTCGACCACTTTAGTAACTTTCGCGGCGAAAGCCGCCTTCTTTTTTTGTACATAGGGACTTTTGGGAAATTTGCTTACGCAGATACCTTGGATTCCGCAATCCAATATCAAGTTGGATTGGTATAAAAGGAAAAAAAGAAGGGGAGTTTCAATTTCTCCCTACACCATAAGTCAAAAATGCTGGCGCGCTAAATTTAAAATTAACCCTTTGGCAGTCGATGACGTGTATACACGTCATGATGCAGGTGGGCTCAAACTGTCGATGACGTGTATAGACGCAAGCAGATTTTTGGCTACAAAAACACACAGATTTGTCCACAAATTTATACTCGGGGGTTTTCGGGATTGCTGATTAGGAATCCATTTTCAGATTTTAAAAATTCAAAATGGCGGATCCAATATGGTAGACGACATTTAAAAAAACTCGTCCGATTCATTTAGAACTCGTTACTCGGGGGTTTTCGGGGTCGCTTATTACAAATCTGATATCAGATTTGAAAAATTCAAAATGGCGGATCCAATATGGCGGACATTTTTTAAAATTCATCGGATTCACTTGAAACATTTTACTCGGGGGTTTTTATGGTCGCTGATTACGAATCCGATTTCAGATTTAAAAAATTCAAAATGGCGGATCCAATATGGCAGACGACATTTTAAAAAACTCGTCCGATTCATTTAAAACTCGTTACTCGGGGGTTTTCGGGGTCGCTTATTACAAATCTGATATCAGATTTTGAAAATTCAAAATGGCGGATCTAATATGGCGGACATTTTCTGAAATTCATCGGATTCACTTGAAACATTTTACTCGCGGGTTTTCATGGTCGCTGATTACGAATCCGATTTCAGATTTAAAAAATTCAAAATGGCGGATCCAATATAGAGGACGACATTTTCAAAAACTCGTCCGATTCATTTAAAACTTGTTACTCGGCGGTTTTCGGGGTCGCTGATTACAAATCTAGCATATGATTTTTAAAATACAATGTGGCGTTGCGAAAATGGCTGACGCCATTTTAAAAAATTTATCAAATGAATCCGATAAATTTTAGAAAATTTCATTCGCCATATTGGATCCGCTATTTTGAATTTTCAAAATCTCAAATCGGTTTCGTAATCAGCGACCCTGAAAACCCCCGAGTAAAAAGTTTCAAGTGAATTCGATGAAGTTTAGAAAATGTTGTCCGCCATATTGGAATCACCATTTTGAATTTTCAAAATCTGATATCGAATTCATAATCAGCGACCCCGAAAACCCCTGAGTAACAAGTTTCAAATGAATTCAGTCGATTTTTAATTTTCATGTCCGCCATATTGGATCCGCCATTTTGAATTTTCAAAATCTGATATCGGATTCGTAATCAGCGACTTCAAATACAATAGTATGCTCGTTTGTTCAAATTTTAGTTTTCTAAAAATTTGTCGACATTTTGAGCCCACTTATGAGATTTTGGTCTTGACTGCGAAGGGGTTAACTAATTATTAAATAAAACTAAAGTAATGAAAAGAAAGTGAAAAACGTATGTATCGTTATGAAACTAGTTCGTCACAGTTGGAATTTAAATTATTTAATTTAATACTTTGTTAAGACGGACGCCGTATCTCAATAACTAATAATAATTTTTAATTTAATTTTACTTCATCTTTTTTTTCCAGTGTCATTAGGCAAATATCAGGTCGGCCGACATGTGTCGGATTCAAGAGAAAAGAAATCGAGGAAGGCGGAAAAGAAATTACGGACGAGAATTTAAGACTGAGAGAAGTGGTAACGGCGGAACTAAAATCAAGACTTTCAGTCGGAAGTTTTAAAAATTTGGAGGACGACGGTGAGGATGGCAATGGAAGAAAAAGGAATAATCAGAGGCGAAACCGTTTCCGGTGGTTTATCAAAGACCTTTGGCGAATCGTGGGAATGGCATCTAGGACTCTGTTCCTCGGTGTTGTGCTACTCGTTACGCCAGGTATGTTGTATAATATATCTTGTATGTATAAAACAAAACGATTTATAATAACTAAGTTTTATAATATTACACATCATGAAGCAAAAAATCCTTTTATACAAAATAAATTTCAATATTTTGTTTCTAAACTTTAAAATCGATATGAACCATGCAAAAGAAAGTGCAATTTTTATTACCAAAAACATTTTTGGAAAAACAATTTTTTTTCAACAATTTACAGTGTAGTAAAAGCAATATAAATTTGTAGATAAGAACATCCATTTGTAGTTCTCAATGAAAAAGTATACCTTTATTTTGAGATATTTATTCTAAAGTCAAAAACGATTTATATTCCCGGGTTTCCTGTGATAACATCATCGTGTATTCATAAATATATTTATAAATAGAATTTTAATGGCACCCTCATTTCAAGTGTCAAAGACGAGCGCTGTGCGATAGTTCTATGGATCCGAAGAAAATAGGGCACCTGTTGCGGTTGCATTGACAATGTAACACTTACTTTAGTAAAGAGTATTAAATCAGCATATTAAAGTTAGAGAGATGATGCTAAAAAGAATTGTTTAGTTTGCTTGAAAAAAATGTCAGTAATTTCCACATCTTTTTCAGTAATTGTTCTCTTAATTTCTTTGCATATCCATACGTAACAGACAATAAGCAAACATTTCACATATCACAAACTATTCCTAAATATTTCTTCGAATCTTTTCTACTCTTTACGTATCATAAACATGCCGATGATTTTAAATTCTATCTATCGGGTCCGTTATCATCATTAACAGATTTGCTTGCAATAATACAATCTGATATAGATTATGCTGAAAATAGAATTTCTCTTCCAACTTGTACACGATTACTATTAGTTAACCCATTAATGCCCAAATGACTAAAAATTTTACTTAGATTTCAACATACACTACCGGTGTACATAAGATAATACACATAAGATTTATTGAAACAAAACTTTTTTTCTGTTCATTTTTTGATAGATGATAAAATTTTGAAAAGAACAAGATATTTCAGAAGTTGTTAGGCCAATAATTCATTTAGATATTTTTAAAAAATCGTCATTTTCATTGTTTTACAAAAATTTCAATAACTTCTAAAATAATAAACGCTTTTTAATGATCTTAGGCTTATTTTAAAGGTTATTTGTTACACTATAAGAATTACTTATAGGTATTAACGTGTAATGTTTTTCTAAGAAAATGCAGGCCGTCAAACTTGCACCAAAAAAATTCAAAAAATTTGGAACAATTTTTCTGTACTAAAAACTATTCTAGAAAATATATAAAACATCATATGGTGTGGAATTTTCAAGTAAATTTAATAAAAA
Source organism: Leptopilina syphax (assembly GCA_032872505.1). Lineage (NCBI taxonomy): Eukaryota > Metazoa > Arthropoda > Insecta > Hymenoptera > Figitidae > Leptopilina > Leptopilina syphax. The sequence goes on along the minus strand of CM065471.1, from coordinate 17,302,016 downwards.
AACTACGTTTGAATTTTAAAAATTATTTTTCTGTTAATAAGAATGCTCCAAATTTTTTGAATTTTTTTGGTCCAAGTTTGACGGCCTGCATTTTCTAAGAAAAAAAATACACGTTAATGCCTATAAAATATTGGCTAAATGACTTCTAAAAGATTTTGTTTTTTTCAAAATTTTAACATCTTTCAAAAAATAAAAAGAAAAAAATTTTAGTTTACATAAGTTTTATGTTTTAAAATGTTTTTCAATCATCTGAAAATGGGTGGTCTCTCAATTTTGACCGGTAGTGTACGATTTAAAATATTTTAAGATAATATATATTAGCAGTAATGAGATATGGGGGGTTTTTGGGGGTCGTTCTTTAAGATTCTGGCGTCAAAATAGTGATTCGATCAACCCAAAATCTAATGTGGCTGATATTTTGGAAAACAACAAGATGACGGAATCAGAATTTCGAAAAAGTCAATGCAATATAGTGAAAAAATAAAATTTTACACCTACCTACATTCAAAAAGTTAATACATTCTATTCAAAATGTACACTCGGGAGTTTTCGGGTTCGCTGATAACGAATCCGATGTCAGTTTTTCAAAATTTAAAATAGCGGATCTAATATGGCGGATACTTTTTTGAAAAATTCATCAGATTTGCATGAAACTGGTTACTCGGGAGTTTTTACGGTCGCTGATAATGAATACGACGTCAATTTTTCGAAATTCAAAATGGCGGATGCAATATGGCGGACACTTTTTTGAAAAATTTATCTCTGGGCAAATTTAATTTCGTCTTTTAGTCGGCATTTTATTGTCGTTTTCAACTCTCACCACGTGAAGGTGAACGAACAGAAAAATAAAATCTAATTTTCAATAGTCTGATATTTTTTGTCCTTTGCTGACACTAAATTAAAAAAAATATTAAAAGTAACCGTATGAAAGCAAATAGCAAATAAATCATCAAATGTGACAAAACTACTTTGTCTCAATGATTAGTGACAAAACTTTAATTGAAAATAATTAATCATCACGTTAGTACATTAAATGTACATTTCAAAAAAGGGCTACATATGCTTGAGCATGTGAATAATCTCCCTTTGTACGCCTCGAAATGTATAAACCGTTCTTGTAAACCTTGTTAGTCTCGCACACATAATTCCATTAAAACTCAGCTTTCTTCACAAGAGAGTTGACAAGGTGCGTGTTAATAGAACAGCTACTCGACTTAATATTATTAAAACTCATGTTTTCCGCATTTTTAGACCGAGAATAACTGCAGACTACAATTATAATGATTCCAACGTGTGTTATCTTTAAAATAATGTTTCCTCCAAATATGTCATTTTAAAAGATTAATTCCTTTTATCTTCATATGTAAAAGTTTATTTCATTTTCAAATGGGATTAATAAAAAAAATAGTTTAATATTCAAAGACAAAATTACACATTTTTTTCAAAATTACTACCATCAATTTAATGTCATACAATCTGTTTTGTTAATAATAGGAAGTCTTTTTGTGTTCTATATCTAAAAACTAAAATTACATATCTATGATTCTTTAGAAATAAACAGTATTCTAAATTTACTACATTTTCTTTGGCTTTACTTCAGAATTTGATTTAGTTTCTTAAGAGTCAGGAGTTGTTTCACTTCGTATTTTACGAGACAATTTTTTAAATTCTTTTTATTTCACTTAAACTAGTCTTGTTTGTAATTAAGTTTTATAAATGACTCTTTTACATTATCTTTCTAAAAATGAAAAGGAAGTGTTTTTTTATTTAAAAAAAGGAAAAAAATGAAATTAGTGTTAAAAGTGCTGTGCTTTCTGTTTCTCTTAATTTTAAATAAAAGAGGTATGTTGTGAGAAATAATTTTTCTCTCTGAAAAAAACTTTTCTCACTATCACGATTATATTAACTTCCTTTAGGCACTTGGTCGAGGGGAAATGTTAAATAAATCGTTAGTGAGATGATAAATCGTGCTTTTAAAATTGCGAAGGTGTTGAGTTCCGTTACAAAAGTTGGGAGGATAAATTGTTCATCAGGAATGAAAAAAAATGAGAAGAAAACAATGGATGTTGAAAAGGAGGAGCTTGAAATTAGCGAGGAAGTTGTTTAATGCGGAAAGTTTTTTCTAAGGCAAAGCTAAAGGCGCGGAAGCTTCTATTGTGACCGTCACTTGTACGCTCCCTCTGTCCTTATTCTCTACTAAACTTTTCAGGCTACTATCCGTAATTTATTTATTTTCCAATTATTTTTTTTTCGTCCGACTTTACTTCTTTTCAGCAAACTCAACATTTCTCACTGGGTAGATTTTTCTCGCCTTCTTTTACAAGCTAGTGCAATTTTAAGTTTCCCCTCTGACCTTCTAGAACCTTTCTCCTTATTCTCGCCAAGCAGCTTCATAAGTTTGAAGAAAAAAAACCTTTTTTTTACGTGAATATTAAGATTCTTGAAATGGTAGTTTATTTAGCGAAAAGAGTAGACTTCGAATATATGTATATAGTCAACTAACAAAGTTACCAGAAAAATAGAGTTAGAATGGAGAAGAAAATCTTTATAGTTGAACTGCTTTATAATTTTACACAAACAATAGTATATTAAGCAACAAGGGTATAAAGGCAGCCATTTATTTACGGTGATTTTTGTGACACGAGTGGAGGTCTCGGGGCGCCCTCAACCTCCACTTGTGTCACAAAAATCATCGTAAATAAATTGGACTGCCTTTATTCCCATGTTACTTATGATATTTTTTATTCCTAATGCACAAAAGTGTCGATTTCAGATAGCAGACGACAGGGAGTAAAATTCATTCTCTTGTTCGACTTGTATGAAAATGGCAGGCCGTTTTCATACGGTCGAACAAATGAATTACTTTACACCCTGTCGTCAGCTATCTAAAAGCGTCATTTTTGTGCATGTGGGATAAAAAAATATTCAAAAACATGGTACAAACCTCAAGATGTATTTAAAATTTTCTGTCAAATATCCTGTATTTGGAGTCGCTAATTACGAATCTGAAGTCAAAATTCAAAATGTCCAATCCAATATGGCGGACAAGTTTTCAGAGATGACCTTCAACTGATGTTTTTAACTTTTAATAGGTCCTATTAAAAATTCTAATGTAAAATAATTTGTTTATAAAAATTACCCATGAAGTAGTCATGGAACAGTAACACGAATATAAAATAAATTCTGATTCTAAAATGAGACTATCTTCAATTTTCATCATAATAAAACTTTCCAGTTTGTCTTCAATTTAACGAAAGCCATAAAGGTTCTATTGTTCTCTCAAAGTTGGTACTCGATTGAGGATTAAAATTACATTCATCGTAACGATGTTTCCTCTCTTGAGTGACAGAGATGACCGTCGTAAATTACAGAGTAAGATAAATGGATAGATATAAAGAAAAAGGGAGTTCCTAACGCGCTGTCTTCCTTGTTTGTAACTAGTCGTTCCAGATGGCAAGCGTGCACATCGTCATGTTGATGTCCATTCCTGTAAAGAACATTGCCCTTGAGTAAATATCGGCCTCGACTGAAGAACTTTTCTTGATATAAACCAATCGCCATTGCTCTTTTTTTCCCGTACTACTATCCGTTCATTAAATCCTGGCCCCTCTAGTTTTCGGTAAATAACTTCGCGAAAAAAAATCGCTAATAAAAACGAAAAAAAGCATAAGAAAGACAATTTTATTCCGAACAAGTTGATATAAAATTCATTATTGCAAGTCAAATAGTGTTGATAACACGATAAGAAAATAGTGAAAAAACACGGAAAAAACGACCAATTTATCATTGCTGACTTTGAGCCCGTACAATTTAACTATCCGTCACACACCTAGGGAGGGATTCCCTCTACGGTTTCAGTTTTTTTTTAATAACTTTTGTTTTCCTCATTGCAAAATATAATCAGTTTCTATACCTTTCGAAAATTTACTCACTGTATTATTGTAGACATGAGCAGGTAAGTCATAAGTGAGGACTTCAGGTCACTTCTACCCAAACTTCATAAAGGTTTTAAAAAAATGTAGTTAAATTATTGAGACCTGTGGGTACTTGTGAAAAAAGTTATAAGCGTTTTTGTTTTTTAACTTTTAACATTGAGTTTTGTGGGAATTGAGTACATTTTCAAACATATTTACTCACCACAAAGTACTTAACATTAAGAAATGGATGAAACATTTTTTAATACGAGACATATATATAATGATTAAATATCTGTTAAAAAAGTGTCATTAGGTACCTGTGAGAGTTGCAATAAATTAATTTGTAAAAATATTTTATGTTTTATACAGTATATTGAACTGCTGTTTAAACGTCTGGCAACATATTGCACACAATTTTATACTCAAAAATAAATGTAAACAAGTCATACCAAACATTTGCAACACGACTAAAGAAATACGGTGTTGCCAGACGTTTCAAAGTATCAAGCAAGTCAAATCACAAAATAATGGTTTCTATTATGATTAGTTCAGTCAAGCGATAGAAAAACTTTTTATAAATTCATTACACATTAGAAGAATTATTTTATTAAAGCATTCTTCCTTCTTTGTCAAAAGATTGATACCGAGATTTATTGATAGTCATAATATAAGCCGAGGTATAAGCTTACTATCGGTGTAAAATGTAAAGTCAGTTAGCTTTGACTACTTATATCTTGAGTAAAAAAAATCGCACAATATTGAAATAACTTGGAATCAGTAGCTGCAACATTTCTACGTTACTGTAGAAAATAAAATAATATTTAAAAAATTATTTCAGGAGTTATTAATTTTTGAAACAGAAAAGTACATGTTTTTTGGCATCATTTTCACAGGGTCTACTTTCAGACCTTGTAGAACGTTCAATAAGAATCATATCGGGTTCATAAATTATTTCTAGACTTTTTGAACCTTTCTGAACAATAATATCTAAACTATTAACAATTATTATAATAACTATTTGAGATTTTTAAACCAAATACTAGTCATGTTATCTTTGTTGTGAATTAAGGTACGAAGATGAGACAAAGCAAATGTTACGGAAAATACGATACTTATTACGATTCATCAACAAAAGTTTGAAAAAAAATTATTTCAAGAAGTTATTTGCAAAACTATTTTCAGTTTTTTGCTTTATTGCACCATTAGCGGAAAGGTGCACACCATCACAAACCATTTCCCATAGGCGTCGACATTTTAAATGCGAGAAACTGTATTATTGTAGACATGAGCAGGTAAGTCATAAGTGAGGACTTCAGGTCACTTCTACCCAAACTTACATACAATTTTGAATTTCTTAAGTCAGGAAAAATATTTTGGGTGTTTACACCTCTGTACATCCTTAGAAACCAGATCTTTAAAGTTATAAATCAGTTTCAACCACAGAAAAAAATTAACCAAAAAAAGGTAGTAGTGCTAAACTTGGAGTCTCGGACAAAAAGACTTACAGTAGTATGCATCTGACTGATGTAATAAAGCAAAAAACTGAAAATACTTTTGCCAATAATTACTTAAAATAATTTTTTTTACAAATTTTTTTTGGTGAATCGTAAGCATAGTGTAGTTTTTTCCGTAATGTGTGCTTTGTCTCATCTTCGTACCTTAATTTCCATCAAAGATAACACAACTACGGTTTCGTTTAATAATCTTAAAAAGTTATTATAATAACGGTTATTTGTTTAAATAACATTATTCAGAAAGATTTAAGGAACCCCAAGTGCGAAATTAAAAACTGGCCCAGTGACGGCATAGTCAGTGCCTACTCTTGGCAGGCAATAGTGGCCCGACTGTCGGGAGGTTAACCGCGGTAGGCCGTCGGCAGCTAATCATCGGCCGATTCTCGGTAAACATTAATGGCTCATTATTGGCTGCCATTACTCCCCAGTGTTGAAAAAATTTTAAAAAAATATATTTTTTATTTAATTAACTAATTAATTCATAATATTTATACAGTTTATTTCCCTAAATTAATCGCAAACTTACAAATATTTGAAAAATTCTTACCGCTCGCGGGGATCGATACCTGAACCTAACGCACCACAGCCTAACACTCTGGCCACTCTGCTACTCTGACGTGAAGTCGAGGAAACAAAAGGGTTCTTATAAGCTACACTACTCTGGCCGATAATGTGCCATTATTGGGCCGAGCTACGTCCCAATATTGGCAATTATAATTTGCCATCATAGATACAAAATGATAGACATTAATGTGCCATTATTGAGCCAAGCTACGCCCTAATTCTGTCAATTACAATTTATCATCAAAGATACAAAATGTTTGCCATTAAAGTGCCACTAATGTGTCATTAATGGGCCGATCTTCGTCACATCACTGGCACTTGAATTTTTCCTTTAAAGATTTATCAACTTTGCCAATAATGTGCCGTTATTGGGCCAAGCTACGTCCCAATTCTGGCAATTATAATTTGCCATCAAAGATACAAAATTTTTGCCATTAAAGTGCCATTAATGGGCCGATGGTCGGCACATCACTGGCAATTGCTTTTTGCCATTAAAGATTGATCAACTTTGCCATGAATGTGCCGTTATTGGGCCGAGAGCTGGCCCAGTCTTAAAAAATTTGAAAATCTGACCATCGGCGCCATCATTGGCCCATCAATGGGACGTTTTGAACACCAGTAATGGCCCAGTAACTACTGCCAATTCTCGGCAGACATTACTAGACCAATGATGGGCCGTTTTTGCAGTCTTGGCATTTCGCACTTGGGACATAGAAAAAAATCAGGAACTTCATAGGACTTTAATTAAACGAGTTACATGTTACCAAAGTAGGCCTTATTGAAAATAGTGTCAAAAAACATGTTCTTTTTTCCTTCAAAAATTAATAATTTTAAGAAAAAATTTTTTTTAGTTTTTAATTTTCTACGTTAACGTAGAAATAAATTACTTACTGATTTCAGACTATACTTTTTGAACCGGTAGTAGTCCATTAACCACGAGGACAATTTTTCACCAATATTTGACCCCCCATCCAATATGGAACAAAAATTTTTACTTTATGCAAATGACCTTAATTTTGTCACTCGGTGGTTTCTAGGGTCGCTGATTACGAATTTGATGTAAGTTTTCATAAATTTAAAATGGCTTTTCTTTTAAAATTATGCAATTGACCTGAATTTTGTTAATCGGGAGTTCTAATACTAGTCAGGTAGTTGTAAATGTCCTAAGAGCGCTCACTGACAATTGACTTCTGTTTTAGCACTTGCGCCGACTCACGACCAGCGAGCGTGAAATTTTTTTTTTATTTCTCTTTCCCATATTATATTAGCCATTTTGAATTTTTGAAAACAAACATCGTATTCGTAATCAGCGACCCTAAAAACCACCGAGTGACAAAATTGCTAAATTTTTTTTATTTCTTTAAATACCTGATATCATTATATTTGGTTTTTGGGGTCGCTGAATCCAAATATTTCATTAAAATTTAAAAATTCAAAATAGGGTAAATGCGGGTATTATCGAGGAATTTTGCATACGTCATACATCCAAGTGGTTTGAAAATTATAAATAAATGTATATGGCTTTGTTTTTTTAAATGAATATTTAAGCTTTCTTTTCTTTAAAAAAAATTGCCAATGTTATAGAAAATAGTTTTAATCGTTAAATAAATGATTAAATAGAAGACTCCTTTGCTTGTAATTTTTCGGGACTTGTAATGTCTTGAGGGTATTTTCGCGTGTCAAATATCGCGGATGAGTGTATTATCGCGTGGTAAATATCGCGGATAATTTATTTATTGCTTTTTGGATTTTTGTAATAGTTACTTAATTAAAATGTAGTAAATGTAAAAAATTAAAAGGAATAATAATATAGTTTTTAAAAATATAAATATCCCAAGAACTTAAATTAAACAAAATTTTAAGCATTATAATAAATGCGGACGAATTCAATAGTAAACTAGTATCACAAGAAGGAAGATACTTGGTTTTATTATAATAATTTAATTAGTCTCATAATATAAAATAATACTCTGATAAAATATTCTATAGCAATTATTATCAAATATTTCTAACGTATAGTTAATTCTCATTTGACACTTTTGCTCCTTTTTTATAGCTATTAAAAATTTTTCCTTAAATAAACAGATCTCACTTACTTTAATTTTTTTTATCTTTTCCATTACTCTTTATTTTCTTGCTTGTATTTTGTAACTGTTATAAGATTTACTACAATTCTGAACGTTCAAATAAACGAAATTTTTATTGTGTCTAAATGTGTTTAACAGTTACTGTGCAAAGTGGAAAAACAAAGTTAATTCAACATTTATTTAGTTAAAAATTAATTTTTTTATATACATACAAAGTACTTTTATTGAAATATAAATTAAAACAAGCAAAAATAATTTCGGCTATAATTTCAACGTTTTAAAATTTAGAGACACACTGCTAACCTTACTTTCAAGGGTTATGATAGGAGCCGCGAAAATACCCACATGTTAAAAAAAAGATGTCTCCATTATCTAAAGTGACCATACGTCCCGGATTGTGCGGGACTGTCCCGGATTTTTCCCCTTTGTCCCGCAAAGGCTAGCGTCCCGCAAAACGTCCCGCATTTGACATAAAATGTCCTGCATATCCCGGAAAATAGTTAAGAATATCCTGCATCTACAAGTTAGCACAGTAGCGCGTATATAAGTGTGAGAGAGATAGACTTCGTGATATTTTAAGAAAAATTCAATCGGCAGAAATATATGTGATTCAATGTTACAAAATAAGCATAATATAAATATGTAAATGTCATAAGACGCGCCTTTGTTTCAATTCCGCTCCAATTGACTCCTACAAATTCCCTGATTCTTTTTTCTTGTGACAAATGACCTTTTTTTTGTTTATTAAATCATATAAATAAGCGGGTGTCCCGCATTGGCACTATTTCCATATGGTCACTTTACCATTATCGTGACTGTAAATATTTAATAAAAATCAATTTTTTTTAACTAAACAAATTTTTTTTATGAAGAATAACAATAAATTTACCAAAATATAAAAAAGAATCATCTCTTAGAGTTTTATAGAACATGAAAACAATAATTTTTGACACCACTGTAGAATTGAATCGCAAACCAAGGTGAGCCATTTTGAACTTTTTTCAGACAACAAATTTTAAAACATTTTTAATAAATTGATTAATAGAAAAATAATCAAAAATATGATGCATATTATAATGTCTTAGTTGTCAGGTTTAAGGAGTGATTTTTTAGTGTCAAAAATTTTTTATATTATTTGAAATATTCATTAAATTATAAAATACCGCGATAATACCCACACCCGCTATAATACCCATTTTTACCCTAGCGGCTTCAAAACGGTGATCGAAAAATTTCAAAGTTTACAGATTTCAAATTTTTTCGTTCGCCATAATGAATAAACACTATAATTTAATTAAACACTTTATTTTTTTATAATTATTATAATATTATGTTAACACCATAGTCAGGGAAATGTCAGGAAAAATTTTTTTTAGGGAAATTAAGAAAATTGAGACTTTTTTCGACTTACTTAAAAAAATTGCGACTTTTTCGTCTTTTTCTTCAAACGTTGCATCAAAATACCACAATTTTTATTAAAATAAGTGCAAGTTATTTTGATTTTGATAATGCGAAAAGTAACTATAAACAAATCATTCAAAAATTGTTTTTGAAAAGTAAAAAATCTTTAAAGGCAAATTTAAAAATGAAAATTAGCTTCTAATTTTTTAAAATTCAATATTTTCAGTATTTTCAATTACATATTTCCATAAATCTAAATACATACAAAAATAATATTTTAGAATTATTTTTAACATTTTGGAAAAAACATTTATATTCAAAATTTTGTAACGAAGTAAATAGTTACTTGTATAGGGAAATTTTCGTTCTGAGTCCAGTGCTATAGTTAGTGACTTTGTCTCCGTCTTTTCTATCGTTCCGTCGCATTTTTCACAATTTTAATATAGTCCGTTGGTCAGCGTCTTGTGACTATCTCACCTAGTGCCCCTTCCCTGAATGATTTCTCATCTGTTTGATAAGAAGGAGATGTCACATGGTTTATAGCGACCCTTTCCCTTCTTTCTAACAGGTATCGTTCAAATTCGACAAGGAAGGATTCATAGGGAAAATTATAAAGTGTGATAAAGAAGGAGTTTTCCCAAATTCGCTACTGGTTTCCAGAAAAGTCGCGGATCGGAGGAACACTCGTTTCCTAGATATTAATCGAGCTGGTTGAGTATTTAAGAGAGTTAAAGTTGTAGTTTGGTTTTAATTTGTATTTTCGTGTGTACAAAAATGTGAGATGATTTGAAAGTATAATTGTTGCAATATTTTATATTTTGTACATTTCAATTTTAATTGCCTGACTTGCTTTATTGTTTTTAATAAATTATTACTACTTTTTGTTAATAATTTGTGAGTAATTATTTGAGTCAATTCCCTTTTGTGGTTGGTGTTATTGTTTCTCAAAATTCGTTGGAGATTTGGAGACGCCGACATTTCGAGATTTCAAAGAAGCAATTGAGGTTTTGTCTATTGTGTCCAAGGAATCTGAAGGTCGATGCATCGCGATTTTAATTCTCATCAGATCCCCCCTTTAATGAGATATTGTTGAATATTGTGTCCTTTGTCAATTAGAGTTTTTGAGATCATCGTGATTAAATTTCGGGTTAACGATGCAATAGTTTAAATTGAGTAAATTATAAATAACTATCAATTTCCCCGTTATAATTTGTAATTAAAATTCATCAAAAAATTAATTTTTTTAAATTATACGAAAACTCTTTTAAAGAATTCAATTATTTTCGAAAAATTACATTAAAATATTTTTAAAAACTAATTAGTATAATTGTTTTATAATCTTCGAAAGCAATTAAAATTTGGTAAAATCTTTTAAAAATAATAGATTTATTAAAAAATATTAATAAAAATGATCACATTTTTGGAGAATTTTAATTATAAACAGGACCATAATTTCTCAAAAATTTCAATAAGTCCAAAAAGTAAATATTCATAAATTTCTATTGACATTGTTCAAAGATAAAAGAATCTTAAATACTTATTATAAGACAATTATACAAATTAGTTTTTAAAAATATTTTAATGCAATTTTTTAAAAACAGGATTAAATTTCTTATTAGAATTTTTGTATAATTTAAATAAACTAATTATTTATTTGATGAATTTTAATTAAAAATTTTGAATATGAATGTTTTCTCCAAAATGTTAAAAATAATTCTAAAATATTATTTTCCTATGTATTTGGATTTTTGGAAATATGTAATTATAAATACTGAAAAAATTGTTTTTTAAAAAATTAGATGCTAATTTTCATTAGGGTCAGGGGGTAAATGCGGACAAGAGGGTTTGGATCTTAATTTACAAATTAAAAATTAATTTCGACGTCAATATTTCAAGCTCAGATCATCTGCAAGAGATTCTTAGTATTGCCAAGTTTTTATCTTGACAATTGGCAACAGGATAATTAAAGATGTCGCTTAATGCAAAAAAACTTTACAATCATTTTCAGACGGGTTCATTATTTTATCTCGCATTTGAAAAGTAACAAACTTAAAAATCATACAAAAAATTCTTATTAGGGGAAGATGGGGCAAGGATAGTTAGGTAAGACCTTTTCGGATCTAGCGGCCAAACTTGAATATGTATCTACAAACTCGTTATTTGGCTATGATTTTGCTATACATTATTTTACTGTAGAATCAAATCCCCACGAGATACGAATGAAAAAGTAAACAAAAATTTTTAACTATCCTTGCCCCAGCACCGGGGCAAGGATAGTTAAAAAAATCCGTATGCTAAAAATGTTATAGAAAATCAGTAAATTTCCTTTTTTTATTTTATTGAATTTGGACTATTTAATATTGATATCTCAAGTATTAAAAATATGTAATGAACATTTTCTGAATTTCAATTATTGTATCAAAATTCATCTGAACTAGAATCAGAGGTTTAACCAATTTTCTTCAGACGACCACCAATTTCTTGGTCAATAAGCTTCGTTTTCCGTATGTAATTACTCACCATTATGTATATCAACCTAAAAAGAACAATTAAACACTTTTTTAAAATTTGCAATGTCATTAACAGGACAGGATTTTACCGTTCCGTATTATCTCTAACTATCCTTGACCAGTGAGCCCATATTTCAGTTTTTTTTACATTTTATGGAACAACGTGAATTAATTTGAAAATAAATACGATATTCGTGTTCAGCAGAAAATTCCAATCCAGAAAACACTTACGCAAATAAATATTCGGAAGCACTAATATAGAAAACAATCTGATAAACACTACGTTGACATTTTAACAAAACAGACATTACACAAAAATAAAGTCCTGACTTTGCAAATGGTGGCAAATTGACTTCCAATTTTTACTATCATCTATTGGTGTTAAGACGCGAATATACCACGAATTACGCGATTTTCGAGCAAGCCGTCTAAGCATAACAGCAACTAATTATCCTTGCCCCTTAACTATCCTTGCCCCATCCTCCCCTATTCCTTATGACTCCCGGAAGAGAAATTGACTTGGATTTTTGCCAATTCAGTTAATAATGACAAGCTGTCCGAATTTACCCCAAGAATTCAAAAATTTGGGATAAATCCGGACAGAGCTTATATTGCATTTTAATAAGTAGGAGCGTTCCATGCACAGGGCAAACTTTGAATCTCAGATTTTCTTCATAATTTGCCATTTTGTTGTCTTAGGAGACATACATAAGTTGTGAAAATAGTTTTGCAAAATTTCGATTATTTTGCAAGATATTGTTATTTAAACTTTTAAGTAACTTTTTTTCAACAATTTTTATTTCGAAATCTATTATAGTTACAAAAAAATGTTTAATATGAAAATTGTAAGGAATCTATTAAATATTAATAATATTTTATTGGAAAATAAATACTTAATTTTTTTAATTAATTTATTTAAACAATAAATTTTAAATAATTTTTTTTACCAAAAGTCCCAAAAAAATTTTCTCTAAAAAATATTAAAATGAAAGCTTAAAATGTCCTTAAAAATCCCTGAAAATTTCAGAGAGGTGATTTTTTATATTTGTGAGAAATTAATTTTTGAATTTTGCATTGCACGGTCGTGCCCACGCGCCGAATGTGGCAGCGTCGGTCAGTTACTATTGTAAAAAAGACTTAAAACATTCAGGAAGACAAGTTTAAATGGATATATTTTTATTTGCATCTTTGTTTTTTTGTACATTACAATTTGTTATAAAAATTTTTACTCAATTCCGCACCACCTAGTTTTTAGCGCTTTTTTTAAAAAAATGTTGTATTCCCTATAGGCATAATCTACATATTGTTGTTCCTTATATAGTTTATTGTAATTTAATGAAATTTTCTATAATAAATGTTTATATAATATTATATATATATAATATTTTTCAAACGGGAGGTTTGACGCCGAGGCTGTGTTTGTGCATTTGTGATGGCTATCCAAATGTACACAGAGAGAAAACTGTACATTTGTAAAAATGACTAAAAATGGTTGCAATGACCGGAAATAAGGGGACTTTTAGCATAATTATGTACTACAGAATTAGATAAATTTACAAAAGAAATAAATAAATTTGCTACATTGAAATAGCAAGTTTTAATATTGTGTAAGAGTTGTAAGTGTAGCGAAAATTGATTATAGATTTATCTAATTTCATTAGACAAAATCTGACAGCTGAAAACATTTTCCACTAAAACCTACTATCCACTGTAGTAATTTTTGGTGAGCAAGTGTGGCTAGCGAGTGCAGTCATATGGCGCCTGCATTTCTATTGGTTGCTAACTTCGTCAATCTCCGTAAATGAGCCGATGCCGTCCGATCATTGACAGTGACTATGTTTCGCGTATGTAAAATAAATTTGGATATTATCTACAATAATTAAATATAAAGTGAAACGTAAGTCGTTCGTTATCTCAGAAATTGACCATTATAAATTAATAAATTTTGCATTTATTCCTGTCCCAAGAACTATGTCTTAAAATAAGTTGTTAAAAGTAAACTGCTTTCTCGTAAGTTCTGTAAATTTTCATCATTCAATATATAAGGAAATAAAGATGTATACTTTCAGTTAAATTCGTTGTCGTGCGTGCAGTTGTGTATTAGTGTATTAATTAACCGCGTCTATACATATAAGTGAAATAAACATGTGTGTGTCTTCAAATATTTATCCAACAAATATATAAGTGTGTGTGTGTCTGTGTATGTAAAAATCCTTTCAGTTTATCTCTATTAGTCAAGAATTGACGAGAAACCGGCGATAAAAATCCATATTTTTTCTTTCACTCTTTCTTTCTGTATTTACAAACGACTATAGTAAATTTTCCGTACACAATATTTCTAAGTTTTTTTTATTGTTTATACTCCTGCCCTATTGGCCTAACGCACTTCGACTAGAGTCCCCGAGAAATACTTTTTGGATTAAGCATAACCATTCTACTTATGAAATTTTCTATATACAGTCGAACCAGGATAAGAGAGAACTGGATAAGCGAGAAACCTCTATAAGCGAGAGAAAATTGCTGGTCCCTTGAACTCTCGCTTATCCAGGTTCGACTGTATTAACCTAATTTGCGTCTACAGCCGACTTTTATTAGGAGTACTCGCATTCCGCCTGGACCACACGTCAATGGGTTTTCTCGCCAGAGAAGAGGGAAACTGTAGAAAACCTCTCCTGAGTACAACCGGTTTATCGACAGTCGAGTTCTAATGGTGTGTACCGGACAATAATCGACGGTGCACATCATTATACCTCGACGTCAAACCTCCCTCTCAGATTTTCTCACGTGCCGGAAAAATACCAAGCCAAATGGGCGCGGACCAAGGGTACTTAAAACCCTTGGTCCTTAAACGACCGCCAAGCAAGGCATCTATCCGACTGAGCTAATCTGTCGGTTAATATTTCTAAGTTTACTACAGTTGTTTGGAACTATTGGACGAAATAGTAAGAAACTTTACTAATTTGGTGAACATTTGTCGGATTCATGACTTAGTGTAGAAAACAGTAAAAAATACAAAAAGTCCCCTTATTTCCGGTGGTTGCAATGTGAAAATAGTAAATTCTAGTGTGATTTTATACAAAAATTACCAATCTCGGTCTTTCCGTGTACATTCATGACTCGACGTCAATAAAACCAAACCTTCCCGAGTACAACCGTACTCGGGAAGTGGATTTTCTGCAGTTTTCCTCTCCCCTGGCCAAATGTCCAGGCGAATGCGAGTACTCCTAACCTAAGTCGGCTGCAGCCGCAAAAGTAGGGACCCCAAAGAGTTTGTGACTTAGAAAAGTTTAATAGTGATGTTGAGGAGATTGTAAAGGCCCGAAAGGGCATACAATGAAATCATACTTTATATATAATATTTCGATTAAAGTCGTCGCTAACTAATTTTAAAAAATTATATTACTTTTTTCCATTTTTCTTTATCAGTATGAAAGAACAAGCAATTAAAAGTGTGGAATTGAGTAAAATTTTTTAAAATAAATTGTAATTAACAAAAAAAACAAGGATGCAAATAAAAAGATATCCATTTAGAGTTGTCTTCCTGAATGTTTTAAGTCTTTTTTACATCAATACTTAGTAACTGCCAGACGCTGCAACATTCGTCTCGTGGGCACGACCGTGCATGCAAAATACAAAAATTAAGTTCTCACAAATTTTGAAAATCATCTCTCTGAAATTTTCAGGGATCTTTAAGGACATTTTAAGCTTTTATTTTAATATTTTTTAGAGAAAATTTTTTTGGGACTTTTGGTAAAAACAAATTATTTAAAATTTATTGTTTAAATAAATTAATTAAAAAAATTAAGGGTAATTAATTAATTACCAAATTTAATATTTATTTTCCAATAAAATATTATTAATATTCAATAGATTCCCTACAATTTTTATATTGAAAATTTTTTTGTAACTATAATAGATTTCGAAATAAAAATTGTTGAAAAAAATGTTACTTAAAAGTTTAAGGAGGTTGTTTACAGGTATGCAGACCTTCAGAAAAAATATTGAATTGACATTAATAGTTGACATTAATAGTTGAATTGACATTAATAGTTATTATCGTATCAAGAGCGCAAAATAGGTGATTGCGGCGATGGCGAGATGAAGGGATCGAGGGGACAGTTTCGCGCCAAAGTCGTAATCACCTTTGCGCCCATGTTGCGAACTTAATTTTTTGTCCTAACTGCATGAAAAGTATGGCATTGAGCGAAGCGAAGCGGGCGTAAAAGTACTTTTGCGCCCGCTTCCCCGGCCCCGGGCGAGAATCAGTTACTTTGCGCCCACTTTAAGTGCCCGAAATGACATACTTTTCGTGCAGGTAGAACAAAAAGAATTTTTGAGCGAGCGAAGCGGGCGTAAAAGTACTTTTGCGCCCGCTTCCCCGGCCCCGGGCGAGAATCAGTTACTTTGCGCCCACTTTAAGTGCCCGAAATGACATACTTTTCGTGCAGGTAGAACAAAAAGAATTTTTGAGCGAGCGAAGCGGGCGTAAAAGTACTTTTGCGCCCGCTTCCCCGGCCCCGGGCGAGAATCAGTTACTTTGCGCCCACTTTAAGTGCCCGAAATGACATACTTTTCGTGCAGGTAGAACAAAAAGAATTTTTTAATATTACTGTTATTCGTATCTTCTGGAAGAACAAATATAAATTTTCAAGAAAATAATTTGAAACTTACAAAAATTGTTTATTTAGTCATTTTGCATATGATCAAAGTTTTCTTCACATTAAAAGGTTAAACTTTTTCAAAACTGATTCGATTTAAGTCAATGATGGCTTATTTTCTTCAGAAAATGGTTCTCTATAACTTGACCGCTTAGATTTATAAACAAATTGACCGTTTTGAAATTGTACTTATTTGTTTAAAAAATTTTTTTTAAATTAAATTACTTTTTTTAAACAAATAAGTATAATTTCAAAACGGTGAATTTGTTTATAAATCTGAGCGGTCAAGTTATAGAAAACCATTTTCTAAAGAAAATAAGCCATCATTGACTTAAATCGAATCAGTTTTGAAAAAGTTTAACCTTTTAATATGAAGAAAACTTTGATCATATGCAAAATGACTAAATAAACAATTTTTGTAAGTTTCAAATTATTTTCTTGAAAATTTATATTTGTTCTTCCAGAAGATACGAATAACAATAATATTAAAAAATTCTTTAATGTCAATTCAATATTTTTTCTGAAGGTCTGCATACCTGAAAACAACCTCCTTAAATAACAATATCTTGCAAAATAATCGTAATTTTGCAAAACTATTTTCACAACTTATGTATGTCTTCTAAGACAACAAAATGGCAAATTATGAAGAAAATCTGAGATTCAAAGTTTGCCCTATACATGAAACGCCCTAGTAGGAAGTGTAAGAGAGAGTGAAAGAGCATTAGAGAGAGTGAGTGACTTTAAATTCGTAATCAGCGACCCCAAAAACCCCCGAGTAAAAATTTCCAAGCAAATCTAATCAAATTTTAAAAATGTCCGCCATATTGGATCCGACATTTTGAATTTTCAAAATCTGACTTTGGATAATTCGTATTCAGCGACCCCAAAAACATCTTACTAGCGAGATCCAAGCAAATTTGCTTAAATTAACTCAATTAAATTAATCAATGTATTAGAAAATTGTTACTTTTATCCGACATTTTAAATTTTCAAAATCTGACTTCGGATGGTTGATTTCTTAACTTTAATGATACTGTAACACTTAACTGATTCAACTTTTATACATTCACTATAAATTTTTTTTAAGTTGTTCCATTCCTTAAACAGTAGTATACTTAAAATATTTTTGTTTAAAAACTTTTCTTATAAACTAAGCTGTCCGGATTTACCCCAAATTTAAGGAAATTTTCTAAATGGTGGGGTAAATCTGGACAGAATTTTATGCGATTAAAGCTTATCTAAATTTTTTTCTGCTCCATAAAATTAATCTAGGAAATTCAAGGAAGAAATTAATGCAATGTAAAACCAGAACAAAAATAAGAAGTTAAAAATTAAAAAAACAAAAAGCATCTTCTTGCTTTACATTGAAATTGCAATAAACACTTGAATATTGAAGGTGTTTCGGAACATTACGTAGTGGAATTAGAAACCGTTTATTGCATAAATTATCTAGCGCAGTAGGTATCGCAAAAGAATTAACATTTTTTGGTTCCAAAAATACCATTAATTTACCGATTGAATTTGCAGCCGGAGCTAAAATTTTATTTTACAGTAAAAATTTTCAACTAACGTAACCCAGTCAGTTTCGACTTTATTTTGCATAAACTTTGTTTAAATGAATCTTTACCAAAGGGGCTATTTCTTTTGTAAGCCAGTTAATTTTTTTAAGGAGAAAATCATCGAATTCTTCCACTAACAGTATAATTAAGAAAACATGAGGTTGTAAACAAGAAATTTAATGTCTTATTATTTCATGTCTGACTGGATTTAGCAAACCTTTGATGCAATTCTAGGACCTCTGATTAGTGGGCTACGATTTTATAGCTCAATAAAAGTGGCTTTAACGGTGACTATAAAAGATGCGAGATACCGGTGCGGTAGCCCGGCAGGCAAATTGAACTCCTGAGATTTTCGAGTGCAATATAGGAAACATTGATTTCTCGCACCCTGTATAGAAAGCGTGCACTGGAAGCCTTAAAAATATACGCATACATATGCAATAGTGCGAAAGTCAATAAAAATGTATCAGAATCAGAGGGACGTATATTTCAACAGGACGATAAAGAAATTTATCCCTCACAAATAACTTTTTCCATTTTCAATTTATCCCTCGCTCATTTCTAAGATCTATGCTTCCTATTTGCCGGAAACATAAGACATTTGCCTGGATTTAGTGTCTGAAAATTGTTTGAGAAATTGTTACCCTTCAATTTTAGAATCGTATAGAAGGAACAGAAAGAAAAATTTCCCTTCTATTCTAATTGAAAGTTCACCATTATTATAATTCACTTACTTTTGTTTTAGGTTAATAATAGAAAAAGAATTTAATTATGAAATAGTTAATATTGTCATAATTTGTCAAAATTATAAAAAATTAATTAAAAAGCGCTAAACTAGTTTATTATTGTGGTGAGGGAGTGGAATTTACTTGAGTGAGAAAGGGATATGACGGAAGTCCCCAAATTTTTCTAGTCAGAAATAAACGTTATGAGAAAAGGAAATTTCTCCTGTTCGTTGTACAGGATGAGATGATACGAAGAATCTTGTATACTCTTGGTAGATCTTGTAATGGTAGCGGGGCTTTTCAGTACAAGGCATCTGAGCAGCAAGAAAAAGTGGATTGCAGCAATTTAAAGTGAATACAACATGTAAGTAAATCTGCAACGAAAATATTACATTATTAATTAATACCCGCGTGGAAATGAAAGTATGGGCAAAATCCAGCAAAGTCCATCAAAGTACAGAATAGTATGGGCAAAGTACAGTAAAGTACGGCTAATGAGCGTTTCCCATACTTTGGAATGTACATGGTTAAAAACGATATTTAAAGTACGGGAACAAGGAAATAGCAGGTTTTTCGGGAATATTTTCGAATAGAGAACTACACCAAAGTATTGGAGGCAAGTTTTTTGGGAAATATTAAATCAGAAAATTCAAAATTTGAATTTTTAGAGTTCGGCAAAGTACGGAAAAGTACAGCAAAGTATGGGAGATTTAAAAAATAGATTTTTTTGAAATATTAAATATGAAAATTGAATTTCTGAATTTTTAGAGTTCGGCAAAGTACGGGAAAGTACAGCAAAGTATGGGAGAATTAAAAAATATTTTTTTGGGAAATATTCAGTCTGAAAATTAAAATGTATTTTTGGAGTTCGGCAAAGTATGGGAAAGTACAGCAAAGTATGAGAGATTTAAAAAATAGATTTTTTTGAAATATTAAATATGAAAATTGAATTTCTGAATTTTTAGAGTTCGGCAAAGTACGGGAAAGTACAGCAAAGTATGGGAGATTTAAAAAAATATTTTTTTGGGAAATATTCAGTCTGAAAACTAAAATGTTGTATTTTTGGAGTTCGGAAAAGTATGGGAAAGTACAGCAAAGTATGGGAGATTTAAAAAATAGATTTTTTTGAAATATTAAATATGAAAATTGAATTTCTGAATTTTTAGAGTTCGGCAAAGTACGGGAAAGTACAGCAAGGTATGGGAGATTTAAAAAAATATTTTTTTGGGAAATATTCAGTCTGAAAATTAAAATTTTGTATTTTTAGAGTTCGGCAAAGTACGGGAATGTACAGCAAAGTATGGGAGATTTAAAAAATAGATTTTTTTGAAATATTACATATGAAAATTAAAATTATGTATTTTAGAGTTCGGTAAAGTACGGGAAAATTCAGCAAAGTATGGGAGATTTAAAAAATATTTTTTGGGTAATATTTAGTCTGAAAATTAAAATTTTGTATTTTTTGAGTTTGGCATAGTACGGAAAAGTACAGCAAAATATATGTAAGTAAAAAAAAATTTTTAGAAATAATAAAAAAAATTTTTTTTTTTAAAAAACCTTTTTTTAATCTTGCATACTTTGTTGTACTTTTCCGTACCTTACCGAACTCTAAAAAGAAATAATTTTAATTGTCAGACATAATATTTTTCAAAAAACCCCGTACTTTGCCGATCTTTATAAAGACAGAATTTAAAATTTCAAATTTAATATTTCTCAAAAAATTATTTTTTAGTCACCCATACTTTGCTGTACTTTCCCGTACTTTGCTAAACTCCAAAAATACAGAATTTTAATTTTCTGTCTGAATATTTAAAAACAACTATTTTTTAAATCTCCCATACTTTGCTGTACTTTCCCGTACTTTGCCGAACTCGAAAAATTCAGAATTTTAATTTTCATATTTAATATTTAAAAACAACTATTTTTTAAATCTCCCATACTTTGCCATACTGTACTTTGCCCATACTATTCTGTACTTTGATGGACTTTGCTGGACTTTGCCCATACTTCCTTTTCGACGCGGGTATTAATATTAATATTAATTAATTAATTAATTAATTAATTAATTAATTATTGCCCATACTATTCTGTACTTTGATGGACTTTGCTGGACTTTGCCCATACTTCCTTTTCGACGCGGGTATTAATATTAATATTAATATATTAATATTAATTATTAATATTAATATATTAATATTAATTATTAATATTACATTATTTCCCGAAGATCACTGTAAATTTGTTGAAATAAGAGACACCATCTTGGGCACTAGAATGGGAACTCACAACAAATTCTCCTTATACGCATTTATCCGAACTGTAAAAGTAGATGTTCTCTTCCGAGGAGAGATTTTAACCCTCACGGACTCGAGTTCGTTTTTCAGACTGCGCGCACAAGGTGGGTCCGAGGCAGGGAGGGACCCGGTATTTAAATTCAATAGAAAACAAAAATTTGATAGCAATGTTCTTAATTATATTTATCTGACATACACTACCGTCCACGAGTATCAGGACGATTACACGCGACTCTATGAAAAAACATGCCACCACTTTTTCAATCATATCTCATAAATAAAAGGAGATATAAGAAAAGCTTAAATACGGTTAGAAAGCTGATTAAATTTTGCGTAAAATAAGCCGTCTTTGAAGTCATTTGGTTAACTATTTTTTGAGTTGTAGAGTGAGAAAGAAATAAAAAAATTATCAAATTTTCTCATTGTTGGCTCTTGACTTCAACTTTTTCAAAAATCTAGAAAAATTTAGATAAAATTTTTCTAAAAACACAGAAATCTTCGTTATAATTTCAGCTTTAAAATAAGCCTTTGAAAATTAAAAAAGGTTAATCCGTTTCGATATATCATTAAAAATGTGAAGCCGTGTTTCGACGATTGGTGCATTGGAATTTAACTGTGACGACTTGATTCTAGCATCACGTGGCATGAATTCGTCCCTGCTTTCTCTCTCATTCGCTGCCGCGCGAAGCCAGAATCGATTCGTCACAGTTGAATTTCAATGCACCAATCGGTGGAAACACGGCTTCACATTTTTAATGATCTATCGAAGACGGATTAACCTTTTTGAATTTTCAAAGGCTTATTTTAAGGCTAAAATTCTAACGAAGATCTCTGTGTTTTTAGAAAAATTTTATCAATTTTTGAAAAAGTTGAAGTCAAGAGCCAAAAATAAGAAAATTTGATAATTTTTTTTATTTCTTTCTCACTCTACAACTCAAAAAAAAAGTTAACGAAATGACTTCAAAGACGACTTATTTTACGTAAAATTTAATCAGCTTTCTAACCGTATTAAAGTTTTTCTTAAATATGTATCTCCTTTTATTTATGAGATATGATTGAAAAAGTGATGGCATGTTTTTTCATAGAGTCGCGTGTAATCGTCCTGATACTTGTGGACGGTAATGTATAATTATATCATTTTAAACCCGTGTGGAAATAGCCCGAGTTAGCCATGACAAAGTTATGTTTCTGGTCAGGGGCTAGCTTGTAGTGGGGCTTCCCGGACATAGCATGGCTAGCGCCCAGATTCAATTTCCACACGGGAAGAATTATTTAATAAAATAGTTTTAAAAACTTGTACAAGTTTTTGATATTAATTACACAGGTCAACAAAAAAGACTTACTTTTTTTTATGAGATATCGGAATGGTTTCCGATGTATTTTTAGACGCTGAACACGATCCCGAATTCCAAAATTGCCCATCACGTCAGGATTTTGAGAAAAGTGAGGGTAAAGACCCCAAAAACGCTTTTTTGAGGATTTTCAACATTTTTTTTCTCTTTAACCTGACGTGCTAGAGACTTCTACAAGGTCTTAAATTAAAGCTTGTAATGTGCACTACAAGACCAATGTCCATAAAATAAAAAAAATAAGATTTCTTTTAAAAAATGGGGTTGAAAACACCAAAAAGGTTTGTTTTTGGATTGCTTTAATAGACTTCATGCAATTGCTTGGATTCGCTTGAAAATTGTTACTCGGGGTTTTTGGAGTCGTTGATTACGAATCCGATATTAGTTTTCAAAAATTCAAAAGGGCGAATTCATAATCAGCGACCCCAAAAACCCTGGAGTAACAAACTTTCAAGCGAATCCAAGCAATTCTTAATTTTTACATCTGCCATATTGGTTTCGCCATTTTAAATTTTTGAAAACTAATTTCGGATTCGTAATCAACGACTCCAAAAACCCCGAGTAACAATTTTCAAGCGAATCCAAGCAATTGCATGAAGTCTATTAAAGCAATCCAAAAACACATCTTTTTGTTGCCTTCAACCCCATTTTTTGAAAAAGCTTTTAATTTTTTTTTATTTTTTGGATATGAGTCTTGTAGTGTACATTACAAGCTTTAATTTAAGACCTTGTGGAAGTCTCTAGCACGTCAGGTTAAAGAGAAAAAAAATGTTGAAAATCCTCAAAAAAGCGTTTTTGGGGTCTTTACCCCCACTTTTCTCAAAATCCTGACGTGATGGGCAATTTTAGAATTCGGGATCGTGTTCACCCACATAGCACCATATTTTGAGGGAAGCTAACGGGAAACTAACCATGTTAGCTTCTATAGCTAACATGGTTAGCTTCCCGTTAGCTTCCCTTGGCCTATAAATGTCCTACGCTTTTTAGTTTTCCGTGTTAGCTTGCAGAAAGTTATCTAAGAAACTTTTCTGAAAACAAGTAGAGAAAAGTTCTTTAAAACTATCTCTGGTAAGTATCTGTAAGCATTAGAAGTTAGTTTCAGGTAAGCGTCATAAGGTAAGTAATATAATATAAATTGATATTATACAAATAATCATTTACGGAATTTCCGTAATTATCTATTTAATTTGCACTTAAACTTATTTAATATTTCAGTTTACTTATAGCTAAAAAAATAGTATTTATAAATTTAATAAATAAAATAAAAAATATTTCTCTCTATAATTTATTTATTGCCGCGAACTGATTACTTATTTATTCCTCAATATCAATATTATATTATTGAAGAATAATTTTGAAAATAAATTTGGAGGGACTGGGGATAGAACCCGGGTTCACAACGCAGAAAGAAACAACCTAACCAACTAACCTAATCAACCATGTGTAGGGAAGAATATTTCGGGTCCTTTTAAGCTTTAAGTGATCTCATTGGTTGGCGTCACTAATGGCGGGATAATTTAAAAAAGGATTCACAAAGATATTTGAATTTTCTCATTACAATAAATAATTTAATTTCTAGTATTATTTATTAATTAAATCTTCAAAAAATAAGAATAAATAAATTATTAAAAATGAAAATATTAAATTAGAAAGTTAATAGTTAAGCATTAAACTAACTTTTATTTTTTTCCTTACTTAATTTGACTTCACATCTATTCGCAATTTGAAGTTAGTTGTTTCTGTTTGCATTTTGTTCTCTAGTTTTTTTTATAATTAATTATTCTTTTTAATATTTAAAATTAATGAAAATTCTAATGTATAATAAAATGCTTTTAATATTAGAAAAGCAATTAAACAAAATTTTTGTCAATTAAAAATATTCCTTATGCGTTATTTCTTACTTAATTTTATAATTTTTAACCTGCAATAATTTAATTTTTACAAAAAAATAAATCCAAAATTTTCAAAATAATTAAATTTTTTGCCAAAAATTAAAATAAAATCTTTTAAAAAAGTTTATTCTTACGCAAAATTTAATTAGAATAATATTTAAAATATTTAAATTTTTATAAAGAGTTTTATCAAAATTTCTTATAATAATTTAATTCTTTTGTGAAATGTTATTAATTAATTATGAAACTAATTGAATTTCTGAGAAGAATAATTTTATTAAAATCTTTGAAAATCCTAATTAAATTCATTTGAATTTTTTTTTAAATAATGGAGTTTCTTTAATAATTTCAATCGAAGGTTTTCAGACTTTAGATTCGTGAATATAACCTACAAATTATAAACTATCTTATATGGTTATAATTTTACTTATTTGTAATTTTTTATATCTATAAAAATGAAAATAATCTGGATCTTATTTTACGTAATCTGAAAAAAAGATTTGTAGGCATTGTCGCATTGAAAATTAGAAATTTTACGTGAATGTGCATTGTTCCATTTACCACTACCAAGAAAAAACAATTTAAAAAACTCGCTGCAATTAAATATTTACAGCTTGAAAATGTGACCAATTATTTTCATGTGTCAAAGAATTGATTTTTACAGTGTAATAATTGATTCCCAATCATAATATACACACTATATGCTTGAAACACAAGATAAAAATACAGCTTGAAATACTCTTACAGTGCTGCATGTTTACACTGTTTTAAATTCAAGTTAATTAAACTCTGTACAACATTTTTATAAAATTTGTGCCACGTTAGATTGGAAATCATAAAAAAATCCGTCCAACACAAAAGTAAACAAAAATTGACATTTTTGATAGATGAGGTTAGAATGACAGTGCAATAAAAAAAGCAATCAAATTGAATTTTTTATTTTTCATAATACTTTTTTCAACTCCATGATTAAAAGATTTTTTATTCATTATTTGCACAATTAACAAATTAAACGACCAAAAGTCGTTCCCCCATTCTCGCGCAAACTACATACGAGTCCCACTGCACGTGACTGCACGGGAGAAGAAAATTCTACTGTGAATCGCAATATGTCAAAAACAGTAGCAAATAGAAATTATGGCGCCATCTCTGAGGCGACATGTGAACAAGTGTCTGATGGTAATTAATTGCTTATTGTGAAAAATTATTATTTTATTATTTTTGTTACTAATTATCATCCTGATTAACATTTTCCTTCATTATTTGCTATTTTATAATGTATACCAAACAAATATTACATTTTTTTACGTTTTCTGAAAATGTAAAAAAATGTAAACAATAACAAGGGAACTGTTTACATTCGAAATCACAACTTGGACATCCCCTTAAGAATATTGAAATTTGAAAAAAGAATAGCAATTTTTATTAATAAATATTATTTAATATTACAGGGTTGCCACAAAAAATTAATTTACTTAAAAAATTATTAGATAAAAAAATATTCTATTACATTTACTTACGAATTTCTTAAATTGTAAAATTATTCGCAAACATCAATAACTAAATTTTTAAATAAACATTTAATTATTATTTTCCCATAGAAATTAAAATTCTTCAAAACATTCAAATTCAAACATTTTTAAAATTCAACAACTTATAAGAATAATATTATAAAACATAAAGATATCAATCACTCCGAGTCTTCGACTCGGAATATAAAATATTTCGAAAAAGTTAAATTATTTACAAACATTAGGTATAATAAAATTCATTGCGCGAATTCAATTATTTTCATAAATAATAAAATTTTTCACAGGATTTCAATTATTTTTAATACAATTTTTAATAAATTTCTCGAAAAATGAAATTATCTTCAAAAATTTTGTTCCAAGAATTTAATTACATTTCACGAATATAATGAAATACTTCGTTGAAATTCAAATATTTTTAAAATCTACTATTTTAATAAAAGTTCTCAAAAGAATGCAATTATTAAAAAAATTTAATAAAATTCATTGCAGGAAATCAATTATTTCCCTAAATAATAAAATTCTTCGCAGGATTTTAATTATTTAAACAAAAACTTGAAATAATTCATTGCAAGAATTCAATTACTTTCAAAACCTTCGATTGAAATTATTAAAGAAACTCCATTATTTAAAAAAAAATTCAAATGAATTTAATTAGGATTTTCAAAGATTTTAATAAAATTATTCTTCTCAGAAATTCAATTAGTTTCATAATTAATTAATAACATTTCACAAAAGAATTAAATTATTATAAGAAATTTTGATAAAACTCTTTATAAAAATTTAAATATTTTAAATATTATTCTAATTAAATTTTGCGTAAGAATAAACTTTTTTAAAAGATTTTATTTTAATTTTTGGCAAAAAATTTAATTATTTTGAAAATTTTGGATTTATTTTTTTGTAAAAATTAAATTATTGCATGTTAAAAATTATAAAATTAAGTAAGAAATAACGCATAAGGAATATTTTTAATTGACAAAAATTTTGTTTAATTGCTTTTCTAATATTGAAAGCATTTTATTGTACATTAGAATTTTCATTAATTTTAAATATTAAAAAGAATAATTAATTATAAAAAAACTAGAGAACAAAATGCAAACAGAAACAACTAACTTCAAATTGCGAATAGATGTGAAGTCAAATTAAGTAAGGAAAAAAATAAAGTTTAGTTTAATGCTTAACTATTAACTTTCTAATTTAATATTTTCATTTTTAATAATTTATTTATTCTTATTTTTTGAAGATTTAATTAATAAATAATACTAGAAATTAAATTATTTATTGTAATGAGAAAATTCAAATATCTTTGTGAATCCTTTTTTAAATTATCCCGCCATTAGTGACGCCAACCAATGAGATCACTTGAAGCTTAAAAGGACCCGAAATATTCTTCCCTACACATGGTTGATTAGGTTAGTTGGTTAGGTTGTTTCTTTCTGCGTTGTGAACCCGGGTTCTATCCCCAGTCCATCCAAATTTATTTTCAAAATTATTCTTCAATAATATAATATTGATATTGAGGAATAAATAAGTAATCAGTTCGCGGCAATAAATAAATTATAGAGAGAAATATTTTTTATTTTATTTATTAAATTTATAAATACTATTTTTTTAGCTATAAGTAAACTGAAATATTAAATAAGTTTAAGTGCAAATTAAATAGATAATTACGGAAATTCCGTAAATGATTATTTGTATAATATCAATTTATATTATATTACTTACCTTATGACGCTTACCTGAAACTAACTTCTAATGCTTACAGATACTTACCAGAGGTAGTTTTTAAGAACTTTTCTCTACTTGTTTTCAGAAAAGTTTCTTAGATAACTTTCTGCAAGCTAACACGGAAAACTAAAAAGCGTAGGACATTTATAGGCCAAGGGAAGCTAACGGGAAGCTAACCATGTTAGCTATAGAAGCTAACATGGTTAGTTTCCCGTTAGCTTCCCGCAAAATATGGTGCTATGTGGGCAGCGTCCAAAAATACATCGGAAACCATTCTGATATCTTATAAAAAAAAGTAAGTCTTTTTTTGTTGACCTGTGTTATAACAATTTCTGATTTTATGTATTTTATTTATTTATTTTATTTTTATCTCAGGGGTTTATGGGTCGCAAATATTAACAAGAAACAGAAAGATTTCACATATATAAACACGACAATGATTTTATTATTTTAATCTTATTTATTTTTAAGAAGTCACACAACTAACTCCTTTTTTCTTTCTTTTGAGAAACTTGGAACAAAATTTATGAAAGAAATTTAAAAGATGACAAAATATTTACAGAGAAATTATTTTGTAATGAGATTTGACAAATCACACACTGTTTCATTTACAAAAGAACAATTAGTTACAATATACAAAAAACATTCATACTAAACAATTTAATAATATATATTTTGAGTCTTGGACTTATCTTTTGGTGATTTACTCGGTAACCAAGTACGAGGCAACAGAAACGGGAGAAAACAATTGATCGTTGTGACACAGTTCTATGTTTCACGGCACGCAGCCTTCGTCAGAAAGATTATTTTCTTTAATCAAAATTGTAAAGGTCCGCCCTCTTCTCTCCCTATCTGGTTTTTTAGCCTTGGCTTCCCATACCGAAACTATACAATTTGTTTTTGTTATATTCAATTAATTCTTAAAATTCACATTATTTCTTTTTTATTACAATTTCGTACTCACCCCGTATCGGGTTTCTTCTCACCTCTCCAAGCACTCAAGCAAAAGTGATAACACGAACGTTCTCATCACCTAATCTCAAATTCGAACTTAGACGAGAACGTCCAAGTAATTCTGAATTTTTCTTTCTATACACAATTTCACAAACATACGAAACACCAATTAAATTCCTTTACAAACTATACTATTTATAATACAAAATAAATATAAAAATATATCACAAAAAAAATAAAAAAATATTTTTAGACAAATCACTGAATAATGTCTAAATAATTATATATTTCCATTATATAATATATTTATATATGTTATATATGAGGCATTTTACGTGAAATGTCCTAAGTTGAAATTTCAACTTCTTGAAAAAAATTGAAACTCAAGGAATTTGTTGTTCTATCAAGTAGAAATGTGCCCCAAAAAATATTTTTTATTTTTTCGAAAATTTGGAGGGGGTAGAGGGGGGTCAATTTGACCAATTTTGCTAACACCGGCTACTTTGTGAATTTTTTCTGAACATACTTGTAAAGGGAAACAAAATTTAGAATATGTTTCTGAAAGGTTTTTTCGTCCTCTTTCCAATGGTGTATTTTATTTTTTAAAAAATAAAATACACTTGGTTTGTATTGTCTTGTTTCAATACAAACATTGTTTCAATCTCTATTCAATGTAGAATCTAAATTAATTAATGGTATTGTAATATAAATTTTTTCAAAAAAATTTGAAACTGTGAAAGTCGGATAAAAAAATTTTGAAAAACAGATTGACACTTTTTCAACAAAAAAATTTTTTTTTTTTAAATTAAATAATTAAGTAATTAAAAAACTTTTTTGAATTTTAGTATATCTTTTGAATGAACATATTTTAGATTTACCTTTTTGACATTTTAATATTCATGATAATTTTTTGAATTTTTTTAATCCTACATACTTCAAATTCTTTTGGAAAAATTTATTTCACAATATCAGTTAATAATTAAGATTCTACATTAAATAAAGATTAAAAGAAGACCAAGAGCGCCAATAAAAGTTAATTAGTTTTCGAGAAATTAAAAAGTTACGAAAAGCATGCAAAATCCAGTATTTTTTCTGTATCTGACAGAATATTCAACGAAAATTCTTCGATCAGGTGTCAGTCTTTTCATAATTTCATTAGCTTTCAGGAAAAAAATACGAAAAATTTTTGTCATTCTTATTTTTTACGTTTTTAGCATTTTTCCACTCATGAAAAAAGGGGGACGTCCTGATACTCACGGACGGTAGTGTATGTTCAGAAAAAATTCACAAAGTAGCCGGTGTTAGCAAAATTGGTCAAATTGACCCCCCTCTATCCCCTCCAAATTTTCGAAAAAATCAAAAATATTTTTTGGGGCACATTTCTACTTGATAGAAAAACAAATTCCCTGAGTTTCAATTTTTTTCAAGAAGTTGAAATTTCAACTTAGGACATTTCACGTAAAATGCCTCATATATAATATAGTAATATATCAGCGCCCCCAAAAAACCCTAAGTATCGATTTTAAAGTAGATATTGAGCCTTTACGTATGTTCGACTTAAAAGGTTATTTTCCAGAGTATTTTGTAAATTAAAAATTGTTTACAAAGGTGAATTATGTGTGTTTTTACGTTCCCAAGCCTAATGTGAAGTTGATTTTCTAATAATATTTTCTCAACCGGAAGAAGATAAAAAAACTTTCCTCTGCGGTCCGAGGGACCCGGCTCGAACCTGTGAGGGTTATCTTATTGTGATGGGGATTCCACTGCGGTACACCATTAACACATTTGCTTCTCCATCTAATCGACGTGCTTCTAGTTCCTCCCTCACTCTTTGCATCTCCTCCCTCTGATTCGACATCTTGTCATTTGACAGCCAAAGATTCTCCAGTTCCTTGGAGCGAGCTGGATTTTTCTTCAAACTTAAATTTTTTTAAGATTGCTTCTTCTCTGCCGCACATTCAATCCTAACCGGGCGAGGTTTACGAGAATCTTGCGCACTAGAACCAATTCTAAAAATGCGTATGCTATCAAAATCATCCGTCTGAATGAATTTTTTCAGTTTAGTCGTTACCACAGATTTCAAAGATCATTCGACAAAATGCCATCTTTAGAAAGATTGAATAAAACAAGATTGTTCTTTCTTTCAATTCGATCAGCAAGTTCATTAATACAGACATTAGTTACTGAATTAGACTCAACCTTTGTTTCCTTAGCTTTCTTCAGAATTATCAAGTCTTGCTTCGACAATAGTAAGACGCTCTGGGACTATTAACTATTATTTGTATCAAATTATAAAATTGGATTATAGAAATCAAATTTGTAATCAATGTTGGTAAGTTCAAAGTTGTCTATATCAGAACTTTAACCACACACGCGATGAATGGACAACTCCTACAAGAAAAGGAGACAAGGGAAAGAAAGAAGAAGGATTTATCACCGATGTAACCAAAGCGTTTGGAAGCATTGGGAAGGTGCAGTCAGTGAATCGAAAAGTCCCTCTCGAGATCCTCTTCTTGGATTACCTTACTCAGGAAAAAAGACTGCAGTAGAAGTTGCAAGAGAATCTAGAAAAGCCAAAGAGCAGGAAACTGATGTTTTTAGGATCCAACACGTGAGAAATGAAGCTCGCTATGGTAGTCACCGACAAGGAAGAACCGAATCAGCTGAAGAAACTGGGGTTCATAAAGATTGCCTTTATGCCGTGCCTAATCAAAAACTGGGTGTTGGTCATTAGGTGCCATCGATACTTAGATTTCGATCACGTAAGAAGAGTTTGTAAAGAGGTGGACAGATCGATTGCGTACTTTAAGTATGGTAATTAAATTTCAACAATCTTCCATTAATTTTTCAATACCTGAATCGCGTTAGGTGATTTTCACAGATGATTTAAAAATTAGTTGCTAAATCCCACAAAGTAGAAGAGTTTATAATGAACTTGTTTTTTGAAAATGGAAGTGGAATAGTTATTTTCGTAACAAGGGCGCGAAATTGTGTCCCCGACGTCCCGAAATTTCGCCAAAGTCGTAATCACCTTTGCGCCCATGATGCGAACATAATTTTTTGTCCTAACTGCATGGAAAGTATAGCATTGAGGGCACGCACGATTAAACGCTCATATTAGTTAAAAATTAAGCTCTATATAAACATTATATCGAATGAAGTTTTAAATGATAGGAGTTTTAAAATAGAAATAAAAAACAATGTATTCTGGAAACATAGTATTTATTTAGAACGAAGTAATTAATAATTCAACAAAACTGAAACAAGAACTTTTAAAATTGACAATTTTGATAAACGAAATGGGAACAAAACCAAATGTCTCATTATTTTTTTTAGAGAAAATAAAAAAAAATTGCAAATTTTTATAGACAAAATAAAACAAGTTGAAAATGTTTGCAGTTCTATAGTCAACATAAAAAGAAAGTCGAAAATGTCGCATTTTATTGAAGAAAATCGAATAATTAACAAGCGGGCGCAATAATACTTTTCGCCCGCTTCCCCCACTCCCGGGCGTAATGTGTTACTTTGCGCCCGCCTTAAGTGCCCGAAATGACATACTTTACTTGCAGGTAGGACAACAAATCTTTATAATACAGTATTATGGTTTCACTTTAAACTTCGTAAATGAAGGTTCCTGGAATTTCGCTCGAGTTAGATTTAGATCAGAGATCTAATGACCTTGCAAACCATATGGTTTCCTTTATGAAAGTGGGCTTTTACATGGTTTTGATAAAGGGTCCCATGTGGGAATCGAAAACGTGTTATAGTTTCTACTAATACATTTAACAGAGTGTCTATCAATCGCGAAGGAAAACCGAGAAACAGTCGGGAATTTAATTCGATCAGGAAAAATCGGGAATTTTCTTATCTAATTAGAAATAAATTTTTTATCCCACATGCACAAAAATGGCGCTTTCTGATAGCAGACGACAGGGAGGAAAGTTATTCATTTCTTCGACCGTATGAAAATGGCGGCCGTGTTCTCCCATGGGCAAGAAAATTAGCTATTCACATGCATTTTTCTTGCCCTTGGGAGAAAACGGCCGCCATTTTCATACAAGTCAAACAAGTGAATGACTTTTACTCCCTGTCGTCTGCTATCTGAAATCGACACTTTTGTGCATTAGGAATAAAAAATATCATAAGTAACTCGAGAATAAAGGCAGCCAATTTCTTTACGATGATTTTTGTGACACGAGTGGAGGTCTCGGGGCGCCTACGGCGCCCTCGTTTTCTACTCGGGTCACAAAAATCACCGTAAAGAAATGGCTGCCTTTATCCTCTTGTTGCTTAATATATTATTATTATATTAATTCCGTTTTCAAAAATTGCTTTCTGCTTTAATTTTTATTGATGTAATATTTTTATTTGTCAAAATTTAAGCCCTACATTCAGCCTACAATATAGGTCTTATTTTAGATTTTAGCAGCCGTAACGTAGGGTCTATTTGTGGTCTACAATTAGTACACCCTACTAATTGTAGACCCTACTAACGTAGGGTCTACAATTAGTTCGAATTAGACTCTACATAACTCCAAAAGCTGGTGAAAATTTAAAATTAATTTTAAATACTACAAACGCATGAAGTACTACAAATTGACAAATACTGTTCTGTGAATATAAATTATTGTTAAAAATAGAATTTGATAGGTAAAGTTATTTACTGATTCAAATAGAAATATTTTCCTAATGAAATAGTTAATGGTAACTAATTAGTTTTCCCCATTAAAATTAAATTCCCGATTGGTAGACACCTTTTCAAATATATTAACGTAGAAACTAAAACCTGTCGAAGACGGGTACGACATCTAGTCTTATATAAAGGAGACCCTAATGAAAATTTTATATTAAAGTTTGCGTAAATAATTCAAGTCATCTAATTTTTTGATGGAGGTTTTTTATGAATTCAGTAGTTCATGCAACACAACTAGAAAATTCCCTAACATTATTATTATATCCACCGGGTTCTAAAGGCTAAAAGCATTAGCGTAATGTTGATAATATTATCGCAGCGATGCTAATAATGCTAATAGCATGACAACGGAACAGTTTCTGTGGTTAGAATGCCAATTATAACGGATAATTTGATGAAATTGGAGTATACTACAATGGTGACATTATCGATCAATAGGGATCAAGCGGTGAGATATTAAGAGATGTTAAAAAGGTACAGGTGCATTTCTCTTAATAATTTTCATTGTTGATATATTATTTTTTGATAATTCAATTTAACTAAAACCAACATATTACAGAATGTGTGTATTCCTTTAAAATTTTTAAAGATTATTTCATATTAAAGGGAGTCATATTTTCTTAAATAGTTGTGTACATATATAAAACCACTTAGGAACAATATTTTGTTTTCTAATTATACGCCTAAAGTATTAAATTTGTGAAATTAGCCTGAATATGTTTTTACAAATATACAAGGGTCTCCTGTTGCTTTCGTTAATACAGTACAGGATTATCCTTGTTTCTACGTGGAATTAATAATGTAAAATCGTGTCTATGTCCGTGATTCGATACTCGTCCTTTCAGGCTTTGACTGTGATGATTATGACATATTTCTAAACGAGTATGTGAATAGATCTCAACGAATCCTTCACGTAGACTGTATAATGGCCTCGTTATATACAAAATATTGATCAAAGGAAACCTCTAAGCTCTCAACTTACAACATAAAAATAAAATTTACCATAAATAAAACTCTTGAAAAGGAAACTCTTTTTTATCGGTGTTAAAATTAAATTTAAAATAATCTTAGACAGTTTGATTTAGAAAGTAGGATTTAATTCATGTTTTTCTTTCTTAAATAGACCCATCACTTATTCTTTAGGCTTTCAACAATTCAAAAATGAGGAAATTTAAATAGATAAATATCGCCGTCAGGTAGCTGAATTGAATTTGATCTTGGAGTCCCAATCTGGGTTTAGAAGGGAAAGGAGTTACCTTGATAATCAAGTTGTCAGTTAACAAATTTACCAGTGCCGCCAATCCAGCTATGGGCATTTGTATACTCGTCTCGTGGCGATTTTTGGAGCTCATATAATATGAATTGTTTCAGCGTCTTGTGATTAGTATCTTGGTGTAAGGTTCCTTAATTTGGGAACTGAAATTTATTGATTTTGTTGAACGTACCCAACTTTCTTTTTATAAAAAATTGTTTCTGTTATCCTCGAACAGATGTGCATTTTGTGTATATCACCTGACTACCAAGAGAGGCATTGAAGCCGCCTGAGTAAATAGGCGCTAATTTGTTTAATTAAACTATTGAATTATGTTACGAGTTTATTTCTAGTTGTGCTGTGAATTGACCACAAGTGAGAAAGTAATAGATAATACAGAAACTTACCTACAGATAGACAGTCATTGAAGTACGGAGGATAAATTCAGATATTGACGATCCCGCGAAGGCTTTTGGAGTCTACTAAGATCTTAGATGTAATTAATTCTTAAATGTCTAGGCTCTCTATTATTTTGTATCTTGAAAGCATTACTAGAAAGCGAAAACTTGAAATTACCTCAAATCAACTTCGCGGCTGTTTCCCTTTCTGCGTCAGTTGGCAGTTTAACGCGACTGTCACATGTGGTGCGATTCATTAAGGTCATGTTATTCAGTGGTCACGTGCCCCATATACTTTACTATGGAAAAACTTCACACTGAATAACATGACCTTAATACGTCGTATCCACTGTAAACTTTTCTTCAGAATATCCCGTCTACCATATTCATCAAAAATGTTGGGTGATTTTAGAAACTTTTTCGTCACTTTATTTATGTACTCTAACTTTCTTCGTTAATAATTAAATTACACAAATGGTTGTTTAATATCCATATAATTATTATTTATCTACAGTACTTCTGTCAAGTCACTGACCAGAAAAACCGATCATAATCGTGATAAGAATTTCTTTCTAGACACTGGCCAGTCACCGATTTGAAGAATTATTTAAGATTTTATTTAGAAAAACTAGTCCTCCACTGATCATAAAAACTTGCCAAATGTTATTAAAAAAATATTTTAGAATTTTACAAATCTCTAGCCAGAAAATCTTGATACTATTAAAATAAGAATCTGGGGACACAGAAACTGCCCAGTAACTAAGGAAAAAAGCTAAGCACCAGTCTCATAAAAATACACTTTTAGTCAATCACTTATAGTGAGATATTAAAAAAAATTCTATGTTCCATACGGTCAAAAACAGGAAAGTCTAAAGTAACTGTCTTTTTAAAACATGCATAATTTTTAAATAACATGAATATCAAAATATGATTATTTTCTAATTAATATAAGAATTTTTGTATTTTTGATTTAAAAATTATAATCGTTTCTGTCACGTTACCAAAGTTTTAATTTTTCGCAGTTTTGATCACATATTTTATTCGTTATTGATATAGCAGTTTCTTTCCAGTTAATAGCGAGTCTTACTTGACAAGATAAGCTGCCAAGTTACTGACAAGTGACTAAACAGTTTATCTGGTCATGATTTCTGATCATTACTTTTGACAAGTCACTGACCAGAAATTCTGGTCACAATCGGAATAGGGAATTAAGTTCTGAAACTTATACTTATAATAAATTACCATCTACTATCGGTGTAAAATGTAAAGTCAGTTGGCTTTGACCGCTTATATCTTGAGTAATAAAAATCGCATAATATTGAAACAACTTGGAATCAGTAGCTACAAAATTTCTACGTTACTGTAGAAAATGAAGGAAATACAAAAAAATTATTTCGAGAGTTATTAATTTTTGAAGGGAAAAAGAACATGTTTTTTGGCATCATTTTCACAGGGTCTGCTTTGGTAACATGTAACTCGTTTAATAAGAGTCCTATGATGTTCCTGATTTTTTTCTATGTTCCTTAAATCTTTCTGAATAATGTTATTTAAACAAATAACCGTTATTATAATAACTTTTTGAGATATTTAAACGAAATAGTAGTCATGTTATATTTGATGGAAATTAAGGTACGAAGATGAGACAAAGTACACGTTGCGGAGAATACGACACTTATTACGATTCATCAAGAAAAGTTTGGAAAAAAAAATTATTTCAAGAAGTTATTTGCAAAATTATATTCAGTTTTTTGCTTTATTGCACCATTAGCTGTAAGGTGCACACCATCATAAACCATTTCCCATAGGCGTCAACATTTTAAATGCGATAAACTGTATTATTGCACTGAGAAAACTGGAGTATTGGACTAAACATCTGGAGGGACAAATCGTTCATATTTGAGAGTTAGCTATTGGATAACAATCTAAATGTTCAAATACACCATTGACAGATATTCGTGCCATTTCTCTTGGAGGGAAAATGAGTTTATAACAGAGGGACAAATTAACTATCTTAAGAAATCCCTTCTTTATCCGGCGCGAAATGAATAAATATGTCAACCTAACCCCTAAATTAAATACATAAAATGTCAGAAAAATAATTTCGCGCGCATCAGATCGTACACATTTTCTGCGCAACTTTTAACCCTCAGATATAATGGGAGAGAATATACAAGTAGATTTCCATTATCAATTCAAAATTTATTTTAGAAGGACTATTTAACTCTCGTCATAAGCAAAGGAAACATACACTTTTTGAACCTCTGAATTTGACTCTCCAGTTTTCTCAGTGTATAGACATGAGCAGGTAAGTGAGGACTTCAGGTCACTTCTACCCAAACCTACATACAATTTTGAATTTCTTAAGACAGGAAAAATATTTTGGGTGTTTACACCTCTGTACATCCTTAGAAACCAGATCTTTAAAGTTATAAATCAGTTTCAACCACAGAAAAAAATGACCAAAAAAAAGGTAGTAGTGCTAAACTTGGAGTCTCGGACAAAAAGACTTACAGTAGTATGCACCTGACTGCTAATGGTGCAATAAAGCAAAAAACTGAAAATACTTTTGTAAATAATTACTTAAAATAATTTTTTTTCCAAAATTTCTTTGGCGAATCGTAAGCAGTGTCGTATTTTCTGTAACGTATGCTTTGTCTTATCTTCGTACCTTAATTTCCAACAAAGGTAACACAACTACGGTTTCGTTTAATAATCTCAAAAAGTTATTATAATAACGGTTATTTGTTTAAATAACATTATTCAGAAAGATTTAAGGAACATAGAAAAAAATCAGGAATATCATAGGACTCTCATTAAACGAGTTACATGTTACCAAAGTAGGCCTTATTGAAAAAAGTGTCAAAAAACATGTTCTTTTTCCTTTCAAAAATTAATAACTTTAAGAAAAAAATTTTTATTTGTTTTTAATTTTTTACATTAATGTAGAAATAAATTACTTACTGATTCCATACAGTTTCAATATTGTGCGATTTTTTTTATTCAAGTTACAAGCCTTCAAAGTCAACTGACTATACTTTTTGAACCGATAGTAGTCACGGTGGCTGCGTGGTAACTCACATGCGTTGTGTCTCCGAGGTCTAGACCTTAATAATTGGGTTCGACCTCATGTGGGTTCGATCCCACATGCGTGCGAAATTTTCATTCTTAGTTTTAAATGTTATTGTTAGAGGAATTATTAATTAGTCTTAAGTATTTGAATAAACACAAAAATGTAAATAAATATATAATTATAAATAAAATAACAAAAGCCATAAAAAATTGTATTTAATTCCCGATTTTGAGCACAAAACTGTCCAGTTACTGGTCAATTACTTGCCAGTCGCTTGACAGATTTACTGATCAGTGACTCCAAAAGAACGGCGTTACTCTCAAAATTTGAATTAGTAAAAATGTTTACTAATTTAAATTAGTGACTGACTTTTTGCTTTTGAATTAGTAAATTTTACTAATAAATAGTAATTTCTACTAATTTATTATTAAAATTTACTAATTCAAAAGCAAAAAATCAGTCACTAATTTAAATTAGTAAACATTTTTACTAATTCAAATTTAGAGAGTACATTTTAAATCAGTCACTTGTCAAATTTTCTTGTCAGTCACTTTCCAGTCTCTAGAAAAACTTCCCTGTGATTGGTCAATACTGAGTTGAAATTTCTACCTGGGAAGTTTATATAAACTTCTAATAGTATTCCCCAGGTAGAAATTTCAACTCAGTACTGACCAATCACAGGAAAGTTTTTCTAGAGACTGGCAAGTGACTGACAAGAAAATTTGACAAGTGACTGGTTTTAAATGTAACGCGGTGCTTTTGGAGTCACTGATCAGTAAATCTGTCAAGCGACTGGCAAGTAATTGACCAGTAACTGGACAGTTTTGTGCTCAAAATCTGGAAAGAAGCCAGTTTTACTGGGACATTTTTCTACCTGGGACGTTGTTCTATATTCCATGAGGTAAATCCTCTGCTCTCATTCTTTAGTAATTTCTAAAGAATTAAGGTTCTCTGCATCAACATGGAGATTAATTTTGAATCGATAGCACAATAGACGTATCTGACCGTGCCAAGCAAGATAAATTAATCTGTATGATTTTGCACTCGTGAGAATGAAATCGAATGAGAAAATACGAGTTTCTACCCCCATTCCAATTGCCAGGCTGATTGCATTCATTTCTATGTATGTATGTATGTAAATCTGTACGAGGGGATCAATTTTAAGGATACTCGAAAACAGGCATTTAGAGATACTTTTTAAATTCGTTTTCCTATTGTTAGGTAATGTAATCTCTATTCTTGGGAGTTTATTACAACTTGTATTTAAATTAACTTTTTGGGTTATTTTGAAAATTTAAAATAAAACGATTAGAATATTTCAACGTGTAACGTCAGTCTTTGTTCTCGACAAACAGCTGTTAATGCAATTTAAAAAATTTTTTAGCAACTCCAACTGAGGTGAGAAACTAATCATATAGCCGATTTCTCTCGACTTCAAAAATCCTTACTCGGGTGGTTAATTAGGAATCTGAAGTCAAATTTTCAAAATTATAAACAATTATACTACGTTGTTTTTACAACGTAGTAATAAATTATTAACTAATCTTTTATAAAGAATTACTAAAACTTGGAATTTATTTCCGTTGTTTAAGTTAAAAGTGTCTTTAAAGTTACAAAAATAAAGAAAGATGACTTCGTTAATAAATAGTAAGTAAACAAATATATTTTATACAAATGAAACATGATTAAAATCAATTTAAACATAAATAACATAAAATAATATGGCTTCATGGATTTTCAGAAATGGGTTACTCCATCTCCTGTCATCCTTCATCATGTTGGCAGTAGTTCATTACACGCAATTGTTAAATATACAATTCAAATATTTAGGGGAATGTAAGGTATCGTGGCGTGTAAGGTATGGTGGCGGACTTGTCAAATCTGGCATGTAACGTCACATCTGAAGCGCTTTATCACTATGGTCGATGTCTTTTATCGTGATGACATTTTATATGCCGTAGTATTAATGATCAAACGCGTGTTTTGTACTTTAAGTGATTTTGAATAAAAAAGTAGTGAAAAAAAGAAAAAAAGTTTTATTGGATATGTGTGTTAACAGTGCCAGAGTGAAGATTTTTTGAAAATTGAGTCTGGTAAATGTATGGAACGTATTGTTTAGACCTTGGACAACAGTTTTTTGTGTTTTACATTTATCTCAATTCGCACTGTATAAAAGTAACACCATCATATTTTCATCAATAGCTTGTAAGGTATGATGGCGCAATTTTTGTAACGTACAGTGGCGGATCATTTTTTGCACGAGTTTCAATTGTCTTTGCATTTTTTGTGTACTAATGCCTCTTGTGCTCCAACGCAACAATTCTCGAATATGTGACACTTGCGGTCTTTTCTTATTCTAGTTGCGTTAAAACAGTCACCAGCTACTTTACATGTCCAAATTGTAACCATAACTGAAGTGAAACTTTTTTTTCTATAATGTAAAATCATCAATTTTTTCTCTTTTTGTTATTTTTCATCATTTCTAGTAGTTTTAATAAATAATTTTAACATCTACATAATAATTTAGTTAAATACACCAAATGCGCCACCATACCTTACAACTTTCAAAAATAAAAAAAATCAGTTTTTTGCGCCAAGAGCTGTAAAATTTCACTGAATTTAAATTTTAACAGCCGCTTCTGACAGAAATATGCTTAATAGATGTCAGCAACTGCCTGCTTTTGAAATTTTGAAAAATATTGTTTTTTGAGAGAGAGAGAGACGCAAAAAAGAAAGTGTCCGCCACCATACCTTACACTCCCCTATTATATTGTTGATAAGTGCGATTTTAATTTAGATTTAGTATTCATTATATTATGTTTTGTTATAAAACATTTTATTTACTATTAATAAATAAATTATTTTAAAAATTAAATGTTTTAACAATGTTTATTAACTTTGTAACCCCAAGTATATACAACACTATCATTGTTGCTATGTCAACTATATTGTAATTAATAACAACTACTTTATCTGATTGTCTAAGAAATTCTAAAGATTTTAATACAGAGAAAAAAGGATATTCTAAATTTAAGAATGTAATCTTGTCTCCTATTAAAGTATATTTTTTATGTGTTTTACTCTTAAAGTTAGAATATAATACTATTAAAATAGAAAAAGTTTCTTAAAATAACAAAATTTTTTATTTTAAGAATATTATATTTCTTACTTTAAGAATAAATACATGAAAAATATACTTACATAGGAGCTAAGATTATATCCTTAAACCTAGAATATAGTTTTTTCAATGAAGCAATACTATAGTATAGACCGATTCTGACAACAACATTATAAGTTACCTTAACCATATAAAATGATTCTAACAACAACAATATTCAGTTGCTACACGGAGAAAAAGGAATAGTTAACACATCCAGATACATGGATATCACAGCCATATTATATTGAAAAATACGAGATATCCATAGTTAAGGTTGCTGCATCCATATTCTATGGCTGGCTGTAAATTGTTGAAGCAGCAAAAGATCTATGGTTGGGTGATCCATAGTAATGGAAATAGGAAAGAAAAAAATTTGAATCACTTAATTAATAAAATTCCATGTCACTTGAGATATTTTATACACATTTTTGTTAATTATTACACACCACTTATTGAATAACCGCATATTAACGAAACAAATTATTAACCGATGGGGAGAGACACGAACCCTAGACCAAACGCGTAGTAAACACTAACGCTATTCACTACACTATACAAACAACTACAATATTTGAGCATATAATATTCCTTATATACTCTACACATATATCATGAAAATGAATTTACATAAACACTAATAGACAATAACGATAATAAATAATAAACAATTATAACACTATTTATACACAATAAACTCACAACGTGATTATATAGACGTGACAGGAAACCGACGCGACGGACAAATTAAGACGACCATTTTTAAATGGATGCCATGATAATGAATTGCGCGCAACATGTATCGAAATTTTAAACTAACTATGGATCTCCCAACCAAAGTTTATATGGATGAGGCAGCCATATGTGAAAATCCATAGCATAAATTGTAAGCCCAACCATGCCCATAGATGTCACATCCATATTTGATTCAACAATATAATATGGCTCCCTCATCCATTGAATATGGAATGTGCTTCCATTCTAAAAGTTGTGTCTTCCATTGAATTGGATAACACAACAATATTCTGCTCAACAATATTTTTATGGATATCTCTTCCAGACCTTTTCTTTCCGTGTACAACAACAAAATGTGATTTTGAGAACAAACTGTTTAGTTGCCTCAACCACTCAGAACGACACTGACAACTACACTCTGCTGTTGGGTCAACCACACAAAACGATTTTGATAGCAAGACTGTGTGGTTGTCTTAACAACACGACTTGATTCCAACAACTACATTGGTGCATAAAGTTCAATGTTGTTGTGACAACCACAAATGTAGTTGTCCCGTATTTTACAATTTATTGTGGTTGTGGCAACCATATTTATGGATACCACAAACATAGAGTTTTTTCCGTGAACTGATTTTTATTTAAGCCTTAAATTAAAGCAGTGCCTAAAAATAATTTACATGACTGCAGAAAGTAAGTATCCTATATCGTAAAGCAGTTTAAAGAAAAATTATCTACTTAAAGGCCTAAGCACAATTGAGTCGTGTACGGGATGTGTAACATTTACATACATTTTGAGGTTAAGTTCCATAGTTTCCCGTACCCGACCCAGTTGTACTTAGGCCTTAAAGCAGATAACGTCAAACTATTTTACCGACAGTAGCTAAATTTCAGTCACTGCACGGAACTTATTTTAAGGTTTTTGACTTGAAAATGACTTTCATGCAGAGTGTACTGACTCACATCACAACTTAAATTCCGTAAGAGTGTGCGACTGCATTTAAGTAAATCCCCAATGGAAAAAAGACCATTGGCGCATTAATGGCCCAATAATAGGAGCCACCATTCCATTATTGTCCCATTATTGGCACCCAATAATGGACCACTAATGGTAAAATCGTGGGATGTCCACGCCGATGCCAATAATTGGCAACCATTATTGGCACATTATTAACTGCCATTAAAAAACCAATAATAAAAAAAATTTTTTTTAAATTTTATTAAATAATAAATTTACACTACCGTCGGGAATTATCGGTACGGCTGCACGCGCACGGCCCAAAAACATACCAATCTTTAAATCACGATTCTTTTGTAAATACAAATGTCAGAAAATTAACAAATATACCATTCGAAAGATTATTAAATTCTACGATTAATGGCACATAACTGAAAATTTTAATAATTTATACAAAGATTGCAGCAATTGACAAATTTGACAAAAAAATTT
This sequence comes from Leptopilina syphax, assembly GCA_032872505.1. Taxonomy (NCBI): domain Eukaryota; kingdom Metazoa; phylum Arthropoda; class Insecta; order Hymenoptera; family Figitidae; genus Leptopilina; species Leptopilina syphax. The sequence goes on along the minus strand of CM065471.1, from coordinate 17,258,580 downwards.
TAAAAATACAATTTTTTGGAAATTTTTTCAACCCCTGTACATTTTTTAAAAATTGCAGAAAAAATTTGAAACTTATATAAGTGTGATCATTCAAGTCTCATCTTTAATTTAAGACCAAAAGAGTTCAAATATCTTAATCAGTTAGCGAGATATCATTATAAACGACCTAGCATTTTCAGCCAAAAACCGTTCAAAATCGACTAATTCAATGCATTTGTCAAAAAACATGCTCGGACGTTTATAATGATATCTCACGAACCGAATAAGATTTTTGAATTATTTTGGTCTTAAATTAAAGATGAGACTTAAATGATCACACCTTTATAAGCTTTAAATTTTTTCTGAAATTTTTAAAAAATGTGCAGGGGTTGAAAAAATTTCCAAAAAAATTGTATTTTAAAAATTTTTTTGTCAAATTTTTCAATTGCTGCAATCTTTGTATAAATTATTAAAATGTTTAGTTATGTACCATTAATCGTAGAATTTAATAATCTTTCGAATGGTATATTTGTTAATTTTCTGACATTTGTATTTACAAAAAAATCGTGATTTAAAGATTGGTATGTTTTTGGGCCGTGCGTGTGCAGCCGTACCCATAATTCCCGACGGTAGTGTATTTATTACGATGTTATTTTGTTTGGATTTGTAATTTTAGTGAGATCTTATTTTGTTTTTTGAAAAAATCCATTCATATAATTTTGTAATTATTTATTAGCTTTCCCCCGTCGACGACAGGCATCCTCAGATAATTTTAAACTGAAATTACATACAATTATATATTAGTGAAAGAAATATATCGAAAAATATCTGGAAGAACATAACCTATAACTTACCAAGTAGGCTTTTTAGTGGAAAATTACTGAATATATAATTTAAAAAAACACATCTTAAATTGTCAACAAAGACACATTTAAAAAAGAAAAAGAACATGTTGTTAATTATAAGAATTACAAACGGAAAAAAGAAAAGGAAAGAAAAAAACATGTGTTTGCATGCTTGATCCCTTTTGAATAAATTTATTTATTTAATAATTATTTTATTTATTATTATATTTTTTTATTTATTATTAAAAATATTAATTTTTTTAATTAATTATTTTATAGAAAATAGAAATGGTTATTATTTTCTATCACATCGAAATCTAAATAACCCTTTCGTTCAGAGTCTAAGAATTATTTACCTCACATCCAGTGCCAAAATAGGAGAGGACGGGCAGAATAAAATTTCACAAATATTTGTGAGAATGCTGCCTCCTTATATACTTTTCAAGTTTCATGTTAGTTGCGAGAGAGTTTGAAACAACACCTCCTACGGAGCGTTGAGCGAACTACGTACTTACCCGCGCTGCAGAAATTATCATGAAGTAAGTATGTAGTTCGCTCAACGCCCCATAGGAGGTGTTGCGTGAAACTCTCTCGCAACTAACATGAGACTTGAATAGTATATAAGGAGGCAGCATTCTCACGAATATTTGTGGAATTTTATTCTGTCCGTCCTCTCCTATTTTTGCACTGATGGATGTGAGGTAAATAATTCTTAAACTCTGAACGAAAGCGTTAATCACATTTCGATGTGATAGAAAATAATAACCATTTCTATAAAAATATTAATTAGAAAAATAATTATTTTTAATAATAAATAAATAATAATAAATAAATAATAATAATAAATAAAATAATTATTAAATAAATAAATTTATTATTTAATAAAATTTAATAAAAAAATTTTTTTTTATCATTGGTTTTTTAATGGCAGCCAATAATGTGCCAATAATGGTTACCAATTATTGGCATCGGCGTGAACATCCCACGATTTTACCATTAGTGGTCCATTATTGGGAGCCAATAATAAACCTAGAGAAAACCAATGGCTCCCAATATTGGGCCATTAATGCACCAATGGTAGACTAATGGCTATTTCCCATTGGGTCGTTTTTCTGTGTACCAAAAATGACTTGAAGTAGCATTTCTATGTTTTTGCTAACTTTGCGGGTTACACTTAATGAAACTCTTTAGTTTAGGAAATAGATCGACCTAGAGAAATTTAGATAAATAACGTTTGCTCTAGATTCTCGACTAGGTTAATAGCTATTGTCGCAAGGGAAGTCGTATGTTATTATCAAAAGATGTGGTGAGGGTGAAAGGCCCATGTGGAGGTAGCAACAGCCGGTATCGCTTACGATACCACCGATGGCAGTAAACTTGAGCAAACTAATATAATATTGTAAAATGATATTAAGAGGGTAGTGTTGGTCTTCGTGAGTTGCGTTCGTTGCAACAAGCTTCTCAACACAAAGCGGAGGGCAGTCATTGATTTATCTTTAGTTCCTTTAATGTCTCCGGCTTTAAAAAGATTATTTCAAGATAAATTACCACATGTTCTCGCCCTCATTTCTTTCACTTTCGAATAAAGAGTTTTCGAAAAAAATCTATTTATAAAAGTTTCCATGGTGACCCTGTACAAGATTAAGGAAAGCGATCAGAATTTCTTTCCAGACACTGGCCAGTAACTGATTTGAAGAATTATTTAAGATTCCACCTAGAAAAACTGGTCCACCACTGATCAGAAAAACTTGCCGAATCCTATTAAAAGAATTATTCTAGATTTTTCCAAATCTCTAGCCAGAATATCTTAACACTATCAAAAAGGAAACTGTGGACACAGAAACTGACCAGTTACTAAGGAAAAAAACAAATCACCAGTCCCATAAAAATACACTCTTAGTCAATCATTTGTAATTAGATATTAAAAATAATTTTTATGTTCCACATGGTCAAATACAGAAAAGTCTAAAGTAACTTTATTTAAAAGTTATGATCGTTTTACTGTCACATTACCAAAGTTTACATTTTTCTACATAAATTTTAACAAGATAAGCCGTCAAGTCTCTGACAAGTGACTGAACAGTTTATCTGGTAATGATTTCTGATCATTACTTCTGACAAGTCACTGGCCAGAAATTCTGGTCACAATCGGAATAGAACTTCAGTTTTTAGGGTACAGTCACACGATCTAATGCATCTGCATGATGCATGCATGCAGAAACATTTGACCGTTCACACTTCATTTTCCGCTTTCGGAAAATCATTTTTCTGGCGGGATATTTAAAATTGATTAAAATTTAAAAACAACGTATTACTAATTATTACAATAAAAAATGAAAAACAATTGAACGTTTATTATAAGGAATTGTGAAGCGATACAATCTCATGAAAGATTGACTCCTGTAAAATGTTACCGGTCCGACTTCAAAGTATTTCCAAAATTTAATCATTTCCGTGTCCTCTAATATTCGGCTAGGAGTGGGGATTGACGGGTTGAATCGCGGGGTCGATGAAAAGTGCGATTGATTAATTTATTAATTGACTTTCGCAATTCATCGACACGGGATCAACAGCGGCTACGCTCTCACGTGCCGGCCGAGGACACGGAAGGTAGTTTTTCTTTAAATTCAAATTTGTTTAGAATTCAGATTATTATTTTTTGTTTTATAAAATATGTGTTTTTTTGTGTTAAATATAAAGTGTGGCCGTTAATGTCCATTGGATACGGATTTGATAAAATGAAGATAATTGTTTATGATATTGGACGAATATGGTGACTTGCAAGTCGGAACCGGTCGGGAAACCAAAATCTTCCTCAACAGAACGAGTATTCTTTGACAACTGTTTGGTGACTCGTAAGTGCACGACCGTAATTAATAAAATGGCCCTGTAGATTTCAGGTGCACAAATTTATAAAAAAAATGAGAATTAAAGTTAAATTATCATTTAAAATGTCTATGTCTAATGGTATAAAATAGAGAGAGTGATTTTAGTCGTGTGATGAGTTGCGGATTATTCTTTTTAATTAACTTGTTTATTAATTTATTATTTTGATTTTATTATTGTATTTTATTTTGACTGATTTCTTTTTACATATTGTTATTTGAATGTGCGTATATTTGTGTGTTTATTTGTCATTTTATTTTCTATACTTGAAAAAATCCCTGACGTCAGGCCTATTTGATTTAAACTTTTGACGGAAATATACATTTTATTTCTTTTTGTAAATTATTTGTGTGTTTATTAATCGAGTATTTTGTATTTTGTGCAATTTCATTGTTTTATTTTATTATTTTAAATTCTTTGTTTTATAATTTTTATTGTTTTTATATTCTGTATTGTCGCGGTTTTTATTTATTTTCATGAAATAAGAAAATCGTTACAATTGATTGTAAATAAATTTCTCTTAATTTGTGCCATATTTTAAATAATAATACAAATTCGCAATATTAAAATATGGCACAAATTAAGAGAAATTTATTTACAATTAATTCCTTATAATAAACGTTCAATTTTTTTTTATTTTTTATTGTAATAATTAGTAATACGATATTTTTAAATTTTAATCAATTTTAAATATCCCGACAGAAAAATGATTTTCCGAAAGCGGAAAATGAGATGTGAACGGTCAAATGTTTCTACATACATGCATGCATCATGCAGATGCATTAGATCGTGTGACTGTACCCTTAAACTTGTAGTTATAATAAGTTACTATCTAGTCACTGTGGCTGCGTGGTAACGCACATGTGTTGTGTCTCTGGGATCTAGGGTTCGATCCCCCATGCGTGCGAATTTTTCATTCTTAGATTTAAGTGTTATTGGTATAGAATAGTCTAAAATAGTTGAATAAACACAAAAATATAAATAAATATGTAATTATAAACAAAATAAAAAGAGCCGGGAAAAATTATATTTCATTCTAGATTTTAAGCAGAAAACTGTCCAGTTACTGGTCACTTACTTGCCTGTCACTGGTCAAATAATCTAACCACACGGAGATAAAATATATTATATATTTTGTAAAACTATCTTACAATTTGGGGAAAAAGTGCAACGAACCGAAATCTTGACATAGAAAATACTAAACAGTGAAAAAAATAATATGAAATTTAGTATAATTATATCAAATATCAAGTATTTTAATATAACTTTACTAAATTTAATATTATTTCTTGCACTGTTTAGTATTTTCTATGTCAAGATTTCGGTTTGTTGCACTTTTTCCCCAAATTGTGAAATACTTTTACAAAATTTAATATAATTTTCTTTCCGTGCAGTTACTGCTAAAGAAGCGCGTTACATTTTCAATCAATCACTTGCCAGATTTTCTGGTCTATCTCTGGCCAGAATCTAGAAAAACTTCCCAGTGACTGGTCATTATAGAGTTGAAATTTCTACACTGTAAAAAATTTAGGGAGTTAACGGAATCGGGAGTGAAATTTTTCGAGTTAAAAATCAACTCCAAAAGAGAGTTAATTTCTAACTCCCTTCATTCAACACCCGCGCGAGTAATTTTTTCCTTGGGGAGTTAGCATTTAGGTGTAAAGTTTTAACTCCCCAATGGGTGCGACTTTTATAGAATCCCCTGGGGAGTTAAATATAACTCCCTTTTTTACAGTGTACCTGGGTTGAAAGACATAATCAGAAACAATCCGAAATCTGTATGCTAAGAATCCGAAAATTGGCTGAAATAATCCGGATTTAATCCAATTAAAAGGCATAATCCGAAACATATACAAAATAATCCGAAATCTGTACGAAAACAATCCGACATTAGTTCGCTTCAATTTGGAATTAGTGTGGTAAAATACTATTCCAAAACAAATACGAAACAATCCAAAATATGTATGATAAGAATCCGGAAATAGTCGGACACCCGAATCATATTATATCCCTGGCAAAAATTTCGGACTAATCTGGATTAAATCCGGACATATTATTGTGGATTAGGACGATAATTATAAGAAAAATATCCGAAAATGATCCGCATTAATTTAACGTTAATCCAAACGAAATGATGAATCCTAAATCAGTTTGGAGTAATCATGAATGTCAATGAATTAAGTCCGTAATTATTACGCAACAATCCGAAATTATGTCCGTTAAAAATTCATCTAAAATAAATACGGAATAATGCGAAATCAATATGCAAAGAATACGAAATCAGTCGGCAATAATCCGAAAGTAATCCAGTTGAAAGATTTAATCCGAAACAAGTATGGAACAATCCAAAATCTGTATGCAAAGATTTTGGTATAATATTGAATTTGTATATTAAAAACAATTTGCATTAAATTCAGATAAATTTAAACTATAAATATATTTTCGTATGCACGGAAAGAAAGGAATAGTAGACACATCCAGATACATGGATATCACAGACATATTATATTGGAAAATACGGGATATCCATAGTTAAGGTTGCTGCATTCATATTCTATGGCTAGCTGTATATGAGGCATTTTACGTGAAATGTCCTAAGTTGAAATTTCAACTTCTTGAAAAAATTGAAACTCAAGGAATTTGTTGTTCTATCAAGTAGAAATGTGCCCCAAAAAATATTTTTAATTTTTTCGAAAATTTGGAGGGGTTAGAGGGGGGTCAATTTGACCAATTTTGCTAACACCGGCTACTTTGTGAATTTTTTCTTAATTTTTAGAATATGTTTCTGAAAGGTTTTTTCGTCCTTTTTCCAAAAGTGTATTTTATTTTTTAATATTTTAAAAATTTACCCTAATTTTTGATAATTAATATTTGATTTTCAATTTCCCAAAAATCGGTCCGTTTTTTTTTCAAAATAAATTACTCCAAATTTTCGAAAAAATCAAAAATATTTTTTGGGGCACATTTCTACTAGATAAAACAACAAATTCCTTGAGTTTCAATTTTTTTCAAGAAGTTGAAATTTCAACTTAGGACATTTCACGTAAAATGCCTCATATTGTTGGAGCAGCAAAAGATCTATGGCTGGGTGATCCATAGTAATGGAAATGGGAAACAGAAAAATTTGAATCACTCAATTAATTAAATTCCATGTCACTTGAGATATTTTATACACATTTTTGTTAATTAATACACACCACATATTGAATAACCGCATATTTACGAAATAAATTATTAACCGATGGGGGAGACACGAACCCTAGACCTAACGCATACTAAACACTATACACGCAACTACAATATTTGAGCATATAATATTCCTTATATACTCTACACATATTTCATGAAAATAAATTTACATAAACACTAATAGACAATAACAATAATAAATAATAAACAATTATAACACTATTTATACACAATAAACTCACAACGCGATTATATAGACGTGACAGGAAACCGACGCGACGGACAAATTGAGACGTCCATTTTTAAAAGGATGCCATGATAATGAATTGGGTGCAACATGTATCGAAATTTCGAACTAACTATGGATCTCCCAACCAAAGTTTATATAGTTAAGGCAGCCATATGTGAAAATCCATATCATAAATTGTAAGCACAACCATGCTTATGGATGTCACATTTATATTTGATTCAACAATATAATATGGCTCCCGCATCCATTGAATATTGAAAGTGCTTTCATCCTGAAAGTTGTCTCTTCCATTAAATTGGATAACAAAACAATACTCTGCTCAACAATATTTTTATGGATATCTCTTCCAGACTAATTCCGGATTCACTGGTTATACAAAAACCGTATTGAGTTTGGATTTATCCGGGCTAATTCTGAGACCATAAGCAGACTGTTTTGGATTAGCTGCGGATTCACTGGTTAAACCAATCGGATTACTTCTGCATTTACAAGTTGCATATGATCTGACTAACTTCGGACTAAATCGGACTAATTACGGATTCAATAGTTATAAAAAACTGTATTCAGTTCAAACTTAATTCAGGGTAAAAAAACTCCACAATAAACCGTACTCTTGCGGACAAATTCCGGATTAGTCTGAAATCGGTCCGACTTTTTGTTCAAGGTATTTACTTATGATAGATAAAATATTTACTTCTGTAGTCAATATGTTTTTACAAATTTAATAGTGGCACTTCATAAATTCTATTATGAATTTGAAATCCTATGTGAGCGTGGTGTAGTGGTTAGTGTATTCGATTTCAGTGCGTTATAATGTTAGATAGGTGTAGGTTCGAATCCCCAAGCGTTAGAAATTTTAAGTTAATGTAAAAAAAAATTGCGATAGGTATATCGAAAAATATTTTGAATGTTCCATAAAGTAATGATAATTAATATGTGTAATAATAAATATTTTTTTTATTAACATTCACTAAATTGGCCGGTCTAATTTTTGACTGTTTTGGACTAATTCCGGATTCACTAGTTAAAATTAACTGATTAATTTCGGACTTCATCCGACCAACTCCAGATTTACTAGTTGTTCACAAACCGTATAGAGTTCGGATTTATCCGGATTAATTTCGGGTGACAAAAACCTGACCATAAACCGCACTGTTTCGGACAAATTTAGGATTAGTCCGAAAGCTGTCCGGTTTTTTAACCAGGGCAACCACCGATCCCAATTACTGTAACAGAAGTTTTCTTGGCGTCCCTGAAGATGACGAAAGAGCTCAATACCAGAAATTTCGAAAATATTTAATTTACTTTAAAAGGAGTTTTCATGTCGTCCCAGTAGATGGCATAAGGGCGCGAAATTTAAAACAAATTAAAATATTTGAATTACTGTAACAGAAGTTTCCTTTATCGTCCCTGTAGATGGCGAAAGGGCACAAAATTTAAAATTAATAAAAATGTATGAATTACTGTAACAGAAGTTTCCTTGGCATTCCTGTAGATGGTGCGAGAGCGCAAAAATTAAAGACTTTCAAAAATATTTTATTTACTATGTAAAAAGTTTCCATGGTGTCCCTGTAGTTGTCAAAAAGGCATAAAACTTAAAATGGACAAAAATATTTATCGCTTACCATTAAATATTTCATTTACTTTAAGAGGAGTTTCCGTGGCAGTAGTGTAAAGGGATAAATGACGAAAAATTTAAAATTTGTGAAAATATTTAAAGTACTGTAGAAGGTGTTTCTGTTGCGTCCTTGTAGATGACAAAAGAGCATTAAATTTCACACTTGGAAAACTATTTCAATGTATGTGAAAGAAGTTTTTGTGGCGTCTCTGTAGATGGTAATAAATTACAAAAATTAAAGCTTTTGAAAATATTTGAGTTACTGTAGAAGGTGTTTCTATGGCGTCCCTGTAGGTGGCGAAATTTAAAACTTGCAAATACATTTTACTTACTGTAAAAAGTGTTTCTATGGCGTCCCTGTAGATGGCGAAAAGGCGGGAAATTTAAAACTTGCAAATAAATTTCAGTTACTATAAAAGGTGTTTCTGTGGTGTCACTGTAGATGTCAATATGGAGAAAAATTTGAAACTTGTGAAATTTATAACTTGAGCATAAATTTCAGTTTCTGTGGCGTCCCTGTAGATGGTAAAAGGGCGACAAATTTGAAACTTGGAAAACTATTTCAATGACTAAAAATATCTTTGTTTCTATGAAACGTGTTTCTGTAGCGTCCCTGTATATAGCGAAAGTGCTCGAAATTCAAAACTCATAAAACTAATTTCTAACTGAATTTTGTATTTCCTTATTTAAATACCTAAAACCGCATTTATAAATACAATTATTTTGATTTGTAAACTTTTAAAATATTTTTTTTGTCTACTAAAACAAATTTACCTTTCTATTTCAGGTCTCTGCCATCAAGATGCTCAACACATAACGGCAATTTTGGGTGAGAGTGTGGTCTTCAACTGTCATGTAGAGTTTCCTGAGCAGCATCCAGTGCCGTATGTTCTCCAGTGGGAGAAGAAGGTAGGCGACACGGTACGATATCGGACATCTCCCTCTCTGCTCTCTATCCGTGAGTTAAAGAAAGGGGCTCCGCTCGTTAAGGGCACAATCCTGGTACCAGTAACTGCCGCGTTATCCGAGAACATCCGTAATAAACTTTTTTCTCGGAGAGGACCAAATGAATCAGTCGACGAATTCTTGGTAAGAATCATCGTAAGGCTCATTTGTCTCCGGAAACCTCTCGAATCACTTGACTTTTCCGTTTACTCTCTAAAATATTTCTTTTTACAAATCGAACTTTAAAAAAAAATTGGTGTGTAATTACACTGCTTTTTAAAAAGACCTGTTGAAAATTTAATTAGGTTCTTTTGTAATACTGATATGCTCAAGTTTATCCAAACGGGGCTAATTATTTAATTTCTGATTCTCTCTTTTTTCAAATTTTTTTTCTTTCCCCGATAAAACTCATTAATTGGAAAATTTGCTATTGGCATCGGCAATTTTAATTGTGAAAAGTAGTCTAAAATTAAAAAAAATTATTTTCTGGTTGTGGGAATTCTAATTTCTATCTTTATCAATTGGCTTTGTAATTAACAATAAAAAAGACTAATTTTCCAGCACACTGAGAAAACATATTCGATTCAAGTGAAAAAATAATTTTAAGTGATTTTGTTTAATTGAAAGTAGTTTGTAAGCTTAATCCCAATATATAAAAAATATCTACTGCTTTGATTCAAAAATAATATTTGTTTTAATAATTATGTTTAATTCAAACATATTTTCTGTTTTGGTTTAAACAAAAAATATGTTCAAAAATGTTATGTTTGATCCAAACCTAAATGTTGATTAGAAATAATTTAAAATCAACCATAAATTAGGTTTGAATTAAATATATTATTTCTATAAATGAACCAAAAAATAGGTTTGAATTAAACTTAAATTTGTTTGACTGTATAGCAAAGATATTTTAAGTTTGATTTAAACAAAATTTTTTTGAATCAAATAAATCGTTTTCTCAGTGCACAATTGTTATATACTTGGAGGTTTGATAAGAAATATCGAAAAGAAACTATTTTCACGAGAAGTAAAAAAGTGAAAGATATTTAGATGAATTTTGGAAAATTTGACCTAGTTTTCTTTGTAATAAAGCTTGTAAAAATATTGACTGTGGACATTGACTTTTAAAATTGCAATGTACGTCAGCTTGACTGTTTCTTTGTTACCATTATTAACTTATCCTTCATAAAAAAGGGATTTTCGTCTATTGTACTTGAGGATTACTTTATGTATCGTTTCTCACATATATAATAGAAGATTTGAGCGCTCTTGAAACGCGAGTTTGATCTCATGGGGTTTCCGGAGGTTAAGCCACGATGAGAAATATCTCTCGCGCATCCTATATACGAGAATGAGAGCATTTTATAATTTAAAACAGTAATCAAAGTCAAATTCTTTTTATAGACAACATATGAAACAGGTGGCTTTGCCGATCGTATTACTGACTTGATTATCTTGCGTTGCATCGCCCACGATCTGGCGAAAGAACTTTTCGTATCAAATTTCCTTACCTAGACCAAGCAGGATGTTGTTTAAACCTCAGATTTTTATTTCACTCTGATATTTCTTTATAGATAAATCGAAGGTCTTGTAATAATCCCTGACGAAAAAATTCAGTTTTGTATTTTCTTTTATTTTTTTGTGGAGGATTAGAATTTTGTTTGGAAATCTAGTCTAAATTAAAAAAATATTTTCTGAAAGCCTGGTATCAGAGAACAGTGTGAAGCGTGAGCCCCTGAAAACAAGTTACGTTGTTCGAAGCATCGCTAAAGTGATTGTCAAGACTTGTTTGTTACGTGTTGTTACATTTAATTATGATTTCGAACTTACAATGCTTGTCAAGATGTCGGCGAACACGACACGCCACATCACTTGAAAATTGTGTCAAGTTTGTGTCGTTTGCAGCTTCGTCGACGCATTATATTCAAGGAGTTTACAATAATTTTCAAAAGAAGAAAAAATAAATTTTTTTACCTCTAAAAAAATTTGAAACCGCAAAAGAAAAAAGAAATTTTAATGTAAACTCTTTGAATTTCTTTGATTAATTTATCTCGCTATCCGGACTGAAGAGGGCAGAGCGCGCAATTTTACTGCTGAATAAATTGAAAATAATCACTGATATCATCAAAATTACTCCAATCATTCATTTTTCAAAAACATTTTTCAAAATCGCGATTCATTTTTTTCTTTCTTTTTTTTTAAATTTAGATTTTTCCTAATCTCACAATTTTTATTGTTCTAACGAGAGACTATATATAGAGACTATAAATTCGACTTATACGACTTCAATTTTATGGGGAAAAAGAATAAAATTTTCATATATCTTTTCTGTTTCGAAAACTGTCTCTCGATAGTTTCTTTTTAGTGCACTTTTTTCGGGTAGATTGAAAAAATCCAAAAAGAATTCGGATTTAGAATTCATAACTCTGTCTCTCTAATATCTGGTGTTTTGTTGTGCTTGCAAAAAATATTGTTCTGCTTTTTCACGCGTTAGTTCAGCTTTAAAATTTCATAAGTAGAAGAATTATAGTTGTAAATATAAGCACGTGCATGAATAATTTCTCCATATTGAACTTTTTTTAAATTGGAATTATGTAAAATTAGAAAATACTGAAGAAAACTTGAATGTAAATACTTTTCATCCATTAGAAGAAAAGTTTGCACAAAATATGTATAAGTTTCCATGGCGTCCCTGTAGATGGCAAAAGGGCACAAAATTTGAAACTAGGGTAAGTACACTAGTTCCTGCGGCATTCCAGCCAAGATATCTTTTGCATAAAAAAAAAAATATTTATAGCAAAGAAATTAAATTAAAAATTTATTAAACTAATTGTATTTATTCTTAAGAAATTCTTACAACAATTAACAGCCTATAAAATTATAGCATTTGATTAAATTTAAATAATAATTAAAAAGAATATCAAAAGCGTCTAATTCTGCGCGCTGTCTCAATTGTTGCGCGTCAGTTTCTGCGTCAGTTTCAAAATAACAAGCATTTAGATGTCATTTTGCCCGCAGCAACTGAAATACATGCATTTCCTATGTATGTTTCAGTTTCTGCGGTAAGAAGAATTTAAAGTTAAATAATTAAAGTAATTTTATTTTAAATGTATATCTTTATAGATAATTGTAAAAAGTATTGATCAAAATAATTTTTTCAACGTTTTTTTAAATATTAATATTTTCTTAAGTGATAAATAATAACACATTTCACAAACGCGCAGCAATTTAAGCATCCGCATCAATTGATGCACTTACCCTAGTAAAAATATTTGAATTACTGTAACAGCAGATTTGTTGGGGTTCCTGGTAGATGACAAGAATCAACATTAAGAACTTTCGAAAATATTTAATTTAATTTTAAAGAAGTTTGGACGCCATGGCGTCCCTATAGATGGCGAAAGATCACAAAATTTGAAATTCTACTTCTCAAAAATCCATTTTTAACACTTTGTTTAGGATTTACTATCAATCATGATAAAATAAAAGAATATTTGTGAATATTTTCACATGTGAAATCAATGTCTATACATATATATATATATATATATATATATATATATATATATATATATATATATATATATATATATATATATATATATATATATATATATATATATATATATATATATATAAAATAAATACAGAATAATAATAATAATACAGAATTTACCTGTAATATTTTTTATATATATATATAAAATATTACAGGTAAATTCTTAATCGAGTTTCAGAAATCGGGAGGCGATTAGTAACTGGAGATAGTTGGCGATGCATTAACCATGAACTTAATATTGACACCACAAACCTACGTATCTATCGTCTAGTAATTAATTAATCGATTATAATCGATTCCGTCTACTGCTAACACAACATGATCACTACATTATTGACACATTTCCCAAATGCATTCAGTGGTCAAATTTTGTTTTAAAAAAATATATCATTTTTTACTTTACGTGAGTCACTTCTACTGAATTTTTAATATCTCTTTTAGTAAGTATTTATTATTTCATTTAATTTAATTTATTATTTAGAAAAAAATAGTAAACTTGTCTTTATTTTCAATATTTAAAATTATTGGTCACTTTTACTTTAGCGATTCATTATTTCAGTGATGGATAATTTTGTCTTCTTCTTTTTAAATGAAATTTATAATTTATAAAAGCAATGTGTATTTAGTCATATTATATTTATTTTTGAGTGAAAACAATCAGTTAGAAATCGATGCTTAAAACTAACTACTGTGCGAAAATTCAAAAGGATAATTTTCAATTCTTTCATTTATTTTCTACCATTTTATTTAAAGATTCTCTTTTTTATTTAATATTTCCATATATTATTATTTGTCTATTTTTAATTAATTTTTTATTTTCATAGCAAAATATAGAGCAACACTTTATCGTACAGTAATTAAATGCTAAACTATGCGTTAACCCATATCGGACAGAGATGTAAAAATTTTTTACTTAGATATCGAAAGATATTATTTTTATCTAATTTGGGACCAAGGAATCCAAATCTGGTGTCAAAAGTTTTGTACCGTTGCCGACCACTTTTCCCAATCCATTTTTCCCAAACTATTTTTCCCAAGACCCATTTTTCCCAGCAAACCTTTTTTCCCAATCTTTTTTTCCCAATCCATTTTTCCCAAGACAATTTTCCCAAACCATTATTCCCAAGACAATTTTCCCAAAGCATAATTTTTATAGTGAATGAATTGAATTTAATGAAGTATTAAGAAGCGTACAGAATTTTTTCAGAGGCTGATATTATGTCCTAGGAGACGTAGGTACTGAAGAATTTCGTCCTTCTCTTTGTAATCCTTATATTGTGATACAATGTTTCTCATCCTTGTCTTCGATTGCATCCATTTTTTCTTCGGTGCTGCTTTTACCGCTTGTCCCAAATCCAACTGTCTTAAAATCGTTTCAGTGTCCGCTTGCTCCTTAAGAAACTCTTTAAGCAGATAATACAATGAAGGATGATTTTTTCCAACCATGAGCTGAAATTTGTTGTGCCATCCCTCGCTAATGTTATTGGTACGATGTTGATCGCGGAGCGTAGCTTCGTACGTATTCCATAAGGGTGCTGGATATCGTGGAGGAACTGCACGCCGCCCTCCCCGTGCTCTTCTTCCAACAATATAATTTTCTTCGAAATACCGCGCAATAGGAACTAGTTCTTCTGGAATATCGTCGAAGATCTTTTCGAAAGCTTGCTCAACATCAGCAGTCGGAACAAAGGCTAAGGAAAGTATCATATGTGCATATTCTTTGAGTGATCTGTCATTAGGGTTGTTGTACTGTTCCTGTAGACCTTCACTCTGTATCTGGCGATAGAAAGACTGTCCTAAGTGAAAGAAGCAGTATTGAACAATCCAATTTGTAAACACTACTAGCAAGGCGTTTTTCACACACTAAGAAAAATGGATATTAAGCTTTATTATCTAGATATTAATGGTCAATATCTGTGACAGTGAAATATGTAACATCTATATAACAAAGACTTGTTCAAACATAACCTCACATTTACAGATTATACTTTTTAACAACTGAGATATTAAAACATAACATCTGGATGATATGCATTAGCATCTTTTCTTTAATATCTAGTATATTAAGATTTTTAATATCCAGTTTTCTCAGTGCAGCAACCTCGAAGTCCATACGTACTCGCAGTGGCGGAATGATATCAATTTCATATCGTTGACAAGCATTTTTTACTTCTCTTACCAGAGTTTCATAGGACACCTGATCTTTCGACGGGAGCAAACTATAAACTAATGGAACAGCAATTTCGACGTCGTCTTTTCCAGGAGATGATTTTCTAATGAGGCCCATTACGACGAAAATTTGCAAGAAGATATTAGGCGACGTCTTAAAAGTGCCATCCAAAAACCAAGCTGTTGATCTAGCTAATATTTCCAGGTTCCTTCTGGTTCCAAAAATTATGACTCTGTTTTTAGTTTCGTCTTCGTCATCTAAAGAGTCATAAATAATGAAAGTATCACCCATCTTTGTCTTTCTAAACTGCTCTGAGTGGTCACGTAGATCTGCGATAGACAGCCACAACAGATGTTTTCGAATTTAAGAGAAAATTAAATACACAATGAACTTTCAGAAATATTTACTAATAATTTTGAATACTTCAACATTTGACAAATTTAAAAACCAAAAATTTTGACAACCTAGCTCCTTCGAAAGGTTACAAACAAACTAGATGTCAAACTATTAACTTTTCCTTTATTCTTGTTGCCTAGCAACCATACATTTTAAATAAGTTTCGTTCCATTGTCTATAGAATTTAAAAAACAATTTGTGAAAGCATCCACTTCCATAAAAATAAAAAAAAAATTTTTGGGAAAAATGACTTTGGGAAAAACACAAATTTAATAGAATTGGGAAAAATGTATTGGGAACTTTAGATTGGGGGATTTTTTTTTGGGAAGAATGGTCTTGGGAATAATGTCAATTGGGAAAAACGGATTGGGAAAAGTGTACGGGAATCGTTTTGTACTTATTTGACGAGCCCATATATGACGGTTTTTATTTTTTTTTAATTTTTATATAGCTCCAACTAGCGGTCGGCCTATGCAACAATATATAAATGTAAACTATAATATTAATTAAAATTATTATATGATATTATCACTCGGTTGTTATAAATATTTAATAAACATTGAATTTAACGATCATTCCGAGTCAGGTGTATAAAATAAAACAACAAATGTTGTTTAACGTTTCGACAGCGCATATGCCCTCTTCAGAAACTATAAATTATTTAACAAAAAAAGAAAAATAATTAAATTAAAATACATTCTTAAAAATATGAAGTTAATAATTATAAACTTATTTTTAAACAATTATTTACCAAAAAAATAAACTAAATTAGAAAAGGTTCCAAAAGGAACGTCTTTGTCGTGTCGATTACAACAATTAATACGAACACCTACCATTCTTTTTGATTGTCCCACATAACATGCAGAGCAATTTTCACAATTAATTTTATAAACAGTGTTGGTGTTCTCAGATTTTACATTTTTATCTTTGCCTTTTTTAACAAAATTATGATTCTATTAAAGAAACACGTATCATTATATGCTTGTTTATAAAATCTTATTATAAAATCTAATTATAAAATCTAATTTCATACACCTGACTCGGAATGATCGTTAAATTCAATGTTTATTAAATATTTATAACAACCGAGTGATAATATTATATAATAATTTTAATTAATATTATAGTTTACATTTATATATTGTTGCATAGGCCGACCGCTAGTTGGAGCTATATAAAAATTAAAAAAAAATAAAAACCGTCATATATGGGCCCGTCAAATAATTACAAAACTTTTGACACCAGATTTGGATTCCTTGGTCCCAAATTAGATAAAAATAATATCTTTCGATATCTAAGTAAAAAATTTTTACATCTCTGTCCGATATGGGTTAACGCATATAGTTTAGCATTTAATTACTGTACGATAAAGTGTTGCTTTATATTTTGCTATGAAAATAAAAAATTAATTAAAAATAGACAAATAATAATATATGGAAATATTAAATAAAAAAGAGAATCTTTAAATAAAATGGTAGAAAATAAATAAAAGAATTGAAAATTATCCTTTTGAATTTTCGCACAGTAGTTAGTTTTAAGCATAGATTTCTAAATGATTGTTTCCACTCTAAAACACACCCTGGTAAAAATTTCGGACTAATTCCGGATTAAATACGGACAGATTAGTACATATTAGTCCGAAAATTGTACGAAAAAGGTCCGAAAATGATCCGCGCTAGTCTGATATCAATCCGAACGAAAACCTGAATCCGAAAACACTCGCTAATAATGATTTTTTTGAAGATTGAATACAACAAAGGCGTATTATGGTTACTCTATGCTACTTGTACCGGTGCATGCTAAGTTCTCCCATATTACCCAGCTGGTCAATAAAGTAACCATTATTGCCCTAGGGAGATAAAGGGTACTTTATTGACCTGTGAGCGGTCAATAATACACTACCGGTCAAAATTGAGAGACCACCCATTTTCAGGCATTTGAAAAACGTTTTAAAACACAAAATGTATTAAAACTAAAATTATTTTCTTTTTATTTTTTGAAAGATGATAAAATTTTGAAAAGAACAAGATCTTTTAGAAGTCATTTGGCCAATATTATATTTACATATTTTTAAAAAATCCTCATTTTCAATGTTTCACAAAAATTTGAATAACTTCTAAAATAATGGAAGCTTTTTGATGATCCTAGGCTTATTTTAAAGGTCATTTGCTACACTATAAGCATTATTTATAGGCATTAACGTATAATTTTTTTCTTAGAAAATGCAGACCTTCAAACTTTGACCAAAAAAATTCAAAAAATTTGGTACAATTTTTCTGTACTAAAAACTATTCTAGAAAATATATAAAACATCATATGGTGTAGAGTTTTCAAGAAAATTTAATAAAAAAAATACGTTTGAATTTTAAAAATTATTTTTCTGTTAATAAGATTGTTTCAAATTTTTTGAATTTTTTTGTCCAAGTTTAATGGCCTGCATTTTCTAAGAAAAAAATTATACGTTAATGCATATAATTAATTCTTGTAGTGTAGCAAATGACCTTTAAAATAAGCCTAAGATCATTAAAAAGCGTTCATTATTTTAGAAGTTATTCAAATTTTTGTAAAACATTGAAAATGACGATTTTTTAAAAATATCTAAATAAATTATTAGCCAAACGACTTCTAAAATATCTTGTTCTTTTCAAAAGTTTAACATCTTTCAAAAAAAGAACAGAAAAAAATTTTAGTTTCAATAAATTTTATGTTTTTAAACGTTTTTCATTCGCCTGAAAATGGGTGGTCTCTCAATTTTGACCGGTAGTGTATACCCTTTATCTCCCTAGGGCTATAATGGTTACTTTATTGACTGCTGGGTTATAAGGGGGAACTTAGTAGATAAAGTGCTCATAATACGCCTGAGTTGTATAAAAATATTTTTCTAATTTTCATTATATTAGAAAAAAATTAAAAAGTTTAGTGTTCGACTAGTCGAACAGCTGTCCAATATGGGTTAATAATAATTTTTATTTTCACTTCCTTTTTTTGTTAAATTTTAATTTAAAAGAAAATTCAATATTTTTTTTAACAATCGGACAGTTTCTTTAATTGAATTTTTTTTTTTTTTTTTTGATAAATTTTAAACTTCTAAAAGGACAATTATTTTTTTACCATCGTATACATTTTTTTATTTGATTATTTTTTTCACCAAAAATTTTAAGCCTTTAATTTTTAGAGATTTGTGAAAAACAATTATTTTTGTAACAATTGTTTTCATTATTTTATACATTTTGCTTTTTACTGTTTTTCCATAGATACACACAGAGACTATTTTCCATTTTCTTTTATTCCTATTCATTAATTGTCAATTCTTTTATTCTACATATCAGAGTTATGATTTTTATTCATTCACTCGATGAATGCTTGATATTTCATTTTGTATTCGATTTAAATTCCCCTCGCCCAAAAGAATATAACAAAAATGGAGCAATGTGAAAAATATATTTTTATCTTTATAGAATTAATTAATTTTTAAATTGTAAATTAGGAAAAAGTATTACATCAGGTTTCATGTAATTTTTTGTATGAAATTTGTAAATGGTAATTTAAGTTTTAATTAATCGACAAGTGAATCTATTTTTAAATAGCAGTCAATAAATGGAGTTTGAACGAAACAACGCGTTTTTTTGCAATTGGCAAATGATACTGATAAAAGTAGAGGAGCCTCCTACGTTGAGTGGTGGAAGTTAACGATTGAAAGACGCGTCGAGAGATTACTAGACCGCTTGACCCCTTTTCATCGTTTCTATCTCTTCTTTTGTTTTTTTTTTCATCAGACCAATGCACTTTTTTTTATTAAAACGTACTTTAAGTAAAAGGAAAAAAAATAATTAAAAACGGAGCATTGATTAAAAGGAAGAAACTCTTCTTAGGGGAAAAAGGGTGTATTTTATAAGTATCATAGACGTCAAATTATTGATAATAGAAATATATTTATTTCAGTAAATACATTTTTGCTCTTTTTAATAAAAATTTATTATAGACAAATTAAGGATAAATAATTCGACTCGATTACGATGTCCCCACTCCCAGCAAGTAGCACGCGCTGCTTGTAAGAGTGCGCACCAATCACAAGCTTCCCCCAGCCCTCATCATCGTCGCGCGCAGTGTTCGCTAAAATTGAATATTAAATCGTTGTAAATTTTTATACAGCACTTTTATAGTAATTTACTATATTTTAACTTATTTATTGACAATTTTATTTATTTATTTGTAGAATTATTTATTTATTTATTGACAAAATTTTTAACTTAAAATAAAAAAATTAAAGAGACAGAAGAAGAGATTTATGATAAATAGAGTGGATAATTCGCGGTGTTCATTCGACACACGAAGGAAAGAAAACATTTTTTTTTGCTTTGTCTCAAAATCAGAAAAGTGGAGGTGAAAAATAAGGAAGGATTTGTAAAATGTTTTCTGTTAGTTATAATATCTTTCTGCAACAAGTCACGTAAATCAGGGAAAAGCTGCAGCTCTCTATCTCTCTCTGTCTCCCTCAACGTTGTTGGCGGAGTCGGCGAACTTTCGTGCTGCCACTGACAATTAATTTCTCTACTCTGTTCTTTTGTTTTACTCTCTACGCCTGCTTCCATCCACCATCCCTTTTATACCACTTCAACTCGTCATATGTGACTGAAAGAGCGAGAAAGCCTCAAAAACAGCTTTACCAACCAAAATAGTTGGTTCCGTGATACGTATATAAAAATCAGTGAATCCGCAGGCGTAACAAAGACATTCATTTCACCCCCCACCTAAAAATTTTTTTTACCCCTTTTGAAAGCTTTTATTAATTAGAAAAAAAGCACACTTCATTTCCCCGACTATAGAATGAAAATCTCGTTTGATTGATGTTTCATGCTTGTTTTTTTATTATTACTATTATGATATTAAAAATTCGTAAAATTGGATTTCTTTTCCTCTCTGGTCTCAACGTGTATAACTAAATTAGAAAAATTTCTTTGATTTGGTTCATTTTAAAGTATATTCTAAATAGAAAACTTTGGAGGCACGTTGTTTGTATTTTTCATACTCTGTAATGCGGAAAAAACTATTCACGTAGAGCTATTCGTATAAACAGAGAGAAAGATATACTTCTATATTGATCATTATTAAGGAGGTTCTTCGGCTGCTACTCTTGAAAAAATCGATTTTCTTCTAATTTTATTTAAATTTTAAGGAAATGTTTCTTCGAGTGCGCTCTAAATGTGGTAGAAATTTCAGAACCCTTTGCCATGTCAAAAAACGAGATATCGTAGTTGGCATTTTTCACTTTCAAAATAATCGCATGTAGAAGCTGAAGTTTGAACTTGAATATTTCAAAAATTAGCATGGCAAAGGGTTTTGAAATTTCTATCACATTTAGAGCGCACTCGAAGAAACATTTCCTCAAAATTTAAATAAAATTAGAAGAAAATCGATTTTTTCAAGAGTAGCAGCCGGAGAACCTCCTTAAAATTTACGAAAAGTACGTTTATAGTCTCAAAGAGAGAGAAAGAATATAGAAAAATGCTTTAATTTTCATTTTATGTCCTCTAATTTCATGTGAGAGAAATATACACTTGCGAATAAAGAAATATTTGCATTAGATGATATTTTACACGCGAGGTGTGTGCGTAAACTTTTAAATATGTCTACACATAAGGTGACTAGTATTTTTTTTTTACTTTTTGTTCTGAAAATTTATCGACTGTTTATTTTCTTGTTGTTTGCATATAAAATGTGTATATTTTTTCGCGCAAAATGTGACATATATAATTTAAACACACTTAACGAGTTAGAAGGAAAGAAATTTTTCACTCACTAGTTAAAAATTGCAAGGAAATATGCATTTTTAGAAAAAAAAACATTTGCTTGATTTTTTTATCAGTCGGGAGAAATTATTATGCAATTTTTTTGTAAATAAATTTATCAATATGCATTTTGTCGAAGGGAAAAAATTGTTTTCAGTACACGATAAACTTTTGGTAATTTATTTAGTTTCTAGATGCAAATTTTTTTTAATAAATATAGTTTATTTAGAGCTGTAACATTTTTGTCCGCCATGTTGGAATCTCCATTTTCAAGTTTTGAAAACTAACATCGAATTCGCAATCAGCGACCTCGAAAACCCCCGAGTGACAAGATTAAAGCCCATTTCATAAATTTCAAAATTTTTGTCATTTAGAATATTTAGAACCTATAAGAAACATACTTCTGGTATAAAATATAATCCGTTTTATTAATAAAAGCATAGATTAAAGTAGCTTAATAAATTTTCTTGTTTTGGGCGTTAAAGGATTAATCCAAATTGTGAGTCATACATTGTAAATTTCTAATAAAATCTCAAGGAGTCCAACACATGTGTGACTTCAAAGTGAAATGAAATTACAGAACATGTTCCACAGTTTTGTCAAAGATGCCAAATCAAATTGGTATTCTCCTTAGAGTAGTCAGTAGAATCCACCCATGATGATTTTTCAGAAATCTAAAATTTTTACAACACGTCTAAAAATTAGAAAGAACAAACAAATTTCTTCGTGCTATCTGTATTAGAGTGGTCGTTAATAAGCGAAGTTTTTAATTTCTTTCATTCGCGAATTTTTAATTTTCTTCTAAATGTGATAAAAATAAGCTGCGCACAAGGAAAACTCAATTAATGAATTTTAACCCGTGCCTGTAGAGGGTTAAAGTTTAAATGGGGTTTAACATAGGTTTAGTGCATTTCTTCAGACTTTATATTCTAACTTTTTATTTTATTGACTTTTTTGTTTAAAACTCTGCATACTTACAGTTCAGGATGTACTAAAACCGAAACCTGTAGTCAAAAATAAATTTACAGTTGACAGCTGTCAAAAATGCTATCAAACTTTTGACAATCAGTATTAAAGTACTTTATTTCAGTATTGTACATTCATTTAAATAAGTTTAAGTATTTTCTAGACAACTGAGGTCAAAATAACCCAATGGGAAATTTACAACTGGCGGAGTACTGCGCCAGCACTGGCAGCTACGCTGACAGACAGCACTGGCATAACTCTGGGATGATAACGCTGTCTAACGCTGGCTGAGAATATTGCCGCAATAAATGCCGTATTGTTATTAATTAGTCGTAAATTAATAATTATAAATAATTTAACAACAAAATGGTAAATAATATTAATAAATAGTTATTATTCATAAAATATTTCTCTTCTTAAAGAAATTGTATTAAAGATGGAGACTAACAATGGATATAGTAAATAAAGTAGAAAAAAATTGTTTATAACATTTAAAAATTAAATAATAAACAATTACAGTAAGTGTGCATTAGATTTTCATATTTTAGTATCTAACGATTGGAATCTTGAAATATCGCAAACCTATAAAAATAAACAAAATTGCTGACGAGGGGAATCGAACCTACGACCTACGGACTAACAGACTAACGCTCTAACCACTATGCTAACGACACACGTGTACAGTAAAGTTTTAATATCTCAGTATCATTCAGACTTACAATTATTGAATCAAAGATGAGAAAAAAATAGGGATACGTTAGAAATAATAAATTGAAATAAAATAAATTAAACTAAATTTTTAACCTTAAGGGTACGGACTATAAAAATGTTACGTTTAGTACGGACGTGGGTTAGCCTAACCCAGCGACTTTGATTGGGTGTATATCGAGCTGTACTTTGTCAATTTGAATAAGTTTTTTTTCATTTTGTGTGAAATTGTCTCAAAAATATGATAGAATTGTCAGATTAATCATTTAACTGATTGAAAAAAAATCCTAATTAAAAATGTGAACGGGTCTTGAAATCTTTTTGTAAAAAAACGTTTTTTTTCCAAAATGCTGTAACTTTTTGAAAAAAAAGATATTAACATTGTATAACTCGCGTTTGAAAGGTAAAAAGTAGTTCTTTTAAATGTCCATAACGGTTTTTGATTTATTCCAAAAACTATATTTTTTTTGAAAAATGAAAATACGCTTTTTTTCGAGTTAGCGAAAAAACGTTTCGTTGATTTATGATGATAAAAGTTAAAAATAATTACTTTGAGCGTAAAAAATTGTTTCTTAGATATTTTTGAGTAGCACAGTTTCGCTACGTGCTCTTTACACATCGCCTCATGACATCTAAGACACTTATAATACGTTTTTCGGTCAAGGGAACTTGGACATAAGTTACATCTCTTTTGCTTTGGAAGTCTATTGTCGACAAACTCATCGCGAATGTCTGGCAACTCACGAGAATCCAAAAACTCTTCAATCGTAGTTCGCAGACCTATCCTCAGAGAAGGTATCTCCAATCTTTTAATCAAAGTAGGTTTAACTAATTGCAACGCCAGCTCTCGAAGATAATCAAGTCATTTCAGAGGTGCATTGAATTGATTAAGATTGTATAAAATAAAAGAATTGACGCCAGCCTGATCGAGCATTCCATAAAAAGATCTAACAGGCCATCTACTTGTTATGCGAGCTGTCGTGTATTAATGACATTTAAAATCATAACAATCGGTGCCGCCTCTGGTCTTGTTGTAGAATTCAATCATTTCCGGTTTTACACTTCTGCCTCTTCGTCGGCGTCTGTTTCAGAGTCGTGGGAACTTTCCTCTTCCGCATCTACGGCGTCGTCGGTGTCACTGTCGTTCTCTGTAACGATGTCCTTCTCGTTTTCATTGTACAACGCCTCTAAAGCAGCAACGCTTCGAGTAATTCGACGCGTTGCCATGTTTTTAATGCGTGTTCTGTAATAAAAAATTACAAGAAATAAAATTTAATGAGTTATAATTCACTACGAGCAGCAAAGATTTCGATATAAGACGTACGTTCAAGTGATTGAGAACTACTACAATACTTCGCTTACACCATGTACAACGCGTTATTTTGAGGTTAGAATCTACAAAATTAAGTAAAGAGTACGTATTCTTACTTACCTTTTTATTCCTCAGCGGCAAGCAGACGAAAATTAAAACTTTATATTTTTGAAAATTTTGGATTTTGTAACGTTGGGTACGGACTGGGTGTACCACACCCGAGCACAAT
Source organism: Leptopilina syphax (assembly GCA_032872505.1). NCBI lineage: Eukaryota > Metazoa > Arthropoda > Insecta > Hymenoptera > Figitidae > Leptopilina > Leptopilina syphax. The sequence continues at coordinate 17,233,739 of CM065471.1, read as the reverse complement.
GTTCGTATGTGTCTAGCTCGGACCCAAAGCGGAGACTGACTCTGTCGCTTGGGCCTCTAATAGTGTGTACCTATAAGTTTCCCCCCCCCCCCGGTCCGGACCCCCATCGCCGACTTCTCTTCGTATGGCGCTTCTTTCAAATTTCGCTCGGGTTACGGTAACCCAGTCCGTACCCTGAGGGTTAATAATTAAATTAAATTACTTTACTTATTGCATTTAACATTTTACGTAATTATTAAATTACGTGGTAATTTTTTAATAATTTTTTATTCATAATAAGAAGTATAATAGTATTTTAATAGGATCCAAATTATTATTGAGATTAAAGTTTAAATTTTGTTTATAATTTTAATTTAATTAAATATTTTATTATTTACAAAATTAGACAATTATGTTAAATTGTTATTATTAAATTTAATAAAAATAAAAAATTAACAACTGAAAAGTAAAATATTAATTTTTTTCAATAAATTTATATTTATAAACATTCCTAAACTTTTTTTATAATTTTTTTCAAGTTTATGTCAAAAAAGCAATGTTGGCAAAGAGCGTCGTGAACAATTTTTCTATACTCAGCCAGCACTTGCCGCCGTGGCTTGTCCAAGCTTTGGCGAAACAGAAATTCTGTACTGCGCCAGCACTAATTGTCGAGGCTCGGCTAGACTACGCCGAACAATCGTCTGAGTACTAAGCCAGTGGTGAACATCGGCACTACACTGGCATTTCCCATTGGGAAGTAGCAAAATGTCTTTTTTACAGTAGACAGCTGTAAAAAAACTGTCAAATTTAGAAAATAGTAGTTTTTTTTAGAAATGTTACCTTTATTTTCTCAAATAGAAATATTTTTATACTAATGAGATCAAACTGAATCATGGAATGTCATTTTGACAGATGACAGCTGTCAAAAATGCTGACAAACTTTTGAAAAATAGATTTCGCAATATGTCAAACTTATAAGATGGTAATTTATAAAAATTCTTCGAAAAATTTATGAAAAATTACAATAATGTTATCTTTTGAAATAATTATAGGTAACAGCAAAAAAAAACGCGCGCTATACCGCGCGTGTAGTTTCTCCTGGTGTCAATAGATAATTAATAATAATAATGCCTATTAACAATAAAAACGGGTACCTACACATGTGTAATCATAAAAAATAATTCAAATATTTAAAAAAGACAAAATTTTGTGCAAAAATTGTGATTATAAAATAAAAATTATTCCAATTTTTTCGTTTAGTAAGAAAAATTTATTTCGTTAAAAATTTTAATTTACGAAATTTATCACTGCTTTGCTAACTTTGCATAACATTTTATAAGTACTTGTGCCTTCAAAAAATGAATTAATAAAAGTTTTTTGAAATGTTACTTCAGTTTTACTTTACGAATAATTCAATCACTTTGTTACTACAAATTCCTGTTACAAATAAAAAAAAAACTACAAAAATTTTAAATGCTTTGCTAACTTTGCACAAGATTTCATTTTTAAGCCTACCAATAATAAATTAAATTTTGGAAAAACTATAACTGATTGCATAAATTCAATTATTTTTAAAAGTAAAAAAATTTTTTGCAGAAATTCAATTATGTTCAAGAATTTTTTAATATTCTTGTCAAAATGTCAAAAAATAATAATTTTCTTTTAGGAATTCAATTATTTTCATAAATATAACTCATCGCAGAGTTTTAATTATTTTTAATACAATATTTTAATCAAATTCATCGAAAAATGCAATTGTTCTTAAAATTTTTTATGAAAAATCGTTCAAAGAAATCAATTATTTAAAATTGCTTTGATAAAATTCTTTATGAGACTTCAATTTTAAGAAATTTTAATTATTCAATAAATTATTTATTTTTGCATTAAGATTATTGAATTATATAATAAAAATTTATTAAAAAATGAATTTCAGTTAAAGTTTTACATACCTAATAATTGAATATCAAAAGCATTATAGCATGAATTTTAAAGAAGCATTCAGACCTCTGCAGACTGCCTGCCTGCGCAGACAGTCTGCTGAGGTCTGAATGCTCCTTTACAAATAATTAAATTTTAAAATGGTTTCAAATCAAATTCTCTAAAAATTTGTTTTTTTAAACTTATAACTAACAATTCTGTAGAATTAATTATTTTAAAAAAGTTTAATTGAGTTTTTTTCTGAAATTATTTGAAGTGTTTAATTTTTAATTTGTATTTAATTGACGAATTTCTGAACAATTTAAATTTCGTAAAATTGATTTGTAAACAAATGGATTTTAAAATTCTCAAAGAACTTTTTTAAAAAATTATTAAAAATAACTTATTTCTGTGGGAAAATAATAATGATTAAAATTTATTCAGAAAAGAAGTTATTGATGTTTTCAAATAATTTTAGAATTAAATAAATTCATAAATAAATGTAATACAACATTTTTTGGAGTGTCTAATCATTTTTAGAGTGTATCAGAATATTCTTTAGGGTCAGGGAAGAAGTCAAAATTTTGTCAAGTAATTAAGTTTTTCTCATTAAAAAAAAGAAAATATTTTGCAGGATTTACATTTGTTAATTATCTAAAATGTTTGTTACAAAATGCTAATTTTTTAGAAACAAAGAAAATAATGAATAATATAATAACATTAATAATTTTTTTAGATTAAAAAAAATATTTTTGAATTATTTGAGAAATAAAAATAATATTGTAAGGTTCGGTTATTGAAGTCAACCTTATTTTTCAATTACTTTGGATTCACAATAGGTGGTAGCTGCCCCACTCTATTTTTCTAACGGGTCACTGACCTAACGAGTAGGAGGCTCAGTTTGGGACTACCTTTCAACCCTTGCGGATGTGCTTATTTTTGGAATAAGTATTAAGTGTCCTTTTCTCATCATCATCTAATTGTTTGTATTATTATATTTAATTGTTTTATTTCTTCTTATTTGTTACACTGTTGTGAGTTTCTGCCCTTTAGTGTTAGTTATTCTTATATTTATTTAACATTTTGTATGCCACATTGTCGTGAGATTCTGTCCTTCAATGTTGGTTATAATTTTGATTAATTAACATGTAATGTGCCGCACTGTCGTCAGGTTCTGCCCTTCAGTGTTGGTTATTCTTTATTATATTTCACATCTAATGTGCCACACTGTCGTGAGATTCTGCCCTTCAGTGTTATATATTAATCTATTACTAATTTTGTTAAATGTGTTTGATCAGTCTGAACATTTATTTAGCATTTATTTCTGTTTTGCCACGCTGTCGTGGGACTCTGCCCTTCAGTGTAGAACGGGAATAATGAATTTTAATCTGCTTCCTATTAAATTAAAAAAATAATGAAGTATAATATTAAAATATAAGAACATATAAAAAAAACAAAAGCATGCACAATAGTCTAACTTCAAGTGTGGACAGACTGGACAAAATACGACGATTATTATAAAGTTAATAATAATTAATTAATTAATTAATTCTAAGTTGGGCAGTCTTTTTACAACTGTCAAAAAGACATATGCGACTTAGTTTAATCTTAGTAATCTAGAATACACTAGAACATATTCAAATTAATGTAAAATACTTGAAGAAATATATTTTTCAAAAGTGTGTCAGCATTTTTGACAGCTGTCATCTGTCAAAATGACATTGCATGATTCGGTTTAATCTCATTAGTATAAAAATACTTCTATTTGAGAAAATAAAGGTTTGATCTTATTTGTAGGTATATAAAAATACTTCTATTTAAGAAAATAAAGGTAAAATTCCTAAAAAAATTACCATTTTCTAAATTTGACATTTTTTTACAGCTGTCAACTGTAAAAAGACATTTTGCTACTTAGTTTGACCTCAGTTGTCTATAAAGTACTTAAACTTATTTAAATGAATGTACAATACTGAAATAAAGTACTTTAATACTCACTGTCAAAAGTTTGACAGCATTTTTGACAGCTGTCACCTGTCAATTTATTTTTGACTACAGGTTTCGGTTTTAGTAAGTACATCCTGAACTGTAAGTATGCAGAGTTTTAAACAAAAAAGTCAATAAAATAAAAAGTTAGAATATAAAGTCTGAAGAAATGCACTAAACCTATGTTAAACCCCATTTAAACTTTAACCCTCTACAGGCACGGGTTAAAATTCATTAATTGAGCTGTCCTTGTGCGCAGCTTATTTTTATCACATTTCGAGGCGAATTAGGAGGTGGAATGAAAGAAATTAAAAACTTTGCTTATTAACGACCACTCTAATCTGTATACAGTGAACAGACATTTTCAAATTTTTATTGGTTTTTCGCTGTTTTGTGGAGTGAGGCTTTTGTTTTTAATTTAGAAACTATTGGCCTGACTTTTAGCATCCAGAACTATAGTTCTGGATGGTAGGAAGTCATCAATCAATAAATTTAAGTACCACATATTTTTCTTCAAGCAAAACCTGATTTTTGTATTTTTTATTGGTTTTATGCTGTTTTGAGGATCGGGCATTTGTTTTTGCCCAACTTTTATGTGCGAACTTCAGTCCTAGTCTAAAATCGTCTAAGATTAAAGATTCAGGGTCTTATGACAAAAACCTACATGGTTTTTGATAAAATCCCTTGTAACCTGCTGCACCTTCTCTTTCTGGGTATGACCATCTAAGTCGCGAATCTCAAGAGTGACTCTTTGATCCACTGACTATATCTTCTCAGTAGACATTGGTACATATTATGGAATATGTTTATTACATTATTCAGACATCCAAACCATTTCGAAATTAGTCCCAAAGATATCTTATTTCCTTTGTCTTTTGTACTTAAGATGTTTTTAGACGTCAGTTTTCCTTGGACTGTCAGAGTTTCTTCGTTCTTATGTGCCTCCACGATATATTCCTCGAGCTCAGAGTTAAGCTCTTATCCCGATCCTTAATCTTCAATTTTCCTTTGCATAGACGATAGCGCTTTTCAGGCGATCCTCACTTACTTCAACCTTATGTTTCGTCTTAGCCCATTCGATAATAACATGCAGGTTTTTAAAGCCATCTTTTATCGTTCGGTTTACGTTCTTTTGAACTTGGCAAGCCTTTTAAATTCTTTGGCCACACTCATCGATTTTGGAAAACATTTCAGCTTCCTCGACTCTCACCATGTTGCAATTTTGCATTCTTTTTTGCCAGCCTCCGTGTCCAACTCCGTAGGTACCAAACTTCCAGCACTTACACTGCTGCTGACACTAAGAAGGTTGGACGTTCTTCTCTTTCTACTTCCACCCCCTTTTTTTAACCATTTTTGGAACTTAATAGTAAGTAATCAATGGAAGTACTACTTCCATTGATAAAATTTACTTCTCATAAAAAAATAAAATAATTGTAGATTAAAACATAAAGAAAAAATGTACGACTAACAGAGTGGATAATTTATGGTATCTATTACTACTGTTGTAAAAAAAACTGTCCTCCCGTAAGAGCGGACACATTCTCATCGACGCTTCACGCGGAGGCTCGCAAGTTACAGCTCGCGGTGAGGCGCATACCGCGACGCGTTTTTTCTCCCTTATCATGTTTTGTAAAGTTCTTTCTTCATTATGCTACTTTACTACCTCACAAAAATATAAAGAAATTATTTTTAAATGGGTCATTCTTTGTCAAATTTCACCCCCTATCTGTCCATTTTTAATTTCAACGAAAAAAATCAAAATAGGGCTTAAATTAAAGCTTGGAACCTCTACTTTTATTTGCATGGGAGCCTTTTTTAAAAATTCAAGATGGTGGACTTGTACGTTGAAGCAGTCGAGAAGCATAAAAAATTCTACTTTTTGCTAAAAAAATATTAATTTCATAGTATAAATAGTTTATTTTTGGCACAAAACATACCTCTTTATTCGTACTTTATTTACCCTTACTGACATTTGCGAAATTTCAAAATAGCGGATTCAATATGGCCAAAAAATATAAATTTTTGTCAATCGGTGCAAACATTGTACTGGAACCTGACAATGTGTTGTACAGGCCGCGCGTCCGGCTCGGTACAGATTTAATGCCGCCAAACATCCGGCGTTGTACCGGCATTTGTCCGTCTGGCAACCAGGACGGGCCAAATTTTGTTCGGAAAGATGACTTTCTACTGGCGTTCTACTGGCATTCGTCCGCCTAGCAAGCGACGCGGGCCAAATTATATTCTCTATTGAAAAATAAAATAAAAAAAATTTTCTTTATTCTCTATTGAAAAATAAAATAAAAAAAATATTTAATTAACTATGCATGGTGCATGTTAATTAATATTTGTTTACAGATCATTTGAAACATTTTTTACACATTTTACATTTTTTTTACACATTAAAATTCTAAACGCTCGCAGGGGGATACGAAACCCAAGCCTATCCTAATCTACGCACCGAAGTCTAATACGCTAACCACTACGCTATTCGCTCGCTTGCGGATGTGAGCATAACAAAACCCATATACAGTACCGCTAGGGAGCAAACAATTTTAGCAACTTATATACAACAATAAATAATAATTTAAAAACAAATTGAATATTTTAGCATTTTATGAATATTATGTAAATAAATCTAGTGTTTTATATTTATAAATAATTAGTTGTATACTTTATTTATAATTAAAAATTTTTTTTGCAATTATATTCAAAATAATTTTTTTTAATTTGTTTAACTTTCATTAAGGAAAAATTAATATAATTTACCAGATATTTTTTGATCAAATTTATTTATAAACCGTAAATTTTAAAACATTAAGATTATTATTAATTATTTTTAAGATTAAATAATTGAGTGTAATTGAAAATATTTCATTAAAATAATCTGTTATCGGAATTTCCTTATATTTTTCCAGGTGAATTTCTATAATTATAATTATTATAGAAACTTGAATATAACAAAAAAATTAAGTCTTTAATATTTATTAATTATTATCAATTAATAAATAAATAATAAATATTATTAAAAAATATAATTATAACCTATTTTTCAAATTCATTCATTTTTACAATTAAATTTTATATTCTTGCATTATTAATTCCTTTTTTAGTATTTAAACTTCAAAAAATTCTCCTATACAAAAGTTTTTACAACCTAAAGGATTTAAAATTTTTATTACTTTAATTATTATCTTATCCATTTTATTTCATCAATTTTTATTGGAAACAATAAAAATATAGCTAAATTTTCACTTTGTAAAAAATCGATTTTAGAAGATTATAAATAGTGTGTTGATTAAAAAAATAATTATCCTATGAAAAGCATTAAATTGTTTTGAAAGAATAGATAACAATAACCATATTCTTAGCTTATTATTATTAATTAAAATCTTATTAATAATAATATAAATTATTTAGTTCTCAGTCGGTAGAATGCCTGTACCGCTCGGGTCGTTAGACGGACGAATGCCAGTACAACGCCGGTTGCTAGTTTGTATAAATTATGATCCGGCGGTCGGATCAAATCCTGTACCGCTCGGGTCGTTAGACGGACGAACGCCAGTACAACGCCGGTTGTTAGTTGGTATAAATTTTGATCCGGCGTCGGATCAAATCTTGTACCGCGCCTGTAGTGCCGACAGTAGAAAGAGTGTACCGAAAGTCGCATCCGACTTTGTACCGCGCCAGCAGAAATTCTCATCCGAATCGGTACAAACTGCCTGTACTGGCATTGACTCTCCAATTCAACCGGCGCGGACGCTAGACGGTTGGACGATCCGGCATTCGCCCGACTTTTCCCCCTGGGTCTAATCTTCTTCATAATATTACTTACACTTTACTATATTTTTTCCTTCGTAAAAAATACACATATTTTATTATTAGTTTTACACTCCAGGAAATTTAAATTAACCAGTTTTTTAATTGAAAACTAACCGCAAATGCAGCTAAAAAATGAACATCGATAAATAAATTTTGACGTTTAAAAATATGGGTTATTGTTTATTTATTATTTATTTCTGTGGATGTTATAAAATAATAATCTCTATTGAAACAAGATTTAAATTAATTAAAATGTTCAAAATTTTAATTATTTTTCTTTTCAAGAATAGTAATCTACAAACAACAGAGTGTTGTCCTATAGTTGACACTGAAAATTTGTTAAGTTTTACAATCCTCAGGGTAAATTTATGTATCCTTTTTTCTCCGTGTAAATGAGCTTATCATATAATTCTACTTTCATAGAATGAAAAAAATAAATTATACATAATAAATCTTCAATTCTACGGGAAAAGAAAAATAAATAATTTTTAATAAAACCAGAATGCTGCATTTCTATAGACAGTTCAAACGATAATATAAGCGTATTAGAAATAGTTTGTGATACACTGAACTCTTGCTGCAATGGACGTTGCTGTAATGGACTAGTTTCGTGATGAGTTGGTAAGCGGGAAACGGAGGCGCTGAGCTCGGCGACCTAGCGCCACCAACAAAGTATTTATTTTTACGGACTTAAAAAGTCCCCCAAATTGCAAATCGATTCATAAATATTCACTCGAGTTATCGTGGCGACAAATTTTGCTACAGACAGACAGACAGACACTTCTCTAAAAATCTTTTTTTTGGAAACAGGGGGTCATGAAACGTGAAGACTTACCAAAATTAGACATTGCTCAAAATTGCACAAATCCAAGACTTTCTCATTTTTGATGAGAATGTAAAAATTCAAAAAATAGTTTTTCATGATTATATTTAGGTATAAATTTCCTTTGGGAACATAAAAAGTAAATTAATTTTGAAATACTTCTGCAACTAGAACAACGTGCTTTTGTTTCTCTTGTAGGCTCTCCTCACCTACGTGACAATTGCACCTTTTGTTGTATGTATGCACTACATGTATAAAGGTAATAAACCGATTCATATTCAAACAGTAACTTCCATTTTTTTTCGTTATAATATGATAGACACTCGACACTCCTTTTTCTGTTCTGTATGTATAAAAAAAATAATACACAACCTGCATGTTTGTGGATTTTTCAGAAAACATTATTTCTCCCTTTTCAAACATAAGAATCAAAATAATTCTAAATTAAAAAAAATGTTTAAAATGCAATTTTTATAGATTATAATTTTACATACATTTGATTTGAAATGCGATTGCTATTTTTTCCAGCGAGATCTCAATTGTTTTATTCCTTCTCTCACTCTCTTGCTGCGACTTCTTAATAAGATTCATTGAATTCAAATTTTCTCGTTTTTTTTATTCGGAGCTTTTTTCTTCTCTTGCAGCTAGGGAAAATACCTTTTAGATGTGCGACATGCTGTAAACCTAATGGATACAATAGGAACTCGTTTTACTTCTTTTTCTTAATTCTTCCAAGAAAGAGAAGAATTGGTGAAAGGACGTGATACTGGAGATTGGTTAGTATAAGCAAAAAGGTTAGCAAAAGGGAGGGAGGAGGTGGTATTTCAAACAAAGGGAGTATATAGCGTAATTTAATGAAATAAATGGAGGCACGAGTCAACTGCGCAAACACTTGAGAGTCTTCCTGCAATTCAATTTCCTTTGCTTTTCTACCCCGAGTTTCTAACCCACCCACCCAGTATAGCGACTCCCGTTTTCTATTATAAGAGAGCTACCTAAAAGTTTCAAGCCTGTTCCACGCTTCCGCGTTTTGTCATTAAACCAATGCTATTTGCATAAAGTGTTAATGGTTTCTGCATTCCATTGATTTCCTCTCTCTCTCTCTCTCTCTCTCTCTCTCTCTCTCTCTCTCTCTCTCTCTCTCTCTCTCTCTCTCTCTCTCTCTCTCTCTCTCTCTCTCTCTCTCTCTCTCTCTCTCTCTCTCTCTCTCTCTCTCTCTCTCTCTCTCTCTCTCTCTCTCTCTCTCTCTCTCTCTCTCTCTCTCTCTCTCTCTCTCTCTCTCTCTCTCTCTCTCTCTCTCTCTCTCTCTCTCTCTCTCTCTCTCTCTCTCTCTCTCTCTCTCTCTCTCTCTCTCTCTCTCTCTCTCTCTCTCTCTCTCTCTCTCTCTCTCTCTCTCTCTCTCTCTCTCTCTCGACTTAAAAAAATTGAGCCTGGAAAAGAGGAAACTGTTTTCCTCAAATTTCGAAAAGAATGTTAGGTAATTATTTCTCCCACTGTAGAATTCTACACCGAAAAAAATCTCGATGGTATTATTAACTATGACTCTATAGTTAATCTTAACGTAGTAAAAGTAATAAGGATTCCTAATCATTATGGTTAGGATCGCTAGGTTGATTCAACAAATTCAAGCCTGGCAAAAACAACCCTGCAAATCCTAGTCAAATTGACTAGGATTTTAGTAATTTTGCCTATTTCCATAATGCGCACGCGTCTGCTTCTGTTCTGACAGTGTTTTACCTCTATATCTTTCGCGTCATTTATCGTGATTTCGTAAAAAGATTTTTTATCATTACTCGCGTCTATTTTTTCTACATAAAATGGAGTTCTTACATACATCAAAATTGCTGGTTTCTCGGAACCTCTGGAAATATAGATAGTCCATGTTTTAGAAAGTAAACTATTTAATTATATTAGTCAATTCTTTCAGACTTTTTTGGTTAGGTTTCAATATAAATCGTCGAAATTTTTACGCACGTAGTGACAACATTTTTACTATTTTAATCGCGCAGTGTGTTTGAAAATTTACCTTTGCAATAATTTGTGTATTTAAATTTATTTTCATTTAAATGGCGTAAATAATTAAAAATAAATAGTTTTTGACAAGTGTATAAAATTGTGTACTTGAAATGTGTAAAACATCATCTGATTAAGTATTGTATTTTGACTCGAAACATCTAGTGTCTATTAAAAAATTAAACTACCAAGTCGTGTTTAGTGTAGTGGTTATCGTTCCGGGTTTCAAAGTGCGTATTCGTTAGGTTCAGGTGTTCGCGTCCCTTCTGCGTCAAATATTTATTTCATAAGTTTAAATTAATTCTAAGGTATATAAATACAAAGTCAAATATAAATATGTTCAAATACAATAATTAATTTTTTTCTTTTAATTAGTTTTTCTCTTTTATTTGATAATAAGAGTTTGATTAGCAATTTCACATAATTATGATACACAGTGTAAATCTAATATTATTCTCCTAGTCAATTTGACTATTTTTTCCTGATTACATCGACTAATTTTCCTGGTCACTTTAACTATGCTTGAATCTTATTACTTTGACCAGGATTCTATAGTTGGCTCCTCTCGTAACTAGGAAACCTAGTCAATTCCTGGTATACGGGTCCTAGGCATTTTTCTCGGTGTATCGGATGATGTATAAATCTCTCGGCTAGACAGTTGCTACAAGTTTTAAAGTAAAAACGAAACGTGAATATAGAATCAGAGAAGAAGAAAATGCATACTGTCTTTTAAAAAGAAACAGACGATGAGAAAAGTTTAATAATTTATTTGAATTCAATATTCACTGAATTTTCTCTTCTTTTTAAACAATATAAAAAAACAAATCTAAAATATACACTACCGTCGGGAATTATCGGTACGGCTGCACGCGCAGGGCCCAAAAACATACCAATCTTCAAATCACGATTTCTTTGTAAATACAAATGTCAGAGAATTAACAAATATACCATTCGAAAGATTATTAAATTCTACAATTAATGATATGTAACTGAAAATTTTAATAATTTATACAAAGCTTGCAGCAATCTACAAATTTGACAAAATTTTTAAAATAAAATTTTTTTGGAAATTATTTCAACCACTGCACATTTTTTAAAAAATGTAGGAAAAATTTGAAACTTATATAGGTGTAATCATTGAAATCTCATCTTTAATTTAAGACCAAAAGAGTTAAAAAATCTTATTCGGTTCGAGAGATATCATTATAAACGGCCGATCATTTTCAGCCAAAAAACGTTCAAAATCGACTAATTCAATGCATTTGTCAAAAAACATGCTCGGACGTATATAATGATATCTCACGAACCGAATAAGATTTTTTAATTCTTTTGGTCTTAAATTAAAGATGAGACTTGAATGATTACACCTATATTAGTTTCAAAATTTTCCTACAATTTTTAAAAAATGTGCAGGGGTTGAAATAATTTCTAAAAAAATTTTATTTTAAAATTTTTTTTGTCAAATTTGTAGATTGCTGCAAGCTTTGTATAAACTATTAAAATTTTTAGTTGCATATCATTAATCGTAGAATTTAATAATCTTTCGAATGGTATATTTGTTAATTTTCTGACATTTGCATTTACAAAGAAATCGTAATTTGAAGATTGGTATGTTTTTGGGCCCTGTGCGTGCAGCTGTACCGATAATTCCCGACGGTAGTGTATTAAAAAAAAATATTCTTTCAATTAAAAATTACAGTTAATAAGTACGGTTAAGAATTACAGTGAAAAAAATTACAACAAAATCTAAAAGTGTAGGACATTTATTATTATATACCTATAAACTTTAATCTAAATTTAAGCCCTAAAGATAAGTTAATGTTTGATAATTAAATTATTACTGTTATTATTACCAAGAACCAAGTTTTAAGAACTGACCCAAGTTTCATCTTGGTTCAATATCAAGGATGCTTTAAATTGTGTTTAATCATTTTATGAGCAGTAGAGCTTTACTGCGTTAAAAAATATTGCATAACTTTTGTACAATCTAGATGAGAACTTGAGGCAAATAGAGTTTGATACTCTTCAACAAAGTAAAGTTTTAACGAAGCAAAACTTTATTTAGAATATCGTAACAAGTTTTTTTCAAGGAATGAACGAGTTTCATAATTCGCACATTTGTGGAAAATGAAGATCAAACAAATTTTTGGCAATTTAATCTTCAAAAGTTTCCTCCCAATGCCAATATGAGAAGGAATGAAATTTAGGTCAACAAAAAAAATTATATTTCTTGCAATATTTCATAACAATTTTCCCGTGGAAATGGAAGTATGGGTAAAAGATGTCAAACTATGAGAAACCATGGCTAAATATGACACTAATTTTGACAAAATATGTCAAAGTATTGCTAATGAGAGAATCCCATATGGTCAAAAAATGTCGACAATAAAAATTGATTTTTCATTAAATCAACTGAAATAACCACAAAACCATTTAATTTTTTTATTTTTGAACCATGGGCAAATAATGACAAAGCATGGGGAGAAGAAAAACTGTTTTTCTTATACTTTCAAACTATGGGCATACTATGGCGAACCATGGGAATAAGAAAAACTATTTTTTATATTTTTATAAACTATAGGCAAAGAATGGCAAACCATGGGAAGAAAGAACAGTCAAACTTAGCGCGATATTTAGCCATAATAATAATAACAATATTAGAAATAAAAATACACTACCGTCGGGAATTATCGGTTTTAATAATTTATACAAAGCTTGCAGCAATCTACAAATTTGACAAAAAAAATTTTAAAATAAAATTTTTTTAGAAATTATTTCAACCTCTGCACATTTTTTAAAAATTGTAGGAAAATTTTTAAACTTATATAGGTGTAATCATTCAAGTCTCATCTTTAATTTAAGACCAAAAGAGTTAAAAAATCTTATTCGGTTCGTGAGATATCATTATATACGTCCGAGCATGTTTTTTGACAAATGCATTGAATTAGTCGATTTTAAACGTTTTTTGGCTGAAAATGCTCGGCCGTTTATAATGATATCTCTCGAACCGAATAAGATTTTTTAACTCTTTTGGTCTTAAATTAAAGATGAGATTTCAATGATTACACCTATATAAGTTTCAAATTTTTCCTACAATTTTTAAAAAATGTGCAGGGGTTGAAATAATTTACAAAAAAATTTTATTTTAAAAATTTTTTTGTCAAATTTGTATATTGCTGCAAGCTTTGTATAAATTATTAAAATTTTCAGTTACATAATTAATTGTAGAATTTAATAATCTTTCGAATGGTATATTTGTTAATTCTCTGACATTTTTATTTACAAAGAAATCGTGATTTGAAGATTGGTATGTTTTTAGGCCCTGCGCGTGCAGCCGTACCGATAATTCCCGTCGGTAGTGTAGCCATATAGGTAATAATAATAATAATAATAATAATAATAATAATAATAATAATAATAATAATAATAATAATAATAATAATAATAATAATAATAATAATAATAATAATAATAATAATAATAATAAGAGGGTAAACTCTGTGAAGAGATACCGGGATGCACTCCCTTTGCGGAAACTTCCTGCTATCTTGGAGAGACACATCGACCTCCACGTCCGAACATACATGTTCACGTGCCCTTGGATATCATAGACGTCGCATCAATGCTCCGGCAATGCTGTAACGTCTATGTAACTAACGGAGGCGGTTCAGGGTCCATCTTGGCCAGATGGTAGTACCCTGTTTAGGCTCGATCGTTCCCTCGATACGGGGCAAAGAATAAAAAATGAAATGGATAAAGAATCAAACAAATTACTCCAAGTGGGTACCTCTGTAGAGGGTAATCCCACCACCGATTCTGATCGGGTTGAAGCCCCGGTAGTCGGTGCAGACGGCTCCAAGGATTTTGGAGGGAGCCAAAGCAAAAATTCTGAGGATGTGGGACTTAGCAGATTCGAAGAAAATGTTTTAGAACAGGTCGATCTGATCCCAAAAATACTTGACAGCATGTGGCGTGCTTGCAGGAAACAAAGAAACATTAGCAAGGACGTTCAGGATGGAATGGTGGAATTGGGGAAGGTGCACGAGGTGCTTCGCAGTAACCTGCGTTTTATACCTAGGCCCTTCATTAGCCCAAGCAATCCAAAGTCGAATCCTGAAATTCCTAGATCGATGTCGCACGCCACATCTGGCGAGAGCAAGCCCATCGACCCAAAAAAGCGCCCTAGAGAGTATGAAGGTCCGGAGACCATTTTCAGACCATGCCGATATAACCAAAATTCAGCTCGCCGCAGACTATCTTCAAGTTTTATTTTTAGCAGTCTCAAATCCTCGTCATAACATATCAAAAGCACGTCGTCCGCGAACCCGGATATAGACGTATCTTCGGGTAAGCCCAACCTCAGAAAACCGTCGTACATAACGTTCCAGATGGTTGGTCCCACCTTTGATCCTTGGGGAGCTCCGCATGTCATTTTCTCTTTGATATGACATGCATCGCTCTCGTAGACAACCCATCTGTCGCTAAGATAGTTGTCTATCATTCGCAAAAGATACGTTGGTACCCCTTTACATCTTTACATCAACGAGTGCGCAAAAACCCTTCTTACGTCCCTCTTTGACTCTTTTCGCTTTTTCGAGAACTGCTAAGATCGCGTCTACTGTCGACCGGCCTTTCCTAAAACCGAATTGATTCTCTGATAGGCTATTTTCGCCTACCAGGATTCCCTGAAGTCGCTCTAGAATCATTCCCTCTAGAAGTTTACCCATCGTGTCCAATAAACAAATTGGTCTAAACGATGAGACTTTATCTAGAGGTTTATCCCCTTTTCTCAGGAGGACCAACCTCTGTGTTTTCCAGTCACTCTCGAGACATGTATTAAAGACGTCGAGAAGCAACTCTGGATACACAGCGATTACCTCTTTGAGGATCTCGTTGGGTATTCCGTCGATGCCTGGCGCTTTGCCGTTCCTCAACGTCTTTGCCACCTTTTTAAGCTCCTCCAGCGTGAAGAGCTCCTCCCTTTGCACAACACAAGAGGAAAAGTCCTCCCTAGGGCCAGATTCCACATGGGGAAACAGCGCCTTAATAATCTTTCGGACCCAGATCGGATTGTCAAGACCAGGGGTTCTTTGCCTCGAAACTAATTTCTTAGTGACGACTTTGTAGGCCAAGCCCCATGGGTCCTTCTCCGCTTCTCCAATCAGGTCCTTCCAACACGATTTTTTGCTACTCCTTATAGCCCGCTTAAAAATCTGCCTGGCTTCTTGCCACTCTTCTTGCAGCAGAAGGTCTCCCTTAGATTGGGTATATTTCCTTCTTGCTGCATGGCATTCTCTCCTTAAGCGAGCTAGTTCGTCATTCCACCAGTACAGAGCTCCCTTCCTAGTTCTTTTTTGTTGCCGGCGAGGCATTGAGTAGTTGCACGCTGCAATAATTACTCGCCTCGCCTCACGCCACTGAAGTTGGCTTCGTCATCCAGCCTAACTCGTGTATAGCCCGAGCATCGGCTAGTGACTCCACCAACTTCTCCCTATTTAGCCGTCTGAGATTCCAGGAGGGACTCTTGTGACCAATATGCGGCCTAACGTTCCCTCTCGGATTTTTCTCAGCGACTATAAACTCTATGTACTGGTGGTCACTCATAGTCGTTTCGTCCAGCACCTTCCACCGCGCGAATCTACGGGCCACGCGGGGCGACGCAATTGTCAAATCAATGATGGACCCTGATACCCCGCGTCTGAACGTGAACTCTCGTCCTCGGTTCATCACCACCAAGTCGTTTGCTGCAACCATGTCCGACACCAAGGTTCCCCTCTTGTCTAAACGGGTCTCCCCCCATCCCGGCGACTTACTATTAAAGTCTCCCGCAATGAGGACATCCCCGCCGAAAGCTTTAATGCTTTCTTCAAGAGCCTGAACCTCGGCCTCGAACTTTTTGAGGGGATCATTTGGAGAGAAGTAGCAGCTGTAAACACGTACCTCGGCCACCTCTATCCAAACGAACCCCCTATCAGTCTCCAGAAAGTCACCGATGGCGATGTCCGGGTTACATATTTGAATACCTGATCTCTTTGATGCATCCTCAAACCAGACAGAGGATTCTGGCTTCCTATATTGCTCACTGAAAAGCAATATGTCAGCTCCCCTCTCTCTGGCAGTCTGCATCAAGAGATCTTGCGCAACTTGTCCCTTCCTAAGATTTACTTGGAGAAACCTAAGCTCTGGACTTCAGATCTGTCAGCATCTCCCAGTACACCGGGCATGCCCTGCTCCCCGAAGAGTGTTTCGTCTCTTTCAGCCCACGATCAGAACAGTCAATGCACTTGGCTTCTGCCTTGCATTGACTCTTCTTGTGGTCGAGACTTCCACACCTCCAGCAAGCCGCCTTTCGGTCTTGGCCACTGCATCCTCCCGCCAGGTGGCCGTAACAGAGGCATCTAAAGCACCTCTCTACTTCCACCCTAGCGTGGACTCTGCAGTTGACCCACCCAATCCTCACTCGGCCAACCCCCAACAACGACTCTGCCTCCGTTTCCGGGAGTTGAAGAATCGCCATTTTAGTGTTGCCGTACCGAGCGAGGAGTCGGCAAGGAACTTCTAGACTTGGGCTGCCTAGCGCACCCCGAGCCGCCTCCACAACTTCATTTTCGACTATGCTTTCGTCGAGGTCCATAATTTCTATCGACCTCGTCGAAACCACAGTCCTTACCTCTGCCTTTCCTTTCAGCGCAGCGGTTAAAGCGCTGCTAAAGCCTGAGACGCCCTGTCCTCTTTTGAGAACCAGAAGGAGATCGTTCCTTTTGGTCCTCCGAATCGACAGTATCTCCGTCTGCGTATCCGCAGGCTTAACCGCCGCTTTCATTTTTGCCATTATATCCGGATCTTCCGTGGATATCACGATAGCATCCGTCTTTTTTCCCTTCTTTTTAGGGGGGTGTCGAATTTCGTTTTCCGACTCCTCCCTATTTTCCACCTCTTTTTTCTTTTTGTTTTTCTTTTTCTTTCCTTTGATCTCTTTCCAGTTATCATTCTCCTGGAGAGAGTTCAAATCTTTTGTTTCTTTGGAAACAGGCTTGCTTTCCACGGAGGCCAGCTCGTCTGTTTTGCCTTTCTTTTTTTCAGATTTTTCTGGTGGGGTCCCAGAGGCATCTCTCTTCTTTCCTTTTCTTTCTGAGTTCGGAGTCGCCAGAGTCGTTATACCCTGACGGCCTCGAGCTCGCTTCTGGAGGAGGGAGTCTTCCTTCTGTAACTTATCAAAGAAGCTGTCTCCCTCCTCCGTTAAATCGTCTATGATGCCTCTCAGGCTTCCACCATACTGGTATGCCTCCCTGGCATTGATTTTAACCTCCTTTGAGTTATTTTTAAGCATTCCTTCGTTCACTATTTTTAGTGATTGAAGGAGTTGATCAATCACGACAGACTGCTTCGTAAAAAGTCCACGGATGACTTCCCATCCCTCAACGATCCGCGAAGCAGTCCGCACCTCAAAGGACTCCTTTCCCGTTTCCGTGATGGAGGTACAGGGCATTACGCTCTCTGTCTCCATCGTCTCTTCTTCTAACTTCGAGCTAACACTTGTAGCTATTAATGATTCATCAACCAAGTGAGCCACCGATGAATCACTGCAGTCATAGGATCTCGACACCTCAGGGCCTGCTTGCGCACCCTGAACCGCCGCCACTGGGGCTTCCGAATTCCCCTGCTGGGTAACTTTATTTTCTGTATTTAACTTATTCATAATTCTCAAAAAGATTTTTGTATTTATTTTCGGGGTTCCTTCCCTTAGCATGTAAGTATGTGATATGTTTGTGAAATATGTGTAATGTGAAACCTCCGTAATGTACTGCTATTTGCAGGGTGCACGGAGGTCCGTGCATGTTTTGTGTCGGTGTGTGTAACTTACATGCGCGTGTGATATATAGAATTGTTTTGTGTTTGTGTCTTCTGGAGTAACTTATCTGGGGTGAGATCTGCAGAGTGCACCATTCCCATCGACCGCAGGACGAAGGTCTGGTGCTCCACCACTCCGAGAGTCCAACAGTCCCTTTCGCAGAGTTGGAAAACCAGCTTCCCCAGTCTGGAAGAACGACCAAACGAACATTCCTTCTTAGGGTCGCTGGAACCACAAGGACAACGGGGTTTAGCCCGCGCAAGTGGTCACTGCCTCCGTTTGGAAATCGAGTGTTAAACACAGGATTTACCGCACAGATTAGCAAGTCAATCCTCATCGGTACTAAGCACTGCAGGAGCAAGGAGTAGAGAAGCAACCGAGAACTCGATCGGCCGCAGAAAGGAATGAGCCCTAAACAGTTCGCCACTTATTCCCTTTTTTCTATGAAAATATTGCATCAGTTCTCCATGTCAGTGGTTGATCTTAGATAGAGGAAAACCGGTAAAGCTTTGCTGCCGCAGAAAAGGGGAAGAAAAGCTCCTTCAGTTTGCCTTAAAGCCCACCCACCGCGACAAGGTGCCAACCATCGGGGGGAATAATAATAATAATAATAATAATAATAATAATAATAATAATAATAATAATAATAATAATAATAATAATAAAAATGACAATCTTGAAAGTAATATTAATAAGAATACAAATAAAAATAATAACAATAATCGGAACAATAAGGATGGAAAATTGCATTAAGTAACTTCCAGTCTCTTTCCTATAAGAGGAAAAATGGAGTTTGAGAAATTCTGCGCAGGGGTATCGATTTAACGTTACTCAGTTAACCTGGAGCTGGCTTAAAAATAGGACGAAGAAGACAACTCTGTTTGCTATGTAAGTTGCAAATATCATCCCAACCTTACTTTGTAACAAGTGCACAGAGCGCGAGTCACATAAAAAGCAAAAAGTCAGATATTTTTTATTCTCCTCAATTCACTTAATCAAATTTTGATAAATTTTACACAAAACGAAAATAAAATTTATTTAAAATGAAAAATGTACGCGATATTTTAATTTATTTAGAAAAAAATTTCCAATTATATGAATTATTAAACAAAAAAAACTTACATTCAACCAAGAATATATCAAGATCGCAGACGATAGACATTAAATTATTTAACACAATATTGAAATAATAATTACAGACAATTCTGTCGGTATTGAATTTTATCAATAATGCAACTTTGAATTTTGTACTTTATAACATTTACCTGTCATGAAATATATTTTTAGTTACAGTTGGTATTATATGTATGAAATTTGAATACTTCTTTTATTAACAGAAAAATTCTCGTATTTTCAAATTCATATTAAAGACAATGTGTTGAAAATTACAAGCAAAAAAGAATAAAATTCATGTCTACAGATTCATGTTAAAAGGACATTTGTTCTTTTGAAAAGTGGAGAATATGAAAAAGATGGTAGAATTTGAAATTTAATGCAAACGTGACGTCCTTGGCCTTTTACTTTTCATGTTGAATTTTTGCAGTTCTTATATATGGGTAGTTCTACAAACGAGGGAATATATGATGTCCAAGGTTGTTTTTTACATTAATTTTGAAAAAAATAAAATTATTTTCAATGGAAACTGTAGTGCTTAATGATTACTATTATGCCACAAAACTTTACCCGGTTTCAAAAAATATTTTTTGCAAAAAATAAGCATTCAAGTGCTAAATTCTCAGTTTTCTGGCATGTCCCAATGTGAAAATGAAAGTTAATAAATTATATGAATATTATTTTTAAGCGATTAAATGAAAATTTACACTTGGATAATAATTTCAAATAGTTGTACTTCACAAAGATTAAAATAATTGTTACATTACTTGATATTTTATTTAAAAGATATTATCTTGAATTTTGTCCATCGAATTAATTCTCAGTTTCCTGGCATCATAAAAAACGTTAAAAATATTAAGAATTTGTATTCCGATTAATTCACCATTTTTCACAGTGCTTAGTAAAGGTTAACTAAATATGATATCGCTTGCATCTTATTTAACTTGCAGTTCAATTAACTAAAATTGTGTACTTTGTGACCGAAATGGCCATTTGGTCAGACAAATTCTCAGTTTCCTGAGCACGCATTTTTAAAAAAAATATTTTATGTTTTTATACTTTTGTTGCTCGAGGTGTCGTAGAACCTTATTCCCTGTTGACCAGTATGCTTTATTTTGTTATTAAGCGTTATTTTTCAATTTTTTAGACGAAAAATGACCAAATTCTCAGTTTCCTGGCACTTTCTGACAGAATTCACATGTGCTTAAGATGTAAAATTTACAATTTTTATTTTTTTGACTGGCCACTTTTAGGTAACTTTGATAATATTTTTAACTTGAATTCAACCTACTTTTTAAAACCTGAACGTAAAAAAAATATTGTGCCAAAATTTTCTTTATTTTCGTCCTTCGTCTGTAGAACTACCCATATACATATACATCTTTGATTTTCTAAATATGAATTCCGTGAAACGTGATACTATTCCATAGGGTTAGCAGGTCGTATACATAATGTAGAAATAGAGGAGAGATGTGTCAGGGTTAACCAATTCTCTATTAACCAGTGCAACATTTTTAAAACTCGAACGTCTTGTTAACTCTGTTAATTATGTGTTAGATTCTTTTTTTTAATATATAATACAACTCTCGACATACTTTATAATCTAACGAGGGTATTTAGACTAACGAAGCGTCGAGTTCATAATGAAGACATGAATCCAGAGTTTTTTTATTATTAACGCTTTGTGCTAATTACAGCACGGAAAAAAAAGTTCACGAATCTCTCGTGAACTAGTATATCACTTTTGGATGGGACACAAAATTCTTGAAAATCAACAAACACAGTTCGTCAAAATTTCATCAACTCCTTCACGAGAAACATAGTACGGTTTCCGAACTTTTCGTCAAAGTTAATGAAAAATTCGTGAACTTTTAAAAAATGCTAAAAACAAGAAAAAATAATTTCCAGACACTACTTTTTTATAGTATTTCACTTAATTTGATAACTTGACGCCTATATACGCACCCAACTACACAGAATACACAATTTTATCGCCATTAAAATTCGTAATTCGCTTCACGGGATTCAAACCTAGTACCCTATACCCTATAACATAATATTTCTAACAACTAACCGCCACGGCTAAATCTATATACACAGTACTTCTGCAAATGACACGATTATAGCTTTGTCTGCTGTAAAACTCAGGATTGTGCAAAGTAGAAAAAGACTCTTGTCGTAACCTTTAACTTATTTTATGAATTATTTGTTTCACAAAAGAAATTACCACATAAAAATATTCACTAAATAATAAAAAACACTGTTTCTAAATAATAACTTTCATCAAAGAATTTGCCCGAATGTAAACACCGATGACACCGACTGAATGATGAATGCTTGATCAGCCATATTTGATGCGCATTACGAACTGCGCATACTACTGAAACTCGCGAGTTCACGATTTTTTCGTGAACTTGTACCTCCACTTTTGACGAACTACTCATCCTTAGCACAGTTCATAAAATCTCATTAACTTTGTTTCAGTTTTTCGTTGACGTTCGCCATTTCTAATCAAAAGTGAATGAAAATTTTGAAATTTTGTGTCCCATCCAAAAGTGATATACTAGTTCACGAGAGCTTCGTGAACTTTTTTTTCCGTAAGGGTGACATTTATTTTATTTTCACTTTGACACTCACTCATTTTTATCTTCAATTTCGATTTAATAACTTTTTATTTTTATTTGTGTAAAATATTCAAGATTTTCAAGTTTTGACTTAGTAATATTCATTATCACTTTTTATTTCAACTTTAAAAGTTATTAAATTTTTAAAGTTGAAATCTTTCAATTTGAATTTTAGTTGCATTTTTCAAAAGACATTTATTCGCATTTTCACTTCTACAAATTTCGAGTCTCACTTTCATTTTTAGGGTTCCGTACACCATAGGTGTACTGACGGAACCCTTATGAAATCACTCGTGTGTCCGTCCCAGCCACGCAAAATGGGCTGTCCCCCCCCCCTTAACTTTTACAAATCTTAACCTAATGAGCTGAAATTCGGCAGGGATCTTTAGTTTTAAGTGCAGATTACAGGAAAAATATAGCGAACACAATTGACGGACATATTTGCGAACTAGGAGGAAAAGAAATAGAATTTTTCCGAAAAAATTACAAAAAATGACCCTGTCCCCCCCCCTTAACATTTACAAATCTCAACCTGGTGAGCTGAAATTCGGTAAGGATCTTCAGTTTTAAGTGCAAATTACAGGAAAAATATAGCGAACCCAATTGACGGATATATTTGCAAACAAGGAGGGAAAGAAATTCAATTTTTTCGAAAAAATTGAAAAAATTACCCTGTCCCCCCCCTTTAACTTTTACAAATCTTAACTTGATGAGCTGAAATTCGGTAGGGATCATCAGTTTTAAGTGCAGATTACAGGAAAAATATAGCGAACCTGATTGGTGGAGATATTTGGGAACTAGAAGGGAAAGAAATTGAATTTTTTTAAAAAAATTGCAAAAAATGACCCTGTCCCCCCCCCTTAACTTTTACAAATCTCAAAATGGTGAGCTGAAATTCTGTAAGGATCTTCAGTTTTAAGTGCAAATTACAGGAAAAATATAGCGAACCTGATTGGTGGAGATATTTGGGAACTAGAAGGGAAAGAAATTCAATTTTTTTGGAAAAATTACAAAAAATAACCCTGTCCCCCCCCCTTAACTTTTACAAATCTCAACCTGGTAAGTTAAAATTCGGTAGGGATCTTCAGTTTTAAGTGCAGATTACAGGAAAAATATAGCGAACACAATTGACGGACATATTTGCGAACTAGGAGGAAAAGAAATAGAATTTTTCCGAAAAAATTACAAAAAATGACCCTGTCCCCCCCCTTAACTTTTACAAATCTCAACCTGGTGAGCTGAAATTCTGTAAGGATGTTCAGTTTTAAGTGCAGATTACAGGAAAAATATAGCGAACTTGATTGGTGGAGATATTTGGGAACTAGAAGGGAAAGAAATTCAATTTTTTTGGAAAAATTGCAAAAAATGACCCTGTCAATATGGATTTTTATAGTTTTTTCTTGTAATTTACATGTAATAAAAATACATATGTATACCGAATTTCAGGTCAATAAGTTTATATATGTTAATTTTAATCAATTATATTTCTTATATATATATTTTTTTATAAAAAATAAGTTTTATTTTGGTGTACGGAACCCTCGATCTTAATGCGAGTGCAACTCGCACTTGCCCGATTTTACTTTCAGAATTTTGAATTATTTTCAATTTCTTTTTAACTTTAAGTTTTTCAGTTTCCGTTTAACTTTTCATTTTACCTTTTTTATTATTAGAATAATTATCCAAGGGGTCACTTTCAATCCGTGGGTCGATATTATAACTTCACTTCATTTTCACGTCACTTTCACTTTACTTTCATGTCACTTTCATTTCACTTTCATTTCACTCTCACTTCACTTTCAAGTGTAAGTGAAGTGACACTCTCTTTTTACTTTCATTTCAATCTCATTTCACTTTCACTTTACACTCACTTCACTCTCACTTTACTTTCCTTTATTCTCACTTTACTCGCACTTCACTTTTTATTTCACTTTTTCTTCATTTTCGCTTTACATTCACTTCTATTTCATTTCACTTTCACTTTATTTTTGCTGAATTTAGCTTTATTTACATTTCAGATTTTCTTAAAATTTCAAAGATAAGTTAAATTCAATAAAAATGAAGTGAGAGTGAAATGAAAGTTAAGTATGAGGAAAGTGAAGTGAAGCGATAGTGAAAGGGAAGTCATAGTGAAGGGAAAGTGAAGTGACAGTAAAGTGAAAGTGAGAGTGAAGTAAAAGTGAAGTTACAGAATCACTATTCTTTGACTTTTATTTAAAATTTTCTCAGTTATGACTAGCAGATAGCTGCTAAAAATATAATTCCTGTTGAATTTTACTGCAGAAGGAAAATAATATTTTGCTAATGTTACATAATTGCCGCATAATAATTTTATTCTTCCTCGTGTTATTTCATGTATAAATTATTAACCTTTCCTCTTGAGCTCGAATTTAT
Organism: Leptopilina syphax; assembly: GCA_032872505.1. Taxonomy (NCBI): domain Eukaryota; kingdom Metazoa; phylum Arthropoda; class Insecta; order Hymenoptera; family Figitidae; genus Leptopilina; species Leptopilina syphax. The sequence continues at coordinate 17,209,222 of CM065471.1, read as the reverse complement.
GAAAACGAGCATGACCTACATGTGCGAGTTAAATGCTTGAAAAATGGTCATTCATCTTTCACAATAAAAAAATGCTCTATATACGAAATTCGAAAGTACTGACAAATTTTAATAATAATAAAAATCAAATTTTCGTATACCTAATTCAAATAATTTTCATCACATGATTATTTTTTTATATCACGATTTCAAAATTGGAAAAATTCTGTCTTTTGACGAAAAAAAGGAGCCAATTAAAATTTCCTTTTTCGATGTTCTGTAAAAAAAAGACGAAGGAATTTTCTAAAAGACGCTTTTTTAAATTAAAAAAAGAACTATTTTCTTTTTTTTTACTACATGTGAAAGTTAACCAACGTCTGGATATTTTTCTTTTTATTCAAAAATCTCTTTCATCCCTCTTCTCCTTCCTCTTCGAGTTATTTTATGAAACATCAATGCTACCCAGTCTCTGAAAGTGCAAACTGACCTACATGCGTTATCTATATATAACATTCATGGTACGAATATAAATGTCTGCACGTGAATGTTACCTAACCAACCGGAAAGAAGGATGAGTGAAATGGACTCATCAAGTGGTGCAAATACAAAAAAATCACTGGAAATTACAAAATTGAGAATAACTGAAATTGATTTGTTATTAAAGAAAAATTAAATGGTCATTGTTTCAGAAAAAAATATATCACTAGCCTTGAATTTTCTTTTTTGGTTAGAAGAGGAAAAAAAGGTTACGTACAATTTTAAATCTTATCTTTTTCTCTTTATACATAATAAAATTATGTTTTCTATCAGAAGTTGAAATAAAAAAAATTCCCTCTCACAGACGTAAATTTATATTTTTTGAGGGTGAAAAAAAATCTCATTACTTGTGGTGGAAAAAAATGCAGGTCGAGAGGCTAATAGAAAAGAAAAATTATCTTGAGATGCAAAGAAATGTCTGTTGGTATTTGAGGGTGAATTTAATTGAGCAGAGAGAGAAAGAGAGACAGAAAGTGGTCAGAAAGTTGAAGAAAACGGATGTTCAGAAGTATCTACTAGAGTTTTTGGGTGAGAAATAAAATTCAGGCGAAATAAATCATTGAAAGATTTTCTACTACTGAAGAAATCACTGACGAATGTGTTCAGTTTTTATGAATTTTTCTTTTACTAAAAAAACGAGAACGAAGCAAAAATTGTAGCAATCGGAAATTGTGATTAGGGACAAGATCAATAATTTCCAAGTAAAGGGGAAATTTACCATTCGATAGAAAATGGATTTGCTTTTTTCCCTGTCGAAAAAATTGGAACAAAGTGCGTTTAAATAGTGTTTTATAAAATGTTTATTCCATGTGAATTGCGTGTTTAAGAGCACAATAAATGTGTTTGATGCGTGTATATTGGAGCGTTTCAGTGTTTTATAAACACTTATTTCATTAGTCTGTGTACTTAATGTTCTGAAAACATAATATGAACCCTGTTATGTGCACTACCGTCGGGAATTATCGCTACGGCTACACGCGCACGGCCCAAAAACATGCCACTCTATAATTCACGATTTTTTTGTAAATACAAATCCCAGAAAATTAACTAACATACCATTCGAAAGATTATTAAATTCTACGATTAATGATATATAACTGAAAAGTTTAATAATTTATACATAGATTGCAGCAATCCACAAATTTGACAAAAAAATTTTAAAAACAAAATTTTTTTCAACATTTTTTCAACCCTTGCACATTTTTTAAAAATTGTAGAAAAAATTTGAAACTTATATAGGTGTGATCATTCAAGTCTCATATTTAATTTAAGACTAAAAGAGTTTAAAAATCTTATTCGGTTAATGAGATATCATTATAAATGTCCGAGCATGTTTTTTGACAAATGCAGTGAATTTGTCGATTTTGAACGGTTTTTGGCTGAAAATGCTTTGCCGTTTATAATGATATCTCGCTAACCGATTAAGATTTTTTAACTCTTTTGGTCTTAAATTAAAGATGAGACTTGAATGATCACACCTATATAAGTTTCAAATTTTTTCTACAATTTTTAAAAATGTGCAGGGGTTGAAAAAATTTCCAAAAAAATTTTATTTTAAATTTTTTTTTGTCAAATTTGTCGATTGCTGCAATCTTTGTATAAATTATTAAAATTTTCAGTTATGTATCATTAATCGTAGAATTTAATTATCTTTCGAATGGTATATTTGTTAATTTTCTGACATTTGCATTTACAAAAAAATCGTGATTTAAAGATTGGTATGTTTTTGGGCCGTGCGCGCGCAGCCGTACCGATAATTCCCGACGGTAGTGTATGTCAGAAAAGCGTTTGATGAGTGTTCTTACTGAATGTTGGAAATGTGTTTTAATAGTACTGTATGAATAATATTCAAACTACACGGAGAGAAAAATCTAGCTTTAATAGTATGACACTACCTATACTAATTTCGCATGGACTATAGTCACGCTTCAAACGCATGAAAACATCCCAGGCGCGAAGTGACGCCGAGTTCAGGCTTTATAAAGATTGGCCGAGCATTGGTCAACATTGATTGAGCATGAGTGAATTAGCGAGAGCAGGAATGATCGAAGCTTTAATGTAACACTGATTCCAGACTGCAGCGCGAGCCTTGATTCAGCATTGGCACCAATGCTCAATCAATGCTCCGGACGCCTAATGCAGGACTGAAACAAGACTGCTTCCACTGTTCCCAAATTTACTCGTTTCTCACGTTTATTCAATATAATGTGAATATATGAATTATTAATAATAATAATAAATATTATTGTTATTATTTTAATTCATGTATGTGTGTATATATATACATTTAATGACAATAAGTTATTATTTGTAATAATTATATTATTTTCATATAAATAAGAATATATTACTAACAATAAATATCATTTGAATAGTAATTTTAAAAAAATAATTTTAGTAAAAAAAGACAATTTTTCTGTTAATCGTTACATTTTTTTCTTGATTTTTAACATACTTTTAACATTATTTATAAACATGTTCACATTTTTTATTCACGACACAACACACAATTTTATTTTTTTATATAAACGCTTATAACAAAGAATGAAAAATATTCGCTCGCATGTGGGATCGAAACTCACGTACCCCGCCCCTAACGCATACCGGAAGTTCTCAACGCACGCATTTAAACCGCTCGGCCACAGAAGGCTGGAAGGCTTCTCGCCTAATCAATGCCAGTGCCGTCACTCAACATGGGATACCAATATTCGTCCCATACTCGTTTCAAGTCTCAGTAATCTTGTTACAATATTCAGTTCCTTTATTGTTGTGTGCACTGTACAATATTAAATATAAATATTTATAAATTATTTAATATTAAAATATTTTTTCTGATAATTTTATAAGTTAAATTACATATTATTCTTTTTCTCGCACAGTGTCAAATTATTACACAGCCACACAAAAAAATAAAAGTACCCTGGCCGAGGAATGAGACCACCCTTTCCTTATGTATTTTGATGCGCTGAACACGAATCTGAAGTCCGTTTTGCTCCATCACGTAAGGATTTTGACATAACCTCAAAAAACAGCGGATTTTAAATGACAGGAGAACTTTTTTAAATAACGACAGATTTGCTTGAATCTTATTACTCGGAGGTTTTTGGGGTCGCTGATTACGAATTTAACGTCAGATTTATAAAATTCAAAATGGCGGATCCAATATGGCGGAAGACTTTTTAAAAAATGATTGGATTTTTACGAAAATTGTTATCTAGAGGCTTTTGGGGTCGCTGATTACGAATTTAACGTTAGATTTATAAAATTAAAAATGGGGACAAATTTTTTAAAATAGTTGGATTTTTACAAAAATTCGTATCTATAAAATCTGACGTTAAATTCGTAATCAGCGACCCCAAAAACACCCAGATACTAATTTTCGTAAAAATACAACTATTTTTTAAAAATTCGTCCGCCATATTGGATCCGACATTTTGAATTTCATAAATCTGACGTTAAATTCGTAATCAGCGACCCCAAAAACCCCCAAGTAATTAGATTCAAGCAAATCTGTCATGATTTAAAAAAGTTCCCCTGTCACTTAAAATCCGCTGTTTTTTGAGGTTATGTCAAAATCCTGACGTGATGGAGCAAAACGGACTTCAGATTCGTGTTCAGAGCATTAAAATACATAAGGAAAGGGTGGTCTCGTTCCTCGGCCAGGGTAATTTTATTTTTTTGTGTGGCTGTGTTATTTTCAAAGTTCAAGAGTTTCGTTTATCTGAAAAATTTTCAGTGAAAAAAATGTTCATTAGGTAGTAATAAATATTTATGCCTAGTAGTTTTACACTAGGTTTAACTGTTTACTGAATATTATCAAAAATATATTTTTCGTCAAACGCGCGCGACTAAACACAAATAACCTTGAGACGTTGCGATTGTCGTGCTCCCACAATCCCATCTACTCAATGCTTTCCCCTCATGACGTCACAGGCGGGGAGTGCATTGAGTAGATGGGATGGTGGGAGCACGACAATCGCAACGTCTCAAGGTTATTTGTGTTTAGTCGCGCGCGTTTGACGAAAAATATATTTTTGATAATATTCAGTAAACAGTTAAACCTAGTGTAAAACTACTAGGCATAAATATTTATTACTACCTAATGAACATTTTTTTCACTGAAAATTTTTCAGATAAACGAAACTCTTGAACTTTAAAAATAATAATTTGACACTGTGCGAGAAAAAAAATAATATATAATTTAACTTTATTTATATGAATCTTATATAATTAATATAAATATTATACACTAAGTAAATATTAATATTTATTTACCAATTGATATCTTAATAACAATAATAACAATAATTATTATTATTATATTATTTAATAATAATTAATAATAAGAATAATAATTTTAAATAGTACAAAAATATCAAAAATAATATTTTAATATTAAATAATTTATAAATATTTATATCTAATTTATATCTAATATTGGTAAGTGCACACGGTAATAAATAAACTATCAAGATTGATTCAAGCTTGAATAAAGACAAGATGTTCAAGCTTCACTCACGAAGATTGACCGAGTCTTGAATCGAGCATGGGACGAACATTGGTGTCCCATGCTGAACCAATATTGAGTGACAATGATATAAAGACTGCTTCAACTCTGGGTTACCCACGAGGCGTTCAAGACTCAGTCAAGTTTCAACCCATCGTCAGCACTGGTCTTTCGCGCCTGGGATACCGAAAAACCATGGTGAAGCGTGGACCCATGGTTTTTGGGTATGAATTCATGCGTTGAAGCGTGACTATAGTCATGCGAAATTAGTATAGGTAGTGTCATACTATTAAAGCTAGATTTTTCTCTCCGTGTACAAATTCTATATTTAAATTGTGTTCATACTGTGTGTAATAGTGTGTTTCAAGATAGTGAATTCTGTGTTTAACTGAAATAAAACTATTTTCTAACACTTTTTTTTTTTTTTTTTTTGCTTAGGGACTTTTGGGAAATCTGCCTACAGATACCTTGGATTCCGCACTCCAAGGTTATGTGGGGTTGGTATGATAAAAAACAAAAAGAAATATAAAAAAAAGAAAAAGAAATAAATGTTATAATAAATTTAACAAACTGGCGACCTACTACCAGCCCGACCCACTAAAACCCGGAACCCTTCTTTTGGAGCCCTTTACCCTCCCTCGGAACTGTCGTAAGACTTTAGCCTTCGAGGGTATATTTTCTAACACTTATTAAACCTTCTATTATTGGTCACATTTTCGTCAGGGTTGCTATTATACCCGCAAGTTCATTGTAAGTTACAAACGTATTCTTTTTTTTTATCAATTTTTACTCATTTTCCGATCCATCGGAAGAGTCTAGCAAACTATGGGCAGCGGCTAGAATCAATTTTTGGGAAATTTATACTTTTTTATCAAATTTTACACATTTTCCGAACAATGGGAAGAGTCTCTCAAAGTATGGTCAAAAACTAGAATTAATATTTCAGACATTTTTTATTCTTCTATCAAATTTCATACATTTTCCTAAATTATGGAAAAAGTCTGGCAAAGTATGGGCAAAAACTATGCCCATTTTACAAAAATTCAAAAAAATTTGTTACAAAAAATAAAAAAAATTCAAAAAAAAAAATAATAGTCATTGCTATACTTTACAAGATTTTGCCCATACTACAAAGAATGAAAAAAATTGTTTAAAATTACACAAAAATAATATTAGCCGTTGCCAAAACTTTGCCACACTTCTGATATACTTCGGAAGATAAAAACAATTTGTTAAAATAACCGAAAAATTCCACAAAACTTATTTTGGTAATTGCATTCTTTGACAGACTCTTCACACTAAAAAAAAGTCTTACTTTTAGCCTATTTTTGAGGCTGAATTTAAGGTGTAAACGGAGTCAGCCCTGTTAAACAAGGACAGACTTATGTGAAAAACATGGGCTGAATTTCAGGTGTAAACGGAGTCAGACTTTTTTTCCTGTGTTGCCAAAGTTAGGAAAATGAATAAAATTTGATAAAAAAGTAAAAAAAAAAATTCCGGAAAAATTGATTCTAGACGTTGCCCATACTTTATCAGACTCTTCTTTTGCTTTGTAAAATGAAACAAATTTCTATTATAACGAAAACATTTCACAAAAAGTAATTCTAGCCGTTACTCATACTATGCCAGACATTTAACCGTGGGACTTTAAAAGCAAACTGATGAGTTTCGTTAAAAAATTGCAACATCAATGCCTTTTGCCAGTGCAATAACGTCTATGTAACTAACGGAGGCGGTTTAGGGTCTATTTTGGCCAAATGGTAGCAGCCTGTTAATGTCCAATTGTTCCTTCTATACAGACATACATTAAGTGTGAGCGGTTCTAGAAACAAAGGCATAGTACCTGCGGAGTAATGCTTTGGCTAAATCCCACACTGCGTTTGCTCATCAAGCACCTAACGTGGGGGCAATGACCAGTGGCTCATGAATGTAGGAGGGCAGTAACGATTTGGTGGTTCTACATATAATTCTAAACCAAGCAATCTCACAGCATCTAAACTTGCTGCAACATTTACAATATTGCTTCTATTTTCACGATTTTGACATAAATATTGTCAATGATGCTGTGGGGGATTAAGTGATCAATCAGCCAATTGATTTTGTGAGTGAAGAAAAAAGAGAAGTGCTAGCAGTATAATGAGTCAAGGCATTTGCATGTCTGTTTTCAACAATGCATCTGAATTTGATATGTATCAACAAAAAACTGTTGATAGAATAGTTGTGCTATTGACTGTTGTGCAATATTTGACGTTTAAACTCACAGCAACTCTTTTTAGGACAGTTGCTCTCCTAAACTTGACTACAATCCGACAGATGTCGGATTGAGTCCAGTAGTGGGGACCGGGACAAACTGACATTAAATGGTTTTCATACCACATAACCCATTGATGATATACTCCATAATCGTTCCAGTGCACGAAGCTCCGGAATTAAAAGTCAGAAAACATTGAAACGATTGTAGAGGAGGTCAGCAAAATGCTGAAGTTCTGCGAGGTGCAGAAGAATAACAACATGACAATCAAGGAGGGACTGAAATGTTTAACATTGCTCATACAGACTGTAAGGTTAAAACATACAGAAGCGATTGTGCTTCTAATAATTAACTCATTAGAAGATGCAGACGAACGTCTGCACCAAGCTTCAATTCAGGCAAAAGAGGCACGTCAGGATCATAAACTCAAAAGAGATCGTTTTAACCCAACTTGGTCGAGAAACCTCGTACTATAGTCATAGAAAAAGGAAAAGTAGTCCCTATCGATAAAGGCCCTAAAAAAGAAAAACAGGACAAGGAAACTGTTAGTAGGCAATGCGATGTATGTAGACAATGTGCTAAATCCAAATAAAGAATTTTTTACGCGAGAAATATATTTGAACTGTGCTTAAAAAGTTGATAATACTATAGGTACAACAGACTTGCAGTTCGTCGCAAACTGTTACTGCTATTTGCACTATTTGAAAGAACCATTAATTTAGATGAAACACAGTTTACTCGATCGATTTAAATTGAACAACCCGAATTATCCCTGTATTTAGCGTAAGACAATTTGCATTGATGCATTTGTATTTAAGTGATTAATGTTAATCTATAAATTTGGGGTAGCATTTAGGGGTAAATCGAAGCGTAATGTTCGACTTCGAGAGTTCTGCGTGTGTGCCTGACTATCGACATAGTTTGTATATGATTTAATGTACCTTCACGCTTGAGTTATTCTATAAGTCGTTTGCCTCATGTTCTCACTATAATATAAGTATAAATTTGTATATATAGAAGCAAAACTCGTCAATATTATATATATATATGGCAAAGTGTGCCTACGAACGACGACGTGATATCGGACAAACATTATTAAATTCACGGGATATGTGAGTCCCAATCGAATTTGTGGCTTCCTGTAAGTAGGACGGGTAGATAGAAATAGAAATAGTTGAACTCGAAAAGAGTCAATTCCCGCACATCGATGCGATAGTAATCGACAATTTGTTCGTTATTGCATTCAAAGTCTTTTGATTATTAGGTGACTTTTTGCAAGAAAAAAATCATTTAAGGGAATTGAGTAACCGTATTTAAATAATTTTAGCTATTGAAAACTCATGGAATCTAAACAGTGGGGTCGAAAACATTTTTTAATATTAATTTAACAATTACTGTCTGTTTTAAATTTCACCCTTAGGGAAGACGGTTGTTACGCTGTGCAGTTGTTGCAAATGGAATATCTTAAAAACAGTGAATTATAGAGATGAGGTTCCAAAGGGAAAAACGTTTAGTTTTTATGTACGAACTTGCTGCAATATGTTTAAAAATTATATGCAAGCTTTACAAGTAAAAAAATAGGCACATTGGTTTTTAGAGGCCAAAAGTAAATATTTCTCTGGTTGATATTTTTTAAATAACTATAGTTATTTAAAAAATATCAACCAGAGAAATATTTACTTTTTTTAAAATTAATATTAAGGTCTATTATATATAATAGACCTTAATATTAATTTTATAAGGATTTAGCTTTAACAAACTGCCTTGGTTGTCCACATTTAGTGTATACTTTTTTAATAAAGTGATTTATTGTAAAAAATGTACCTGTTGTGCAGTTGTTACAAGTGATGATGAGAACGGATATTTTTTAAAAATTCGAAACAATATTAGTGCTGCCATCTCTATGACACTGTCACGCACTATTACGTTGAGTAAAAAATTATGAAATTATTTGCCTTCAATTTAGAAATGTAATAGATGATTCTTGGTATTGTAACAACCGACATTCACTTTGTGCAGTTGTTACAATTTACACGCTGTTACTCAAATGCTTCTAGTTGATTAAATAATAGATATAGAGCTAAATCAATTACGGCCTTTTAAACTTCTAAGTTAAATTTAAAAAAAAAAAATTAAATTTAAAATTTAAAAAAAAAAAAAAAAAAAAAAAAAATTTAAAAAAAAAAATTAAAAATTAAATTAATTAATTAATTAATTAAATTAATTAATTTAAAAAAAAAATTTTTTAAATTTTATTTAATTTTAAATTTTTTTTTTTTTTTTAAATTTTTTTTTTATCTAAATATACCTTTCATTTAATTGTATGACCAAACAAATTGGAGTTAAATTCTAATCACTGTAACTGATTTTAACAAAATTGTAACAACTGCACCTAGTCTCCCCTACTAAAATATTATTAAAACGTCTTTTGGCGTTTTTTTTCAAATATAGGTACAATAAATTTTAAACTTCAGTTTATTATTAAGTATCATTTCAATAATACTCGTAATTATTTTATGCGAAAATATCAATAAACAAGGTGAAAAAACTTTTCCAAGAATGTCTTTGGAAAAAAACTATTTGCAGTATTCACTGTACCTCAGCGAGAAATTATCTGAAACCAATGAACATTTAAATTTACTCAAAGTATTAAATCCTCCCCCAACGTACCAAATTTGAAATGAATTGGTAATGTAGTTTCTTCTTCTTCTTCTTCTTCTTCTTCTTCTTCTTCTTCTTTTTGTTTAAATGGCCTATAACGATTGTTTAATGATAAATCAAAAATTAGGCATAGATCAAATGACCATTTTCCCTTATTCGTCACAAATCTAAAATAATTAGCACCAACGCGGCAGTCGGACGCCAATTAATTTTATATTGAAAAACTAACAAAAACAATAGTCAAATCTTTAATCAATAAATATTAACAAATCTCACAAAAATATCTCAAAGGGAGTTCCGTCGGGAAAATTAACCAAAAAGAGAAACTTGATTATTCGAAACATATCCCATGTCAGCATACTTAAAGCAACAACTCCATGTCTTCTCTTATCAACATCCAAAATCAAACTATATTGAAAACGTGTTTTCGTCGTCTGATACATTTTTCCTCGAAACGCCGAAAACGCTGGTCAATTAAAGGGGAGTTTTCATTTTCCTTTAAACCTAAAGTCAAAATTGACGGGCAAAATTTGAATTTATGAAAAACTAACATTATTAGTAAGAAAAATAAAAGAGAGACAACTGTGACGAAACTACTTTTTCACAAGTTTTAAAAGATACAAAAGTAAAAAATTATTTCTTAACTTACAATGAATCATCAATTCTAACTCCATATAGGAGGCATTATTCCTGAACTGCCCCAAAAATAAAAAAAAGTTCTTCGATTTCCTTTATACTTTGGAAATATGTTACCCTAGTAGGTACAAGTTACTACACCAATTTACAGGTCCAACCCCCCACCCCAATCAAAAGGGTGGGGGGTTGAAATTTCAGCTTAAACTCGAACATGCATTCTTTAAACATTTGTAGGTTCTACTTAAATTATTCAATTAAAAAAAGTAAGTAGTGTTTTAGAAAGGTTTTTTTGTGTACTTTTAAAATATTTTATTTATATAATAAAAAAAAAAAATTTTTTTGCAAAAATTTTTTAAAATAAATAGTTTTTTGCAATTTTGTGCAAGTTCGGTAGTTTTTATTTTCTTTTTAATAATCTCAAATGAAAGCTTGGGAATTCCCCTAAAAGAAGATATAGGTCTGAAAATGGGCCGAAACAATTTGCCAAAGATATAGTGTAATAAGTAAAATTTGTCCGTCCGCTCGCGCACTCCAGCGCGATGAGCAGTGGGATTTTTTTTCAACTTACTATTGAAAATTGTCTAGAAACTACAAATTTTATCGGATGTTGATGTTCTTGATTTAAAATTACTAAGAGATCCATCAAAGTCGATTTTTGAATTTTTAATTGTTTATTTTTTTCTTGTTACTCAAAAATTTGACAAATTACAATATTTTTAGAAAAAATCATGTTAATTTTTTTATTTTTCCATTACACATGATCAAAATCAATTTAAATTAGTCTAGTATGACCACCGGACAATTAATAAAGCATAATACAATTTATTTAAATTGTTGCAAACAATGTTAATTAACAAATAGATTACTTCGGAACTTCTTCATAAAAAAAATTGGTTTTTTTGCAGACAAGTTTAAATTTATGTCTAATTTAGTAAAAAACTATTTTACAGTTAAAAATTATCATTAATATTAACAATTTTTTAAAAAAAAAATTTAAAAACAATAATCAACTTCCTTTTGTATTTGTAAACATTTTCGTAATTTTTTAAACTTTAAATATTTATATGATATGTACATTCTTTCAAAAAGTTAAAAAATTTATTTGCTTAAACAATTACATTTGTTATAAACAAATTTTTCATTTTTAAACAAATAATTAGCTTTTTTCATCAAACAAAATTTTTTCCTTTTTTATATTTACTATCATAAAAAAGAACTCCTTAATGAAATGGGAATACTATAAATTATTCATTTAATTCTAACGAACATTATAAGTTAAGAAATATTTATATTTTTAATGAAGTAAACCATTATTCAGTTAAAACAGTTTACATTTAAATGCATATAAATAAATATATTTTTTCTGTGAAAAAAGAACAAAGTTAAATATTTGTTAACTTATAATGTTTATTAAAATTAAATGAATAATTTATAGTATTCCCATTTCATTAAAGAGTTCTTTTTTATGATAGTAAATATAAAAAAGGAAAAAATTTTGTTTGATGAAAAAAGCTAATTATTTGTTTAAAAATAAAAAATTTGTTCATAACAAATGTAATTGTTTAAGCAAATAAATTTTTTAACTTTTTGAAAGAATGTACATATGATATAAATATTTAAAGTTTAAAAAATGACGAAAATGTTTACAAATACAAAAGGAAGTTAATTATTGTTTATATAATTATTAATATTAATGATAATTTTTAACTGTAAAATAGTTTTTTACTAAATTAGACATAAATTTAAACTTGTCTGCAAAAAAACTAATTTTTTTATGAAGAAGGTCCGAAGTAATCTATTTGTTAATTAACATTGTTTGCAACAATTTAAATAAATTGTATTATGCTTTATTAATTGTCCGGTGGTCGTACTAGACTAATTTAAATTGATTTCGATCATGTGTAATGGAAAAATAAAAAAATTAACATGATTTTTTTCTAAAAATATTGTAATTTGTCAAATTTTTGAGTAACAAGAAAAAAATAAACAATTAAAAATTCAAAAATCGACTTTGATGGATCTCTTAGTAATTTTAAATCAAGAACATCAACATCCGATAAAATTTGTAGTTTCTAGACAATTTTCAATAGTAAGTTGAAAAAAAATCCCACTGCTCATCGCGCTGGAGTGCGCGAGCGGACGGACAAATTTTACTTATTACACTATATCTTTGGCAAATTGTTTCGGCCCATTTTCAGACTTATATCTTCTTTTAGGGGAATTCCCAAGCTTTCATTTGAGATTATTAAAAAGAAAATAAAAACTACCGAACTTGCACAAAATTGCAAAAAACTATTTATTTTAAAAAATTTTTGCAAAAAAATTTTTTTTTTTATTATATAAATAAAATATTTTAAAAGTAAACAAAAAAACCTTTCTAAAACACTACTTACTTTTTTTAATTGAATAATTTAAGTAGAAACTACAAATGTTTAAAGAATGCATGTTCGAGTTTAAGCTGAAATTTCAACCCCCCACCCTTTTGATTGGGGTGGGGGGTTGGACCTGTAAATTGGTGTAGTAACTTGTACCTACTAGGGTAACATATTTCCAAAGTATAAAGGAAATCCAAGAACTTTTTTTTATTTTTGGGGCAGTTCAGGAATAATGCCTCATAGTAGACTCTCTGTAGTAGCTTCAATTTCGAAAGAATAAAATCACTAACAATCAAATGGGACTTTATGCTTGAGATACTTAACTATGAGAAAACATAAAGAAAATAATCGATTTTTCACCCCTCAACATGATAAAAAAAAATTTTGTATTAGTTATATTTCTTTAAAGTGATAAATGGATAAAAAATTCTTGCCTTTAAGGCTCCCAATAGCATTGAACAGTGTCTCTCAATCGATCCTAATTAGATTAATTTAATTTACTGTAACTCAGCTTCTTGTAGAATAATTTGTATTTCTTCAAAGTAGAATTATTCAATCTTTAGAAAAATATGAATGTTGCATATTTTCTTTCTTGCTTTTCTGTATGGTCACTTTTCCTTCTTCTTTATCCAATTAAAATATTCATCATCTCTCCATATATATTTTTAATATTCAATATTTTGTTTAAATTTGTACATTTTTACAAGAACTATTTTTTAATGAATACTTTTCTCTATATAGAATTAAGTAACACAATAATCTGTATTTATAATTATTTTAATAATATTGTAAATTATTATTACATTATTGTATTTCTATTACATTTTTTAATATAATATGGTCATTTTACTTCATTGGAGAAATTTCTTTCTCTAATGGAATAGATGTCCTTTATAGAATATTTTTTATACTGGATTGTCTATGTAAGGGCAATTTAACACAAATTAGTGACGTTCGTCTTTTATCATATTCAACATTATCACTGCATGATAAATTAAATTATTTAACAACTAGAGAATCTCTTTGAGAAATCCGATTTATTGCAGTACTTAAAGAATTAAAGACATTTTTTCCCTTTTTTCATTTGCATCCACTCGTTGCATTTGTGTGTGTATCGTGTTTCATTTTCTCATAATATGTCAAAGCAGATGGTGATGTGCAAAAAAAAATTTGTTGTTGTTGAAATTATTATTGAGAGGAAACTCATATAATTGACATGTGAGAATATTATTGCTTTTTTGATTCAATATTTATATTACAGAATTGAAATTGATTTAAAAAACTTAAATACAAACATTGCCGTCTGCTTTTAATGATGATGAAGATCACTCGTTTATGTCAAATATTGATGTTATGTAAGGGGCAGGAGATACCAATTTACATATGGTACGAGTCATATCCAACCCACAGTGGCGAAGGTTATGAAGATCGAGTCTCGAGGGTGAGTCCTAAATCACCCTATGGCGACGCTAGTCTTAACCTGACCAACATTCGTGAGACCGATCAGGGCTGGTATGAGTGCAAGGTCGTCTTCCTCAATAGGCCTCCCAACACACATAAAAACGGCACGTGGTTTCATCTCGATGTTCACGGTAAGTGAAAATTTTATTTGCACTCGATATAAATATAAAAATGTTTTTTTTCTTGCTATTGTGTTATTTATTAACAGACGTCAATAATCTCGAAGTGACGTAAAAACTTTGTTTACATTCGTAATGGATGTACGAATGGAAGTACGGTTAAAAGATGGGAAACTATGGGTAAAGGATTTATGGCGAAATAAGGTACTAAATTTGACAAAGTATGGAAAAGTGTTACTAATGAGCAAATTCCATGGTTAAAGAATATGGTGACAACAAAAATAAATTTTTTATTAAAACACTTGATGTAAACACAAAATATTTAAATTTTTTCTATTCTTGAACCATGGGCAAAGTGTGGCAAAGCAAGGATGGAAGAAAAAACCTTCTTCATATTTTTAAAGTTTACTGTCAAAATTTAGAACTGTGGGCACAGTATGTCAAACCATGAGAAGAAGCAAGCCTATTTTTTCATATTTTTAAACTATATGGGCAAAGTATGGTGAAATACTTTTGAGAGTATTCATAATGTGTTTTACAAAAAAATGTATATTTCTATATTAATAAATATAATAGTGGAAAAAAAATATTTTTTAAAATCTAAACTTGTCTTAGAGTTTAAAAACTATTTGTAGAACGTCACTTTTTCCAATTTTTCACATATTGTCTGAAAATATTGTCTGACTTTTATCTAGTAAATTTTTTTTCTTTCCTCTTTCGCTATCCATTTCGAAAGATAAATAAAATCGTAATCCGCTATGTTATATTCCATAAAAATATCAATCGATATATGCTCCTTTATTCCAGACTTTTCGCGCGGAAAGTGTTGTTGTAAATGTGATAAACTATATTTCAGTTTTGGCGAAGACTCAAGAATTTTCTTCCGGTAGAAATGTTTGACAATGAGAAGAAGGATGTTGGCATTAAGGCAAATAGAGTAAGGGATGAGAGGGGGGGGAGTTAGGAGAAAACGACGATGGGAAAGAGGGAACTTATTATTGCTTTTTCTCTCGCTTATACAAGGGGCGCGCAAGTTTTAGCTGAGAAACATTTGGATACCAATGTTCCTCTTTTCTTCTTCCGGTTGTTGTCTTGTACAAGCTCTTTTACCCGCGCTTCAGTCCAACTTGTCCCAACATTTTCTCTTTTTTCGTCGAGACGACATCAAGGGAAGTTACACTTACACCAGCAACAGCATTTAAAACTCTTTTGTTCCCTAAAAAACTCTTTGCTCGTTTACACATTTAATAGTCGCACGATTTCAAGTATATTTGGACGAGTAGTATGTTTGTGTAAATCGTTTACAGTTTAGGGATAAAATTTTAAGAATTAAATTTATTTTCGAAAATGAATAGACGTCGAAATGAGATTAATAATAATCTAATGAATTTTAAGTTTTGATAAATTGAATTTTGTAATGGAATAATTCACAAAATCTAATTCTATTCCAGCGCCTCCTAGATTTAGTATTACACCGGAGGAGATAATCTATGTAAATTTGGGCGATGCAATAATTCTCAACTGCCAAGCGGAAGGAACGCCGACACCGGAAATCCTATGGTATAAGGACGCGAATCCTGTAGAAATATCAACGACCATCGGCATCTTCAACGATGGTACAGAATTGCGGATTTCTACCATTAGAAATGAAGATATCGGTGATTACACCTGCATTGCACGAAATGGCGAGGGACAAATTAGCCACACTGCACGAGTTATCATTGCAGGTCAGTATTTTTCATTTTTAATGTTGTAAATATTTTTCTTGATTAAATTACACTACCGACGGGAATTATCGGTACGGCTACACGTGCACGGCCCAAAAACATGACACTCTGTAATTCACGATTTTTTTGTAAATACAAATCCCAGAAAATTAACTAACATACCATTCGAAAGATTATTGAATTCTACGATTAATGATATATAACTGAAAAGTTTAATAATTTATACATAGATTGCAGCAATCCACAAATTTGACAAAAAAATTTTAAAAACAAAATTTTTTTCAACATTTTTTCAATTCTTGCACATTTTTTAAAAATTGTACAAAAAATTTTAAACTTATATAGGTGTGATCATTCAAGTCTCATATTTAATTTAAGACTAAAAGAGTTTAAAAATCTTATTCGGTTAATGAGATATCATTATAAATGTCCGAGCATGTTTTATGACAAATGCAGTGAATTAGTCGATTTTGAACGGTTTTTGGTTGAAAATGCTTTGCCGTTTATAATGATATCTCGCTTACCGATTAAGATTTTTTAACTCTTTTGGTCTTAAATTAAAGATGTGACTTGAATGATCACACCTATATAAGTTTCAAATTTTTTCTGCAATTTTTAAAAAATGTACAGGGGTTGAAAAAATTTCCAAAAAATTGTATTTTTAAAAATTTTTTTGTCAAATTTGTCAATTGCTGCAATCTTTGTATAAATTATTAAGATTTTCAGTTATGTATCATTAATCGTAGAATTTAATTATCTTTCGAATGGTATATTTGTTAATTTTCTGACATTTGTATTTACAAAAAAATCGTGAATTACAGAGTGGCATGTTTTTTGGGCCGTCCGTATACCGATAATTACCGACGGTAGTGTAAATTTTTAGAAAAAATTTATATTTTAACTTTTCATTTAAATAAATGGATTTTACAAAATTCTTTGTCAAATTAATTTATCAAAAAAATTTGCCACTACAAATAACAATAATGCCAAATACGGTAATACCAAACAATTAACGAATAATTACATCACATTATTAAAACAATTTATGAGACTTTTATACATAATAATATTGATTAAATAGAAGAAGAAGAATAATAAAACTCAAGAAAATTTAAAGATACAGTAAAAATGCTACTAATACACTGAGAGAAGAAAAGCACAGAATCTGAATTCTGCCGCACACCGGCTATACAAAATAACCCAAGTGCGAAATGCCAAGACTGCAAAAACGGCCCATCATTGGTCTAGTAATGTCTGCCGAGAATTGGCAGTAGTTACTGGGCCATTACTGGTGTTCAAAACGTCCCATTGATGGGCCAATGATGGCGCCGATGGTCAGATTTTCAAATTTTTTAAGACTGGGCCAGCTCTCGGCCCAATAACGGCACATTATTGGCAAAGTTGATAAATCTTTAAAGGAAAAATTCAATTGCCAGTGATGTGACGAAGATCGGCCCATTAATGACACATTAGTGGCAAACATTTTGTATCTTTGATGACAAATTGTAATTGCCAGAATTCGGGCGTAGCTTGGCTCAATAATGGCACATTAATGTCTACCATTTTGTATCTATGATGGCAAATTATAATTGCCAATATTGGGACGTAGCTCGGCCCAATAATGGCACAGTATCGGCCAGTGTAGTGTAGTTTATAAGAACCCTTTTGCATTATCGACTTCACGTCAGAGTAGCAGAGTGGTCAGAGTGTTAGGCTGTGGTGCGTCAGGTTCAGGTATCGATCCCGCGAGCGGTAAGAATTTTTCAAATATTTGTAAGTTTGCGATTAATTTAGGGAAATAAACTGTATAAATATTATGAATTAATTAGTTAATTAAATAAAAAATATATTTTTTAAAAATTTTTTTCAACACTGGGGAGTAATGGCAGCCAATAATGGGCCATTAATGTTTACCGAGAATCGGCCGATGATTAGCTGCCGACGGCCTACCGCGGTTAACCTCCCGACAGTCGGGCCACTATTGTCTGCCAAGAGTAGGCACTGACTATGCCGTCACTGGGCCAGTTTTGGGCCGTTTTTAATTTCGCACTTGGGAAGAGACAGAATCTGTCCTTCGCATAAAAGACAGATACTGTCACTTAAAGCGTAGAATCTGTACTTCAAAATTTTTCAAAGTATAGCATCTGTGCTGCAGAGTACAGAATCTGTCCAATAGTGGCACTGCTGCTGCGTTCGACCTGGGATACTGATGCGGAACTATGTCGAATTCAGATTCTGTGCTTTTCTTTTCTCAGTGTAGTAGTTATAAAAGAAATAAGAATGCAATTTGTTGTAAATGATGACTTTATATATGGGCAATTCCACGGGAAATTTTTCTACGACATTTTAGAATCGGTTAAACATATTTTTTTCTCGTTCTTGATAGAAAAATATTAAATACGTATTTTTTTATTTTTCCATATTTGCCAAAATTTTCGAGTTATGAATTTTCGAAATTTTGGATTTTTAAAAGTAGTTTTCGTTCCATAAATTTTTTATAGAATGAAAACTGTGAATTATAAGTCTAATAGCTTGTAACTTTGAAAGTTTTGAGTTTAGAAAAAACTTGTCAGAAAAAGAAAATCTTGGTTTTTCTTTAACTTTTATGTACTTTAAAAAAAAATTTATTTATTAATTTTTAAGAAAAAAAATTTTTTTTTTTATAAACAAATTATTAAAAAAATTTATAGAACGAAAACTATGAGTCGGCCCATCTCGAATCTTTTTGGAAATTTTTCTGTATATTAGTAGGTATAAATAAATTAAAAAAAAATAAAAAAAAAATCGCGCCCAAATTTAAAAAAAATTAATTTGTTTATAAAAAAAAATTTTTTTTTTTTAAATCTTTTAAAAGTTGAAGAAAAATCAAAACTTTCTTCCTTTGACAACTTTTTTCCAAACTCAATACTTTCAAAGTTATAAGCTATTGAAAATAGGTCTACTTTTAAAAATCCAAAATTTCGAAAATTCATAACTCGAAAATTTTGGCAAATATGGAAAAATAAAAAAATACGTATTTAATATTTTTCAATCAAGAACGATAAAAAAATATGTTTAACCGATTCTAAAATGTCGTAGAAAAATTTCCCGTGGAATTGCCCATATATATGTATTTTTTAAAAATTATTTACAGTTATAGTAGATCATTTGTGACTTTGGCATTATAGAAATGACACGTAACATTGTTACAGAAATGTTCTTAATTGTAATTACAATTATATTACAGAACTGAATTCCAACAGACGTTTAGAACAGTTACATAATAATGTTCCTACACAGTTATAGAACAAGATTGGAACAACAGTTACAAAAAATTTGTGACATTAAAGTTATATAATTCTTACATCACATTGTGATAGAACTGTGACTAATAAGCATAATACAGAACTATTCTGTAACTAACTTGTAACTATATTCTAGAACTCTGTTATAATCAGGTTATGTAACAGATCTGTAACTATTTAGGAACAGATGCTCTATAACACTGTGACCTCACTGTTATGGAATACTTATAGAACGTGTTTGCTGGGTTACTGAATTAAAATCAACTTTTGTAAAACAGTTTGACTAAATTCATCAAGTCTTTCTTCGACAACAGTAAGACGTTCTGTCAACAACTCTGCTTTACATATTATTCAGCCTAGACTGCGAATCATCGAGTTTTTGACTAATTTCTGGAATATTTTCAGACATGAAGGAGAAGTTGTTAGAAACTATTGTAGATAAATCCTTAATAACTCTCATAATACTCGCATAAGACTATCCAAGCTAACAGAAGTCTGTGAGGATTGCGAATTAGTTGAAGGAGACAACGACCTAGATTTACAGCATCTAGCGAACGACCTATCAGGCAGAGTAGAAAACTGTACCACACAGCTAGGATGATAAGGAAGATTAGATTTCCTACACAAAGTAGGAATAGCACATGTAATGTCTTTATCACACTTTGTTTACTTTTCAATACTAGGGGCCTTTTTCTCACCTAAATATTTCTTTATAAGAGAAAAAAACAATTTCAGAAAAAAAGCACATGCTTTATAAATACCTCATAGTGTCAATTAAAAGTCTTGACCAATTTTCCAGACAGACTTTCCAAATCTTCTTCCTAGCCCATGTACGCATAGGACAGAAAACTTACGGCACTTCTCAAGCTTAATTTTGGTTACACTTAGAGCATCATATTTGGGATACATAAAAACTTATAGTAATTTGAATAATATACATGTTTACATGTTGTGAAGCTAAAATAGGCTATCTATAATCATTAATAACGTTCCCAAATCTTCGTCCTAGCCCATATACGCATAGGACACAAAACTTAGAAAAAAAAAAGGATCTATTAATTTACCGACAATCCAATTGCTAGGATTAATAATAATTTAAATTGAAAAGAAAAAATGGGCAAAAAATTCGTTACTGAAATTTAAAAATTCCCCGTTATCGAGATTCAAACTTCCCAACAATAGCCGTTGTTGAAACGTAACTTTTTTTACAGGCTCTAAAAAATATTTTAATATAAATAAAATCGTTTGGTAAAAATATCATCTGACACTAAAAATATTATAGACGAGATGGAAAAATATTTTTAAAAATTTCCCGTTTGTATTGTTGAGAAAATAAAAAGCAAAAAAGAAAATTCGTCCTAAATTTATAAAGCATACCGAAATCGAAAAGTCAGTAGAGGGATTCTATTTAGCACTAGTGCTATGTAGCGCTTTTTGCTATTTAGCGATTAAATTAGAAAATAAAATTTTTAATTTGTTAATGATAATTAGACTGATAATAGTCTAATATTATTTTAATTTTAAAAGTAATATAAGATTAAAAAAATAAAAATAAATTTAGTTCTACTATATAACGATTTGGCAAGGATATGTTGTCAAATTACTACGATCATCAACTGTTTATAGTTAAATTTTGTGTCTACATGTATGCCGTGCTAACTATTGTTCAAGCATTAGAAATATAGCGCCAATGCTATGTAGTGCATCTTGGTATTGAGAAAAAGCCGAACACATTTTTTGTAAACATCCGTGGGTTTATTTAAATTTTAAATTATAAGGATAATCTAAAAATGAAAACTATCAAAGATATGTTATTCAGAAATTTTTTGTTGTAGGTAAGTGAAAAACAATTCAATTTAGTATTATATATTACAATTTCAAATCGTTTAAATTTAAAAAGTTATTATATTTACTATATTTATTTAGCAAAATAATTCTACCAACATTAATTTGTCATTTAATTTCCAGTTTAAAACATCTTTTGACCTTAATTTTCTAAGGTGAAATGTTTGTAATCGCTATGATAGCGCAAAGCTTTGTAGACACATAATTTAACTGTAAACAATTGATGCTTTTAGCAATTGACAACATATCTTTGCCACATCGCTATATAGTAGAACTAAATTTATTTTTATTTCTTTAACCTTACATTACTTTTAAAATAAAAATAAGATTAGAATATTATCAGTCTAATTAGCATTAACTTAAAGTTGTGCTTGACAGGATCCCTCTACAGTCTCATAATTTTGAAAGGACACTGTAAAATTGAACCGTTTTTGGAACTATAAATTTTATTGACAACTTGAGAGCAAAGCATCTTTCCTGATTCAGATGTAAAATTTATGATACGATGCATTTCGCTTAGCCTATCACAATAAAATTCGCATTAAGGAAAGTGGTCACAGTTTCATTCCAATGACACTTCTTGTGGCTTCCATACCACGAGCCAATTAAGACCTCCGAAAAAATCGCGGGGTTAAAAAGTCATTCGTCTTCCTTTACTTTTATCGTTCCCTTTTATCCCATCTTGGAGACTTTTCATACTAATTCAGAATTAAAATTCTCATTTGCACCTACTTTTTAATCTTCTTGCGAAAAAAAATTAAATATAGGTCTAAAATTGTGAAAATTGAGTCGATATTTATATTCGAAGAATAATTTTAAAAATTCCCAAAGAAGGAAAATTATCATTTCAAAAAATATATGATAAAAATTATTTTTCAAGACATTCTACTTTTCCATCAAATTTTAGTGAATTTCATTAAAGTAACTTTCTTCGTTCCCTCGGGGCGAAATGACAATCTAATGTGCCTTTGACTCTTTCGTCTCCCGGGAATTTTGAAGCTTACTGTTGATTACCAAGTGGATTATATTCATTGTTCGAACAAATAAAATCTGATCTACATAAGAAAAAGTTTTTTGATGCACACTTTGGAGTTTTTAATCTCGTAAAATGCTTTAAGGTTGAAAAATACGAACACTAACAAACTGAAAATTTTGAGAGGCAAATATTTTTTAAAAGTTTTTTTTATAACCGAAAAAGTCAGGCCTCCTTTTACCTCAAGTTTATTTATATATATATATATATATATATATATATATATATATATATATATATATATATATATATATATCACTATCATTATTCGAATTTATTTTCTTTCTTGACTGTGCCATTAATGCAAAGAATTCTTCAGAGCGTCGCAAAACGACCATGGATATTCTTCCATTTCCCAAGGAACTTTTAAATTTTGCCTTTGAATATTTATCACGACCGAGACCCAGTTCGTTTCGCTCGCATGATCGTTTTTCACCCACTCCCTCTGTCTCCATCATCTATCATATTTTATCATTACTTTTTCTCCTTGTATTCTATCATTTTGATTTTGCAATTTTACACACGGTTCTTCCATCTGTTTTTTTCGCCTCTTTCTTTATTTTTCTATATTTATATATCTGAGATTTAGAACTAGACCTGTGAATAAATTTTTTATTTATTTTTTGATTTGTAAAACGATCGAATAAAATTTGATAATTTAAATAAATTCTATTTGTTTATAACACCAATATTCGTTATATTACACTTATGTGACTGTCTCAACTTTAAGGATTTTGTGAATATTCAACAGATTTTCAAATTATTTATCTAATTGTTACTTAAAATCTATTGTTTCTTGGCACCTTTTGGCTATGAGGAAAAAAGTTTGTTCTAAGTGTGAGAGAGGAGCAACTAGCACCTGTTGGTTATCTGAAAGAAAAAGTAAAATTTATATTATTGAACATTAATTGCAAAATACAGTAGTTAATTATCTTTATTAAATTAGTTAGACAAGCCATATTTAGAATTGATATTTAATAATTTAGTAATTTGCCAACTAGGAGTGAGAACGAGCAGTGACTTTAAGTTAAATAAATAAAGAAACACTTATTTGCACACAAATCACATTTATTTTAAACTAGCAGAGCTACGCGCGCTAAAGCGCGCGCGATATTTCTGCTTTTGTCTTATTATACTTAAGACCTTATTTCATTGTGTGTAAATAAAAATGTTTTTTTGAAGAATTTTTAAAAAACATAAAACATGAAAACCAAAAATTAAATTTAACATACTGAGCAGTTTCACGACATAAATATAATATTTTTTTATTTTTATAATTATTTCCTTAAATTTTCAGTTTTTAGTTTAGTCAAGCGATAGAAAAACTTTATATAAATTCATTACACATTAGAAGAATTATTTTATTTAAGTATTCTTCCTTCTTTGTCAAAAGATTGACACCGAGATTTATTGATAGTCATGATATAAGCCGCGGTATAAGCTTAGGGGCCGTCCATAAACCACGAGGACAATTTTTCACCAATCTTTGACCACCCCCCATCCAATATAAAACAAAAATTTTTACTTTATGCAATTGACCTTAATTTTGTTACTCGGTGGTTTCTAGGGTCGCTGATTACGAACAGATGTAAGTTTTCATGAATTTAAAATGGCGGAATTTTCTTTTTAATTTATGCAATTGACTTTAATTTTGTTACTCGGGAGTTCTCATACCAGTCAGGTAGGTGTAAATGTCCTAGGAGCGCTCACTGACAATTGACTTCTGTTTTAGCACTTGCGCCGACTCACAACCAGCGAGCGTGGATAGAAATTTTTTTAAATTTCTCTTCCTCATATTATATTAGCCACTTTGAATTTTTGAAAACAAACATCGTATTTGTAATCAGCGACCTTAGAAACCACCGAGTTACAAAATTAAGATCAATTGTATAAAGTAAAAATTTTGTTCCATATTGGATCCGCTATTTTGACTTATTGGAAACTAAAATCGAATTCGTAATCAGCATAATCAAAATTTAAAAATTAAAAATGGCGGCTTCAAAATAGCGACCGACAAATTTCAAAGTTTACTGATTTTAAATTTTTTCGTTGGCCATTTTGAAACCGCTATTTTGAATTTTTTAATTTTGACTAAAGATTTGGATTTAGAAACCTCAAAATCCCCCGAACCAGCATTTTAAGCGACCCCAAAACTTTAGAATATTCATTGATATTCATATTTCATTTATTACCGAGATTTTCATTTTAGATGCCACTATAGCGGTCATACACACTGGTGGCACAAATTATTTTTGCCTCTATAGACGTCATACACTGGGAAGGGGATAAAGGGTAAAAAAATGATCAAACTTAAAAAAATGAAATTTTTTTGTGTTTTTAAAATTATAACCGCTATATTTAATTTTTGGGATGAACGAAATTCTTTTTTACACAGGAATCGAAAAAAAAAATTGATAAGAATTTTCTTTTTTCAGGCGTTAATGAGTTAATCAATAACATAATAAATGAACACTATAATTTGATTAAAATCATTATTTTTTTAAAATTATTATAATATTATATTAACACCATAGTCAGGGAAATGTCAGGAAAAATTTTTTTTCATGGAAATTAAGAAAATTGAGACAATACATAAAAAATTCTTTTTGAATAGTTGAAATTTTGTAAAATTTAATTGAAAAATAATTAATTTATTTTAATTATTTTGTTACAATTTTTGAAAATTGTTTAAATTAAATTTAAAAATTAATGAAAATTGGCTTCTAATTTTTTAAAATTCAATATTTTCAGTGTATTCAATTACACAGGCACACAAAAAATTTTTTTTCGTGACCCAGAGGATAGAACCTTATATTCCTACGTTTTAGGGGTCGCTAAAACCGAATATGACCATGAAAAATTTTTGTACTTGCCAGTTTTCCCGCTACCACCCCCTTTACACCCCCACACGAGAGTGAGGGGGTTGGTATTTCAGTTTTCAAAAAAAAGTAGAGTAGGGTGTCTATTCTTATGTATATTGGGTCGCTGAAACCGAAAAAGACCACCGAAAAAGACCACTAAAAACAAATTCGTCCATCCCTTTACCCCCCAGAACGCCCTAAATACACACTTAAAGGGAGTTAAAATTTCATTTTTCACGAAAAGTCGAATGCGGTGTCTTTTCCTATGTTTTTGTTTTTGGGGTCCCTGAAACCGAAAAAGACCACCAAACATAAATTAGTCCCTTCCTCCACTCCCTAAGTTTCTCTAGAGAAGATGTTGAACTTTTTGGTTTCATGAAAAGTCGTCTATACTTTTCATAAAACCGAAAATTTTAATCCCCTTTAGGGGGTAGTAAGAGAGGAATATGATGTGAAGGAGAGGACTAATTTATGTTTAGTGGTCTTTTACGGTTTCAGGGACTCAAAAAACATAGAAATATACACCGCATTCGACTTTTCGTGAAAAATGAAATTTTAACTCCCTTTAAGTGTGTATTTAGGGCGTTCTGGGGGGTAAAGGGATGGACGAATTTGTTTTTAGTGGTCTTTTTCGGTGGTCTTTTTCGGTTTCAGCGACCCAAAATACATAAGAATAGACACCCTACTCGACTTTTTTTGAAAACTGAAATGCCAACCCCCTCACTCTCGTGTGGGGGTGTAAAGGGGGTGGTAGCGGAAAAACTGGCAAGTACAAAATTTTTTCATGGTCATATTCGGTTTCAGTGACCCCTAAAAAGTAGGAATATAAGGGTCTGTCCTCTGGGTCACGAAAAAAAAATTTTTTTGTATGCCTGTATTATTTAAGATTGAATTATCTTCCAAAACAATTAAAATTTGTAAAACTCTTAAAAATAATAGAATTAGTAAAAAATATTAATAAAAATGATGAAATTCTTTGAGAATTTTAATTATTCACAGGACCATAATTTGTCAAAGTTCAATAAGTCCAAAAAGTAAATATTCAAAAATTTTTATTTACATTGTTCGAAGATAATTAAATCTTAAATAATCATTATAAAACAATTATACGAATTAGTTTCTAAAAAAAATTTAATACAATTTTTAATAAATAGGATTGAATTTCTTAATAGATTTTTTGTATAATTTAAATAAACTAATTAATTATTTGATGAATTTTAATTAAAGATTTTGAAAATAAATGTTTTCTCCAAAATGTTAAAAATAATTCCTAAATATTATTTTCGTATGTATTTGAATTTTTGGAAATATGTAATTATAAATAAATAAAGTGTTTAATTAAATTATAGTGTTTATTTATTATTTTAAACGTTAATCATTTTCGTAATTTTGTGCTTTGAAATATGTTTAAAATCAGCTTTATTACTTTTTAAAATGCAGGAGTAATATTAAAAAAAATACTTACATACTTTCCAAATGTGCATTGTCCACGTGGATAAGTGTAAAGGAGAGTGGGTTTGCTAAATGTTCACGATTGTCCACAACCAGAGGCAGGGGGGTCAGAAATTGGTGAAAAATGTCCATTTAGTATATGGAATACCGATAAAATTTATACCCCTCACTCTTACCTCGTTTTCGATCTCCCTCTCTTTCACTCCTTAATCTATCTGTGAGTGAGAAAAGAAAAATAATTAGCCAATAAGGAAATAAGACGCCCTTTTCGTATTTTGGCTTGAAAGTGAAATTTTCCACTTTTCCTTCCCCTCCCAATTTCTGTTCCTCTCTTTCTACCTAACACGGAAAATGGAGAAAACATTATGCTCTTCTGTAAACCAAAGAAATAGGCGTTACTTTCTTACCTATTTGTCTCTCTTTCCTTCCTATACTACACTAAAATGAGAGATAATACCTCCGTCTCTTTCTCTTTATCATGCTTTCTCTCTCATACTGTGACAGACAGAATCAACTTAAAGATTAATATAGTTAATAAGGAAACATTACGCCCTTTGGTATTTTCGCTTAAATGTAAAAGTCACCACTTTTAACTCCCCTACCACTCTTTTACTCACTCTTTCTATCTGTCACAGAGAATTGAGAAAACCATGATGCCCAAACGAAAAAAAGTAGGCGTTACTTTCTTAACTATTCGCCTCTCTCTCGCTCCTACTCTAAACTGAAAGAAGAGACGATACTTCCCTCTCTTACTCTGTATCGTGCTTTCTCTCTCATACTCTGACAGACAGAATGAATTTTGGAATACGAAGATTAATATAGTTAATTTAATGATTCCTAAACAATTTAACAATTTTAATGAAACAGACTGGCAAAAGAGTCAGAGAGCGAGCTCAATCAAATGTATAATTTTATTTATAATTGATAGAGGTGTGCAAAAAGCTCGAATAGCATGGTCGAGCTCCAGCCGGGCTCGATACTCTAGCCAGGCTCGAGTTTTAGTTACTCAAAAATATTTGAGTGCTCGAAAAATTCAAGTGCTCAAAATTATTTTAGGTTTAATACTGCACGTGTCGGATGGAATTTGGTTCAAGTTCGGATTGATTCTGCTCAGCTCTCCTAGAAAAACGAAAAGCTTGAAATACTCGATCGAGCTTTTTGCACAACTCTAATAATTGATAATTGGCATAATTAATATTCTAACTCACCATTGCTCGATACGAGACTGAATACTTTAATTATTTTTTATTTATTGAAAATTAAATTGGCGGTTATTTTGAAACAACTTATTGAAACTTTTATTTTATAATAAATAACGATCTTTCCATTGTGACGTGTCGATCGCCCTCTCGCCGAACTTCGCTGGATACAATATTGCAGTAGGTCGCAATTATGTCGATAAAGTACAATTTTAATTTATTAATTTGATTGACAGGTTGCGGTTCTACAGGCGCAACTATCAAGAGATAAATCATTACTACTGAATAATAATTATTAGACACGAAATAGTTTTCGGCCCTTATTGAGGTATTTTGGTCCCTTGACTCAAAACGCTCTCAAGTTTTGCCTCTGATTATGCTCACTCTGGAACTGAGATCCAAGTGATTGTTCTATTATAGTCTCACGTCGTTTTAAAAGGCTGTGTCCAGCGAACTTAAAGGTTCATATAACGAAATGCTTCGATATATACCATATACGCCACGCACGGAGAAAAAAGGCGTAGTGAGTCTTACTAAACAGAAATAGTTAAAGAGGAATGGTCGGGCTAACTGAATAACCGCTTTCTGCAACTATAAGAATAGTCAAATTTACTATTCTGACTAGTTAGAGAATCTACGCTGCTTAGTGAACGTTAGAAAAGTTTGTATTACTACGCAGATAGTTTAACATACTAAATAGCATAGTATTTTGGAAGCATAGTACCACAGACTACTTCGTTTAGTAAGTCTTACAAACTACTAGGTTATAGTGACTTAGCCCAACTAGTAATTGAATTTACATCTAAATGAAGGGTTAATATTGCCATTTTAATTAATAGTTTATTATTAGCATCTTAAATATAAATAAATAAAGTATATGAAATATTGATGCTTGATTTTATGAATAGTTTTATAATATTGATATAATATTATTTATAGATTGATAAATTTTAATTAATCAATTTTAATTATTAATTAATTAATTGTAATTATTATTTGTTTATTTTAATCTTATTTGGCGTCAAATAAACCCTTTTGTAAATAAGCGTATATATTTAAATATTTGCAGTATATCTATAACGAGCTTAGGGGGTTAAGTGTGCAAAAACTGCCCCCGCATCTATTTTTCTCAAATTTGGCCCATATATTACTATCCATATGACTATAACTTTCTGCAATTTTGAACTCAAAATTCGCTTTTTTGGGGGAGTTATGGAGGGGGAAAATAAAATCATAAAACTTATTTTTTTCGAAAACTACTGAACCGATTTTAATGAAATTTTAAGAGGTTGTAAATATAGATAAGACGATTTTAGAAAAAAAAATCAAAATTTTTTTTTTTTAAATTTTTAAAAAAATTTTTTGAAATTTAAAAAAATTTTTTTAGGGTTATTTTTTGAAGTGACCACTTTCTCTTTTGTTGTAAAAAGTAACTTATAATGTCCCCTTTAACATATATTTTTTCCAAATTTTTTAAAAATATAGTTTTTGAGTAAAATGTCAAAAACCATGGTCATGCTATTTGTCACGTACGGTAATGCACATATATGGGGGATTTCACGGGAAGTGATCCGGCCTCATGCGTTTACACGTCATATACTTTGATGACTTGTAGTTTGCTTTAAAAAAAAGATGTAAATTAGATAAAATATGTTTTGGAAAGGGGTTTTCGTGTACTTTTAAATAAAGATGTTAGTTTAAAAAAAAAAATTTTTTTGACCTTGAAAATTAAAAATTTAATTTTCATTTTTTTGTACAATCAGTATTTTTTTTTAATTTTTTTTTATTTAGAATGAAAGCTGAGCTCTTTTCCTATCAAAAACATATCTGCCCAAAATGGGACTAGAATTATGAATTCTAGTTAATTAATTTTACAAAAAAATGAAAATTAAATTTTAATTTTTAATTTTCAAGGACAAAAAATTTTTTTTTTTTAAACTGAAATCTTTATTTAAAAGTACACGAAAACCCCTTTCCAAAACATATTTTATCTAATTTACATCTTTTTTTTAAAGCAAACTACAAGTTATCAAAGTATAACGTGCAAACGCATGAGTCCTGTGCAACATGTGATACAAGCCTCATGCGTTTACACGTCATAATTTGATAACTTGTAGTTTGCTTAAAAAAAAGATGTAAATTAGATAAAATATGTTTTGGAAAGGGGTTTTCGTGTACTTTTAAATAAAGATTTTAGTTTAAAGAAAAAAAATTTTTTGACCTTGAAAATTAAAAATTAAAATTTAATTTTCATTTTTTTGTAAAATTAATTAACTAGAATTCATAATTCTAGTCCCATTTTGGGCAGATATGTTTTTGATAGGAAAAGAGCTCAGCTTTTATTCTAAATAAAAAAAAATTTTTTAAAAAATACCGATTGTACAAAAAAATGAAAATTAAATTTTAATTTTTAATTTTCAAGGTCAAAAAAAATTTTTTTTTAAACTAACATCTTTATTTAAAAGTACACGTAAACCCCTTTCTAAAACATATTTTATCTAATTTACATCTTTTCTTTAAAGCAAACTACAAGTCATCAAAGTATGATGTGTAAACGCATGAGGCCGGATCACTTCCCGTGAAATCCCCCATATATACACTGAGAGAAGTTAAGCGCAGATGCTGAATAGAGCACAGTACATATGTTGAACCTAACCTTCGAGCAACATCGGTTCCACTTTGGAATAGATTCTGCGTTTTTGGTGGACAAATTCTGTACTAAAACGTTCGTCCTCCAAGGAAAGACAGAGTCCGTACTCTTTTTGGCGCTGCTGATGTTCGATTTAAATACAGCATTTGCACAACTTCAAAGTACAGTATCTGTCCCTCATTATGTGCCGCTGCTGTACGTCAAAGTACAGATGCTGCGCTTAACTTCTCTCAGTGTACATATGGGCAATTTCATGTGATAGGGTATAGCCAAATAAGTACAGTAGGATCTTTCAATATTGCAGTTCTGAACAGTGCAGTCATTAGTGAGTTGAGTAGACAAGGGGTTTCGGGGGGTAAAGGGAAAGGGAATCTGTGACGTCAAATACAGTGCCGTAACTCATTTGATTATTTAGTATCATTTAGTGGTGCCCGGTATTTAGTAGTGGGGGACCCTTAATTTTCTTGACACGGACCTGAATGTTTTAGTTTTTGCACGCTTCGAACAGTGCACAATATTCCCAACGACTGCACTATTGAAAGATCCTACTGTATGGAAAAAGTGACCCGAATATATTTTTCCCATTCATTCCTACCCACTTAAAAATAACTTTTTGAAATTTTTAACTCAAAATTTTGAGTTTTTTGGAACTTATGGAGGGGAAAAAATCGAAAAACGCATTTTTCACAAAAACTACTGTATGCATTTTAATCAGCTTTGGATATATTAAAAAGACAATTAAAGAGATTCCAAAAAAAAATTTCAAATTTTTTTTTCAAAAAATTCCAAAAATCTTTTTTTTTTAAATTTCTTGAAATTAAAAAAAAATTTTTTTTAATTATATTAAAGTGACATTTTCATGTATTTTCTCATTTCATTCTCTTATGTGATCTACTTAATAAAAAAATTTTGCCCGACATGATTTCAGGGTGTGTGACGGTAAATAACTCAAAAACCCTACCTGGTACATTTTTATGTTGTATGTGAGTGGTTAATTAATTAATTATTTATTTAATAACAAATTAATACTTAGGGGTTTTCTGAATACAAGTTTGAAATCGATGTCAAAAAAAATTATTTCCAAAGAAAAATCCAAAAATTTTTATTTTGGCATTTAAAATTTTTTTCTTTTTGGATCGTTGAAGCGGTACATCACATTTTTTTTATTTAACTTTTTTAACAGTCTTTTTTTAAATAATGGTCTAGATGATTTTAGAGTGCGACACGGTAAAAAAACTCAAAAAATCCTAAAATTTGATTTTAAAATTTTCCAAATTTTTTTGTTTGTCTAAAAATATTTTTTTATATCAACTTCAGATTTGTATTTAGCAACCTCAATAACCCACTATTGATAAGTTGCAAAAATATTTGACAGGTTTTTTAAAATCAACCATTTACATATAACATAAAAATGTACCGGGTAGGGTTTTTAAGTTATTTCCCGTGACACACCCTGAAATCATGTCGGGCAACATTTTTTTTATTAAGTAGATCACATAAGAGAATGAAATGAGAAAATAAATAAAAATGTCACTTTAATAGAAATAGAAAAATTTTCATTTTAAAATTTAAAAAAAAAAAGATTTTTGGAATTTTTTGAAAAAAAAATTTGAAATTTTTTTTGGAATCTCTTTAATTGTCTTTTTAAAATATCCAAAGCTGATTAAAATGCATACAGTAGTTTTTGAGAAAAATACGTTTTTCGATTTTTTCCCCTCCATAAGTTCCAAAAAACTCAAAAGGGCCTAGCGGAGTAAGCATGCAAAAATATTTCTTAAAAGTACACATTTAGGAAAATTTTCTGTCAAAATTGCAAAGTATTATCTCCAAAATAAGAACAAAAAATTTTTTTTTGAAAATTAAAAAAATTTTTTTTTGGGGTTTTTTTAGGTTTTTTTCATGCAAAATTTTTTTAAATTTTTTTTTAAATTCCTCTTATTAATTTATAAAACACGTATAAATTTCATTAAAATCGATCCAGTGGTTTTCGAGAAAAAACAAATTTTTGATTTTTCTTTCCCCCTCCATAACTTTTACAAAAATACATTTTTCGAAAAAATATTTAGTGAAAAATTTTATCTTTATGCTGTTAACATGTAACAAGAATTTCAAATTTTTTTGAGCGGGGGCAGATTTTGCATGCTTACTCCGCTAGGCCCTTTTGAGTTAAACATTTCAAAAAGTTATTTTTAAGTGGGTAGGAATGAATGGGAAAAATATATTTGGGTCACTTTTTCCATACTTACTTGGCTATAGCCAAATAAGTATGAAAAAAATTTCACATGAACAAAAAAAAAATAAAAAAAAATAACACATGAAATTGCCCATATGTACATATGTGCATTACCATACGTGACAAATATCATGACCATGGTTTTTGACATTTTACTCAAAAACTATATTTTTAAAAAATTTGGAAAAAATATAAAAATATAAAAATAACCCTAAAAAAAATTTTTGACAATTTTAAAAATTTGTTTCAAAAATTTTTTTTGAAAAAAAATTTTGATTTTTTTTTCTAAAATTGTCTTATCTATATTTACAACCTCTTAAAATTTCATTAAAATCGGTTCAGTAGTTTTCGAGAAAAATAAGTTTTTTGATTTTGCTTTCCCCCTCCATAACTCCCCCAAAAAAGCGAATTTTGAGTTCAAAATTGCAGAAAGTTATAGTCATATGGATAGTTATATATGGGCCAAATTTGAGAAAAATAGATGCGGGGGCAGTTTTTGCACACTTAACCCCCTAAGCCCTTTAATTAAAATGTATTATGATCGGTTATAACTTATAGGTGAATTTTAATTATAACTTTATATAACAAACTTATATTTACTATAGTACTGATTTTAAAAAATTATCCTTTAATTAAAATAAGTTTTTTTAAAACATTACTTTTAACAAATATTTTTGTACTTAAGAAGGCATATAGCATTTTGTAGTATAAATCAGAAAACATCTTGTTGCCGTGCGGTGAACAAAGACATAGGACCCTTGGCAAAGTATTTTGACCCACGACTTCGTAATTTTTTTTACATGTGTTTTTTGTGTCGTGCATTTTCGGTTATTTACGGAAAGTGAAAGGACATTTTTCCTGTCAACATTTCTTCATATTTTCCTTATTCAGCTGTATTCAGCCCTTAGAATTCTTTCGCTTAACATTATATTTCAAACTTCAGTGGTAGATATTGCGTAGATTCAAGTCTTATTTTTCACAGTGAATAGTTGCAAAGTATATTTAAGCTTTAATAAATTTATAATATTACCAGTGTTTTAATGTGAAAGTGTAAATTCAACTAATAATTAATTACTATTAAGTATGTTATTAGTAAAACATTACTATATTTGAATCATTGACTGTGAGATTTTTCCAAACAAGTTAGTTATTTCTAATTAGTTCAAATTTGGAGAGAAATATTATTCAAAGTATAGTGTCTATTTATTTCTGCTAAAGAAGAAAAGTTTTTCTACATACTATGTTTTTATTTGTGAAGCAATTAAAAGGGTGTGTACATATTATGAATTTTGTGAAAATGGTTTAAATTAAATTTAAATAATGGATTGCTAAATTATTCTTCTTCAAAATACGTGATTTAATATGTTGAAAACAACATTATATATATGTATGTACAAAAATAAATTATATTATTATTAATATAAATAGGTTTTTATTATTTACACAATGTACCATATTTTATTTCACTTGCTATGGCGAATACTACATAAGTAGTATCTTTAACTATATTATTTAGTAGCATTAAACTAAAAACTCAGTAGCTCGAACTACGTTAATTAGTAATACTAAGTAAGCAGCGTAGTGTTTTTAATTAAGAATCGTAGTCAAATTGACCGACCAGAATTGTATGTTTTATTGCACCTTTCAGTAAGACTCACCTCGATATTTAGTAAGAGTTACTAAAAGGCGTAGTGTTCTTTACTACCCATCGTAGTAAAACTAAAATAATGGCGTAGTATGTTTTACTACGCCAGTTAGTTAGGCTCACAAAACCCACTGTCACTAGACGGAGTAGTACATGTCACTACGCTTAGTGCTCCCATATTTTACTACGCCAAATAGTAAGTCAGTTTATTCAGTTAGTTTATTCAGTTAGCTTAACTATTCTTTTTTCTCTGTGCGGTGATCCAGGATAGTGGACACTCTGGATGGTATGTTGCCAAAACCCCCAAGTGGCAAAATCCCTAAGATATAGTCTGGGCTCTGAGCACCAGAACAGAAACAAAAACTTGGGCAAAATGTAATTGGGGATTTTGGCAACGTACCAATAAAAACATCTACTTGGCAAAATGACCACGTCTGTTGGTTTGACAGGTCGAAAACAATACCTAAGGTTTCGTCTTCCACTTGTTTTTGAATAATTGAGAATCATCTCCAATTCATTTCACCAGAAAAACATTCCATTGAGATCATCATT
The DNA here is from genome assembly GCA_032872505.1 of Leptopilina syphax. Lineage (NCBI taxonomy): Eukaryota > Metazoa > Arthropoda > Insecta > Hymenoptera > Figitidae > Leptopilina > Leptopilina syphax. Next base: position 17,174,215 of record CM065471.1, on the reverse strand, counting down.
AATTATTACTCCACAGATAATGATGGTCCAGTAATGTCATCTTTAATAGTTCCAGTAAGATGGTGAGATACCCTTTCAATTATCCATAAAAATTAAAATATGAAGAAGCAAAAGAATCATTCCAATTATACGAAATTTTAATCCATTAATTGATCTGTTATCCTGGCATTGTGGAAATTGATTTATAAAGAATTATTTAATATGGAAAATTACATTGTTTCACAACCATTAGGATTGATTCTCATTCTGGTATAATTTTTATTATTTATTTTAATATTCCTAATTTTGTTGGCGGAAGATGCCACGTTACGCCCCTCATGTAGCTAAAGGGGGATCTGTAACAATTTAACATTACAGTGAGAATAATATTTCAGTAATTATTTTTTATTATCTACAAATCATCGCAGATGATGTAATGGACATTTACCGTTAGTATTTCATGTAGTTTGACGATTGTATAGCGACTTGGAATATCATTACCCTCGTTTCTCAAGATTTTGCCAGCCTCGTACATCCCTAAGATCCATCGTCGTTCCAAACGGAAGTTGCACTTTACGCGTCTCTGAACCTTTCCGCTTTCAAGTTGAGCACACTTGACGAGCAACGTGCTCTTCCGTATAGCGAGAAAGGAAAAAAGCCAAAGGGGAGTGTACAAGCGTAAAAGACGTCAAAGTTCTTCATGCAAATGTGCTCACATGTTGATGACAATTCACGCTTTTAACATTTATTTTCAAAAATAAAATTAATACATAATATTTAAAAATTATGTTTAATACATTAATTAAAACGTTTGTTTGTAAAATTATGAAATTGAATTTTTCTTTTCTTGTTTATGTAGAAAATAATGTATAAATTTCTTATTGTAATAAAATATTTATAAACTGAAGACTTATAAACTGAAGATGGTGTCATCATCATAAAGCCAAGGATTCGCATCAATGCTGAAAACTTGGTCCAAGTTTTAAAATTCTTTCAGCGTCGCCTCAGGGGTTTCAAGCGGCTTTCCAATCCTGGCGTATTGTAACCAGGGCTGCAGTAATCCCCTTTCAAAGTTTAAAGTCAGCAAGCCATCGCTAACAGCTTTGATCGTGTTACAGTGACAGGACTATATAATATAATAAAAAAATACCTGTATGGTTGATGTTGGAAAAAAGGGGCTGAATGAAAACTTATAAAACAAAAATAACAAAATGCCATCTGAAATAATGTGATGATAATTTGACACGTATTATTTTATGCAGATAATGTAAATGTTTGAAATTAATTTAACTTAAGCACATTCGCTAAAGTTAATTAATTTCCCCGCTAAATAATTAATTAATTTCTCTCTACTTGCTTCTCATTTGTGCTCTTCCGCGAACACTACAAATTATGCATTACGAAGGCTATTAAAATTTCAAACGCTATCAACCCTAGAGGGAATGTACTCATTAAACATTTTTATGATTTTCGAATTTTATCTTCATTAATATTTTAAAAATCTTTCAATTCGTTGTCATGAGGTGTGTCTATAAAATTATTTAAAAGTTAATTTCATTTTCATAAAAAAAGTTTGATGACAAAAAATTTATCCATCAGCATCTAGTGTCCTATTATCAAAAGTTTTTCCAAGTAGTGACGCAAAAAGAGAATTTCATCCGAGAACATATTCGAAATAATCAACTATTCCATTCCCGAGACGAGAAACTCCTTTGAGCCTAAGAAACATCTACTTTCAGCATTACCATCTATTTGAATGGAAGTAATATTCTTTGATTCAAGTTTTTTTCCCCAGTGAAACGAGAAACGGGATGGATTTTGCTTCCTGTTGAAGTGAGCTTTACTACGCAGTAGCGATATCCTATTTCTGTTGCTAGAATCCTATTGAGGTACGAAAAAGGGAAAGAGTCCAGTCCAGTCACGTGTAACCTCGTTCTGCATCCTGTTTCTGCATGGAACAACGTTAAAAGCCACTGCCGTGACCTATCGTTTCGTTCAGGATATTGGCTTCTGCCCTCCCAGTATTTCCGGTTTTGGTAGCTGATACAGCAGTAGTGGAACGCTACTTCGAATGCATGAGATAGATATATATGTACACAACAAGAACAGAGTCGTTCGTCGTAGTTGTTGCCATCTCTGTTAGAGCGGCAGTAACACTGAATCATTCGATAGTCCTCTGATGCAGGACGCGTCTACCGATTTATTTAACTTGAAAGCCTGACTTACATTTCCGGTGTTGAACGTTCCTTCACTATTGTAAATCTATATATATATACAAACCAATCCTAAGTCTTTTTCTTTCGCGTGATCCACTGATGAAGTTGATTGATGTTCTTTTTTATTTACTCGTCCTTTACAAATTCCAATTTTCGTTTTTATTTATAGAAGAATACCGATTTTATCAATTTCAGTTGAAGTCACATTGAAATATTATAACTATTTTGATAACTCACTATTGTATTTGACTGCGTCTAGAGTGATATTTTAGGTGCATCTTGCAGGTACGATGGAAACAAAATCTATAATGAAAATACCTATTTTCATTATAGATTTTGTTTCTCGCAGTTTACCATTAATTGATTGTCGAGAATTTTTAAATTCAAAGAAATCATAAAGATACATAGGAACCTTATTATTAATAACAGAATACATATATAGTAAATTTCCCATAAAGTACTGAATAGCAATATTGCTAACAGACCAGAGAAGTATATCTATATACCTTTTTTTATTAAATAGCCGACTGTAGTCGACGGTTCTGAAAGCCCACGTGTTTCAAGATGTGGGAATTACCTAATACGTATGTATTTGTCAATTCTCACTCACATGTCATATGATTGATATGAATAGAAAAAATGCTTTTGTTTTTTTAATGGACATTGTTTCCAAATTTAAAGATCCTCTTACAATGAGTCACTCGTCAAACTATATTAATTTATAAGAGCCTTTGAGAAATCAAAAAACACCACAACAGTAACAGATTTCGAATTCATAGCAAGTTTAATATCGATTATAAATTTTAAAGAAGCGAAAATCTATGTTAAAGAGAAAACCTGATTGCAATGACTCTAATAAATCACTAGAAGTATTTCTTTAACTAAAATACTTAAATAAACTCAAATACAAATAATTACAATAAATATTAACTAGCAGCCAAAACTGGCGTTAAAGTAGCAAAAACTGGTGCTTCTACCCTATTTCAGTATTCCTCATTGGGTAAGAGTGTCAGATAACGCCAAGATTCTTTAATAAATTAGTCACCTACAAGAAAACTAGACAGGTTACTTTTTTTGCATAAGGATTTTTGTGAAATCTGCTTACTGAGACCTTAGATTCTGCAATCCAAGATTATGTGGATTTTATATAAAAGGAATAAAATAATAAATAAATAAATAAAACATTTAAACTTAAATAGCTGACGACCTACTTACCGGCCCCGACCTGCTAAAACCCGTAACCCTTCTTTTGGAGCCTTCTACCACCGCACCCTCGGAACTGTTGTAAGACTTTTGCCTTCAAGGGCCGCGCTTCATCTCTGTCGTAAATACGACTTTCTCTAATCCTTGCGGTTATCCTGCTTCAATAGTTAGAAGCGGAATTTACAATAGGGGAGAGTAGGCTACATTGAACCAGCGTCAACAGTGAACCACTTCAATTTTCTGAGAAATGACTGAGTGAAATTTTTTCTTATTCAATATATAAGTTAGTTTTACTGAAGCAGACAATGTCTAAAAATTTCCGGCACGTAGGTTTATTATTTACAAAGAAAAACTAAAAAACTGTTTTTCACGTACGAAACAAAAAATTTTGTGGAATTATAATGACGTTTTTTTATTGAAATAGGAAGTTTTAAAAATTAGTAAACTTGTGATGTATTTCGCTTAGGGTGTCAACTTCAATGTTCCAATGTGATAAAGAATTTTAAATAACCTTACATAAATTTATTATAAACAATTTTTGTTGTGAATGTCATGTGTATACAGTGAGTGCGGCATCATTGAACCACCCGAAAGAGCAAAGAATTTTCAATTTTAAGAGTTGTAAAGTTGTCTGCTCTACTAATTAGTAAGAAAAATACTGGAAGACATGCTTTCATCACAATTGTGAACGAGATAAATTTAAACTGTCACTTTTGCTACCTAACCTGACTTCGAAATTTATTAATCTCCTATATTAACAAATAATAACTATTTAACAACAATTTTATATTTTTTTGAGTGGAAAATAAGATTTTTTACAATGTGTAAGTGGAAATATTATTTTCGAAGTAAATTGTAGTGTTTTATTAGAGGTGGTTCAATGTAGACACACATCCTTCAAAATAAGAAAAGTGTAGCTGGTTAGAAAAAAATTGAATTTCATTATTTAATCATAATAATTTGTGTTTGTAACGCGTTTATTAACTAAAGGAGTACTTCAGTTTTATTTTCATACAAAAACCTGATCAAAATTTGTAAAATTTAATTAGTTCTTAGACTTTATAAAAAAACCTGGTTCAATGTAGCCTACTATCCCCTACAACAAATTATAATTAAATAAAAGAAAATAAAACCAATGAATAGAAACCAAAAATATCAATATAGCAAACTCCCGTGTAGAAAAATTGTTGGGTTCTAGTATGGAGCCAGAAAGACAGACTATTCTCTAACGGGGCGCTGAAAAGACTGTCTGATCATGGGCTAATCAGACCAGTGACGACCAAACCATGCGTTGGTCCAGAGTGAACGAGCTAATCAGGTCTAATCAGCAGTGCTAATATTTAAAATTTTAGGTTCGATTTCAATATTTCACTTTTTTTAATTTTAAATAATTTACCCAAATTTACTCGTTTCTCACGTTTATTCAATGTAATGTGAATATATTAATTATTGATAATAATAATAATAATAAATATTATTAATAAATTTATTTAACCCTAGAAGGAGTACGTTAATTTATTCACCCTCTAAGGAGTAACTGGGGTGTCCCGACACCCCACGCTTTAAACTTGTTCTATTAGGTTTATATTTGACGTAAAAAAAATTTATTATAATGAATTGATTGGTTTTTTAGTAAGGAATACAATAATATTATTTATATTTTGATAAATTTAAAAAATTTTAAAAAACCACAAAAACCCAAAAAGAACACCAAAAAATTGCAAAATTGACTTTTTTCACAAAAAACGTTGTAGTTTCTTAAAAATTTGACTAATTAAAAAACTATTTTAGGTTTTTAAAGTTAAATAGATACACTTTTAGGGGAAAAAATTAGATTTTGTATTACTTCCAAAAAACATAATTATTTGAACATCTGAAGTGAAAGAAATTAAAGAAAATTGACGAATAATGAAAATCATAAAGATGAACTATAAAATGGACTTAAACAATTAATATTTACTAAAAATGGTGTTATAAATTTAAAATTTTACAAACTTAATATATCTGAATATATTAACATTAAAATTAATAACTTATGAAATGATTCTGTAAACAATATATATTAACAATATATATATATTAACAATATAGAATTTATAATTTAAATTTGACTGTCATATACTACATTTTTCTGTATTAGAATTTAATTTCTGACTGTAGAGAGAGCACAGAAATTTTTAATAAATCTTAACTCAAATTTCATAAGTTGTTACAAATACAGAATGTCTATTTTTCATAAAAATAGAATTTTTGTATAAAAATGTTTCTTTTTTATAAAATACAACTTTTTCATGCATAACCTATCAATTTATACTTTATCAGATGATTTTAACTAATTAAAAACGATTTTTTTTTAAATTTGAATTTACTTATCTTGACAATTTTTCTAACGTTAGGGAGTAACTGGGGTGTCTAGACTAGGGTGGTCCAAAAAAAAGTAAAATCGAAATTTTAATGCTCTCACCCCCTAAGATTGTTCTATATGGAGAAAAAAAAAACCGTATTTTTTTTTTTTTGAAAATTAAAAAATATTTAGAGGTCGCTCAAAGCGCTCAAAGTTTCCCATGTAAAATGCATGGGGAAAAAACACTTTTTCGTAGAATTGGTATAGAATCCTTGAAAATAAAGGGGCGGATTTGATTCTACACATTTTAACTGCGTACAGAATTAACTGCATACCGCTGATTGAATACGGTTTGACTTTAAACAAATATTTATGGCATAATTTTCTTATTAAACTCTATCCCAGGCGCGAAAGACCAATGCTGACGATAGATTAAAGGTTGATTAAGTCTTGAACGCTCAGTGTTGGTAACTCACAGTAGAAGCAGTCTTTACATCACTGTCAATCAATATTAGTTCAATATTGGTTCAACATTGGACCCAATGCTCGTCCCATGCTCGATTCAAGATTCGGTCAATCTTGATGAGTGAAGTTCGAACATCTAATCTTGATTCAAGCTTGAATCAATTTTTACACAATATTCAGTTTATCTTTATTTATTACCGTGTTCACTTAATTAAATAATATTATAATAATTATAATTATAATAATTGTTTCAAATAATAATAATAATTAACATTAAGTTATCAATTGATAAATAAATATTTATATTTATTTAGTATAAATATATTATTATTTGTAACATTCATATTTAAAGAAAGTTAAATGGAAAATTTTGTTATAAATGTTTTTAAAATTACTATAGATAATTAATAAATGAGGCTCCGGATCTTAAAAGGGCACACGCGCGAACACACGGCAAATAAGTTGGCCCCTGGAGATAACATTTTGAAGTTGTTCAAAATGAATTTTAAATTATTGTTTCTTATACAGAATTTCAAGGCGAAACTTTTTTTCTAATAAAAATTTTTTATATAATTTCTCGTTTTCACGTAAATTGAAAAAAACGTAATTTTTTAAGTTAAGAAATTTTAATTAATTTTTGACTTCAACTCGTGACTACTTCGTTAAATATTAATATTTTTCCACGAAATTTACACACAATATTCTTCAAACTATTCCAAGAGTGAAACAATATTTGGAAATTTAAAAAAAATTGTATGTCAAAGTAAATAATTATTTAAATAATTTTGTCGGAAAAATGATTCTCCTATTTTCAATTGAAAAAGTAGAGTAACGAATTTTCGTTTTCGGAAAACTTTCAGCGACAAAAATGTTCATTAATATGTTAGGAAGTTTTTTGGAAAATATCTTGCCATTTGATAATAAATTAAAGTTAATAGAGCAATTTTAACATTGTCGCGCTCTGCTGTAAACGTAAACAATGTCTAACTATATTATATGCATTGGTCTTGTAATGGCGGCCATGATACACGTGCGCCGCCACGCCGCAATTTTACAGCAGAGCGCGACGATGTTAAAATTGCTCTATTTTCTTTAATTTATTATCAAATGGCGAGATATTTTCCAAAAAACTTCCTAACATATTAATGAACATTTTTGTCGCTGAAAGTTTTCCGAAAACGAAAATTCGTCACTTAACTTTTTCAATTGAAAATAGGAGAATCATTTTTCCGACAAAATTATTTAAATAATTATTTACTTTGACATACAATTTTTTTTTAAATTTCCAAATACTGTTTTACTCTTGGAATAGTTTAAAGAATATTGTGTGTAAATTTCGTGGAAAAATATTAATATTTAACGAAGTAGTCACGAGTTGAAGTCAAAAATTCATTAAAATTTCTTAACTTAAAAAATCACGTTTTTTTCAATTTACGTGAAAACGAGAAATTATATAAAAAATTTTTATTAGAATAAAAGTTTCGCCTTAAAATTCTGTACAAGAAACAATAATTTAAAATTCATTTTGAACAACTTCAAAATTTTATCTCCAGGGGCCAACTTATTTGCCGTGTGTTCGCGCGTGTGTCCTTTTAAGATCTGGAGCCTCAAATAATAATTAAAATGTGCAATAAATATTCCTGACACTGCATCATATTTAATAATTTTATTAATTATGTTAACTTTTAATATTAATTTAATTAATTATTATTTATTTTTTAATTAATTATTATAATTATTAATAATTATTGTTCAATTAATAAATATTATTATAATTAATAATAATTATAATATTTAACATTATAATTCATTATTATTCCAAATTATATTTATTTAAATAATATATTATTAATATATTTATTTTATTTATTTACTTGTCTATATCGTTACAACGAATACAAGTGGAGTCTCTCAATATATAATAAAGAATAAAACAAAATCATAAAATACTCATTCAACACAATACATTCAAGCGCATACAGCGAACAACGAAAGAGTTCAAGTACAGTTAATTAAAATGCACCATAATTTAGATTAATGATATCTTTGACGCGTGACGTTCACGAAGTATCCCACCTACAAATTTAACAAATGTTTTAATACTTTTTATTTCAGAAGAACTTAAAATAGCATACCAAAAGTCTAACGCGTCAGGGGCTGAACATATATCCGGAAACGCAGCTGCACATAGATGTTCACAGGCAGGACAATTTAAAAGAATATGAGCAAAACTCTCACCCTCCCGACGACAAAACGGGCAATATTCTTCCGCATCAAATCTATAAGAATAATTCCCCAAATTTACTCTGCAGACGTACTTATTTAATAATCTTATTTAAGCAAACACTCTTTTCGTATGCAGTGCAATTCGAGAGGTTAGATAGTATTGAATTCCCCGATTGACTGAGAGACATGGGTACAACAAGAGACTACTAGATTTAGAGTATTGCTCCAGGTCTAGGGCCCTCAACCTTCGTTCATATCTCTCAAGAATCAGATTCTTATTATTTACTGCCGAGTTCAGGGGTGAGGTCCACCAGTCCTCGGTCAATTCACACATATCAAAGGAGTTTGTGAATCTAGTTAGCCAATTGCTTCGACAATTTGGGTTACTAATCGCCAATCTCGTGAGTCCCTCGAAGCACTGTCTGGGGTACCTTGAATAATTCATTTTAGAAATTTTATATATCCAGTTCAGCACACTCGAGAGAACCCCGCGAGAGAGGCGAAGAGAGCCCGTCTCTAATCTCACCGCGTAGCCTGGAGTGTTAGTCGGTAAAGAGAGAAGTCTCTTAAAAAACTTAAGTTGAACTTTCTCAATTTCATCCAAAAAACACAGAAAGACTTTGAAAGAGCTTCTGATAAGCAGCCCAAGAGTCAGCCCTGGTAACATAAATTATATTCATAATTCCCCCAATCGACAAATTTGCTGCACCTATTGCTCCATTAGCCGCCGGAAGAAATGAACCCGAACCTGTAAAAGGAATTCCCAGATAGGTGTATTGTTTTACAACCTCTATACTTTTTGTTCCCAATTTGAATGATTTAAATTTTCTTGCAGATGCGTTTCCGGACCTAGTAAATATGACTACCTTAGTTTTCGCTGTGTTAACAATTAGGCAATTTTCACGACAATATCGATCCAAAACCTCCAGCTTTCTATTAACTTCAAGTGGAGAATCAGATAGAAAAACAAAATCATCAGCATAACCCAAATCCATTATTTCACATTCACTAGAAACATTAAGGCCTCTGCACTTATTATTTAAAAGGTATTCATCCAGATCGCATGTGAAAAGATTAAACAGGTAGGGACTTAATACTTCGCCTTGCAAGACACCAATTGACACTTTAACATATTCTGTACATCCTTCAACCGTCTTAATACACGTATAAGCAGATGCATAAAAACTTTGAATAATTCTAATAAGTTTCGAGCTTAATCCTAACTTATGTAATTTAATCCATAAAAGGTCATGATTTACCGATGGAAAAGCTCCTTTAAAATCAATGAAAGTAGCATAGGCTACAGTTTTCGGTTTACTTAGATGTATTTGAATAGCTGTGTGTAACGTAAAGATGTTATCAAGGCAACTTCTGCCCCTTCTAAATCTCGACTGTGCCTCCGGTAACAGCATAAGCTCCGAAGCCCAGGTAACCAAACGATCACAGAGAATTTGTGTAAAAATCTTCGCTATTGAATTAATTAAAGTTATAGGTCTATAATTTTCAGTTTTCCCCGAGTCTCCCTTTTTAAATAACATACAAGTTATTAATTTTCCCCAATTCTTAGGAACTGTTTCCATTACCAGAATCTTATTAAAAAAGTTTTCCAAATATAATAACCAATTTTAGGGAAGACACTTAAAAAATTCGTAGCTAATTCCATCAGATCCCGGAGCCTTTCCATTTTTACAGTTAGCAATACTAAAAAGTACATCATTAGTGGTAATATAACCGTCCAAACATGGGTGTGAGATACTTAGAAAGGGTCTGTCTAATGAGGGTTTATAAACCGATACAGGATAAGATTCATGTAAAAAACTTTGCCATGTCGGAAGGTCAATGCACGAACGTTTATTGTTTCGACTTCTGAAACTATTTACAGCTTCCCAAAACTGATTCTGCTGTTTACAACACGCAACTTTATCAAGAATAATTTTTCGATAGTTTTGCTTTTTAACATTAAGAAGCTTTCTAAGAACTGATTTCTCTTTCAAGAATTCGTGCCTCGACACTTCCGAAAAAGCATTGACTTTAGCGTTCCTTAAAGCTGCCAAAACTCGTTTTCTAGCCGATTTACATTCTTCGTCATTCCATGGTTTCCGAAACACATATCCAACGTTCGAGGAACGATGCAACATACCAAGATCACTAGCAACACAATTTATATTTGAAATAAGCGTTTCGTTCATGCCATTTACATCTTGCTCCAGGTCTGCTACCTCCCTCCTCCACTCCATGAGCGAGCTAAACGTATCACTTTTTTCCACATCAAAGACCAACTTATAGCCTACATTTGTTTTGGGTTTTGTTGATAGTTCAGTCGAGGGGACATAAAACAATGCCACAGGAAGGTGATCAGAAAGGGAAGATATATTTAAAGTTTTTAAGTCACTAAATAAAAACAAGCCTTCAAAAGAGCACCAGACCAAGTCGACAAGACTCATACCCTGTTCGCTCATAAATGAAAATTTTGCCGGAGAATCGCTCCTAGAGCGACCATTTAAAACAATCAAATTACAAGATTCCAATAATTCAACCAAGTCTTTACCTTTACAATTCAAAAAAGTATCATAAGACTGCCTTTCCGAACTAAAATCACACACCTGGGTAAAAAGGATGGATCCAATTGGTTCAAATCTGCTATTCTGCAGTTAAAATCACCCCCCACCACCAACGGCAGCTCGGGGTGTGTCTCAATGATAAAATTTAATTTAGTTTCAAAATTGTCCATAAGTTCTACAAAATTATCAGACGGAGAAAAATAAATTAGACATAACACAAAGCACATGTTAAACGAGCGTACTTTAACAATAATATGACTTGCACAAATAGATACCTCCGTTACCTGATATCTTTTAGGGTTAAATAAAAGCAAAAGACCACCTTTTGCTCTTTCAAGAATTTTTGATTTAATCGCCGGTGAAACAATTGAAACAAAGTCAGGGAGCTGTTGGCACATAAGGTCAGATTTAATAGACCACGTTTCACAAACACAGAGTATATCACTCTTATTCACTTGATTCACGATGTCTGAAATATTCCTAACACCATGAACATTCCAAAAGATTATCCTCGCCTCCCCAAAATCTGTCTCAGTCTCAGCAGAAGAAGAAAAGGCTCCAGAATACCCCAGGGGCAAAACTGAAGATCGCTGCTACAATTCTGATGAAGAATCCTCTTCCAATGTGGTGCGCTGTTTTTTGGCATTTCCATCCCCAGTCCTAGTCAAGACTCCAGGAGAAAAATAATTTTCCAAGGTCTTAGTAATCGGAGATTTTCCATTGCTCAAAAGCAAGTCTTTCTTAGAACGACCTCTTTTCTTAGTTAGCGTTGTAGAAGTCGAATCTGAGGGATGGGAAGCTCCAGGTGTAGCAATTGACGCTGGTGGCTCCACAGAGACTAACAGAGATTCCAGTTTCTCTTTATTAATTATTGAATCATTCAGATAAATTTTACTACCTCTAAGAGACACCTTATGACCAGCATCCCGCAACTTAAATATTTTTGAGTGCAGCTGACGACGCATCTCCCTCTCCTCCTTCGAGCGATCATTGGTGATACTGTAATTTAATTTTTTGATTTCGTTGACTTTCGAAAAAACATTTCTCACCTATCTCTCCCCATTAAATTTAATCAATACCGGACGATTTCCAGGAAATTTACCTAAGCGAAAGATATCATCGATAGCTGCATCAGGGATTGTTAATCCCACTTTTGTAAAAATATTTAAAACAGTTGTAAACAGATTATTATTAATGATAACAGAGTCCTCCAATTTAAAGAGAACAATGTTTTTACGTCTCTGTTGATATTCAAATGAGGAAAGATTATTTTCAATCTTAGTTATTCTTTTCTCATTAGTGAGTAAATTTTTCGTGATAGAGTCTATGCGTTGATTCGAGCCGTGTATTTCCGCACTTAATCTGTTATTAGATTTGGTGAGTTCCTCTATAGTCGAAAACAACTTGTCCCATCTCTCTTCATCTTGCGTCATTTTCACGATTAATAAACGACAAGGCCGTTGACAATGTAAACACCAGAGACAGTGAAATAAGCTTATCAACCAGAATCACAGATTACAGACAAGCGAAAATCATTCAAAAAGAAAATAAAGACCCGTTTGTTCAAAAAACAAATTTAAATAAAATATCCAGTACGAAATTCTATAATCATATAGTTAGGTCCACTTGAAACAAACAAATCACAGAAAAAAGATCATATCCTGCACTTATAAGCAAGAACGGTAACAGTAAGATTTTATTTATTGCACTTTTCAACCTTTCACTTTTACGAACAAACAACCACAAAAAATTATTTTATCCTTATTAGGACAAATTGCTTTAACATAAAAGCCGTGAAAAGTAAGTTCACAAGATATTTAATTAATTTCAAGAAGTTTAAAACAAACGTTTAGTAAACAGATAGCGAGCTGACATTCAAAAACGTCTGTATTCTCTGACAGCTCAAGCGAGACTCCTATTATTAATATATCTAATAATAAATGTTAATAATTTTGTTACTGAATAATAAAAAATATCAATTACACAGCTCAACAAAAAAACGAAAAATTTTTGCGCCTGGGTTTATATAACGATTTTTCTATTTATTATTCACTAAAATAAAGGGAAAATATACATATTCTTTTTAAAGTTTGCTTTTGTAGTAGTTGCAGACATGATGAGGGGGGAAATCACGAAAATTAGGCATATTTTAGGAATTTTTTGGCTCAATGAAATGGTCAATTAAAAATCTGTAAATTACATTTTATTCCATGAGTATTGATATGCAAACTATATTTTTTCAAAAAAAATTTCATTACAAAATGGCTGCGGTGTAGCATTTTATTGGAAGGCGTCTGTATCTTAGGGTTCCATGGCCGGACAATACTAACGTCCTCACTTTTTAAATTAAAAAAAACCAAAATGTTGTCATTTTCTATACATTAACAGCTATCGACACACATAGAATTTTTTCGATATCTTGATTTTTTGCAAAATAATGCGTAATTGAAGCAAAAAATTAAAATTTTCAAAAAAAAATTCTAAAAATTGTTGTTAAAAATAAAAGTAAGTAATATAAAAAAACCTTCGTGTGTCAATAGCTGTTGATGTATACAAAATGACAACATTTCCGTTTTTTCAAGATCAAAAATTAAGGACGTTAGTTGTCTGGCTATGAAATCCTGAAACGAGACGCTTTCTAATGAAATGCTGCACAGCCACCATTTTTTAATAAAATTTAAAAAATATATTTATTTTGCACATCCATACTCATGCAATACTCATGAAATGGTCAATCAAAAATCTGTACAGTACGTTTTATTACATACTTTACAGATTTGTAATTAACCATTTCATTCAGAAAATCGTAAATTTTCAAAAATATGGTAAAAACGTTCTCCTATCTACAAAAGCAAACTTTTAGATAAAATATAATTTTTTTCCTCATATCTGTCAATAAATCTATCATAAAAAATATCTTAAATGTCAGGCGCAAATTTCATGTTGACTTGTGTTATTTATCGATGTTTATTAAATTATCCATTAAATATTTTTAATTGTAAAATGTTTTAAAAGTTGAATTTTGTAATGATTACAATTTTATTATGAATTATTTAATATTCATTTTTAATAATTAAAATAATTCAGGATTAGTATGTGTAAAATTTTTAGTCATAGTTTTTACTTTGCCCTTATAAGTAACAAAGTATACGGCACTGGCATTAATATATTTGATTAGTCCGAGGTCTCATCGAGGCTCAGTGGCCGTGCGGTTTAAGTGGTTGCGTCAAGGACTTCCGGAATGCGTCTGGGGCGGGGGGACGTGAGTTCGATCCCACGTGCGAGCGGATTTTTTCATTATAAGCGTTACATAAAATAATAAAATTACTATTTAATCTGTATAATTAATAAGTGTTGTGAATAAAAACTTGTGAACTTCTTTGTAAATAATATTAAAAGTCTGTTAAAAATGAAGTTAAAAAATGTACAAATTATCACAAATTGTCTTTTTTTGCTAAAATTAGTTTTCAATATTATTATGTTAAATGACATTTATTGTTAGTAATATAATATTTATATGAAAATAATATAATAATTATTATAATAATAACTTATTGTCATTAAATATGTAAATGTGACGCGATCTGAAGAAAGGGACCTTAGAAGCAAATCATTTTAAGGTTGGGTTAGAGTTACTTTTTTCTTGTTTGAAAGTTTCTTTTTACTTATTTCGAATTAAAATCAGTGTTTATTAAATATTTTAGTTTTAATGAAGACTTAAACTTCAATGATTTATATTGACAGTTAATCCTTTTTTTGTATTTTCATTTAAAAAATTGCAAACATAACCTTTAATTTTTTGCTTCTAAGGTCCCTTTCTTCAGATCACGTCACAAATACATATATATTAATAACAATACTGTTTATTATTAATAATAATAATTAATATATTCACGTTATATTCAATGAGCGCGTGAGAAGCGTGTAAATTTGGGAACAGTGGAAGCAGTCTTGTTCAGTCCTGCTTTCGGCTTCCGCAGCATTGATTGAAGATTGAACGCCAGACTTCAACAAAGACTGAGCGTCAGGTTTACATCGGTGTAACTATTCCGGACTCAAGCAGCCTTGCTGTCGCTGTCCCACCAAGCTTTAACCAATACTGACCAACCCTCAATCAAGCTTCGTAAAGCCTGAACTCACTGTCAGCTCGCGCCCGGGATAGTTAAACTTTACACAATTGAAATGATGCGTTTGAATAAAATTTTATATGTTTGACCGTAAACAGTTCGACTTTAAACTACTTAACTTTATATAATGTTTAATATTAAATTGCATACGGTTAAATTCTATACAGTAAATCAGAATGTCCTTGAAGTATTATTCACTTCGAAAATTGCATACAATTAAACTGCATACTAACAAAATTAAAAAATGTAAAAGTTTAATTTCGTACAGTTGAATTGTATACAGCGTAAGTGAATACCTGAAATTTAATTTTTAATTGTACACAGTAAACTTTTTATACTATTAAAACTTTATAAAATATTGATATCAAGTTCTATACGATTTAAATTGTATACTGTAAAACCGTATACAAGCCAAATTAAAAATCTAAAACTGTCGAATTCTATACGTTTTAATTGTGCACAATAATAGTTTTTCAGATGTTAGTATTAAACCATATGCTGTTGAACTGCATACAATATGAGGTGAGCTGCGAGCCCTGTGACAGGAGCTCTAATTTCGGACATGAAAAGCCAGCAGCCTGCCCAAAATTCTTTCAGTGTAATGTACACTACAAGACCCATATTCATAAAATCAAAATAAATTACATTTTTTTCAAAAAATGGGGTTTAAGACACTAAAACTGTGTGTTTTTTGATTGCTTTAATAGTCTTCTTGCTATTGCTCGGATTTGTTTAAAAATGGTTAATCGGGGTTTTTGGGGTCGCTGATTACAAATCAGATATTAGTTTTTAAAAATTCAAAATGTCGGATTCGTAATCAGCGACCCCAAAAACCCCGGGGTAACCATTTTCAAGTGAACCCAAGCAATTATTAAATTCTACATCTGCTATCTTCGTTCCGCCATTTTAAATTTTTAAAAACTAATATCGGATCTGTAATCAGTGACCCAAAAAACCCCGAGTAACCATTTTTAAGCGTTTCCAAGTAATTGCAAGAAGTCTATTAAAGCAATAAAAAAAACCATACATTTTTGGTGCGTCTTCATTTCACAGGAAAAAAAAGTCTGACTCCGTTTACACCTTAAATTAAGCCCATGTATTTCACATAAGTCTGTCCTTGTCTAATGGGGCTGACTCCGTTTACACCTTAAATTCAGCCTCGAAAACAGGCTAAAAGTAAAACTTTTTTTTAGTGTGAACCATATTTTTTAAGGGGAGACCCTACCTTTATTTTCACCCCTTTAAAATAAAATTATTAAACGAGGTAATATTTTTTTTCTTGCATAATTTTTAACCTGAAAACATATAAGATGGTCAAAAATATTTAATTTTAATTTTTGAAGAGGTTAGAATTTTTTTCTTTTGACCTATTGCATATTATTGCAAATCCATGCGAGAAGTTGTTTAGAATGGTAAAATATGTATGGAAAAAAAATTTTGTTGAAAAATATGAAAAATTATTAAAGAAGATCAATTTTTAATATTCAAATCTTTAACTTTTGCCGAAATTTCGAAATCTTTAAATCTTTAATTTTTTTTCCAAATTGTGTATACTTACGTAATTTGATGCTATTATTCAAAATACATTGATAAAATTAACATTTAGCTCATTTTCGTGGTAAAAACCATAAAAATCATAGTTTGAAGCTTTTATGGTATACTTTATATATACTGAAATAAATGAAAAAAGTCATAATTTTTATAGTTTTTACCATGAAAATGAGCTAATCATCAATTTTAACTATGTTTTTTCGACTCAGAGCATCAAATTGGAAAAAAATTAAAGATTTAAGGATTCCGAAATTTGGGCAAAAGTTAAAGATTTGAATATTAAAAATTGATCTTCTCCTACTGTTTTTAATATTTTTTAACGAAAATTTTTTCCCATGCATATTTTACTATTCTAAACAACTTCTCGCATGGATTTGCAATAATATGCAATAGGTCAAAAGAAAAAAATTCTAACCTCTTCAAAAATTAAAATTAAATATTTTTGACCATCTTATATGTTTTCAGGTTAAAAATGATGCAAGATAAAAAATATCACCTCGTTTAATAATTTTATTTTAACCCTTGTGCGGGCAAGCGGGGTCCACTGGACCCCGCGAGTATGTATTTTTCAAATTTCTCCGAATCCGTGTGAAAGAATGAGTTTATCCTAGAAATTCTGTTAAATATACTAAAAATACATCCAAATACTTTTACAGTTTTCATATTCCAATTGTACATGATGCTACATGGATGTTTAAACTTTTTACCGGCACGAACGGGCAAGCGGGATCCAGTGGACCCCGCATTGTCATAAGCATAAAAAATTGCAATAACTTACACGGTAAAAAATATACTATGTGGACTACAGTACTACTTAGTGGAATAGACCAAATTTACAAATTGTGATATTAACAAATAACCAAATAGTGTTTTTATTTTAAGAAATTTAAGCCTACACCAAAAAATTCTGCCTTGCACTAAGAACGGTGTGTGTTGTTTTTCCCAGGGTATTTTGAAATCTATCTGTTTGTTAAAATTAAAATCTTAATCATCATTTTTATATTTTAATGCATTTAAATTCATAATATAATAAAAAGAAAACAGCCCAATGGGAAACTGCCAAGAGTCACCATTGGCGTATTAATGGCCCAATATTGGGAGCCATTGATTTTCTATTGGTATATTATTGGCACCCATTAATGGACCAATAGTGGTAAAGTAATGGGCTGACTACGTCGTTGCCAATAATTGGCAGCCATCATTGGCACATTAATGGCTGCCAATAAAACGCCAATAATAAAAATTTTTTAAATTAACAAAAATTATTTATTAAAATTATAATTATTTAATTATAAAAATTAAAAATTGTTTAATAATTTTTTTTTAATTATTATATTTGTAATAGAAAAAAGTCATCACAGTAATTAGTGAGATCTTTTCTCTTTCAAAAAAATTGCCTCACATCCTGTGCAAAAATAGGAGAGGCAGGGGGCAGAATTATTATATTCTACGAATGGACCTGAGGAGTTCAGCCTTTATATGTACGGGCTGGAGTAACTTCGATGCGAGTAGAACTGATGTTTGCTCGCCCTATGCGGCACGGTTGGAACTAACTTCCAAGCACAACGCGCACACGTGTTTACGCATGCGGGAAGATTTGAATAATTTTCAATTATTTGCCTATTAATTCCAAATCTATTCTATTCTAATAAAATAAATAATAAAATAAAAAGTATAAATAAAATAAATAATAAATTAATAATATCTACTATTTTGAATTGTCTTATAAAATAAAACAGAATTTCATTTCTTTTCAAGTATTTCTATAATCCAAAAGAAAAAAAAATGCTGAGTATTCTTTGAAAATAATATTCAAACTTGTATATTTATAGAAATCTATTGTTATTCGTAAATTGTGATTTATAAATAGAAATAATGTCCACTTTTTATTTATTAAAAATAATTTATAATAAATAATATTTTCAAATTTGAAATTTAATGAATTTGTCAATTTCTTAATTTATTAAATTTTCCAATTTTTTCAATTTTGAAATTCATTCAATTTTTTTTTACTCAAAACGAAAATTCAACAAATATTGTATAATTTAATACTACTAAAAATATTTTAACAAATAAACAATGAAAGTAATTGACAAATTTCTAAAAACAGTGATATTTTATAAATATGCGAAATTTATTGAATATATTCTTTATGAGTAAAAAAAATTTAATAAATTTCAAAATTGACTAATATCTATTGTTTTCAATTATCTTATAAAATAAAATTTATTTTCTTTTTAAATATTTCTTTTACTAAAATCAAGAAGCAAAGAAAAATGTTGAGTGTTCTTTTAATATATTCAAATTTTAATTTAAAAAAATGATTATTATTAATAAATTACGATTATTAAGTAGAAATTATGTTAATATTAACAGAAGAAATTAAACTTTTCAAATTGTAAAATTTTTAAAAATAATACTTTTTTGACAATTTTGTTGGAAAATGTAATTTTGATATTTATTAAATTAGTAAATTTTCAAATTCATTAAATTTTTTTTATTCAAAATGAAAATTCAACTAATTTTGCATAAAATTTATAAAATATCGCTGTTTTTCGAAATTTGTCAATAATGTTCATTCTTTATTTGTCAAAATGTTTTTATTAGTATTAAATTATATGATATTTGTTTAATTTTCGTTTTGAGTGAAAAAAATTGAATGAATTTTAAAATTGTCTAATTTAATAAATTTCAAAATTTAAGAAATTGACAAATTCATTAAATTTCAAATTTAAAAATATTATTAAATTCAAAATTAATTTTAAAATTAAAAAAGTTATCAAATTCTTTTATTAAAAAAAAATCCCAATTATTTTTTAGAATGTGAGTTAAAAAAATAAATTGTAAAACTATTTTTTAATTTCGATTTTTAACAAAATTCTATCTATTATTTTTAATAAATAAAAAGTGGACATTATTTCTATTTATAAATCACAATTTATGAATATTAATAGATTTCTATAAATATACAAGTTTAAATATTATTTTCAAAGAATACTCAGCATTTTTTTTTCTTTTGGGTTATAGAAATACTTGAAAAGAAATGAAATTTTTTTTTATTTAATACACACAAAAAAAAATATGGTACATTTGACTACTTTTTTACTATTTCCTGTAGTTCCTATAGGCGCCCGTAACATTATTTAGTAAAATGAACTATGACAGAATAGTTAGTATAACTGTAAAATGTAGTAATAAACACCATTTTTACAGTAAATTTAACTACTAAAACAGTTATCTTAACTATTTGTTGTTAGTCATACTAACTGCTTCATTTAGTTGCAGTAACTAAATTTTCATAGTTCCTATAGGCGCCCGTAACAAATTGTAGTTGTAACAACTGTAAAAAATAGTGAAATTAACTATTTAAAGTAGTAAAATGAAATTATTTATTTGTTTTTTATTATTATTGAGGTCCATTTTTTTATATTTTCTCTTACCTATTTTTGTTCATATATAATTTATATATTAAATTCATATACACCTAACAGAGAAAAATCCCCAAACGCCGGGGATTGAACGCACGACCCTAACATTCGCAAACCGATAACCTAACCACCTAACCACGCTCGCACGCTACGATGACTGGCATTGTACTTGAGGACATTCTTCTTAGATTCAGTCATAATAACTACTCCGTTTAGTTTCAGTAACTAATTTTTTAAGCTCAAGGACTTAGTTGAAATGTAGCCAGCATATGATTTTAAATGACTCAACGATAGTGCAGTAGTTAAAAGTACTATTGAAAATAGTTATTTTCAGAATTTCTGTAGTAAAATTGTCCACTTTTTACTAGTTATAAAAAAATTAAACTTACTATTTTTATATAGTAAAAATAACATAAAAATTGTTACTTTTATGACTTTTGTAGTTATAAAAATAAATGTTTCTTACCACCATAGAGATAAATTATTAAAAGCTAGTAAGAATTGGTTCTTTTAACTACATTAAACACAAAAATAACAAATTCCAGCGGTTGTTTTTACTCTTTGGAACAGTAAATTTTAATTTATTTTGCAAATAGCAAGAAATGGATATTTCTACTACAGAAATTCCGAAAATAACTATTTTTAACAGTACTTTTAACTGCTGCTTTATTGTTGAGTTATTCACAATCATAACGTGTAGTAGTAATTTTAACTACATAAAACCACCTATTCAATTTTAGTTCCACTAACTATGGAAGTTTAGTTAAAATGCTGCTGAATATGGTAGTTTTAACTACATTTTTTTAACTGCACATATGTGGATGTTTTTACCACTCACGTTCTTTCTCTGTAGAAAAAAATGATCTTTTCAACTGCATAAATAGTAAAAATAACTATTTTTAACAATTGATTTTACTATATGAAAACAGTAAATTTCTTTCTTTCTCTGCAACTAGTAAAAAATAGTTGTTTTAACTACATAAATCATAAAAGTAACAACTTTTAGAGGTTGTATTTACTATATAAAAACAGTAAGTCTCATTTTGTTTGCAACTAATACAAAATAGTTATTTTTGCTACCACAATAGTAAAATTAACTATTTTTAACAATAGTTTTTACTACTACACTATAGTTGAGCCATTTACAAGCATCTGTTAGTTATTTCAACTACGTAAAGTAGTTATTTTAACTACATAAAACCAACTACTTCATTTTGGTTCCACTAACTGAGGAAGTGTAGTTAAAATGCTGCTGAATATGGTAGTTTTAACTACTTTTTTTCTAACTACACAAATGTGGTTGTTTTTACCATTCGCATTTTTTTCTGTGTAAGACAATTCAAAATAATAGATATTATTAATTTATTATTTATTTTATTTATACTTTTTATTTTATTATTTATTTTATTAGAATAGAATAGATTTGGAATTAATAGGCAAATAATTGAAAATTATTCAAATCTTCCCGCATGCGTGAACACGTGTGCGCGTTGTGCTTGGAAGTTAGTTCCAACCGTGCCGCATAGGGCAAGCAAACATCAGTTCTACTCGCATCGAAGTTACTCCAGCCCGTACATATAAAGGCTGAACTCCTCAGGTCCATTCGTAGAATATAATAATTCTGCCCCCTGCCTCTCCTATTTTTGCACAGGATGTGAGGCAATTTTTTTGAAAGAGAAAAGATCTCACTAATTACTGTGATGACTTTTTTCTATTACAAATATAATAATTAAAAAAAAATTAATAAACAATTTTTAATTTTTATAATTAAATAATTATAATTTTAATAAATAATTTTTGTTAATTTAAAAAATTTTTATTATTGGCGTTTCATTGGCAGCCATTAATGTGCCAATGATGGCTGCCAATTATTGGCAACGACGTAGTCAGCCCATTACTTTACCACTATTGGTCCATTAATGGGTGCCATTAATGGCATGCCTGGCTCCCATTATTGGGCCATTAATGCGCCAATGGTTTTTTTCCCATTGGGAGAATATACAAATATCTATGTTTTAAGGGGATGTCAAAGTCGATGCGATTTTCCCATTAAAGCTCAATGCAAAAATCCAATCTACTTTGACACCGCCTGGGGATGTCAAAGTCGATTGGATTTTTGCATTGAGCTTCAATGGGAAAATCGCATCGACTTTGACATCCCCTTAAGGAGTTATACCTGTTTGGAGGCTTAAAAAAAGGGTGTTTTTCAAAAATTTTTATGAGTACAGTTTTGAATTATTGTTGGCAACATCGGCTTTTAAAATAAAAAAATGTTTTTTATAAACTACACAAGATTATCTAGTGAAAATTTTAATCATGTGTGCATGATTAAAATTTTAGAATTTTTTTGGAAGAATTGTGAGACTTGCAAAAGAATCGGCTTTAATTCTTCATAAAAAATCCTGTTTATCAATTTTAAAAATCGTGTGTACTTCACTAAATAATCTATCTAAGTAGCTAAAGTTAAATTTTTAGGCCAATGGGACGAAAATTTTTCGAGTTCTACTGCTCGCCGATTTGCAAAAAAAGGTTAATACGCGTTTGAAGTTTAAATGATCTATTTTGACACTCCGGAATTGATCCAGAAAAATTAAATTTAAGAAAAAATTTAAATTGTTTTCTTGCAAGGACGTTTTTATTATCAATCTAGGAATATAATAGTATATTTTAAGCCAATAAAAAAACATTGTTTTAAAAAAAATGCATTTGAAATTAAAATTTTCTATTTTTACAATTTAGAATTTCTCCAGAAAACATAATTTTAAAGACATTTCCAAGTTGTTTTCATGCAAAGACTTAATAGATAATTAATCTAGAGATGTTACAGTATATTTTAAGCCAATAAAGAAAAAATCGACAAACAAAAAATGCCAAATAGGTTTAACCCCGTAAGCGTTTTTAAAGCGGGGTCCAATGGACCCCGCTTGCCCGCCCAAGGGTTAAAGAGGCCAAAATAAAGGTGGGGTCTTCCTCTCATTCGGACATTTCCTAAAAAAGTAAGTCTTTTTTTGTTGACCTGTGTAATCAGTAGTACGCAGTAATATTGTATGCAGTTCAACAGCATATGGTTTAATACTAATATCTGAAAAACTATTATTGTGCACAATTAAAACGTATAGAAATCGACAGTTTTAGATTTTTAATTTGGCTTGTATACGGTTTTACAGTATACAATTTAAATCGTATAGAACTTGATATCAATATTTTATAAAATCTTAATAGTATAAAAAGTTTACTGTGTACAATTAAAAATTAAATTTCAGGTATTCACTTACGCTGTATACAATTCAACTGTACGAAATTAAACTTTTACATTTTTTAATTTTGTTAGTATGCAGTTTAATTGTATACAATTTTCGAAGTGAATAATACTTCAAGGACATTCTGATTTACTGTATAAAATTTAACCGTATGCAATTTAATATTAAACATTATATAAAATTAAGTAGTATAAAGTCGAACTGTTTACGGTCAAAAATATAAAATTTTATTCAAACGCATCATTTCAATTGTGTAAAGTTTAACTGTATAGAGTTTAATAAGAAAATTATGCCATAAATATTTGTATAAAGTCAAACCGTATTCAATCAGCGGTATGCAGTTAATTCTGTATGCAGTTAAAATGTGCAAAATCAAATCCGCCCCAAAATCAATATTTTTCATTCAGCAAACTCTGTTTCTCTTCAGAAAACTTCTAAGAATAGTGCTAAATTGTTTATTTAATCATTTTTTTAAATTAACTATTTTTTATAGTGCCCCAAAAAAACCCCATAAATTATAAAATTATAAAATAAAATTCTCAATTTTGCAACTTTTCAGGCCGAATGTAATCAGTCACTATCAAAGAATATTAATTTTACCAATTGTTTAAACAAATTACTATTGTTTAACTTCCACTTTTTATCAAAATGAGCTACAGAGTTGTAACTTTTTCTTTATTGTACATTTTATTTTTTTGTGAAGTAATATTTAATGTAAGACTTAATTATCGAGTAAAAATTGTGAACAATAAATTTATTATTATAAAAATATTAAGTACAAAAATTTTTATTTACATCATTGAAATTACTACTGCGATAGCTTTAAATTTAAAATAACAATTTGTTTAAGCAACTGGTAAAATTGTAATTCTTAGATTGTTGTTAGTCACTAGTTACATTTGGCTTGGAAAAATGCAAAATTGAGAAAAAAATTGCGACTCTGCAGCTCAATTTAATAAAAAGTGGAAGATAAACAATAGTAATTTGTTTAAACAATTGGTAAAATTAATATTTTTTGATAGTGACTGGTTACATTCGGCCTGAAAAGTTGCAAAATTAAGAAAAAATCAGAACTCTTTAGCTCAATTAGATAAAAAGTTGTAAATAAACAATAATAATAATTTGTTAAACAAATTAGCAATTACATGGAATAATGTTTAAAAATCAATATTTGTGTTATTTATTCATAATCTAGGAAAAAACTTTGATAAAAATATTAAAAATTATTTTTTAACGATTTTTTTATAATTTTGAAATTTATGGGGTTTTTCTGGGGCACTATAAAAAATAGTTAATTTAAAAAAATGATTAAATAAACAATTTAGCACTATTCTTAGACGTTTTCTGAAGAGAAACAGAGTTTGCTGAATGAAAAATATTGATATTCAAGGATTCTATACCAATTATACGAAAAAGTGTTTTTTTCTCCATGTATTTTACATGGGAAACTTTGAGCGCTTTGAGCGACCTCTAAATATTTTTTTATTTTAAAAAAAAATAGGTGTATTTTTTTTCTCCATATAGAACAATCCTAGGGGGTGAGAGCATTAAAATTTTGATTTTATTTTTTTCCCATGTATTTTTGGACCACCCTAGTCGACGTATATTTTAATACGTCGGTTTAAAATATACCCCAGACGTATATTTTAATAGGAGATAGAGCTCTTCCTAGAGCAAAACTTTTGGCGGCACATACAGGTGTCAAAAGATAGAGGTTCAAACTAAATTATTAACGGGTTTTGAGCGTAAAAAATTTATTGGTTAAGCCATGGGAATACTTTGAATTTTGCTTGGGGTGTCCAGACACCCCAGTTACTTCTTCTAGAGTTAAGAACCGTTTTTTAATAATATTGATAATAGTATTCAGAGTCCTTTTACGGTTAAAGATGTTCGTTTATTACAAAAAATTGTATAAATTGCTACAAGTTTCGACTTTATTAAGGTCATGTTATTTAGTGGTCACGTGCTCCATATACTTTACTATGGGAACACGTGACCACTGAATAACATGACCTTAAGTCCTCATCAGTCAATTTTTAATAATAATAAAAAATAAAATTTTAATCTTAAAACGAACATAAGCAAATCAAAAACACATCTGTAATAAAAATTAATATAAGATATTAATTGTCACCAAAGAGAAAATTTTTTGAAAAAATAAAATAAAGCCATGGTAATAATAAAGTTCATGGTAAAAACCATCATAATGAAAATCATGGTGAACGTTACGATAAACACCATGTGAGAAACATTCAAATTTTTAGGTTAATTTAAAAAATTATAAAGTAGGAATTATATATATCATATATTACGTTAAGCGGGAATTTAATTTAAAAAAAATATATATATATATATATATATATAGGGTCAATTAGGGTAAATGTAAACGGAATATCTATTTTTCACCAAAAACATTAGTTTTTTTTGTTAAAAGGTAAAACAAACGGTTTTCTTTTGCATGAACTTGTAGAGTTCCCTAAAAAATGTTATGAGGTTCAAAAAAATATTATACTTTTTTTTTCTTTTTTTTAATTTTAAATATAATTTAATATTTTCTATTGACCACACTTTATATAATAATATTATTTAACATAATTTTAAAGACAGACTTACTGTTTTTGATCACATTAATTGGGTTTATAGAATTCAATGTAGGCACTATTTAAAGGATTACATTGGAGAAACTAAAAGACATGTATTAAATAGAATTAAAGACCACAAAAGAGACATAACTATAGTAAATTAAAAAATACTGGTTTGTCTACTCATGCTTATAATACTAAACATTCTTTTGATTTCAAAAATGTTATAATTTTGGAAACGGAAACTAACGAATTTAAAAGAAAACACCTAGAAATGTTACATATATTCAAAATAACAAAATTAATTATGTTAATTTTTATACAGATATTGATAAAATAATAATAAAATATGGCGGCCGGTACGCCATATTGAAAATTAGATCCAATATGGCGGGTTCAAAATTTTGATTTTCTACATTTTTATAGTAGAAATTCTAAAACGTCAAGGGCGATTTTTGGAAGCGCTATTTACGAATCTAATGTTAAAATTTTAGTTTTTCAAATTATCCGATCCAATATGGCGGATTCAAAATTATGATTTTCTACATTTTTGAAGTAAATAGTCTAAATATTAATTTATAGATTAATAGTTGCAAAAAATAATTATTGGAATGTTTTAGAAACTCTTTTTTAGAAATTTAGGTTTTTATACCTCTGCTCTTAAAATCGATTATTAAAGGAATATTTTTTAAAAAAATTTGAATCCGCCTTGCCATATTAGATCCGGTAATTTGAAAAATAAATTTTTAACATTAGATTCGTAAATAGCGCTTCCAAAAATCGCCCTTGACGTTGTTTTAGAATTTTTACTATAAAAATGTAGAAAATCAAAATTTTGAACCCGCCATATTGGATCGAAAATTTTGAAAAAATTAATTTCTGATATCAGATTCATGATAAACGATCGAAAATACCCCTGAGTAAAAATTTTTTTAAATTTTTGACAACATTTATGTGTTAAAACCTTGGATATATTGTAGTGCATTTTTATAACCCACTTTAAACATCCGCCATTTAAAAAACTTTTAAAAATTGAATTTTTGGCAAAGTGCTATCTTATAGTGCAGCTAAAAATGAAGACAAATGTGACCTGGAGCATTTTTTGCATGACAATTAAGAAAGTTATAAATTTTTTTTAAAAAGTGCATTTTTCCTATGTATTTTTAATGGGAAATTTCGATCAATCACTGGCACGTGTTAATATTAATCAATCGGCTTCAAATTTTGGGAAATTTTTTTTTATTTTATTGGAACCAAACTGGGGGGTGGCGTCAACAAAATTCGAAAGTCGCATTGTTACAGACACCCTATTGTGCACGTTTGTACGCTCGTTTCATATTCCGCCTCGCTACGGAGGCTGAAATAAATAATTTTTTTTATGAAATGAAAGGTGAAATTACAAGGAATCGATATTTACTTATTTGAAAATTCAAAAATCAGGTCAACTAAACTAAAAATTAATTCAAAAAATTTTTTTGACTTTTTTTTGACAAATTTTGGAAATTTTTTTTTGGTCATAATATAAAATTAAACTACGTATTTTTAACTATATCGCCTGTAAATTTTATTAAAATCGATCAAAAAGTTTCAGAGTTACTAATTTTTGAAAAAAACGCAACACTCATTTTCAATATGGCGTACCGGCCGCCATTTTTTTTTTAAGATAAGTTTTAAAAGAAAAAAAATTTTGTTTTTTTCATGTTAAATATCACTTTTCCTCATCATTAGGGCATAATATAGTTGTAATTTGAACGGTTTTACTACAGCTATAATTATAAAAAAATTATAACAAATTTCCGAAAATTGGCTGCCACGGAGCTGACCACCCTATGCATTGAATAATACTGCCGTCAACTGGGACTACTTTATGTACGAGGTATATTTAATAAATAAAATTATTAAAAAGAACTTCTTTGTCAAAAAACCAAAAACAAGTTAATTAAAATCCTTAAAACGATTAAAACTTCAACCAGTGAGCAACATAACGACAAAAAATTAACTTTAATTAATATTTATAAGTTTTTCAAATTAGTCTTAAAACTATTTCTCTCGTTCCTCTTAAAATTACTGGAAAAGTGTATTAGATATTAAATTGTTATTCATTTAACCTTAAATTATTAATTTCAAGTTTTTAAAAAATATCATATTCAAAAAGTTTAAAAAAGCTCCTATTAAAATGATGATTCAAAGTTATTTACATGTATTCAAATAATAGTTTTATAATTATCATAATGTATTATTGTAAAATGTATATTTAAAAAGAAAAAGTGTTATTTATTTTCTGAGTAATATAAAATTTGAAGAAAGGTTGTTAATTTTTAATAAATCATGATTTTAGCAAAATTTCAGTGTTTTATTTTACATTTTGTTGTATAATATTTACAAAATTTTTTGTTTAATATCTTATTCTTTTATAATTTACTCTGAAATATCTACACAAAAGATTTAATGAATAAGAAAGGATCAAAAAAATGTTTATGTAACATTATAAAAACACAAAGTTCAATGCACAAAGTAGCCCCATCCCGGGGTCTATTTTGTGCACAACTTTTAATGACTACAACTCAGAGAAAAAAAATTATTTCATTGACGAACTCAAAGGAAACCTTCAGAAGGAAATATAACATATGCACAATTATAATCATTAAACAATTTTTTTAAGTATTACTTTCAGTTTTATCAAAATTTTTTTAAATAATTGAATTCTTTCGACTAATTTTAATAGAATTCTTAAGTATAATTATACAATTTTCGAAGAACACCGAAAAAAATCTCGATGGTATTATTAACTATGACTCTATAGTTAATCTTAATCTAGTAAAAGTAATAAGGATTCCTAATCATTATGGTTAGGATCGCTAGGTTGATTCAACAAATTCAAGCCTGGCAAAAACAACCCTGCAAATCCTAGTCAAATTGACTAGGATTTTAGTAATTTTGCCTATTTCCATGATGCGCACGCGTCTGCTTCTGTTCTGACAGTGTTTACCTCTATATCTTTCGCGTCGTTTATCGTGATTTCGTAAAACGATTTTTTATCATTACTCGCGTCTATTTTTTGTACATAAAATAGGTTCTTATATACATCAAAATTGCTGGTTTCTCGGAACCTATGGAAATATAGATAGTCCACGTTTTAGAAAGTAAACTATTTAATTATATTAGTCAATTCTTTTAGACTTTTTTGGTTAGGTTTCAATATAAATCGTCGAAATTTTTACGCACGTGGTGACAACATTTTTACTATTTTAATCGCGCAGTGTGTTTGAAAATTTACCTTTGCAATAATTTGTGTATTTAAATTTATTTTCATTTGAATGTCATAAATAATTAAAAATAAATAGTTTTTGACAAGTGTATAAAATTGTGTACTTGAAATGTATAAAACATCATCTGATTAAGTATTGTATTTTGACTCGAAAATCTAGTGTCTATTAAAAAATTAAAATACCAAGTCGTGTTTAGTGTAGTGGTTATCGTTCCGGGTTTCATAGTGCGTATTCGTTAGGTTCAGGTGTTCGCGTCCCCCCTGCGTCAAATATTTATTTCATAAGTTTAAATTAATTCTAAAGTATATAAATACAAAGTCAAATATAAATATGTTCAAATACAATAATTAATTTTTTTCTTTTTTTCTTTTAATTAGTTTTTCTCTTTTATTTGATAATAAGAATTTGATTAGCAATTTTAAATAATTATGATACACAGTGTAAATCTAATATTATTCTCCTAGTCAATTTAACTATTTTTTCTTGATTACATCTACTAATTTTCCTGGTCACTTTAACTATCCTTGAATCATTACTTTGACCAGGATTCTATAGTTGGCTCCTCTCATAACTAGGAAACCTAGTAAATTCCTGGTATACGCCCTCTGAGCAAAAGGATATCCCAGGGATATCCCTAAGATATCTCGCGGGATATTGGGATATCCCTGGGATATCTGTGACGTCTCAGAGATATCCCTGGGATATCCAAATTTCCATCCCATGGGAGACTCGCGCGGGATATCCTAATATTATCCACGCGGGATATGCTACGTGAGAAATAGTAATATGTTGAAAAATAATTAGAGCTTTAAAGAGTTGAAAAACCATTATTAAATTATAACTAGAATGAGAAAAAAATTATTTCAAAAATAAAAGATTATATTTGACTAATAACAAAGTTATTTTTTTGTGATTTAATAAACATTAGTTGAATTCAATAAAATGTCTTTTTAACGCTAAACATTTATTGTGTATGGGTTTAAACTAATTTTGGTTAATTCATTTTGTCTATTACTGATAAATATTTATTGGTTAAAGATATTTACAAGAAACTAAAAAAATGTGAAAGTTAAACATATTAAACAGCAACACTTATAATCACACGCTTCTGATCTAATGACGCGACGCCATGGTCGCCATGACACTCAACAGCTGGGAAGGTCGACGCCTGCGCGTGTAAGATTATATGAGTACATACATATAAAATTTTATTTCTTCTTGTTTAAAGGGAAAAATATACTGGATTTTCAGTAATTAATCTAGTAATTCATGCATTATTTGTTTAGAATGTAGTTAGAATAAATATTTGAATAATTTAATATATTATCTACCAATATTTGATGCAACAAATATTTTATGAAACTATTTTGACTTTAATTTGTAAATATAATTCCACACAATCTTTTGACACTTGGAACGATCGTATTCTGTTTAATGCACATGCGCTGACATATATCCCACTATATCCCACGCGAGATATCCCAGGGATATCCCCCGCGGGATACCCTACAAAAGAAAAATTTGCATATCCCGTGAATATCTCAGGGATATCCCTGGGCTATCCAAATTTCCGTCCTGTGAGATATCCCATGGGATCTCCCTGGGATACCCAAGGGATGTCGCGGGATGGAAATGGGATATACACGGGATATCCCATGCTGTGAGGGCGGGTCCTAGGCATTTTTTTCGGTGAATTCGATTAAAATTGTATTAAAAATAATTGAAATTTTAAGAATTTTATTATTTATGAAAATAATTGAATTATTGAGAAGAAACTTTTAAAAAATTTGTAAATACTTATTGAATTTTTGTGAAAGGTTTTTATTTATGAAAGTAATTAAATTTTTGCTTACATTTTATCAAAATTTTTGTTTAATAATTAAATTCTTTTGGAAAATTTGATTAAAATAGATATTAAAAATTATTGAATTAAAGAAAATTTTTGAAAATAATTGGAATTTTGCCAAGAATCTTGTTAAAAATTTGGAAAATAATTTAATTTTAAAGAACGATTTTATTATTTATAAAAATAATTGAAATTTTGATGAGAATTTTAAAAAAATTTTGAACAGAATTGAATTTCTGCGTAGAATTTTGTTACTTTTGAAAATAATTAAATTTCTACAATAATTTGTAACTTCTCCAACACTCAATTGTTTCTAATGTTTTTAACTAAAATTCTTCTACAGATAAATTATTTTTAATAATTAATCAAATACAATATGTTAAAAAATTTATCTAATTTTAGGAGAATTTGAATTATTACACATTTTTCAAAAATCTAAGTTCTTTAAAATTTTTAATTGAATTCATTCAAAATTAAAACTTTATAAAATTTTAAATCGAAACCTTTGGAATTTATTTATGAAAATTGTAAACGTAACTCTAATAAAATTCAATTTTGAAATTTCTTAGTAAAATTGTTCATTAAATAATTTATAACGTATAGATTTAAATTTTATTTTTATTTATAATAATTCATATAAACCTACAATATTTATTTCTGAACGATTCCTTAGATTGACTAAATTATTCCATTCAATTTTGAAGTAACAACCCATTGCGCATGTATAAATTCAAAGAAGACCGACACATCGGGCACTAAAGTCTTGATTGTACTTAATAAATTTTGAATTCTATTGATGCCAATGAAGTCCCATATAGCATACAGTTAGACAGTCTATATTAGACCGGCCAGATAAATCCCATATCGAATACAGTTAGACCGTCCAGATGCGACTAGTTGGGGCAATCACTGGACTCCAGACTGCACGGAAAAACTTTTTTCAAGAATCATTACGAAACTTATTCAAGAACTCAGGATATGGAAAAAAACAAAAAATATTATTGAATGCTGTTTGAAATATTATTTTAAGCTGTTTGGGGAGAACTGTAGTTAATTTCTGGACAGCTTATTGGATTTTCTTGAAAAATTCCTAAACTGGTTTAAGCTCGGGTTTAAGAATAGAAAAATGTGAAATTAAGGAAAAAAATTTGCCTGCGTGAGTAGTCGAACTTGAGACCTCGAGACTTTAAGAAATTATTTTCTCCGCCTTATGCCACTCGGCTACAGGACGCGTTACGGTATTAGGGCATTGAATCATATTTAAAGCCAACAGGCGCTGTATTTCTATAGGTTACGCTACATCTTCCTTCTTAAATAGTTCAAGAGTTTTTCAAGCGCAGTGACTGAAATATTCAGTCGCAGCGTCAAGAACAATTATTTTCAAGCCATTAGAAAAACACCTGAAAATTCTTTAATGAATATTGAACTTTACTTTTTGCTTCGTATTTCAAAATGCTCTTCATCTGAGACAACAAACGAAACTAATGTCATACATTTAAAAATTATGAAATCTTTCCAAAATCCAGGTACCTGTTCATAAACCTTGCTCGAAAAGGATCGCCAATCAATAAATAAACAACACAATTCTCCTTTTTTATTCTCTCTAACCAAAGCTAAAAGTTTTCTTTCTCTCTTAAGAAGAAAACTGCAGGTGCTACGGGCAGAATGAAAAAATGAATTCGAAGATTATTATAGTACAATTTTTTACCACAATGATAGGAATTTTGTGATGAAAGGAAAAGCCTCACAGATATTTTTTTACATAGTAATGTACCAATATACATTTAAACTTACGCCCCTGTAAGGTCGCGCAGGGGGGGGAGGTTCGGAAGCAGCGTCCCGGTCGGGGCCAACCAAACCAACTAAAAAGAGAAAAAACTGTTCCTTATGTTTTCTCTATCCAACATCATTTTTGCTCACGCTATTATCGACCAATCAGAAAACAGCGATTTCGCCTGTTTTGTCTATCCACCATTA
Source organism: Leptopilina syphax (assembly GCA_032872505.1). NCBI lineage: Eukaryota > Metazoa > Arthropoda > Insecta > Hymenoptera > Figitidae > Leptopilina > Leptopilina syphax. Next base: position 17,141,181 of record CM065471.1, on the reverse strand, counting down.
TATTTACTCCCGCTACTATCTGACTAGCATGAAAACATCGACTTCTGCCCCTCCTCGCATGCATGATCAACAGTAAAATTCATCCCTGTGTAGTAAAAAATAGTTTTTATTTAAACAATAAAGTATCAACTTACACGGAGAGAATGGCGTAGTCAGATTAACTACTTGCACAGTTAAATGTACTAAACAGAATAGTCAATTTTGGACTGACTAAACTGGTAGCAGGATTTACTAAACAGTCGTTTAGTCATTGTGACTACTCAGGAAAAAGTTAATTCAACTGCACAGAAAGTCAAATGGACTAAACTGTTTAGTAAAATGTAAAAATATTGAAATATTATTTTCTACATTTAATTTTGTAATAATTTTAATAGTAGTAGAAAGTCAACGTGAAATTTTTATATTTTAACAGAAAACAAAAACATAATTTTTTCTGTAATCACTACAGAAATTATTTTTTAAATTAAATATAGAAAACTGCATTACTATTAGTAAACAAATGTTTGGCAATAATAGAAGCGTTTCGTTTAACTTCTAACCTCAAAATAAGCACTTTGTGAATATCGAAACTAACCTGCAAACGCATTAGCGCCATTTTGAAAAAACAGTGTACTGCACAGTGTTCTGTGAGTTTAACGAAGCATTCAGTGTCTTCGACAACACTGTTTAGTAAAATCGACTAAACGAAACTAAATGATGTTTTCTAAATGTAACTGAATATTTAGTTATTATTACTACATACTGACTTACTAAACGTGTTAAGTAGAATTAACTACATCTTTTCTCTCCGTGTATGGATTTTTGAATATTATTCAAAGATTAAGAAAGGTGTATGAATTTAGATTCATATTTGAATTTCTCGACACAAACATGTTGCACAATCGATTCGTTGGAAAGAAGCTTTCAGACAGTTTAATCGAGTTATCTTTACGCGCAACTCTCAATGCGATATCCTCTGTGATGTGGAGCTTTCGAGCCTTGCCTCGGTTTCATTGCTGAATTGCATCGGAATCAAATCAGTTTCCTACAAAGAAAGATAAATGGACCACTGTTAAGCTTCTACTATTTCTCGGTTTTCCAACGCAAGAGATGGAGAAGAAGAAATTCAAAGTGCTTTCTCATCGATGTTGTTATTCAAAGATATTTATTACCACTACATGAAGAAATAGGAACATTTAATTTAGCATTCAATGAAAATTTTATATTAACTCTAGTCGATTTATTTAGGTGTTTAAATTTATTCACCCATTAAATTAGTAGTATTTTAATTATTTTGTAAGTTCTATCATTATAGTAGCATAATTGACAAATTTTCGAATTAATTTAGAATATAATAGAAGTTTTATTTGTAAATTAAATTAGGTTACGGTAGTAGCGTCAAGTTTATAGCGCACGCGCCGCCCCACCAGTGATTAATAACTAGAGAGGGAAGCTCCGCCTCATTCTTTTAGAGTATAAAAGCTTAGCGCACGCTTTTGCCTCTAGAATTCTTTCCAAATCGGTGTTATAATGTCTCCAATCTGGTCTTACTACAAATTTTCCCGAAAGGGTTTTATTTTTATTACCGAAGTGGTTCTACCGTGTTCTGCCTAAAAGCTTTTAACCTTATTCCAGAAATGGAGGAACTACAAAGCTATTTTTATGATATTAGTATATTTCGTTTATACATTTACCAGGTAAATCTGATTGCTAGAATTTCGATATAAAAATAAAAATGTTTTTCCACTAAATTAAATTTTTGTTTTCCTTAAAATCTGGGAAAATATAAACTTTTGTTTATTGTTTCAGGCGGTGCTGTCATCATGGTTCCACCAACAAATCAAACAAAGCTCGAAGGGGAGAAGGTTCAATTTTCCTGCGAAGCGAAGGCTCTTCCAGGTAACGTGACAGTACGCTGGTATCGAGAAGGTGCGTTAGTAACAGAAGTTTCAGCACTGGACACAAGAGCTTCCGTCCGAATGGATGGGAGTCTTGTGATAAATCCCGTTAGCGCTGAAGATTCTGGACAATACCTTTGCGAAGTCACTAACGGAATTGGAGAACCACAAACAGCCAGCGCTTATTTAAATGTCGAATGTAGGTTTTCTATCATTTCTCCAGAAACGTATAATTTTAATTTGTAAAATTATCCAAATTTCTGCAAACAGATCCAGCTAAGGTTACGTTTACACCGACCGTCCAGTATCTACCTTTTCGTTTAGGAGGCGTTGTACAGTGTTATGTTAAAGCAAATCCCCCTGTACAGTATGTGACTTGGACCAAGGACAAGAGATTATTGGAACCCTATCAGACAAAAGATATTGTAGTGATGAACAACGGTTCCTTATTGTTCACTAGAGTCAACGAAAACCATCAGGGAAAATACACTTGTACACCTTACAATGCTCAAGGAACACAAGGTAGTTCAGGACAAATGGAGGTGTTGGTCAGGAATCCTCCGGTCTTTACTGCCGAACCTGAAGCTACCTATCAGAAGAAAGTTGGAGAAACTGTAGAAATGCACTGTGACGCTCAAGAAGGAGAGGGAACTCAAAAACCTTCCATTACCTGGCAGAGAGTAAGATTCTTTAAACGATTTTAGATATTCGATTCCTTAGATATTAGTATTGATCAAAAGAATTCATTGAACTTAAAAATCTGTTTAGAAATAATAATTTTCTTCCTAGACAAAGTTTTTAAATACCCAGATGTAATCCATAAATATTTTTGTCTTGCACCAGAAGGACGGCATTGGAATCCAACGAAATCGGGCAAAGATTGTTGGGGGTAATCTAACTATTGATAGTCTTCGTCGTCAAGACTTTGGATACTATCAGTGCGTGGCTTCGAACGAAGTTGCAACTATTACTGCTTCCACACAGCTTATAATTGAAGGAACCCAACCGCATGCTCCATTTAATATTACCGGAACCGCAACTCAATTTTCGGTCAAGTTGTCGTGGTCTCCAGGATACTCAGGAGGTCCAGATTATAAGCAAGATTACACAGTCTGGTAATAATTACGTTCTCCAAAACTTTTCTTGAAATTACATTTATTTTCTCAATTTTTAATTCTTTCATATGGAATTGATACCTATGTTGGAAAATTGAGGTCAAATGTTAATATTTTAATTTAAATTAGGTACAGGGAAGCGAATACCGTCGAGTGGACAACAATTCCAGTAACGCCTTCGGGAAGCACTTCAATGACGATAGGCAACTTGACGCCTGGCTCTGCCTATGAATTTCAAGTATTCGGAAAAAATGCCTTAGGCGACGGTGTTCACAGCAATATTTTTACCATTAAGACCGAAGGTAATTGTTTTAATTTTCAGAATTCTCTCGTTTTTCATAGTAAGACTTTTCCTACTAACATATTTCGCACCTACTGATAAAAAAATTATTTCTCTTTCTTCTGCTGCTATAAATAGACATTGTTTTTCCGGGACATACGACTCATCCCACTCCGAGAGCTACTGAACAAAGCGGTAAGAATTATCCTTAAAAATTGCTCTACCAATATTATATGCCTTTTTTCATATTTTATTTGTAGTGAAAATTAATTTTTTTATGAAATAATAATAGTACGATGATATTTCTAGTACGACCCTTTAATATTATTGAAGATACGATTTTGAAATTTCTTTTCCCTCTCAAAATGCAGAAGAATCTTGCGCTTATATTTTAGCTTTTTGTTGCGGAAGGCTTTTCCCTTCTTGAAACTAAGTTCCCTCCAAGTATCTCCGACAGTTTGAATTCGCGGAAAAGTTTTGAGAGTTGGAAAAGCCTCGCCCCGACCATTCAGAGACGGAACTTTCATCGCGTCGCGACGTATCGTATCGGAAGACCCATCAAGCTATTCGCTCTACTTCCGCCTTTATTTCCTTTTCCCGAATTCACCGGTTCATTGCTTGACATTTGTACACAATCGTATCCTTTCTTTCTATACTTCCGTTTGCTTTTTTCTTCTTAGTTTCTCAACACGTTTGTAAATATATAAGTTCTAGTTTTTCTTCGTACCTTTCCAAGCATGCATCACGCTTCGACGGTTGGCCCGTTTCCAATAATTCGATTAGACGCCTAAAAGGATTGCGGTAAGGTTCATGGAGACTTTGAGTATCTTTACTTTCATTAATATTTTTCCTTAGTTTTTTTCTTCTTGTTTATTTATTTTTTTCCTTTTAGAGTAGTAACTTTTTTTCTCTATTTCATTTTCATTACTTTATTGTTAATTTTTAATTAATTTATGATTTATTCTAATTTATGCAGTTTATTGAATTATTATTTTCTTTCTTTTATTGCAGAAATTATAGATTATAATTCCCTCGTATTTCCAACTGATTCTTCAGGAAACATCTTATATCCGCGAATCATGAGACCCAAAGGTATTAATTTTTATTTTATTTAACGTTTTATTATATTTGGAGGGAACATGGATTACTTTAATACCTTAAATATCGGTTACAATTGAACTGTGAAAAGAGGTAAAGAAAATCCTGTTCATGCACTTAATCAAGAGTCATATTTATCAGCTAATACTAATCAATACTAGTTCTGGATTAATTTGTAATTAGTTTACAACAGATGGGTTTGTGGTCAGTTTTCTGTCATCTGGAATTAATCCGATCTGCATAACTAGTGAATCCGGAATTAATCGGAAGTAGTACGGAATGAAGAAAATAATTACCGGCATCTATACAATATTCTTGTTTTCGAAAATTGTTGGAAGTGAAGATAACGATAAGAGAAAAGACGTCTTCTGAATATTCTTATGTACCACGTTCATATAGTAATTGTATAAATATGATAGTAGTTTAAAAATAGCTAACTCTTTTCTTTCTCTAATTTAATGTGTCAACATCATTTTACTCTCCACTCAAAAATTACCATCATGGCAAATAAAATTAAACGTTATATGCCAAAGACTCTTGAAGTTGAATATAAGAAAAATAAGAAAAAGGTGATTTGAAAGTGAATCTAGAAAAAAAAGAAATTTTTAATCCACTTAAGCTATTCGTATCTCTTGTGATCGGAAGCAACGAGAAAAGCAAAGGTAGGGAAATAACTTCATACATTTTAAACGAGCCAAAATGTTGGACACAATCAGGACGCTAATTCCACAATCCGGCTTCAGTGCTGGCGTCGAAAAAATCTGAACGTTGTAAATCAACGTTTATATCGCGACCCATCGAAAATCAGTTTATCTCATGGAGCGGAATTTCGTTATTCCGAATTCATGTTGGCGCTCGTACATTACGCTTCCTATTTTTGCACACTCATTCCACTCCTACTTGTTGTCTGTTTTTTCGTATTTTATTTTCGATGGCATTCGTGCTCTTTAGATGTCCAGGTATTTTGTCGATTTTCCCTTATAAAACATTTTCGGTCAGCATATTCGAAATGTGACATTTTTTATCAACACTTGTATAAACAGAACCGCAGTAAAATTTGAAATTTCATCTTACATTTTTTTAACGCAGTTGTTATATCTAAGAAGAAAACTAAACATATCCTAAATTATATATAAGAACTTTATGGAATCAATCGAGAATATAAATGGTGATAAATTTAAAAGTATTAGTTTCTTACCTTTTAAAATTATTCTCAGAGTCGCAGACCCAACAAGAGATACCTCCTTCAGTGTGATTTCCCTCAAATGGTTTTCAGGACAGCCAAAGTGAAAGGTCCGGAGTTCAGGTGTCGATGTAAATTAAATAAAACACCCCTGAGCCTAGGAGTGACCGAATTATTAATTTGACATTGATGTCGAGGTAATGCAGTCCTTACAAAAACAGAAATGTTCCTCGCAGTAGAAATTATCTCCTTGAATGAATTTGACAAGGACTACACTCAAAGAAGGCACTTGGTACTTGAAAAGATTTTCTGGACTGGAGTGGAAAAACAAACTCGATGACAGTACACAACTAGTTAACTTGGCGATTGCTAAATTTACACGAACTACGTCATGCCACCCACTTTTATTACCTTTGGATCAGTTCTATTAACCCTTTAACGACCAGATGTGCTGATCTTTAACTTCTATTTCAAGCTCTAAATATTAGAAGAAAAAAATTATTAAAACTTCTGAAATTACATATCCATGTTTTTTGGGTCGCTCTTTCGAATGGCATTGACAAAATTTCCAAAAAATGACATTTACCACTTATTTTTTTTCAAAATACTAAAAACATACAAAATTTTAGAAAGTAATTTTTTTCAAATCCAATTTTAGTTGTGATATTGATTTTTCCATGTCACCTAAAGTATACAAAACGTGTTTCCGATAGTTCTAGTTTGAAAATATGCTTCGTGTTTTAAGATTTTTTGTTTTTTTTAATTCAAAATGGCGCCTGAAAATAAATTTTTTTTCAAAATTTAACACAGGATGGATAAAATTTTCAAAAGTTGTTGATTTCGCTTGAAACTTGTTACTCGGGAGTTTTTGGGGTCGCTGATTACGAATCTGAAGTCAGATTTTCAAAATTCAAAATGGCGGATCCAATATGGCGGACAAGAAAATTAAAAATCGACTGCATTCGCTTTAAACTTGTTACTCGGGGGTTTTCGGGGTCCTCAATTAAGAATGTAAAATTTGTAAATTCTGATTTACAAAATTCAAAATGGCGGATCCATTATGGCGGACATGAAATCTAAAAATCGACTGAATTCGCTTGAAACTCGTGACTCGGGGGTTTTTTGGGTTGGTGATTGTGAATCTGAAGTCAGATTTTCAAAATAAGAAATATTCCGATTCTCACCGCGAGAAGTTGTACGAATTGGAGAAAACCTCGTTATATTACTGTGACAGTTGTTTTAATATTACAATATTTTTAATATTGCAGCATTTGAACAATATTTCGCTAAATTTTAATTAAAAAATATTTAGAATTGAGCGAAATAATGAGATTTTTATAGCGAAAATCTACTTTTTAGCTTTTAAGTGCTACAAAAAATCGAAGAATAAAAAGAAAAATTCCTCCCAGCGTTACCTCAAAAAACATCTCCTTTAACAAATGCACCTTGATTTTTTTGTTTTAGATGATTCTATTGCTAGTTAGAGTGTACACCGCAAATCAATTTTTTTTGGAGGTGCCTGAGGAAAAACTCATTATTCCGCTCAATTCTTAACATTTCTTAATTAAAATTTAGGGAAATATTGTTTAAATGTTGCAAAGCGATAAAATAAATTAACTTTCTGCGTATCGCCAAAAAAAATCCTTAAAAACATGCTATTTTCACCGTTTAAACCTTACCCCACCCTTAAACAAGCCCATAAAAATTATTTATTATATAGTCAAAGGCTAAGAGCATTTAACGTACATTTTTTACAATATATTTGTATTTTATCATTTATATCTCAATGTGTACACTATATTGGGTCAGCCATTTTAAATTTTGAAAATCTGACTTCAGATTCGTAATCTTCGACCCCAAAATCACCAGAGTAACGAGTTTCAAACGAATTCAGTTGATTTTTAGATTTCATGTCCACCACATTTAATCCGACATTTTGAATTTTGTTAATCTGATTTCAGATTCGTAATCAGAAATCCGAAAACCCCCGAGTAACAAGTTTCAATCAAATACGACGATGTTTTTATTTTGTCTTCTGATAAATTGGTTCCACCATTTTGAATTTTGAAAATCAGATTCTCCAGATTCGAAATCAGAGACCTCAAAAACCCCCGAGTAATAAGTTTAAAGCAAATACGATGAAGTTTTAATTTTGTTTTCAGCCATATTGGATCCACCATTTTGAATTTTGAAAATCTGACTTCAGATTTGTACACAGCGATCCTGAAAACCCCCGAGTAACAAGTTTCAAGCGAATTCAACAACTTTTAAAAATTTTATCCATCCTGTGTTAAATTTTGAAAAAAAAATTATTTTCAGGCGCCATTTTGAAGTAAAAAAAACAAAAAATCTTAAAACGCGAAGCATATTTTCAAACTAAAACTATCGGGAACACGTTTTGTATACTTTAGGTGACCTGGAAAAATCAATATCACAACTAAAATTGGATTTGAAAAAAATTACTTTCCAAAATTTTGTATTTTTTTAGTATTTTGGAAAAAAATAAGGGGTAAATGTCACTTTTTGGAAATTTTGTCAATGCCATTCGAAAGAGCGACCCCAAAAACATGGATATGTAATTTCAGAAGTTTTAATAATTTTTTTCTTCTAATATTAAGAGCTTGAAATAGAAGTTAAAAATCAGCACATTTGGTCGTTAAAGAGTTAAATTTTAATTCCTGTATCAGGCAAGTGGGGACCCAATAGAAGGGTGGAAAAATACAAATGACCATATTTGGTAACTGCTATTCAAGTAAGGACTTCGGATCAATATTGCTTTGATTACAAGAAAATAAGGATTCAGATTTTAACTTTACAAAATATTATTTTATAATTATAAAATACGTCGCTATGATGTGTCACAATATACAAATATTAATGACAGACATTAAAAGAGGAAATAATTTTTATCTTAAAGAGGTACACCAATAGTAACGTAAAAAAGCTTTTTGCAAGAATTAATTAAAAAAATTGCAGAATAAAAATACTCGATTTTTTAAGGTTACAAGTGGTGCTTGCCCTTCTTTTAATTACATTCAAATATTGCAATGGAAACCATTTAATTAATTATCAGAACAAAGTAATTAATTAAAATTTTGACTTAAAAGTAATTAAACTTTTTAATTAATGATCAATATTGTTCTATCGAATTTATTATGACTATACAAAATGTGAATGCAGAGTTGCATCCATGAAGTATACCAAAAATATTTCGAATACTGTTTCTGTGGTTTTCCCAATATAATGCATTATGAACTGGTGTGTATAATACATTCTCACAAAACCGCTAGACAGCTTAATTAATTTGAACTCACCACGTAGTGACGGCAAGCTATACACAAACAGGTAGAAAAAAAATTATTCAACCTCGACTTTGATGAACATGAAATACACAAGACAATGAATTATTTAATTAAATTTCAAACACATACAAAAATAATATAGCATTTTTCAAATATTGTTTTTTATTATTAGACCAAAAGAAATTCTTCCACAGTCGATAATAATTTCTCTTTTTAATATTTTCTTAATTTAAACTCATTTATCAATTTCGAATATTATAGAGACATTCACGTGTATTTTCTACAAAGAGAAAAATTTTTCTATTTCATGAATCTCTTGAAACGTCAAATTATTCTGTTTTATCTTTTGGCAAATCCTTTGCAGCGTTTGCATGCAAAAGGTACTCTTAAAATTTTGATGAAAAACTACTGTTTGCTGATCCTTTTCAGAGAGAACTATAGCTTTTTTTAAAAGGTTCATATATGGCAAACAGTTTACAAGAAATGTTGTAATGTTGAAAAATAACCCGAAGAAGATATCGCTGTATAAAAAAATACTATGAGAATGTTTACCGTTGCTTATTGAAAAAAGTCATTTTTTCCCCTCGGATATGGGCAGATCGTTATAACAGGCTAGTAAAAATCTTTATAGACGGTTGTTTAGTTTCAGTACCTTGCCACACCCGTTACTAATATACGTTTAGATCAGAACCAACCTGCATCCGATATCAGTATTTACCCCATTTCCATCTACGTGGTTCAATTGAACGCCTACTGTTGAATATTTTTATGCTCTAACAATCTGTGCCGTATATTTTAAAAACGCACATACATGTTTTTATCGCACTGCCCGACAATATATCAGAAGCAATATTACGTCACTTCCACTGAAATATTTTCATAAAATTTATTAAGACCCAAAGAGTCAGAGACGATACAGAAAGTTGGTTACTTTAGACAGTGTGGCAAATTTAAAATACTAATTATCAATGGACTCCATATAAACTTAAGAATGTTCTTATCTTACTAAGCATATAATCATTTCTTTGTGATTCGTTATTACTTTCTACTTTTCCTCAAGTACGCAGATCTAATTTCATCTAATAGAGTCCAATCTGGAGTTTCTCTACGAGTATGCTCGTTTAAATTATAAAAACGTTTCGTTACTTTTGAAAATTTGTAACGAGATTTAATTAAACGAATAATTTGAACCTATCGGCTACTGACTTTACTCTATATTTTACCTTCACTACTTAATAATCTTATGGGGAAGTACAATCAAGAAAAACGACCGATGCATGACGTTATAATTAATACTGCGTTATAAAATTCAACTTACTTAGGGTGCTATTCTTCTCCAGAAATCCAATATCTTTTTTATCGACAAGTTGCAAGCTTGTTCAGAATATATAAAATTATAAATACTTACAATTAGCCCCAGCTAGAGGGTCTGATCCTAGAAAACTCTGAGCACTCAGATAATATGTGAGCCGCTGTTTTGATACAATCAACACATTGTTAACACCTTTGTACCTATTTTGTGCTGATGGTATTTCAATAGACCATGACACATGAGCAGACAAAGTACGATTCTAACTCTGATCTTGTCGAGTTTCAGGAGATCCATTGCTCGCCTACTGTTGAGTACTAGCCCAAACAGAGACTTCGCTTGCCTTCCTACCCCAATTGCTGACCAATATGATCACAGCCGAATCTGGGCTTATCAATATCGTCATGGATCCTGTTTTCGCCAAGACGTCAGCTCTTTCATTTCCCTTAATTCCCAAGTGACCCGATACCTAGATAAATTAAAGCTTATTTAATGAAGCCAACTCATCTATTACACCGCGGCATTCCCAGATGAGTCTTGATTCTGTTGCGGGGTTTTTTAAAAGCCCTAGGACCATCTGACTATTAACAAAAATTCTAATTCTTCTGCCAGTTGTTCCGTTTGCAGTAGCTATTCGCCGCAAGTCCAGGATGCCAATTACTACTTGAATTATCTTTAAAGCCTTCCCTAGTAGAAATTTGTCATGAAGCCACTCGATTGTTCAAGTTATTGGACAGTTTTTGTCACGGACGCTGATTCTAGGCGGACTGGTAAATAACTGTAAAGTTACTGACCAACGCTCTTCCTCAAAGATTCAAGTTGAATTTGATATTGGCTAGACATAACTTCTGTCTAGTTTTTTTAACGTTACTTTAAAGTACTTCTAGAAATTATAGTTCTAAGTTTGTCGTGTCGATAACACTGCAATAATGCTAATAACTAGACAGCTCGGCTGCTTATTTGCTGGAGATAAATTTGTTCTTATTCTTTCCAATATTTTAAAACTTTTCATTTTAATTTGTTATTAATTAAAAATTTAATTAATTTATTATTATAAATTAATAATATTAACTAATAAATTTAATTAATAATAAAAAATATTAATAATTATTAATAAAATTAGTTAACAATATTAATTAATAAAATTAATTAGTAATATTAATAATTAATAAAATTAATTAATAAATATTTACAATCATTTATAATAAATATAAAAATAATAATAAATTAGTTAAAAATTAATTTTTTAAAATTCCATTTTAGTTTAATTATAATTTTCTATTAATTAAAAATTTAATGAATTTATTATTATTAATTAATAATCAATTAATCATATTAAATAATAAAATTAATTAATAAATATTTATAATAATTTATAATAAATTAATAAAAATAATTTAAAGTTTAATTACAGTAATCAATTTATTTATTAATTGTTAACGTTGCAAATTAAATTACTAAAAAGTTATAATAAGTAAAAAATCATCTAAAATGTTTTATTACATAGAAAATATTAAAAGTATATACCAATGCTTAAAATCTTTAGTTGTGAACTGAAACATATGTGCAGTGGTTATTAATTCCCAGTATCCATTGCGTTGAACAGCCGAGTGCGTTAAGCGGTGTGACTTTAGTCCAGCGGGACCCGGGTTCGCTCCCCGTTACCCCTCCAAGATTTTTTCGGTGAAATTGCGTTATCGTTTTAAGGTTTATATAGATTATAATTGTTTATACTAAAAAAAATATTTGTTTCAGTGTTGTTGTTAATAATAGTGCATTAAAAAAATGAAAGTTGTTTGAAAACAGTAAATATTTAGGATATTCGAATTAAGAATTTTTTTTAATTCAATTAAAAATCAAAAAGTAATGTAGAAAATTACAAGTAATAATTTACTATTCACATTTTTTAATATAATAATTCAACTAATTAATTAAAAATTATAAAATATTATATAATTTTTTATTCAATTCCATTTATTATGTATATATTATAATGCATACAGAAATTTTTCAAAAATATTTTTTATTGAATTTCTTTAGTGCTAAATAGAAATTTTATATAAATTGCATGAAATAAATGTGTTAACTACGGAAAATCTTAATATTAAACAAATTTTTAGTATTTCAAAAGAATTAATTTGTCTAGTTTTTCTACAGAACCGTTGACCAGAATTTATAAAGTTGGGCTAGATAATAACTCGATGAAAAAAGCGTGACACTCCATTCCAGTTATTAGCCAGTTGTCTTGTAAAGTAACTAGACAATTTCAAGCGCGACTATACAGTTCCTTTATAATAATTAGGACAAATTTCTACTAGTGTTTTCCTCAACTTTTTTAAACCGGAGTTTAAGTCGGTGAACTTGGTTTAGTAATGTAATTAGACCGAGTTCACCGTCTTAAACTCTGGTTAATACAGTTGTGGAACCGGCCCTTAGACTACTGTATTTAACTCATGCACACGGAGAGAAGAAAGTAGTCAACCTTACTAATTCAAAGTTTTTCTGAATCTGTGATAGATTTAGCTTTTGAGTACGTAGGATATTTTAAAAATATTAATTTTTGTGTATTTGGCAGTTGTTTGAAGCAAAGAGACGATTTTTGGGCGAAATTTTTTCAAAATATCTATTGCCAAAAAAACAAACAAACCAAAAAAAATTCGCTACGTACTCGAAAGCATTAGTAAATGATGAACAAAAAAAATGTGAAAACATGAAAAATGAAACCACTGTTAATCTAAGATGCCTGCACCATATGTGGACGTCCACATGAAAAGGGCCCATTTTGGCACTATTGGAGTTATCTATATGGGCGTATTCCTGGCAAAATTTAACAAATTGTGAGTGGTCTTAGAACTTTTTTGGTTAAAAATTCGCTGGGTTACGGAATTTCAAAGTTTAGAACGCCAAAAACCTCATTTCGAGAAAAACGGAATTAAATGTTTCGATACTAACTAATTGTTGTATTTCTGGTTCTTCTTGGAAGTTATTCAGATAAGAATTGTTTCCAGTTCAGGGCACCTTGAAGATAAAAACCAACAGATTAAAAATTTTTAAAACCACCCCCCCCCCGCTCTTATTTTTGAAAATACGAAAAATCGACAATATGGGCCCTTTTCTAAAAAGGACAGTTTTTCTATTAAAAAAAAACATTTTTTTACAAGATTAATGATTAGGTACAATTTTATTGTGTTATTTGAAAAAAATAGATATTAAACTAATTTAAAATTTTTTGATAGTCTCTATTATGAAAAAATTGACGCAATATCCAAATTTTCATTTTGACAATTACGAAAAAAAAGACTCTAACATCAATATCTCTGGTTCTTCTGGGAAGTTATTCAGATAAGAATTGTTTACAGTCTAGGACATCTTAAAGATGAAAAATCAAGAGGTTTTAAATTTTTCCACACCTCCATTTTTAAAATACGGATTACTTTTGCAAATGACCGACAAAATGAGCCCTTTTCATTTTTCTAAAGAACCAATAAAATCAAACAGTTCAATTATCGATAAATTAATGAAAACCGCATGATTCGACTTGTCATAACATGTAGATTGATAATAAGAAATAAAAAAAAAATTAAGATTTTGCTCCAAAATTACTAAATTGCGATTATCTTGAAAACTAGAACCGACAATATGGGCCCTTTTCATATGGACGTCCACATATAAGTGACTTTCTACCTTTCTATGTACATTAATATTTCCTTTAGTTCCATCCTTTAGATCAATTTTAAGCTGTCTTCAGTATTCTTGGGCTGCTACAATAATAGAAAAAATACCCGATTGCGCTAAGAAGCACTTAAAGCGCTTTTGGACACCTTATACAGATTTCGATTTTTTCATATAAAATAACTTTATAATTATGTTTATCGCATGATATAATTTCTATTCTACAATCATAAAGTATCGTTTTAAACAAAAAAATAATAAAATCTATTTTTTTCGGGTTAAAGGTGTCACTCCCCCTTAAGCCTTTCTAAATAATTAATGATTTAGAAATAATTATTATTAATTAATTATTTTTCCAAGAATTTGTTAATATATGAGGAACAAGAAGAAAATCAAGTAATATTTTACAAAAAGACACTGACGGTGATATAAGGCAACAATAATAAACCAATTCAAAAATTATAATTCCTGTAATTGTTTAGTTAAATAGAAAAAATTATAAAATCTATATTTCATTCATATTTATTCATATTTTTTCATATCTATATTTCATATTTAGTTCGATCGATAAAAAAAAATTGAACGCTGTTTTGTAACCTTTACTTAATATTTATTTGTCACTACTCAAATTTTCTTACTAAATGCGTAATAGATGATCCACAAGTTTTGAACGTTCAAATGAACGAAACACTTTTTATTAGAAATGTTTTTATAATTTATTGTTTGCAATAAAAATTAAAAACTTAAATTTTACACTTAGAAACTTTATAATTAATTTATTTTATATCGACAAAAAATTATTGTAATAAATATTTAAATTAAAGAAGAAAATAAATAAATTTCGTTCATATGAACGTTCAGAACTTTAGGATCATCGTAATAGTACAACTCACTAAAACACTTCTCTCCGTGCAGATAGAGATAATTCGGTTTATCAATTTCGCATAATCAAGAGGCTTATAATTTTGTCCTGTTCAATAATAATTGGATAAGTATGCAATACTAGTATTGATGCGCAAACCTGTGGCTTATTGGTACTTAGGTTATAAAAGGATTGCTCAGTAAAATAATTTTAGAAATTAGTACTCGCATATATAAAGATAACTGCTTATATTATAAGCTATTTGAAAACATTGTCAATTCTACCAAAGATTTATTAATTCATGTATCATGTATCATGATTTAAGAACTAATAAGATAATTATGGAAATGCCACAATTTTCAAAAAAGTGTGCAAATCGGAAGGACAGTATATGTGACTGTCCACGAGAAAACAAGGCTTAGGTCCAAAAAATCAATTTTGATTTTTTATGGTAATCGACAGATTTTATGTTGCTTTTTCAAATGCAAAAGTCAAAAGTTAAAAATATCAATTACTTTCGACAATATATCGTTTTAAAGATGGGTATGTTAAGAGTAGTTAACCTCAATCGTTGACAGTCCACGATAAAACACGGCTTAGGTCGAAAAAATCAATTTGACTTTTTTATGGTAATCGACATATTTTATGTTGCTTTTTCAAATGCAAAAGTCAGAAGTTAAAAATATCAATTACTTTCGACAATATATCGTTTTAAAGATGGGTATGTCAAGCGTAGTTAACTTCAATCGTAGTACTTCAATCGCTCGCCCTGTGAAATTCACGTTTGGGACCTAAGCCTTGTTTTCTCGTGGACAGTCAAATATAAGCAGTTACCCAGGGCCGGATTAAACTATTTGGAGGCCCGGGGCTATTTCCGAGCCGAGGCCCTCTAGTGGGAAACTTTTTCGGAAGCAAACTTACTTAATTACTAAATACATAAAAATGAAAGAGAAAAAAATAAAGGGTAATAATTTTCTTTAAACTAAAAACAAAGTTTATTTTGTATGATTACAATAAATATATAACTTTAATTTGATTAAGTTTATATACATTTTTTTCTACTTTTTGCCTCAGCAAATTCTGTTATTAAGTCATTAAAATCTAAACTTCTTAATAACTCTGTCTCGATGGCCAGCCTCGTTAAAGAAGACAAACGGTTGTCTACCATTGTAGATCGATACATATCCTTAATTCTTTTTAAAGCAGAAAAAGATCTCTCTGATTCACAATTCGTTATGGGAATAGTCAAATATTTCTATTTCCTTTTGCATTTTGCGCTTTTGAGCCCCACTTTCAAATCTTCTCAACATTATTCCACTTTACGAATACACATAAAACGTTTCGAAATTTGTTAATAAATAAAATTTTTAATAAAGACAACCGAGGATAAACAAAAACAATCTAATCATATGTTAGGTTAAGTATGGTGTATTTGGCTACACTTTCTACTTCGCGTACTTTCGTTTCTCTTCGTCTGCTCCCTTTTAAAGGTACAATCACATCACCAAGGACTATGATGTTTAAATAATACATGTTTTTTTTTCTTGCTTAGGGACTTTTGGGAAATCTGCTTACAGATACCTTGGGACTCCGCACTCCAAGGTTATGTGGGGTTGGTATGACAAAAACAAAAGGGAATATAAAAAAAGAAAAATAAATGTATAAAGTAGTAAATTTAATAAACTGGCGACCTAGTGCCAGCCCGACCCACTAAAACCCGTAACCCTTCTTCTGGAGCCCTTTACCCTCCCTCGGAACTGTCGTAAGACTTTAGCCTTCGAGGGTGGCGCTCCAACTCTGTCGCTATTGCGACTTTCTGCTTTTCTCTGCGGTTATCCTGCGTTAATAGTTAAAAATTTTGAAACTATTTCAATATAAAAGCGGAATTAACAGCAAAACAATAATTAAAAATAACAAATGTGTAATTAAGTGTAAAAAGTCAAAAGATAAAATTATAAACGGATATTTAAAAAAAAAAGAAAAAATAAACGCGTATAAAATATTGAAACCATAAAACTGTACAAAGATAAATAAAAAACACAAACAATTAAAAAATGTATAAGGACAAATAAATTACAAAATAAATTAATAAAAAACAAACGAACTAAATTAAAAGCTGTTTAAATTACGCTTTTTGGCGGCCGTCGAGATCCTTCCTCGACATAACCGAGATTATGAAGTTCTCGACTTGCCGCCAATTCTCTACCGACTGGGTCATCAGCGATACCATGTTCTCCGGTGTAACTTGACTGTTTACACCTTCGAACATGGCCCGCCTCTCCAAATCCCAATTCTTGCATGAGAAGAGGGTGTGCTCCGCGTTGTCCTCAGGGACTGGCAATATGCACACACCTCGTCCTCGCGTAATTTAAAGCGACACAGGTACGAGTTAAAACACCCGTGACCTGTGAACGCCTGAGTCAAATAATAGAAAACCTGACCGTGTTTCCTATTTATCCAGGTGGCGAGTGCCGGGATAAGGCGATAAGTCCATCGACCTTTCTCCTCACCATTTCATCTTTCTATGAGCCTGTGCCTCGCTTCTTTGCAGATCAGGCCCTTGCTTGGTCTTATTTCCTTATCAAATGAACTTCTTTCTTTAGAAAAGAGAAACATTTCTTCCCTTTCCCTCGCCAAAAGATCTGCTAACGGGACACTTGCAAGGACCTGCACAGCACTCGTAGATACTGTCTTATATGCAGAAATGATACGCGTTGTTATCGATCTCTGCGCCGACAGTATCTTTTCACAGATGGTCACACATCTTTTACTCCTCAGGGATGGGGCCCACGCTGGTGCTGCATAGAGCATTTTAGCGTGGGCGACACTCGCCACCAGTCTTCTTTTTTGTTCACGGGGTTCGCCAACATTTGGCATTAGCCGTGAAAGTTTAGCCGCACACTCGATCGCCTTATTTGACGCCGTAGCCATGTGGTGGTGGAAGTTTAACCTTCCATTCAACTCCACACCAAGATGTTTAATTTGTTTACTCCACTTGACCTCGAATCCGTCTATGAGGCATTATTCCTGAACTGCCCCAAAAATAAAAAAAGTTCTTGGATTTCCTTTATACTTTGGAAATATGTTACCCTAGTAGGTACAAGTTACTACACCAATTTACAGGTCCAACCCCCCACCCCAATCAAAAGGGTGGGGGGTTGAAATTTCAGCTTAAACTCGAACATGCATTCTTTAAACATTTGTAGTTTCTACTTAAATTATTCAATTAAAAAAAGTAAGTAGTGTTTTAGAAAGGTTTTTTTGTGTACTTTTAAAATATTTTATTTATATAATAAAAAAAAAATTTTTTTGCAAAAATTTTTTAAAATAAATAGTTTTTTGTAATTTTTGCAAGTTTGGTAGTTTTTATTTTCTTTTTAATAATCTCAAATAAAAGCTTGGGAATTCCCCTAAAAGAAGATATAAGTCTGAAAATGGGCCGAAACAATTTGCCAAAGATATAGTGTAATAAGTAAAATTTGTCCGTCCGCTCGCGCACTCCAGCGCGATGAGCAGTGGGATTTTTTTTCAACTTACTATTGAAAATTGTCTAGAAACTACAAATTTTATCGGATGTTGATGTTCTTGATTTAAAATTACTAAGAGATCCATCAAAGTCGATTTTTGAATTTTTAATTGTTTATTTTTTTCTTGTTACTCAAAAACTTGACAAATTACAATATTTTTAGAAAAAATCATGTTAATTTTTTTATTTTTCCATTACACATGATCAAAATCAATTTAAATTAGTCTAGTATGACCACCAGACAATTAATAAAGCATAATACAATTTATTTAAATTGTTGCAAACAATGTTAATTAACAAATAGATTACTTCGGACCTTCTTCATAAAAAAAATTGGTTTTTTTGCAGACAAGTTTAAATTTATGTCTAATTTAGTAAAAAACTATTTTACAGTTAAAATTATCATTAATATTAACAATTATATAAACAATAATCAACTTCCTTTTGTATTTGTAAACATTTTCGTAATTTTTTAAACTTTAAATATTTATATGATATGTACATTCTTTCAAAAAGTTAAAAAATTTATTTGCTTAAACAATTACATTTGTTATAAACAAATTTTTCATTTTTAAACAAATAATTAGCTTTTTTCATCAAACAAAATTTTTTCTTTTTTTATATTTACTATCATAAAAAAGAACTCCTTAATGAAATGGGAATACTATAAATTATTCATTTAATTCTAACGAACATTATAAGTTAAGAAATATTTATATTTTTAATGAAGTAAACCATTATTCAGTTAAAACAGTTTACATTTAAATGCATATAAATAAATATATTTTTTCTGTGAAAAAAGAACAAAGTTAAATATTTGTTAACTTATAATGTTTATTAAAATTAAATGAATAATTTATAGTATTCCCATTTCATTAAAGAATTCTTTTTTATGATAGTAAATATAAAAAAGGAAAAAACTTTGTTTGATGAAAAAAGCTAATTATTTGTTTAAAAATGAAAAATTTGTTTATAACAAATGTAATTGTTTAAGCAAATAAATTATTTAACTTTTTGAAAGAATGTACATATGATATAAATATTTAAAGTTTAAAAAATGACGAAAATGTTTACAAATACAAAAGGAAGTTGATTATTGTTTATATAATTATTAATATTAATGATAATTTTTAACTGTAAAATAGTTTTTTACTAAATTAGACATAAATTTAAACTTGTCTGCAAAAAAACTAATTTTTTTATGAAGAAGGTCCGAAGTAATCTATTTGTTAATTAACATTGTTTGCAACAATTTAAATAAATTGTATTATGCTTTATTAATTGTCCGGTGGTCGTACTAGACTAATTTAAATTGATTTCGATCATGTGTAATGGAAAAATAAAAAAATTAACATGATTTTTTCTAAAAATATTGTAATTTGTCAAATTTTTGAGTAACAAGAAAAAAATAAACAATTAAAAATTCAAAAATCGACTTTGATGGATCTCTTAGTAATTTTAAATCAAGAACATCAACATCCAATAAAATTTGTAGTTTCTAGACAATTTTCAATAGTAAGTTGAAAAAAAATCCCACTGCTCATCGCGCTGAAGTGCGCGAGCGGACGGACAAATTTTACTTATTACACTATATCTTTGGCAAATTGTTTCGGCCCATTTTCAGACTTATATCTTCTTTTAGGGGAATTCCCAAGCTTTCATTTGAGATTATTAAAAAGAAAATAAAAACTACCGAACTTGCACAAAATTGCAAAAAACTATTTATTTAAAAAAATTTTTGCAAAAAAATTTTTTTTTATTATATAAATAAAATATTTTAAAAGTACACAAAAAAACCTTTCTAAAACACTACTTACTTTTTTTAATTGAATAATTTAAGTAGAAACTACAAATGTTTAAAGAATGCATGTTCGAGTTTAAGCTGAAATTTCAACCCCCCACCCTTTTGATTGGGATGGGGGGTTGGACCTGTAAATTGGTGTAGTAACTTGTACCAACTAGGGTAACATATTTCAAAAGTATAAAGGAAATCCAAGAACTTTTTTTTATTTTTGGGGCAGTTCAGGAATAATGCCTCCTATTACGATTCGTGGGAGCTCATAACCACGTCTGTCTGTGACCAGCAGTGCCTCGGTCTTTTCCAGGGCCATTTCAAGACCTCTGGTATCCAGCCAGCTTTTTGCTAGTCGCTGACATTCGTTCACCAATGTCCCAAGAGCCTCCTCACTTCTGGCAGTGCACACGAACAACGCGTCGTCCGCAAAGCCGATGATCACCGCACCTTCGGGCAGAACCATTCGCAGAAAATCATCGTAAGATACATTCCATACAAACGGACCCACCCTCGAGCCTTGAGGAGCCCCACGCTGCATCTCTTCCCTTAGAGTGCAGGTGTCTTCCTCATTTATAACCCACTTGTCGCTCAGATAATTATCCATTATCCGCAACAAGTAGGGCGGCATGTTTTTCTTTTTCATCGACTCGATGAGATCTTTCCATCTTGCGGAATTAAACGCGTTGTGTATGTCAATTGCTACCAACGCGCAGAAGCTCTTTTTTTTCCCAGGTCCCAATTTGTTTTTTCCTGCTTTGACTATGTCCACAACTGCCTGGATGGCATCAACTGTGGACTTGCCTTTACGGAAACCAAATTGGTGATCCGATAGACTATTCTCTTCGGTCAAGTGGCTTTGCATTCTCTGCAGAACCATATCCTCTAGAAGTTTACCCATAGTATCCAACAGGCATATAGGCCTGTACGATGAAACATTATCTAAAGGTTTTTCACCTTTCCTTAGGAGGACTAACCTCTGTTGCTTCCAGTCGCGGAAGAACTCTCCTCTCTCAAGGCAAAGATTGAAGCATCGAAGCAGAATCTGGGGTGAAGTGTCGATTACCAACTTTAGGATCTCGTAACTTATCCCATCGATTCCAGGCGCCTTGCCTGTTTTCAATTTTTTGCCTGCTTTTTGCAGTTCTTCTCTGTAAACCGGGCAGGCTCTCTTTCCGGAATCGTGATCCGTCTCTGGCTTCCCCAGGTCCAAGCACGTAAGGCACTTCGGCTTAACTTTACAGCTCTTCGCAAGGTGTCCCTCTTCGCCGCATCTCCGACAGTTTTTACTTCTGTCGGGGCCTTTGCAGGTTCGGGTTGAGTGTCCGTATGCTAGGCACTTTTGGCACCTAGCTACTTCAACATGCTCGCGAATTAGAGCATTTATCCAGCCGATTTTTATTTTACCAAGCTTTAGCAGAGTGTTACTTTCTGCCTCTGTCAGACGTAACAGAGCAACCTTAGTTTCTCTGTAGCGCGGCAAAAGTCGACACTTCATCTTCAGGTCGGGTTTACCCAGCTTTTCTCTTAGTGCTGCAGTTACCTCATCCTCTGAGGTGGCTTCGTCCAAATCCTTAATCTCTAGAGACCTTTTATTCACTATAGATGTGACCTCAGCTTTACCATGCAGGGCCGAAGACAGTGCATCTGCAAATTTTAAGGTCTCTCCGCCCTTTTTCACTATCACGAGAACCTCCTGTTTAAAAGTTCTCCTGATTTTCCGGATCACGGTACCCGTATCTTCTGGGTTTACCTTTGCTTTTATCAGCGGCAAGATACCCTCATAAAACTTTGGGTCGCTTGCCGTAATTTTAACAGCTTCCGTGCTCCTTAGCTTTAAAGGGGGCTTCGGAAGCTCTTTTTTATCGCCTGAGGGCTTCTTTTTTGGAGCCCGTTTCTTTTTGCTTCTAACAACTTTGAAGCCATCCCCATTGTCCGCTCCGTCTTTCATGACTGTCGCAGCATACGACTTGCTAGGACTATTTAAGGGCGCCTCTTTTGTTCCAACTAGCGACTCAGAACCAAGCTGTGGAGCCTCCTTTCGCTTAATTCTCTTCCCGTCTTGAGTCACCCGTCGCGGACTCGCATCTGAGCTTGAACGTTCCCTAGGGCGTTTATTAACGCCTTTTGCCTTATTAGGGCATGTCGTTGCGCCGTTCAGAGCTGCAGTAGTGCTCTCCGTCTGCTGTGGAGCTCCCTCAGTTGGATGTTGCGGCTCTTGGTCTTTGAAAGGCTGGGGGATAAAACGTAAATTCTTACAGATTATATCGAACGCACTTTCCAAAACCGTCACGCTATCCTGGATGTCACGACTGACGTTTTTCTGGCGCTTGAATCTTTGGCGCAAGCTTTTAAACATTCCCGGAATAGCCAGGAACTGGTCTGAGACATTTGTCTCATAGATTATTGGCTGATTATTGTTTTGGCCCCCCCCAAATCCGTGGGGCCTGCGGCGGTGTTCGAAGAGACACCGTCGGGAGTATTGTCCCCTTTCGGGGTTCCTCCTTGGGGTAATTCATTGATATTATGATTCATAATCATATTTTTTTCTTGGTTTTAGAATCAGGGTACCACTCTGTTGGTTGTCCTTTAGTGAAAAGCCCCGCCACCACAGCAAGGTCTACCGAACATATCCAAGATGCCAGTCGTGTCTGGCAGCGAACCCACTTCTCCCAACTCATCAAAGAAATCAATCATGTCTGGCAGCGGACCCACTTCTCCCAGCCCATCAAAGAAATCAATTATGTTCGGCAGTGGATCAACTTCTCCCAGTACATCAAAGAAATCAATGACATTTGGCAGTGAATCCGCTTCTCCCAGCACGTCAAGGACATCGATGATGTTCGGTAGTGGACAACCCGGCGGGGAATTAATACATGTTATCAGAGATGTTATCTCTGAGGTTATTTTAACCCTGACACAATCAACATGCTTATGTAGTACGTTTCGAAATGTAAAAAGTTTATTTTGCAATAAACAAAGTAATTTTAATAAACATTATGTGTTTAAATAAAACGTTTGAATGCATAAAAAAAATCCAAAGTAACACATATCTATGTGTTTTGACTAAATTCACAAAAAAGCGAGGCCCCCAGCTGAGCGAGGCCCGGGGCTATATCCCCCCCCCCTAGCCCTCTAGTTAATCCGGCCCTGGTCGAGAAGATTTGAAAGTGGGGCTCAAAAGCGCAAAAGGCAAAAGGAAATAGAAATATTTGACTATTCCCATAACGAATTGTGAATCAGAGAGATCTTTTTCTGCTTTAAAAAGAATTAAGGATATGTATCGATCTACAATGGTAGACAATTGTTTGTCTTCTTTAACGAGGCTGGCCATCGAGACAGAGTTATTTAGAAGTTTAGATTTTAATGACTTAATAACAAAATTTGCTGAGGCAAAAAGTAGAAAAAAATATATATAAACTTAATCAAATTAATGTTATATATTTATTGTAATCATACAAAATAAACTTTATTTTTAGTTTAAAGAAAATTATTACCCTTTATTTTTTCTCTTTCATTTTTATGTATTTAGCAATTAAGTAAGTTTGCTTCCGAAAAAGTTTCCCACTAGAGGGCCTCGGCTCGGAAATAGCCCTGGGCCTCCAAATAGTTTAATCCGGCCCTGCTTAAATAATAAAGATAATATCCCTGGGATATTCACGGGATATGCAAAGTTTACTTTCGTGGGTCATCCCGTGTGGGATATCCCGCGTGGGATATGTCAGCGCATGCGCAGGAAACGAAATGCAATCGTTCCAAGTGTCAAAGAGTGTTTGTCAAAGAGCTGTGAAATTATATTTAACGCATTTAAATTAGAAAAAGTTTGCTTAGATATTTGTTGCATTAAATTAACGAAAGTGGAAAATAAATATATTTATAAACTCAGCTTAAAGTGTACGATTTTTTAGTTACTTTTTTGGTAGATAATATATTAAATTATTCAAATATTTATTCTAACTACATTCTAAACAAATAATGCATGAATTACTAGATTAATTACTGAAAATCCAGTATATTTTTCCCTTTAAATAAGAAAGAAATAAAATTTTATATGTATGTACTCATATAATCTTACACGCGCAGGCGTCGACCTTCCCAGCTGTTGAGTGTCATGGCGACCATGGCGTCGCGTCATTAGATCAGAAGCGTGTGATTATAAGTGTTGCTGTTTAATATGTTTAACTTTCACATTTTTTTAGTTTCTTGTAAATATCTTTAACCAATAAATATTTATCAGTAATAGACAAAATGAATTAACCAAAATTAGTTTAAACCCATACACAATAAATGTTTAGCGTTAAAAAGACATTTTATTGAATTCAACTAATGTTTATTAAATCACAAAAAAATAACTTTGTTATTAGTCAAATATAATCTTTTATTTTTTAAATAATTTTTTTCTCATTCTAGTTATAATTTAATAATGGTTTTTCAACTCTTTAGAGCTCTAATTATTTTTCAACATATTACTATTTCTCACGTAGCATATCCCGTGTGGATATGCTACTAATTTTTATATTTGTTTATCCCGCGCAAGTCTCCCATGGGATGGAAATTTGGATATCCCAGGGATATCTCTGAGATGTCACAAATATCACTGGGATATCTCAATACTTCGCGAGATATCTCTAGAATATCCCTGGGATATCCTTTTGCTCAGAGGGAGGGCCGTACCTACAGGTTCTTTGAGAACCCTTCCAAAAAAGCGGTGGTCACGATATCTTCTAACCGGTTCATTTAAAATCAAAAAACCAAATATTTTCTGTTAGTGGATTAATATAGCACGTGATTGAACGAAGGATTTTTTTTGTTGATTAGAACCGATTTTACATGGTCTTAATGGATCTAAAAATTTTAACTTTTGATCAAAGACACTGTCAAACATCCAAATTTCAATTTCTTTGAAAACCCTTCGTTCAATCACGAGATATATTCACTAGGGTGGTCCAAAAATACATGGGAAAAAAATAAAATCGAAATTTTAATGCTCTCACCCCCTAAGATTGTTCTATATGGAGAAAAAAAATATCCCTATTTTTTTTAAAATAAAAAAATATTTAGAGGTCGCTCAAAGCGCTCAAAGTTTCCCATGTAAAATGCATGGGGAAAAAACACTTTTTCGTAGAATTGGTATAGAATCCTTAAAAATCAATATTTTTTCATTCAGCAAACTCTGTTTCTCTTCAGAAGAATTCAAAGAATAGTGCAAATTGTTTATTTAATCATTTTTTTAAATTAACTATTTTTTATAGTTCCCAAAAAAAACCCCATAAATTTCAAAATTATAAAAAAATCGTTAAAAAATATTTTTTTACTATTTTTATCAAAGTTTTTTCCTAGATTATGAATAAATAACACAAATATTGATTTTTAAACATTATTCCATATACTTGCTAATTTGTTTAAACAAATTATTATTATTGTTTATTTACAACTTTTTATCTAATTGAGGCTCCGGATCTTAAAAGGGCACACGCGCGAACACACGGCAAATAAGTTGGCCCCTGGAGATAAAATTTTGAAGTTGTTCAAAATGAATTTTAAATTATTGTTTCTTGTACAGAATTTCAAGGCGAAACTTTTTTTTTAATAAAAATTTTTTATATAATTTCTCGTTTTCACGTAAATTGAAAAAAAAGTGATTTTTTAAGTTAAGAAATTTTATTGAATTTTTGACTCCAACTCGTGACTACTTCGTTAAATATTAATATTTTTCCACGAAATTTACACACAATATTCTTCAAACTATTCCAAGAGTGAAACAATATTTGGAAATTTAAAAAAAAATTGTATGTCAAGGTAAATAATTATTTAAATAATTTTGTCGGAAAAATGATTCTCCTATTTTCAATTAAAAAAGTTGAGTGACGAATTTTCGTTTTCGGAAAACTTTCAGCGACAAAAATGTTCATTAATATGTTAGGAAGTTTTTTTGGAAAATATCTCGCCATTTGATATTAAATTAAAGACAATAGAGCAATTTTAACATCGTCGCGCTCTGCTGTAAAATTGCGGCGTGGCGGCGCACGTGTAGCATGGCCGCCATTACTAGACCAATGTATATAGTTAGACATTGTTTACGTTTACAGCAGAGCGCGACGATGTTAAAATTGCTCTATTGTCCTTAATTTAATATCAAATGGCGAGATATTTTCCAAAAAAACTTCCTAACATATTAATGAACATTTTTGTCGCTGAAAGTTTTCCGAAAACGAAAATTCGTCACTCAACTTTTTCAATTGAAAATAGGAGAATCATTTTTCCGCCAAAATTATTTAAATAATTATTTACCATGACATACAATTTTTTTAAAAATTTTCAAATATTGTTTCACTCTTGGAAAAGTTTGAAGAATATTCTGTGTAAATTTCGTGGAAAAATATTAATATTTAACGAAGTAGTCACGAGTTGAAGTCAAAAATTCATTAAAATTTCTTAACTTAAAAAATCACGTTTTTTTTCAATTTACGTAAAAACGAGGAATTATATAAAAAAATTTTATTTTATCTCCAGGGGCCAACTTATTTGCCGTGTGTTCGCGCGTGTGCCCTTTTAAGATCCGGAGCCTCAATTGAGCTAAAGAGTTCCGATTTTTTCTCAATTTTGCAACTTTTCAGGCCGAATGTAACCAGTCACTATCAAAAAATAATTTTACCAATTGTTTGAACAAATTACTATTGTTTATCTTCCACTTTTTATCAAATTGAGATGTAGAGTCGCAATTTTTTTCTCAATTTTGCATTTTTCCAAGCCAAATGTAACTAGTGACTAACAACAATCTAAGAATTACAATTTTACCAGTTGCTTAAACAAATTGTTATTTTAAATTTGAAGCTATCGCAGTAGTAATTTCAATGATGTAAATAAAAATTTTTGTACTTAATATTTTTATAATAATAAATTTATTGTTCACAATTTTTACTCGATAATTAAGTCTTACATTAAATATTACTTCACAAAAAAATAAAATGTACAATAAAGAAAAAGTTACAACTCTGTAGCTCATTTTGATAAAAAGTGAAAGTTAAACAATAGTAATTTGCTTAAACAATTGGTAAAATTAATATTCTTTGATAGTGACTGGTTACATTCGGCCTGAAAAGTTGCAAAATTGAGAAGAAATCGGAACTCTTTAGCTCAATTAGATAAAAAGTTGTAAATAAACAATAATAATAATTTGTTTAAACAAATTAGCAATTGTATGAAATAATGTTTAAAAATCAATATTTGTGTTATTTGTTCATAATCTAGGAAAAAAACTTTGATAAAAATAGTAAAAAATATTTTTTAACGATTTTTTTATAATTTTGAAATTTATGGGGTTTTTTTGGGGCACTATAAAAAATAGTTAATTTAAAAAAATGATTAAATAAACAATTTAGCACTATTCTTTGAAGTCTTCTGAAGAGAAACAGAGTTTGCTGAATGAAAAATATTGATTTTCAAGGATTCTATACCAATTTTACGAAAAAGTGTTTTTTCCCCATGCATTTTACATGGGAAACTTTGAGCGCTTTGAGCGACCTCTAAATATTTTTTTATTTTCAAAAAAAATAGGGGTATTTTTTTTCTCCATATAGAACAATCTTAGGGGGTGAGAGCATTAAAATTTCGATTTTACTTTTTTTGGACCACCCTAATATTCACCCACTAACAGAAAATTTTTTGTATTTTGATTTTAGATGAAGCAGTTAAGATATCTTGACCACCGCAAAAGCAATTTTTTTAAAAGGGGCCCGAAGAACTGTTGCTACGGGCCTGATTTTTAATATTTTTTTTTAAATTTAATATCTTTCTCAATTAATAGTGTACTTTCAGATACCAAAGTTTTCAAATAAAAAAATTTATTTATTTTATGAAAAAAGAATTATTAAAAAAACATACGTTTTCAGGTCGTTTTGACCCATGTAACCCCTTAAGGAAAATAAAAACAAAAATTTTCGGATAAGGATTTTCCATCGTGTCCCATAAAAATCGGTACACTTCATAACAAAATATTACTGTTCAATGGATCTACACTCTCCCACTACTCAATTAGGCAGCGCAACCGCCACTGCGAATATTAATTTTAACCGATGTATCTAACTTTCAATAGGTCCTAGCTTCTTTATATTTTACTACAATGTACAAAAATATGTTAGACCTTATAAAAAAGAATTATGAGATAAATTACTGGATTAATTACTAAATTATTTATTGTATCAAGTACTGAATGAATTACTGGAAATCTAGCAGTATTTTCGCTTTAAGCACAAATAAATAAAAATTGGAAACAATTAATGTCAAAATCCAGGGCCGGATTAACCAAAGGGCTAGGGGGGCTATAGCCCCGGGCCTCGCTTTTTTGTGAATTTAGTCAAAACACATAGATATGTGTTACTTTGGATTTTTTTTATGCATTCAAACGTTTTATTTAAACACATAATGTTTATTGAAATTACTTTGCTTATTGCAAAATAAACGTTTTACATTTCGAAACGTATTATATAAGCATGTTGATTGTGTCAGGGTTAAAATAACCTCAGAGATAACATCTCTGATAACATGTATTAATTAAACATCATAGTCCTTGGTGATGTGATTGTACCTTTAAAAGAAAGCAGACGAAGAGAAACGAAAGTACGCGAAGTAGAAAGTGTAGCCAAATACACCATACTTAACCTAACATATGATTAGATTGTTTTTGTTTATCCTCGGTTGTCTTTATTAAAAATTTTATTTATTAACAAATTTCGAAACGTTTTATGTGTATTCGTAAAGTGGAATAATGTCGAGAAGATTTGAAAGTGGGGCTCAAAAGCGCAAAAGGCAAAAGGAAATAGAAATATTTGACTATTCCCATAACGAATTGTGAATCAGAGAGATCTTTTTCTGCTTTAAAAAGAATTAAGGATATGTATCGATCTACAATGGTAGACAACCGTTTGTCTTCTTTAACGAGGCTGGCCATCGAGACAGAGTTATTAAGAAGTTTAGATTTTAATGACTTAATAACAGAATTTGCTGAGGCAAAAAGTAGAAAAAAATATATATAAACTTAATCAAATTAAAGTTATATATTTATTGTAATCATACAAAATAAACTTTGTTTTTAGTTCAAAGAAAATTATTACCCTTTATTTTTTTCTTTTTCATTTTTATGTATTTAGTAATTAAGTAAGTTTGCTTCCGAAAAAGTTTCCCACTAGAGGGTTTCGGCTCGGAAATAGCCCTAGGCCTCCAAATAGTTTAAGCCGGCCCTGTCAAAATCAATAAATTTAATATATGAGGCTTTCTCGCTTTTGGAGGGATATTCCTAGGACGTAAACTGGGAAAGTCTTTAGTGAATTTGAGTATTCTTCCTTTGTTAAATTGTCCAAATATAAATAAATTCAAATATTCATCCATTTAATATGTCCTCAGACAAGATTTTCACCCTTCCATTCAACTTAAACGTCCGTCCACTTAATTCGTTACACATAATATAATTCATTTAAATTTAATTTCATAGATATGTAATAAAAAAAATTAATTTCTAGACAAAGGACTCAATATATTTCAAATAGATAAAAAGGAGGCTCACCTTTCAGTGTCCTCGGCCGGTACTTCGATGAGTGACGTGGATCGGTCCGTCGATCTGGAGTGAGGAGACATCCATAAACCAAGTGGCCCCATTTTTTGGAAATTTCAACCCCCTCCTCCCCATGTAGCACGCTGTTAGATGTATTAGCGCCAGTTTTTCCTCTTATCGTGGTCAATAGCTTGACCCCGTCTCCCCCTTGAAGTGCCAAGTGGTTCATAAAAGACTCCTTACGACGATAAAGTAATTAATCATACACTAAATCTCCCAAATCGGAGGTCGATCCCCAAAAGTCATCGTCTCCCCCACTGATTCGAAGACCACGCGAGAAATCTCCTATTCTACACAATAGATAATTATTTGTAATTATGCATGCAATATTAATTGTTCATTTTAGAAACAAATGAAAATCTTGCATGGCTATCTAGTGAGAAATCGCTCAGACTCAATAATTGGCACAATATTGGCTATTATTTCATGAAAAAACTTTTTTGGATACATAAATAAACATCCTAAGATGCAAATTTATCCAATATCTTGAAATGTTTATTTATTTATTCCAAAAGTTTTCTTTATAAAAATCGGTTAAATTCCGAAGTTCATCTTTATTGTTATGTGCGTACCACTTGACTGTAGTGTGAATGAAACCGTTGATGTGTTTAACTTTTACGACGAAAGACTACAATTTACCTATGAAATTGAGAATAAAGATTTTATTGCCTTTCTGGATGTCTTCTTGATTAAACAAAATAATGTACTGCTTTCTGATTGGTACACTAAACCAACCTTTTCTGGAAGATTCTTAAACTTTATATGTCAAAACATCCTTTCTTACAAAAAAATTGCAATAATTTATAATTTAGTTTACCGTGCAATGAAACTGGCAGATCAACAATTTTATAAAGAAGGTCCCATTCCTAAAACAGAGACCACCAATGCTGTTTACAAAATCAATTGCTTCGATTGTTCCGCCTTTTACGTAGGACAAACAAAAAGGATGGTTGGTGTATGAATCAAGGAGCATATGACAATGTAAATTATACATAAATACATCTAAAGACAATGTCGTCGCTGTACATAAACAGAATCATGGAAATAGTTTTGATTGGCGAAATTTCAGAATTCTTGTCAGAGAACCTTCACTTAACAAAAGATTAATTTCTGAAATGAAACACCGCAAAACTTTTTAAATCCTTAAGTATAAAATTAGTACCAGATTTTAAAAAGTAAAAAAAGGGAATTAAAAATGGCCCATCAAATTTCTGAATATTGCTAAATACTTACGAAACTTATTATATGAAAATTTTTGAGATAACTGGTCACAAAAATATGGGGATTAAATTAAAAATTAAAGATTCCAGATAGCACGTAACCTTGTAGCAATCTTGCGGGCAAGCTTGTTGCAAGGTTAAAATTTCCCACCTTACAAACCTGTTTCTGTAATTCTCTTAGTTATTGACATTTTTAAGGTTATTTTGAGAAATTGACACGATTCCGCAGTGACATGTTTTAGTCTAATCCTTTCTGAGAATTTTAAAATAAAAAACATAGAAATCCATTGAAATTTGTGTTGTCGGTGAATTTTTGAATAAAATAAGTCGCCTTTTTCCCACTGTGCGCCGTTGCCGTCAAAACGTTAAAAAATAATGTGTTACTAATTTTATTACACTACCTGACTCGGAAAGAATTTACTGCATTTCCAGCAGGGGTGCGACCGTCTGTACCAAAAACATAAGTCCCGAAAGCTCATTATGCCGAATACATAATTTATAAATGACTAGATACGCGAATCCTCAATAAACTAAATTATATATTGAATGAAATTCAAAAGTCGAGAATAATCATTTAATATATTCTGCATAATAAAGAATATTAGTTTACACTAATTCTTTTTCTCAAAAATTTGAAATTATTCTAATTTTTATGTTTGGAATTTCCACTTTACCTACATTTTATTAATTTGAATTCTAATTTAGTAGAATATTTAATTGTCCAAATTATAATTTGGCAGAATGTCAATTCGATCGATTTTATATTTGCAAGAAATTTAATTTGACCGAATATCAATTTGTAAGAAACACTTTTTTGTAGAATTTTAATTTATCAGAATTGTAATTTCATAGAACCCAACTAAAAATAAAATCAGGAATGGTCAGACAAATGGTCAGGCCGCCTGACCACTTTAATCCAGTTTTCTTACGATTCTGGATGGATCTTGTCAGAAATCTATCACAACTGATCAGGAGGAAGTTTAAAGTGGTCACAAGTTTGCTACTATCCCCTCCTCTTTGTTGACCCCGCCCATATTTGGTGACTATTGTAGACCATTTGTATCTCATTTTTGACCATATTTTTAAGCCACTTCTGTTTTATTTATTTAAACAATATGCAAAAAGTTGCAACAAATTAATTTTAAAAAATATATTTTATCAATTAATATCAATTTGTTTACATATACGGAACAACTTGAAACTAATTCCCGGAATTAGCTACGGGGTTCGAACCCCGACGCATGACCTAACCTAGTGCCTAAACTAACTGCCCTAACGACCGCGACTACCGAACCGACTTACATATTTCTGGATTCAACTGTCTATATAAAGAGCAACTGTAAAATAGTAAACTTCAATTACCAATATTATCAATAAATCAGAATAAACTGTTAAATAATTTTTATTAATTAATTAT
Organism: Leptopilina syphax; assembly: GCA_032872505.1. Taxonomy (NCBI): domain Eukaryota; kingdom Metazoa; phylum Arthropoda; class Insecta; order Hymenoptera; family Figitidae; genus Leptopilina; species Leptopilina syphax. The sequence goes on along the minus strand of CM065471.1, from coordinate 17,108,918 downwards.
ATTTCAATTTAGTCATAATAGGTTATGTGAATTAATAAAAATTAACATTATTAATTGAATGAATAATAAATTAAGTCTTAACTTTACAATTTGGAATGTTTCATAAACTATAATACGAATACAGATTAATAATAATTATTATTATATCTGCATTTAAAATGAATTTAGTATTTAATATTAATTTAATTTAACATTATAATTTATAATAATAATGAATTATTAATGCAATATTGAAATTTTTATAAATTTTAAATTTAAATTATTAATTATCATTATAGTAATAAATTGTTCTATTAATGAATTATAATAATTTAAATTTAACTGTATTTCAATTATAATGCAAATACTTCTCATAATAAGTACTGGTATAGTAAATTACTAATATTATGAAACAAAATTTATTATTAATTAACTATATTAAATAATTACAAGTAAATATACATGTATTAAATAAATATATTATAAATATACATTAAATAAATATATTAAATAATGTTAAAAGAATGGTCCGAATGTTTTGATTTACTTACCTACTTTTGCTGTATAATTAATTCAATAATTATACCAATGTGGAAAATGAGAACTTTTGTCAAGTTAAAAGAACCCGTACTTTATGCAAGTCGCATAATCGCATAATGTTCTCAAACTGAGCATAACTTCGGTATTTTGTGAAATATTAAGAATGCATGCAAAATAAATGTGATTTGTGATCGCATCCAATCGCATAATTATACTTTTAGTGCATAATTTTTTTTCATTGCATATTTTAACACTATTTGCATAATCATCGCATAATTGTGAATTTTTTGTCTAAAAATACTATAAAGTATCTTTTTTTAATGATTTTAATAAATTTTTAAACGTTGTAACTTACTTCCCGGTCAATTCAGAGACTATGCTAAGTTTATATTTTTGAGACAATTTAAACCAATGATAGACTCATCTCGTTACTTTACTTGTTTCTATAAAGAAACTTTTACATTTTAAAAAGATTGAAAGTTTTTAATATAATAATTAGGGACCGATACGAAAGTTTAGTTTTGTTTTAGTTTCTGAGTTGACACAAAACAAAATTAAGAAACTGAGTTTTGCTTCGTGTCAACTTGGAACTAAATTAATAAATTGAATTTAGTTTCGTGACGCGAAACTAAACTAAAAAAAAATAAATTTCAAATTAAAAAACTTAAATTTATTTCAGTGCAGATTGAAAACAAGTGTCTGAGAAACTCAATTATTTAGTTTCAATTAAAAAATCACAGCAAAAAACAAAATATTTAATGAAATAATTTTATTATAACCCTAATAATAGATATGAAGTAGTATAAAGAGACTTTAATAGAAAATGAAGTGGAAAAAGTATTTTTATGTATATTAATAATTTATTGAAATATTTAGTTTTTTTAGTAATTTTTTTACTGACACTAAATATTTAAATTTTTCGGACTTAGTTTCGAATCGACGCGAAACTAAACTAAATTGAACGTATATTTTTAATTTAGTTTTGTTTCAGAATCGGTCCCTGATAATAATATAAAATGCGTTTAAAAAGAGTGTTACATTTTACTTAATTGTAAAAATAACTTTATGCACGGAAAGAAAATTTTACTTTTGGAGCAACTACAATTTTCATTACACTGAGAAAACTGGAGTATTGGACTAAACATCTGGAGGGACAAATCGTTCATATTTGAGAGTTAGCTATTGGATAACAATCTAAATGTTCAAATACACCATTGACAGATATTCGTGCCATTTCTCTTGGAGGGAAAATGAGTTTATAACAGAGGGACAAATTAACCATCTTAAAAAATCCCTTCTTTATCCGGCGCGAAATGAATAAATATGGCAACCTAACCCCTAAATTAAATACATAAAATGTCAGAAAAATAATTTCGCGCGCATCAGATCGTACACATTTTCTGCGCAACTTTTAACCCTCAGATATAATAGGAGAGAATATACAAGTAGATTTCCATTATCAATTCAAAATTTATTTTAGAAGGACTATTTAACTCTCGTCATAAGCAAAGGAAACATACACTTTTTGAACCTCTGAATTTGACTCTCCAGTTTTCTCAGTGTATATATGTGTGTGTGTGTGTGTATATATATATATATATATATATATATATATATATATATATATATATATATATATATATATATATATATATATATATATATATATATATATAATAATATATATTCACTATAGTGAATTTTTTAGTTATACTTTAGTTAAAACTTTCGCTATTCTAGAGAAACTTATCGTTGTTCCAAATTAAATTTTCTTTCTGTGTGTAAGAGATGAATATGAAAGTAACTATTTTCCAAAATACACGATTGATGCCAAAGTTAAACTTCTATTATTGTTCATTTAATTGTTTTTAGGTTAAAAAATTATTTATTAACTATATTAAAACCATTTAAAAATTACTATATACAAATAAAACCTAACCATGCGTCATTGCATAATTTTATTTTCATTGCATAATTTTTGCATAATATTTAGGTTTTTCATTGTGTAATTTTAAAATTTTCATTGACACAAAATCGTGTCTCTATTTATGAAACAATAAATTGTTTTATAACTGAGAGTGTTGTTGTGGCGTGGGATTCAATTATTAATTTTACATATTGTGAGAGAGGGCAAAAGACCCCTCCTCTATACCTTCCAGGTTACTAACTTGATTATACGTAATTTTGGTTTATCAGGACCAAAACCGGGTCCACCAAGGAATGTAACAGTGAGAGAGGAGGAGAATGGCTTCATTATTTCGTGGCAGCATCCGGCGGAGAAAACTCATCTGGTACAATATTACACAATCAGATACAGAACTGATGGACCTTGGAAGGATCTCAACAAAGCGCGAATTCGACCCGAAGATACTTTTTATCTAGGTGAGAGAGTCTTTTTATTATTATATACAATATAGTTCAGTGCGATTGAACGCGTCTATTCTTTCGTTATTTATCTTTTCTTTTTTCTCAAAAAATTTCTATACCGCAGAAAATGGATTTTTTGAATGAAAAAAAAGAAATATTTTTTGTTAGTTATATTTCATGGAGAAAACTTGATATTCAAAAGTAGATATTGAAAAAATATATTAACCCTTAACATCAAAAATATTAAACTTTAATATCTAGATATTCAAATCACATGCTAGATATTAACGCTTAACATCCAGATATTTACTTTTAATATCTAGATAGCTGTCCCTATGTTAAAGAATAAAAATATTAAACTTTAACATCTAGATATTTACATTAAATATCCATTTTTCTCCGTGTGGATGTAATAAAATAAAAATTTTTTTTCTCTTTTCTTGAGCAGTGAAGAATTTAGTCGGAGGTAGAACTTATCATTTTCAAGTCTTTGCCAATTCTTCGACAAATTACGGAGCAAGTGATGAGGTGAAATTCCCAGTGCCGGCTCGAGTGAAGCATAAAGCAATAACCGCTGGTGTTGTGGGCGGTATTCTCTTCTTCATCGTAGCCATCATCCTCAGCATATGTGCGGTAAAAATATGCAATAAACGGAAGCGACGAAAACAGGAAAAAGGTATGAACCCTGAAATTATTTCAAGTTTACAACATATTGCCCGCTTATGGCCGGCACCTGTGCTCCAAAAAGTCGTTCCTCACTTCGTTGACAACTTCGAAGATTGGGTCATTCATTGTCATTTTCTACGTGGTGTGACAAATTGTGTTCATTCAGCTTCTTTTTATTTTTATTTTTCAGTTTTGAAATATGATGATGGAAAATACAATATTTCGTTAAAATTTACATTTTTAAAAAATAATTTTCATTTGTAATGGAAACTTTACTCTCTTAAAATTCTCTTTCATCATATTTTTTTAAGAAGTATTTCTACTGAAATTGATACTAATGGGGCATTTTCCAAAAACCTTGACAGAATTTAAATTTGATTTCAAATTCCCTCCAATTTGTTACCCGGGGGTTTTAAGGTACACTCTCACCTCTACTGCCTGCCTGCCTGCAGGTTGTCATGGTAACTCATAAGAGTAAGAGAGTCAGAAAATTCAAATCAAATGTATTTTCTCTCTTACTCTCGTTGCGCCTTCCTGCGCAGGCATGCAGGCTGTAGAGGTGAGAGTGTGCCTTTAGGGTTCACTGATTTGGAATTCAAAATCAGTTTTTAAACATTCAAAATGCCGGATCCAAAATGGCTGAAAGTTTATAAAAATATTTATCAGATTCGTTTAATCCTTGTTATTATATAGCAGTTTCTAATGTCACGGATTACGAATCTGATGTTTTATAAAATTCAAAATGGCGGATCAAAGATGGCCAAAGAATTTTTAACATTCATCGGATTCGTTTAAAATTTGTTACTCGTGGGGTTTTTTTTGAGTCATTGAATATGAATCTGATGTCAATTTTTGAAAATACAAAATGACGGATCCAATATGGCTGACAAGTTTTAAAAATATTGATCAGATATCCTTCGTTTTAAACTCGTTACTCTGGAGTTTTCGGGATCGTTGATTACACTGGGTTACAAAAAAATGGTCATGTCGTGTTTATTTAAAATTTCCTGTGTTTATTGAAAGTTTAGGTGTCACTAAATAAGAATATACCAGAAAAAAATTTTTATCCCACATGCACAAAAATGACGCTTTCTGATAGCATACGTATGAAAATAACGGCCGTGTTCTCCCATGGCAAGAAAATCAGCTGTTCCCATGCGTTTTTCTTGCCCATGAGAGATAACGGCCGCCATTTTCATACAAGTCGAACAAGTGAATAACTTTTACTCCCTGTCGCCTGCTATCTGAAATCGACACTTTTGTGCATTAGGAATAAAAAATATCGTAATTAACACGAGAATAAAGGCTGCCAATTTCTTTACGATGATTTTTGTGACACAAGTGGAGGTCGAGGGCGCCCTCGACCTCCACTCGTGTCACAAAAATCATATAGTATTTATATTAATATAATAATATAATATTAATATATTAATATATTATATTAATATATAATTATTAATATTAATATTCATATTTCTAATAGCTGCCTATTTATCCTCTTGTTGCTTAATATACTATTTCATTTGGTCATTAGAGTGGTCCAAAAAACAAAAAGTCAGAATTTTTTTGCTCTCACCCCCCAGGATTGAAGTTTGTAGGAAAAAAAATACCCCTGTTTTTTTTCATAATAAAATACTATTATCCCGTGCCTCAAAGCCCCTTAAATTTCTTATGTATTTTAAATAAGAAAAAAACCATTTTTCGTAAATTTAATATAAAATCTAGAGAAAAAATTTTTTTTTCACTCGGTTAAGAATGTTTTTCTTCTAGAGTGTTTAAGAAATAAAATCCTTTTACATATTTAACAAATTTTTCATTTTCTATATATTTTTTATTTTTGAAAAATTCTCAAAAAAGCAAAAAATAAGCAATTAGAACTGGCACTTTGCTTATTTTCACGATTTTAAAACAGGCCTGTTTTAAAATGTAAATAACTTCTGCCCAGAAAAAAGAAAAATTACGAAAATTGGGCAATAATAATAAAATGATTATTTTACAATAAATATAAAAGATATTTGAAAAATTCTTTTTGTTCGATGATCCTAATATCTTTAAAATTATTCCTGCAAAATATTATAATTTTTTACAATTAGTCGGCAACGACTTTAGTCGAAATATAATGGAATGGTTCATATGCATTTTATATAAATTAATAAAATATAAATTGTAAATTATTAAATAATTCAATTTTAAAAATTTCTATAAGTTATCATTAAATTAATTTTCATAAATTCATAAATTTTATTAACTTTAATGTAATATAAAATTATTTGAGGGGCTGATATGAAGTGGTTTAAAAAAACATTGGGAGATAAGTGACTTGGTAGCAAAAATGGTTTAAAACAATTAAAATATTTATCAATAAGTTTATTACACGAATGATTTGCAAAATATTAAAGTTTTTCTTTACTATTTTAAATATTTTTTGATCATTAATTATAATTAATTTATCCATAAATTACAAAATCATTTTAGCCCGTATTTGCGCCCAAGTCACTTATCCCACTTTTGCTCCTAATTACCACTTTTACTATCAACCCCTCATTTCAAAGTATTACGTTTATGCCCTCACGCATGCTACAAAATTAGCACGAGCGACAGCAAAATGTTTTTTTTTCAAAAAAAATGATAATAAGTAATAAAAAATAATATATTACCGTTTTTTTGAGAATTTTTCAAATCTAAAAAAAATATAAAAAATAAAAAATTTGTTAAATTTATGTAAAAGGATTTTATTCCTTAAATACTCTAGAAGAATAACCGAGTGTAAAAAATGTTCTCTAGATTTTATATTAAATTTATGAAAAATGGTTTTTTTCTCATTTAAAATACATAAGAAATTTGAGGGGCTTTGAGGCACGGGTTAATACTATTTTATTATGAAGAAAAAAAACAGGTTTTTTTTTCTACAAACTTCAATTCCGGGGGGTGAGAGCAAAAAAATTCCGACTTTTTTTTTCTTAATGTAATCTTGTTTACTTTAATCTCGTTTTTTATGGGAATGACCAAATAAAAAAATTTTTCTGGTATATTCTTGTTCAGTGACACCTAAACTTTCAATAAACACAGGAAATTTTAAATAAACACGACATGACCATTTTTTTGTAACCCAGTGTTATGAATCTGATGTCAGTTCTTGAAAATTCAGAATAGCGGATCCAATTGTTGCTGTTTATGAATCTGATGTCAGTTTTTAACAATTCAAAATGGCAGATCAAAGATGGTCGAATGGTTTTTAAACATTTATCCGATTCGTTTAAATTTTATTATTCGCTGGTTTTTGGAGTCGTCGACTATGAATCTAATATCAGTTTTTTAAAATTTAAGATGGCGGATCCAATATGGCGGACGAGTTTTAAAAAAATTGATTAAATTGATTTGAAACTCGTTACTCGGGGGTTTTTGGGGTTACTGATTATGAATCAATTGTCGGTTTTTAAAAATTCAAAATGGCGGATCCAATACGGCGGCCGAGATTTAAAAGCGTTGAAATCGTTTGAATCTTGGTACTCGAGGGTTTTTGTGGTCGCTGATTATGAATTTGATATTATTTTTTTAAAAATTCAATATGTCGGATCCAATATGGCCGATGAGTTATAAAAAAATTGATCTGATTTGTTTGAAACTCGATATTCGGGGGTTTTAACCAATGTCTATTCAAACAAGAAGGCTTAAAAGATTTTATTATTTTTTACTTATAAGTTAAAAATATCGTATTTATTTATTATACCAAAAAAACTTTCACATAAATCATATTGAACCTCAAAAAATTTAAATTTTGTCCAGCATTTTGTGAATAACCCCCACAGTGATAATTGAAATAATTTGTTTTTTCTTTATAAAATGAATTTAGGTTGGATTTAATTTTCAAGAACGATGAAATGGTAACGCAGGGGCTAGGCAGGCATCCGAATTTTGAACAATTTTGTGAGTTAATAAAATTTTGTAACATTATAGAACTGCTTTCAGCGTATAACATGGTAGCGTGCCGGTCCACTGACGCCCGGAATGGCGCAGGACAGGGACCCCAAGGAACAGTGCCTTTAAAAAAGTGAGTCTCAAGTTTTCCAACTTCTATTCTCATACTAAAAATTATTATTAAAATAATGATGAATTAAAGAAATTAGAACGATCAGATCGCACTTACTAACAATTTGCACTAATTCGACACAAAAGAGAAACAATTTTTCTCTTCTCTTCAAATATAGACTAATTACTAAGTTTGAAATTTAGAATCTAGTTCAATTGAATAAATATTGGAAAAAATATTAAATTTTACTTTGAAAAAAGTATTTCTAATTAATAAATTTTAAAGAAATAAGAAAATTGTTAAAGTAGATAGTGAGTTTGATAGTGGGAGAAGGGGTAAGCGAAGGGATAGACTCATACGTTACGTAGAGAGTCAAAAAGTTGGGAGAAGTGCCAATATGGTGGGGAGCCGCTTCTCTTAGTCTCGCGCTCGCTAATTCCAAAGCAGGTGAACTAAAAGAGAAAAAAACTAAATTAGGAAAGTTTGAATGTAGTTTATGTATTTGTTTCAGAAAATAATTTTTGAAAATTACTTTTTTCAAATGTAAATTTTAGAAAATAGTAAATGCGACCTGGAAGATGAGGGTTAGGGAAATAGTTAACATACAAGTCCCCGAGTAATAGGCGTCCGAAGCACCACAGTAAATGCGAAAAACCTCTCACGAGTGATCTAGTTAAAAATGCCTTTATTGTAAATTTAGATGATCGAAGATAAAAGAAAGCAAGATTGCTCCATTACATAAAGTTAAACCCAAAAGTAAAAATGAAAAGGTTTTTATCCTTTTATCTTCTCGTCTACATAAGACTATTAAAATAAAACTCTTAGTTTTGCATTTAGAGACCGGCAGACCTAAAAACCGCACCAGCAGAGGTATTTTGGACGAGATTTTCTTTTTTTTTAATGGAGAAAAACCTCATTTTAGGTCCTTAGGCCAACTTGGTATTGCCCACTTTGTCAAGTCTAGAATTCCATTCTCATCGATGACACACACAATCGTTTCGCGACACGGCATCCAAAAGTCCACAATACGACTGCAGTGATGCCTAATCTGGATTATGACTTAATCATTTAACTTTAAAAAAATCCGCAGACCGGAAAATTGATATTTTCCTTTATTTTGAAAAAACTGACTTTACTATTTTATTTTCTCATTAGCAACTTTTAGATTATGTAAGATTCTGATCGTACATATCCAGAACGGGCTATTCGGTTCAGCTAACTGCCAAAGATTCTGTAAGTTTCAATTTCAAAGAAAAAGAAATAAATCTTTTTAAAGTAGTTTGTTTTTGAAGAAAGAAAAACGTGAGAGAACACATTGAGTTTTATTTCTGATTTTTTATTTCTTATTTGAAAGGTAAAATTTAAAAAATGGATTTAAAAATGATTTATTGAAAAAAAATTGATAAAAGTAAAAGTTCTTTTTAATTTATAAATACTGAAAGGAAATGAAAGAAGAGAATGAAACTCGATGTGTTTATGAAAGGGGACGATTAGAAGAGAGAAAGAAAAAATGATTTTTTTTTGTTGGAATCATTTCGAATCATGGCTCGACACAACGTGGTGTCTCTTGTCCTCTGTGTTCTGTAGGTCGACAAACTTAAACGCGTGCGGCGAGTCAGTGTCGACGCTGACCCGTTGCAGCCCGTTGAATCCGCAACCACAACCTCTTCATCAACCACTTCCTACGCAAGTAACCCCCGGCAATGTCACTTCGGAGCAGGTCCACGAGGCCCCCCCGATTCGTGACCGTGATCATCACGCACTCCATCTCGATAATCGAGATTACGAGAGTGTATTTATCATAGAGAGGCGGAACAGTAAGCCCAACATCCGCTAACAAGACGAGTCAGTACCCAGACCAGTCCCAGATCGACCCGAGAATAATCGATCGATCTTAATCAATTTGAAAAGAATAAAATACGATACGATTTTTGCGGTGGGATACATCACCCACTATTTTATTACTACTACTTTTACTACCACTACTTTTACTATTACTATTACTACCGCAACTGAAACTGAAATAAACTTCTACCATAACTACCAAAACAGTTTTACTATACACAACTGCCGAAAACTTTTACAACTACTAAAAAAGTTTTACGACCAAAAAGTTTTAAAGAGTTTACTACCAACAACTTTTACTATAAAAAAACTTTTACTATCTGTACAATAAATCAGTACTATTAATGATACAAATATCGATAATGAAGAATAACACTTGGGATAACATTCACAACTGAAAAAATAACATAATTACAAGTTCTGAGTTATAACATTTTACAAGCACTAAGATAAACGATTTACTGGAATAACAATAACAAGTACTGTACAAGAGTTACTATTAGCTACTATTAGAAGTACTGTACTATTCACCCCACTGATACTGTGCGAGACGGCTTCATTCTGCAATGCTACCTGCTAGGACTAAATCTACTACTATTCACAACTACTGCTACTGTTTTTAACTAATCAACTACTGCTACTACCTATCATCATCACAACTCAACTGCTACTACTTAGGATGATTGTCATGAATGTAGATGAGATGAGCAATACAGGCAAACCGCTAGGACTCACTAGATCATCCAGTCAGTACCCTACCTTCGTTCGGCGGGCTAGGGAGTACATAGATAGACGAGACAAAGTAGCCTTTTCCAAGATGCTTCAAGAGTAATCGATCGTTTTGCTTGCTTCTGTCGCACCATTATTATCATTGCTCTAGTTTCAAGTATATCATTCTCTCTTTTTTTCCACAAAAAAATAAAACAGAATCTTTTTTTTTCTTTTTGATATATTATGAATAGCTCTCACTCACTTTTTTTAATGTTCACCGTTAAGGCACTTTTCCTATGTGACGGCCGAAATTTCAGGCTTTTTTCAGGAATTTTTTTTCACAGAAAATAATATATAATTCTATAACTTATTTTACATGTTATAATTGGTGTCTAAAAATATACAAAAAAAATTTTTTTAGTGATTTTTCAAATCATTTAATAATTATTTTTATGAGTCAAAGATGACTCTTTTGAAAATGCATGGGTGAACGGTCGCAACGATAACTTTCTTCAGTATTGTCTGAAATAAAAAATCAAATGTAGTTTTACTCAGTAGGCTTACTGTTATCGTGTGAACCTCAATAAACAATTTATCTTAATAAATAACAAAATGTCGGACTGTTAAATAAAAATTTCAAAAATGGCTTGTTTTTTCGTAAGCAAATTGTTTAAAAAAATAGGAAAATGTTTATGTAAAATCATGACCGAGGTTCACACGATAGCCACTCATGTGTAGAATAATGCCTCCAAATTGCAGACCAATCGGTTAAATAGATTTTGAGTAATCCTCGTCACCAGTTAGAAAAAAGTTGTTTTGAGAAAAACGCGTTTAAAGTTTTGGTAGCTGTAGCTCGCGCCCATGCACTGCTGTTTAATTTTACGCGCTGTAACTTTGTTAGTTTTTCAAATATCTGTCTAAAACTTTTACACGATATTTCTAAGATATTGTACTTTCGAAACATGCAAAACAATCGATTTTTTCAAACCGTCACATAGGAAAAGTGCCTTAAATATTATTCTTATTTAAAAAGAAACCTTTCATGTTAACTATTTTACTTCTTTTTCACTGCTCTCCCTTTTCTCTCTATTTTTTTACTATTTATTTTCTTAATATTGTATTTTAATATGCTGTAAAATATCAAGTAGAAATTATTTCATATTCTTGATATGACACAACAATAACAACACTATGACATAATTATTAAAAATAACTCCGACGGTGTTAAATTTTAAAAAATGGGATGTTCGTGAAGCACCGATTCTTAGAGTCAAAAACTATTATTTGGGGTCTTTGAAAAGTTCAATTGTCATTAATTTCGTTTCTTTCATTCAGCATTCGAGATATCACTTAATCTTGCAGCTATTTAAACTAAAACATTTGAAAAACTTGATTAATTCTTTACGAAAAAAATCGTTTTCGACGCTAACGTCATGTAGCTCTAATTGGGAGGAAATCTTTACATTGAGTTTCCAAGTTTTCTAGAGTGTATTTTCGAGTGTTCTTTTTATATTATTTACTCCATTTAATTCTATTACCTACAGGGTTGGCAGAAGTCAGGGAAGTCTGAGAAATCAGGAAAAAGTCAGCAATAATATCAGGAATAATCTCAGGAATTTTTATTAAAAGTACTGGGAAAATTTTGAATTTTGGTGTCTTTTTTATTTGACACATAAAGTCATAAACTATGAAATTACAACGAATTCTAACACAAATTTTCAATTTATTATATTTCTGATAATAATTACTTTTTGAATAACTTAATTTTAAAAAAACTATCATAACATTCCTACTTATAAACTAATTAATAAATAATCCTAAAATTATTTTTAAAAATATTTCAAAATTAACAGAATTTTAAAAACGTTGCAATTAAAATTTTCATAAATAGATAAACTTCAAAAGTTTTTAATTTTAAATTTTATAAAATTTCAATTTTGATGAAGTTAATTAGAAATTTTAGTAAACTTAGATTTTTGAAAATTTTAATAATTAAAATTCTTCTGAAATTGGTTAATTTTTTAATATAGATATATTTAATTAATTATTAAAAATAATGGATTTATAGAAATTCTTCGCAAAAATTCAATTATGTTCAATTTAAAAAAATTATCATCAAAATTTCAATAATCTTTATAAATAATAAAATTCTTCTCTGAAATTCAATTATTTTCAAAAATTTTCCTCAATTAAATAATTTTCATTATCTATTATTTTAATAACATTTTCGAAAAAAATTCAATTATTAAAAAAAATTTTAATAAATACCTACGCAAATATTTAATTATTTTCATAAATAATAAAAATTTCACAAAAATTCAATTATTTACAAATTTTTTATAAATTTCTTCACAACAATTTATAAATGATACAATTTTTTACAGGGATACAATAATTTTCATAGATGATAAAATTCTTTTCAGGATTTCAATTATTTTAATAAATAATAATACTCATCACAGCATTTCAATTATTTTTAATACATTTTTAAACGAATTCCTCGAAAAATGATGTTATTAAATAATTGAATTCTCGTCGAATTTTCTAATAAAAATTGATTTAAAAATGAATTTTTGTTAAAATATTAGATAATAATTGAATATTAACAGCATTACAGCATGATAATTGAATTGAAATGATGAAAATAATTTTTAAGAAGTTACAGTAACAATATTCTTATAATATAAAATAATAATTTTATCACTCATATGTTTAAAATTATTATAAGTTTTTGAATTTAAAAACTAGGTGATTGGCTTTACCCCGACTTCACGTGACCAACTTTACCCTGAATGTATTCCTCACATTTCAGAATAAATTTAATTAAATCTTTTTGAAATCAAACAAAACTGTATTATGTACTTCGAAAAAGAACATCCAATAGCATAAAAAAATTTGCCAAATAAATTAAGACTGAAAAATAATGATCGAAAAACTTAAAAATCCAAAAAACGTTTTTTTCTGATACCTCTAAAAAAACTCGACCACCTCTGATTATATGTCGAATTCATGAAACGAAACGAAAGTTTAATGTTAAGTACTATTCACAGTACCAATATTTCCATCTTAAGTATATATATATATATATATATATATATATATATATATATATATATCTTAATTAAGATATATATCCTCATGGAATATTTTTTTTATATTTCCACAGATTAAAATAAATGTAACTTATCTGAAGAGGCTTGCTATCAGCGAGCGAAAGCTTATAAATAAATTATTTTTATTTACTAAGACCATGGATTTATTTTAAACAAAATTACATCTTAACTAAATTTTCTAAATCCAAACAACCAAAACATCAAAAATTTCCATCTTAAGTTGAGTTCATAGCGTCAAATCGCTAGTGACCGGATTTACCCTGTGAGAAGTTTACCCCAGTCTCCTCTACTAATATAATGGATCGACCTTATATATTATATATAATCAATTTTATTTGATTAATTTAAAAACGTCATATTATTAACAGTAATTCAAACAATAGGACCCAAAAGATGAAAAAAGAGAACTTTTCTTTTTATTTTATCCCAAACATGCGTCTATCATATTTTTGTTCTTCTTCAAACAATTTGTTTTAAACAATTTTAATTTTTATATATTTTAAATATATTTAATCTTTCTTCTCACTCTTTTGATAAATTTTTTTGTTTTACAATAATTCTCGTTGTTGCGACACTTCATTTCCGTATTATGTTTCAAATCACTTCTCTTATTGCTTATGCAAATCTCATATAATTATAAGATGCATGCAGCTGATGCATCGCTACAGCCTTTCTTACAATAGCATGATATAAAGTCGGAGTTAGTTTTACATTAAAGATTAAAAATTAATTTTTGAAAAAGAAAAGTTTTCGACGAAAGAATTATTTTCAAAATTAATAAAAAAAATTGTTCAAGCAAAAAAATTGAAAATGAAAAAAAACAATTATAATCCAAGCGGATTGTTATTTTTGACTCTATAAAGATTTCTTTTTTCTTGATTATTTTCAGTTTATCGATACTAGAAGACTCATAAAATAAACACATACAAAAACAGAAATAAAAGTAGGTATACATTCTAAACCAGCAATACATTCCGATACTAATTTCGTTTTTTAAAAGTGTTGTAAAACCCTTAATTTTGAAAGTCAACTAATTTTATCTGTATCTTAAAATTTATACTCAAATCCATTTTTAACCATTAATAACAATCGTTGCTTGTTCCACTGCTGGACTGGAAATTAACATTTTGTCTTTGTAATAAAATAATAAAATTAACAGAACATGAAAAATAAAGTATATAAGCGCATGAATTTAAATAAAAAATTGATACCAAATGGAATCTGAAAATAGTAATTAAAAAGTTTTATATTACAAACATTAAATATTCATGTTTTAAATATTATAATATTTCTGAGAAGTGAAAAATTTTTTATTATTAAAATATAACACTGCTTACATTTGGCTTAAAAGAACCTGGCTAAATTTTTTGTTTACTTTACTGTAAAGAAAAAAAATGTAAAAATGCTTCTAATATTCTCCATTCCCATCTCAATTGTCTAAAATAATCATTGTATTTTCACAAAGAAAGATGAATTTTTCACTATGTTAGCTTGTTAATTAATATTCTTAAATTCTATTATAAAAAATTGTTCCTTTGTGAAGAATTTTTCGAAGTAAAAAAAATGGGTTGATCAGGAATAAGTCTGGGTCCTAATGGTTCCTAAAATAATGTTTATTCTTCTCGGTAGTGTTTTAATATTTTTATTTTTTTAGAATTTTACGTTATTGACAAATCCTTTTTAACCATCTTAATCCATTTATTTTTTTCTTAAAGAAATAATTCAAATTTAAAAGAAAGTACGAAAAATTCCCTTACGAGAATGAAACATATAATCTACGTTGTAGAAACTACATGTTACTATTGTCATAAATCTATTTACTCCCTAACATCACCGCCTAGAAAAGTAATGTTCGGTTATTTAGCGTTATATTTATTATTATTATTATTATTATTATTATTATTATTATTATTATTATTATTATTATTATTATTACAACAATATTGTTTTTTGTGAATGTAATCGTTGTGTTACAACATTCTCTCTCCCTTCATCTTTCCTTGCTGCCGGACCCGAAGGAGCAGAAAAGGTGACATATTTCGGAGCACCTAATTCCACGATTGCTATATCACAAATTGAATTTTATTAAATAAAATTGAAACGTTTTTTAAATTTTTAAAAAAAGTGGAAAAACTTTTATGAGAAAAAAGATTCACTATCCTCCACGGAATACCTTTCCTTTTACCTTTGAAAAAAAATCACACCTTAAACTACAAAAAAATGTAACGCACTGGAATGGGCATGAGCATGCATCCCAGCCTGCATCCATTATTATCATTATCATCCAATTCTTAAATGTATGTTCGCCTATTCATTTTTTTATTGTGTTTATTAACATTGCGTTAATGTTGCACGTATTTGTTTTTGTGCTGCTCGAGAAATGCAGGAAGATGAGAAAGGAATTTTCTAATTTGGTTTCTTCCCCTTCTTTCTGCAGTGCCCGAACACCACCATTTGATAAATCGCCACTTCGTTAATTGATAGATTTTTCTCCTATTATAGACCTAGAAAGAGCCGAGTACCAGGTCTAAGTTTCTTAAGGGATATCCTGAATGCCGATACGCCAGATTCATTTCGAGATCGTCCGCTGGGGAAAATTTCACGAGCAGCCGACGGTCGGTTTGTTATAGCCGATTCGGTGCTTAGTTCAGCCAACAACAGTATTCTGGACGCCTCGAGCAGTGATGACGGTGGATTTCTACCGAAGAGTAAGTTGAAGTCATCCTGGAGACGACCGCTGGTCGACATAAGTCAATTAAGTCTACGGTCCGATGGAAGTGGCGTTTCAATCGGCGTTGTTACACCGGGACATTTGGGAATTCCGCTAATGAAACAACCGACAATTTGCACTATCTCGTCGCCAAGATTCATGGCAAGTTCTCCCAGTGGAACACAAATTCCCTGGACGCCGGTCTACCTCAGCGATCTCAGTTCAGTTCGTCAACCATCAACCGGAGATCGTTCGTTCCCAACACCTCCGGGTTACATTCAACTGAGGAACGTCCATCAACGCTACAGTCAAGAATTACCATCACTGAAAGCGATACACGCCGAGTCCCGGAGGTTCGTACCAGTTCAACCCCTGGCTACTTCCTCCCCGCCACAAACGGCCGGCAGGCCCAGAGCACGACTCCCACCTAGACACGCAAGGCACGCACGTTCAGCACCCGAACTGGCAGCTTCTCCCGATCTAGAAACATCACCAGAGAGTAGATCCAGTAGTTCCGGATTTGGCAGCAAAAACACATCCCAACAGAATCAAAGTTCCCGAAGCGGTAGCACAGTTGCGGAATGGAGGCCACCTCCCTACAGACCCCCACCTCCACCACTGGTGGGCAAATGGCTGGAGCTCCAGAATCAAGCTCCAAAAGTGCCTCCACTAACTCATATCCAAACTGCAGTTGACGCCGGCAGTGTCGACGGTCACTACGAATTTGACCCCGTGTCCTGTACACCGACCCCAACATCCGCCTCCACACCCACCAGAGAGGAACGTCCTCCCGCCCATCAAATGCATCCAATTCACATGCCCCAAATCCATCAAGTCCACACCGTTCATCATCAGCCAGCGAGATATTCACGGGACAACATTGAGGCTAGAGTTCAAGCCATGAAGGCCGAATTCCATCAGTTCCGGCAACGGCAAGCCCAAAGAAAACAAAGCCTCCACTTGGAAAGCGCTTGCTGATTCATCAATGCTGATCTCACCAAAAAAGGAGGGCGCTAAAAATGTAACGTAATAGTAAGAGTAGGGTTTAGAAAATAACATTGTGTCACGTTTTCACAATTATTACGATCATATCTATTATTCAGCGAATAAAAGAAACTTTCCTTTGGATTTCCAAAAGAGAATTTCAATACTCATGTTGCAGTGCGAAATATTTTCCAGAGGCTTAGAGAAAATATTTCCCTCCATTTTTTGCAACATAGCAAGGACGCTCCAAAGAAACTATATCTTTTAAAAAAAAACAACAAAAAAAGTCATAATAATCGTAAACTAAGTAATAATTCAAAGAGAAAAAAAACACTCAAGTAATTAATGATGAGCAAATGGACTCTAAACGTGATATTAGGCCGAAGCTTGCCTCGAGATTGCTTAAGGACTCACACTCATATTGCACTGCCTGTCTAGGGTTTCGCTAGTAACCCAAAATATATTATTGGCACAATAATTTTTTCTTAAGCAACATAACGAGAATAAGTAACGCTCTTTTGAATTAACCGAGAAATCCAAATCTAATGATATTATCTGAACATTATTGTGAATTTGACGTTTAAATAAAAGCCTTGTAAAGCGTTATTTTCAGCGAATTACGAATTTTTACACTCAATGTTTATAGTCAAATTCGAATAATGTTCAAGCTCATCGTCATATTGGACTCTTGATATTTGTATAATCGGAAAAAAGGAGAGATTAAAACATATGTCTCTCAAGTTACACGAAAAAAATACTCAATAACCCACCTAATTCCCACCAAACGCATTGTATCAAATCATCATTGAGATCTGGTAATTAATTTACGAGAATTTTTGAGATTTTACCCCTTTTGGAAAATTATTTCCACGGCGTCCCTCGACGAGGCGCTCACATCGCGATTCTTAATTCCGTAGCGTTCCTCCAGGTGGGGCGATTATTTCCACGAATACTCAATTTTTAAAATCTTTATTTGTAATTTTACTACCTGATCTTCATTTTAATAAATTATTATATTACATATTTATAAACTAAATTATTTTTATTTATTTTTATACTTTTGATGTTCTTTTCTTCCGTAAGATCTCAAAAAATCTCAAGTCACTCATCCAAATCTCAAAAATACATTTTACTTTCTTTTTTAAAGTACAAAATATAATTATTTATAAAAAAATATACATAATATCGTTAGTAAGTAATTTTAGTAAAGACTCTAACTCACGATTCAACTATACTTGGAAGAAAATTAAAAAAAGCGCTGTGGATAAAGAACTGTTCAGTGAAGGTGTGTAACTTGTATTATTAATTAAAAATTCGAAGAGTGCAAGATGAATGAGCGAGAGTGAAAGTTTTAGTAAAAAAAATGCACACGAAGAGCAATTATGAACAGAAAGAAAGAAAATTGAAATGTAACAGTGATTTAAAAACAAATCGGAGATTACACAAAGAGTACCAATATTCTAAAGTAATTCTAATAATTGAATTAACAATTTGATAATTAATTGATATTGTACATCGTAACGACGTAGCGTGTAGTACATTAATCAACGAGACTACGAAAAGGCCGGAGATACGTTTTTAATATAAAAAAAGACCGAAGGTTACTCGGTCATTGCTGTTGTAACATATTAATTATTAATGCATAGTTAAAGATATAATGTGTAATGAATGTTTTTTCGTTCGACCCTTTACTAATAGTAAGGTAAAAAAAATTTTCTGTAATTTCCAATATTCTATATTAATGAAGTGAATATTTTTAATTAGATTATTTATTATTCGAATATTATTCGAAAATTCAAAGATAGCACGTAATCTTGCGGCTCGCTTACTTTGCTAGCTTCGCAAGCTTACTGCAATCTTGCAAGTCATCAAATCTTTAATGTCCCACTAATAGGAACACACTAAAAAAAAGTTTTACTTTTAGCCTGTTTTCGAAACTGAATTTAAGGTCTAAACGGAGTCAGCCTCATTAAACAAGGACCGACTTATGTGAAATACATGGGCTGAATTTAAGGTGTAAATGGAGTCAGACTTTTTTTTTCCTGTGAAGCTTGCCGTGTAAACTTGCAGCAAGTTTGCCATATACAAAGCTAATACTTTATTATTATTATTTATTTATTTAAATGTATAAACGGGCATAAAAAGCCCTTTACAAATAATCCTAAATATTGCAGACTAAAACTTCGTCTACAATTAAATACAAAAATAAATCTATTATCACGCGAATAAGAACTGGAGAACTCACTTCTGTCACATCAAAAAACGTCATAATTTATAAAACCAAGTTCAGACGTGAGAACGCCAGGATGCAGCCACGTTTCCGTTAAAGCAAAAACCTTATATAAAAAAACAATGGAAAACCGTATATAAAAAAAATAATGGAATAGAAACTCATAGTTCTGTAATCTTTGAACGAATTCCTCGCACATTTTGAAAATAAATAGAAAATTTAAAGGCACAATCATTACGTAACACTAAAAAGGGGGGTGAAGAGAGAGATCGACATTGTCAGCAGGCATATCACTCATGTTTCGGGCATAGCCAGGCACAGCAGTGGGAGCAGTCGTCACTACAGTCAGTTCCCGCAATATGAATATTTCGCTATCTGACGAATTTCGTCAACTGACTCTTAATGGGCTTAAATCGGTTTCGCTACCTGACCAACCGTACTTTCACTTTTGACGCGCGC
Source organism: Leptopilina syphax (assembly GCA_032872505.1). NCBI lineage: Eukaryota > Metazoa > Arthropoda > Insecta > Hymenoptera > Figitidae > Leptopilina > Leptopilina syphax. Next base: position 17,089,284 of record CM065471.1, on the reverse strand, counting down.
TCAGTGCCGAAAGAGCCTCCTAGTTTTTCGTGGTTACTCGTAGTGACAAGGCGGCATAAAAATTTTGTTTCGAGCCAAAAAAAAAGTTAAAATTTGCTAGGACTACGTCCTACGTCCCTGAAATTGCTAGAATCTTGGTGGAGGGGGAGCGCTTGACGGGATGGTCATATACCGAATAAACCACCAAGGAAAAATTCGAGACTTTAGTCAGATTGCGGGAACTCACTGTATATCTTTGGTCGTCCCCTCTGAAATATTAATTTCACATTAAGCTCGAGACGCATGCTTATTCCCGAAATCTTTTTTGACCAAATAGTTACTTGATATAAAACTACTTAACTTAAAATTCACATAATATGCACATTGTTTGACATAAATTTCATTGTACACAAAAACCATTTAACATAAATATCATTTGTCATAGAATTCATTAAACAGAAATATTATGTTACATAAAACTCAGATAACTTCATTCCCATTTGACATAAAAATTATGTAACATAAATTTTTATTGACATAAAAATCATTTAACATAAATTTCTTTTAACATAAAACTCATTTAACGCAAATTTTATTTGTTATAAAATTCATTTGACATCAATTTCATTTGGCATAAATGTCATTTAACGTAATTCTCATTTGACATAAATATCATTAGACATAAAATTAGCTTGACATAAATTTCATTTGACGTGAATATCATTTAACATAATTATTATTTAACGTAAAATTAAATTTATATAAATTTCATTTAGCATAAATTCCATTTAACATAATTCTCATTTGGCATAAAATTTACTTGACATAAATTTCATTTGGTATAAATCCCATTTAACATAATTTTCATTTGACATAAAGTTCACTTGATATAAATTTCATTTGACGGATAACTCATTACACATAATTCTCATTTAACATAAAATTCAGTTGTCATAGATTTTATTTTACATACAGATCATTTGACATGGAAATATAGGCGCGAATTTCAAAATTGGCGAATCACAATGTTATTGATAATATCTAATTGGTTACTTTTAAAATTCGCGCCGATATTGTTATGTAAAATGTAATTTGTGTAAAATGATTTTTATGTGAAATGAGAATTTTGTTGAATGACTTTTATGACAAATGAGAATTGTGTTAAATGTCTTTTATATCAAGTGAACTTTATGTCACATGAAAATTATGTTAAATGGGATTTATACCAAATGAAATTTATGTCAAGTAAATTTTATGCCAAATGAGAATTATGTTAAATGGAATTTATGCTAAATGAAATTTATATAAATTTAATTTTACGTTAAATAATAATTATGTTAAATGATATTCACGTCAAATGAAATTTATGTCAAGCTAATTTTATGTCTAATGATATTTATGTCAAATGAGAATTACGTTAAATGAAATTTATGCCAAATGAAATTGATGTCAAATGAATTTTATAACAAATAAAATTTGCGTTAAATGAGTTTTATGTGAAAAGAAATTTATGTTAAATGATTTTTATGTCAATAGAAATTTATGTTACATAATTTTTATGTCAAATGTGAATTAAGTTATCTGAGTTTTATGTAACATAATATTTCTGTTTAATGAATTCTATGACAAATGATATTTATGTTAAATGGTTTTTGTGTGCAATGAAATTTATCTCAAACAATGTGCATATTATGTGAATTTTAAGTTAAGTAGTTTTATATCAAATAACTATTTGGTCAAAAAAGATTTCGGGAATAAGCATGCGTCTCTTTTGCTCTCCCTTCTGACGTCGAGTTTCCATTTCGTTCTTTACAGATTGTAATTCCTGAAGCTGAGCCCTGGTTTTGTCCAGTGTCAACCAAATACATTTTAGCACTGTCTGAGAAAACTTCTTTTTGATATCGAGAAAAATTCGTTGAAAATGACGTGCATTTACCTCTGAGTCGAAAACAATCCTCATGAGAGGAACACACTTACTGCAGTGGGTGTGGCCTTTGCTGAGTCTGTGAAGGAATGCCTATTCTGAGTAACTTGGTAGTGGTAAACAAATCAGCTGGTATGGAATCCTTCAACAAAGTAGACACATGCAGAATTAAATTTTCAGAAGTTGAAGAAGATCTTTCAAGATAGTTCTCACACTCAGGAACACCAAATAGAATAAGATTTTTCTTCTTAAAAAGTCTATTTTCAATCTCATACAAACAATTTTGAGCAATATCATTAGAAAAATCTATATTAATAATTGGCAAAGATTTGAGAGTACCTTCAATAGAAACAACTCTATCCGAGAGGTCAACAATTTTATTTTCAGCATCAGAGATCCTATGGTTCATAGTTAAAGCAACATTATTAATTTTATTTGACAGGGATTCAGACACTTCTGAAATTTGACACTTAAGAGAAGTCACAGCACTATCAATAATTCGTTCTAAAGTAGCAACAGTTAACTGGGAATCAGAAGTGAATCATATTATATTATATAGAAATTAAATTAAAATTTAAGAATTAATAAAAATAATTAGTAATTAACTTTTAGCTTACATGTTGGGCTCGCTGCAAGCTTAACAGGCGTATTGTAGAAAGTTTACCGAAAATAATGCAGCAAACTTGCTGCAAACTTAACAGACATATTGCAGAAAGCTTACATGGTAAGTTTCCTGCAAGCTTGCTGTAAGCTTACCGAGAATATTGCAGGAAACTTACATAACAAGCTTCCTATTTGTGGGGCATTTAATAACTTGCGACAAGCTTGCAATGCAAGTTTGCGAAATTTTCACGGTAAGCTTGCCGCAAGATTACATGCTATCTGTATCACTATTCATATTTATTTTTAAAAAAATCTATTTTAGAAAAAAAAGTTAAGAAATTGTATTTAAAAAAAATGTTTTCAAGAAAGTATGTCATAAATATGTCAAAAATTATTTTTAAGAAAAAAGAAAAATATTTTACAATTTGAAAATATTTTAATTAATGAAAAAAAATCTTGTTATTGTAATTGTTGTTGCTATATTGTGAAAAATATTAGAATCAAAAATTATTTATTATTAGTAGTTAATTTTAATTTTTTCTTATTTTGGCGAAAATTATTTATATTGTAAAGGGTCTGAACGAAATTTTAACTGAAAAAGGTTATCAGGAATGAAACGAGAGACACAAATAATATAGAGGTGTATATTACCGTAATTGTTATTTAAGCCAGAATTTTCTTTTTTTTTAAATAAATAACAAAAAAACCCAGTATTCAATTCTATATAGTTGAAAATATACAACTTTACAAAGAACACATTTAATTTACTGCGTATTTTATATACAGAGTGATCGTGGATTGTATTGCACGACGGATTCGTGATATAAAAATTATTTTTTCCTTTTGTCTATTATTGAAATAAATTGAATTCAAAAGAAAAAAATACGTTTTTTAATAAAAAAAATAATTTAATAAACAATTTTTTTATTCTTTGTAAATAATTTCTAAATTTTTTTTCGTTACTTGATAAATAAAAAGATTTGAAATTTTCAACTTTGAAAATTTTATATTTTTGAAAATATTACAAAAATTCCCCCTCCTTCCTATTGGGCCTTACAATTGTCGGATAATAATTTATGAAATATTGCAACTTGTTTATATTATGAATTTGTAAATTGTTAATGAAAAAAATATGTAATAACAATATTTGGAAATATTTCATTAATAGGGAAAAAAACGAAATGTCAATCGAATATTATATATTAAAAAAAACTATTATGTTAAATAAAAAAAATTCAGAAACGAAGTGCTATTGTTTGTGAAACAGAAAATTGTATTGTTGATGAAAGAAAATGTTTGTGAGAATAAAAAAAATAAAAAAGGAACTATCTTAAAAAAATGAAATATTTGTTTAAAATTGTTTAGGTATTTTATTAAGTTCTCCACATTCTTAATTTTTTCTGATTTTTGTAATTTTTTTTTGTATTTTTGGATTTTTTTTACTTCATTTTTCGTTTATCAAAATATTATTATTATTGTTGTTATTAATGTGGAGGGAATGCATATTGACCACAGTTTAGGGTGCAATTATTTTTTTTTATTTTCACTTACATTTTCACTTTGACTTTTATTTTAATTCAGAAATTCATTTTTATTGTTTCATTTGACGTTCATTTTCACCGAATAGTCAAAATCAGTCGCAACAAAAATGAAAATGAAGAAAATAAGAATGTATAAAAGTGAAGAAATAGAATGAAATTATTAAAAAAAATATATATAAAGATACGCGTGTACGGTGATTTTAAATGGAAAAAAATAGAAAAACAAATGAGCGGTCAAATTGTTAAATAAGATCACTCTGTGTAAATATACCTAATATAATTAAAAACTTTCTCAAATAAGAACAAAAAAAGCACTGATAGCTTCTTGACTAAAAAAAATCTTAGAGTTCAATCATGTAAATATTACAGATGCATTAAACGCTCAGGAAGTTCACGTCGTATTAAATAAAAAAAATAAATAATGAAATAATAAATATAATACTATATAATACGATAATGCACAATTAAAAAAAAATTAAGTGGGCGTGTTTGTGTGAATTTTTTTTTTTAAAAAGAAGGACATAATGTTGTGCGAGAATTGTATATTATATGTGTTCAGCACCAAAATTTTACGGTAATTTACATCGCTAATGAACATAAATGAAAAATAAAATAAATAAAAGCGTCGGCAGAGAGCCTCCGTCAGCCGTTGCCACACGTCTTTATAAATAATCGATAAAGAATGTAAGTAACGTGTAGATATATCATAGTTAGATACAACGATCTCAAAATGACGTGGATCGCTAAAATCTTTTATGGTCGTTGATATTAAAAAGCGTTAAGCACTGAAAAGAAAAATTTTTTGGTCCTAGTAGTAAAAAATTTGGTTGGCTGACAAAAAATAAGAAAATATAGTATTCGACTAAACAGTTTTTTATTGCTGATATTAAAAATATTTTTAGATTTAATTAAAATATTTTTCTAAATTAACCAGACTATTTGAATTAGTCAAAATATTTGCTTAAATCGACTACATTTTTTATGTAGGGTAGGGTGGGGCATTACAATTCGCGGGGCGTAAAGGCCTAAGCACAATAGGTTCGCGAAAGTCGTTCGCGAACGCAAAGCATGAGTTAGAAAAGGACAGAGATATATTTGTGTCCTTATCTATCTCATGTGTCTCGTTCGCGAACGACTTTCGCGAACCTATTGTGCGTTGGACTTAACTATTCTTTAGTCCTGGAGAGAAAACTATTCATCCGATTGAAGTCCCTTTTTTACACTGTATACTTGTCATGTGAAATGAACAGGAAGGAATAAGAGTAAGGAGACCGAACTCTGCTTCTACAAATGTCTGAAAAATATGCACGAAAAGTGCCAGACTCACTGTGTTCTAGTTGATCACCAAATAAGTCGATCATGCGCATTGAACTAAAGTTCAGTGTTGACATAGATGAAAAGTGTGGTTATGTCAAGGTAAATATTACATAGTTTAAACTGTGTTAATTTGAAAAGAAAATTTATTTATTTGTAATTGTGATATTATTTAGATTTCCGAAATAATTTAATAATATATTTATGAAAAGGGAAAAATTTTGCGAAAATGGTTAAGAAGAATTGTGTTTATAACTAGAGTATATTTACATACCGTAGAAGGATAGAAGAGACTAATGTTTTTAGACTCTTTTTCTTTCTTTACATTCTGGCACAAAACACGACATTTTTTTAAATAAAATAAATAAATAATTTTTAAAACGAAATGTATTATATATGTATCTCACTAAGACCGGCTAAATGTAAACATTAGATCTTACGTCTCACTCGCACAATTTTTACGAGAAACAGAGACACAACACAGCTTATGCACATGATCAACTTATTTGGTGGTCGACTAGAACGGTAGAACGCATCGAACCTGGCACTTTTCGTGCATATTTCTCAGACATTTTCAAAGCGCTATCTGCACAGAGTTCGGTCTCCTTACTCTTCCTTCCTGGAAATGAACATTGTACGTCACATTTGAGCTTCTGGCTCCATCTATCATAGGAGTTAGGTACACAAATGTGATTTTGATATACTCGCTTACTTGTTTTCACTCATTTAGTCTGCCATTGTAAATAGTGATAAACGGTCGGAAAAATTATTTCTGAAGTCGAATTTAGTGCTGAACACGAATATCATAATCGATTTTTGATATTCTATTGTTCAAAAATTTTACAAGTGTTTTTTCAAAAAATGTGCGGATGAGTCGAAACTATTCGCCCACTGATAACAGCGAAAACTACGAAACAGTGTATTTTTTGTGTTCTTGTTTTTAGGTTAGAATGGTAAGAAATTGGAAGAGAAAAACCAGAAAAAATCCTCCAATTAACAAATTAATTTTTATATTTTTTTAGTATTATATCATGAATAGCTGCAAGAATAGTTACGCCCCTTGTTTTTTTCGACATAAAAAAAAATTCGTAAAATCGCTGTAGTTCGGAACAGAATCGAGTTACAGCAAAATAATACATGGCAAAATTGTAGCTAAGAAGTCAAGTTTTCAAACGGTCCTACTCATTTTTTTATTTTTTTTAAATACACTTTTTAGACTCAAAAATCCAAACAAGAATAGTAATGCCCCACCCTACCCTAATTATTAAAATAATCTATAATTATTAATTTATTTAATCTAAATCAAACAATTTGTCTGACTCAGTCAAATATTCTGGTTAAATCAAACAATTTGGTTGACTTAGTCAAATATTTTGGTTAAATCAAACAATTTGGTTGACTCAGCCAAATATTTTGGTTGAACAAAACAATTTAGTAAATAATTGTTTTTAATAATAATTAAAGTAATAATAATTATTTAAAATAATTGTCTAAGTCAATCAAAGTATTCCCTGGTTAAAAAACCGGACAGATTTCGGACTAATCCGAAATTTGTCCGAAACAGTGCGGTTTATGGTCAGGTTTTTGTCACCCGAAATTAATCTGAATAAATCCGAACTCTATACGGTTTGTGAACAACTAGTAAATCCGGAGTTGGTCCGATGAAGTCTGACATTAATCAGTTAATTTTAACTAGTGAATCTGGAATTAGTCCGAAACAGTCAAAATTTAGTCCGGACAATTTAGTGAATGTTAATAAAAAAATAATTATACAAGTTACACAAATTAATTATTATTACTTTATGGTACATTCAACATATTTTTCGATTTACCTATTGCAATTTTATTTACATTAACTTAAAATTTCTAACGCTTGGGGATTCGAACCTACACCTATCTAACATTATAACGCACCGAAATCGAATACACTAACCACTATACCACGCTCGCATGGAAGTTCAAATTCATAATAGAATTTATCAAGTGCCACGAAAAGAAATGACAAAAAACTAACGCATCAGTGTTATTTATAATATTAAAAAAGATAACTAATAATACTAGTGTAAAATCAAATTGACTGCAAAAGTAAATATTTTATTTACCATAAGTAAATACCCTGAATAAAAAGTCGGACCCATTTCGGACTAATCCGGAATTTGTCCGCAACAGTACGATTTATTGTAGAGTTTTTCACCCTGAATTAAGTTTAAAATCAATACCATTTTTTATAACTATTGAATCCGTAATTAGTTCTATTTAGTCCGAAGTTAGTCAGATTATATGCAACTAGTAAATGCAGAAGTAATCCGATTGGTTTAACCAGTGAATCCGCAGCTAATCCGAAACAGTCTGCTTATGGATAGGTTTTTGTCGCTCGGAACTTGTCCGGATAGATTCAAACCAAATGCGGTTTGTGTATAACCAGTGAATCCGGAATTATTCGCATCTAATCCGAAGTTAGTCTGATAATACGCAACTTGCAAATAGTCCGATTAAGTCCGGAATTAATCTGGTTATGGTCAGGTATTTGTCATACGAAATTATAATTATAGTTTGAATTTATCTGACCAAAATCATTCCGGATAAAGTCTTTGAATTGGAATAAATATGGATTGTTTTGGACTGTCTGTGGATTGTATATATATATATATATATATATATATATTTACAAATTCCATATTATTATAAGACTTCTTTTCGGTCTGGGGTGTTTTGATCGGATATTATTCGGATTGCCGCTGACTATTACCGGATTCTTTGCATACATATTTCGGATTGTTTAGTATTTGTTTCGGATTATGCCTTTTAATTGAATTAAATCCGGATTATTACAGACAATTTTCGGATACTTAGTATATAGATTTCGGATTGTTTCGGATTATGTCTTTCAATTGGATTAAATCTCAATCGTTACAGACAATTTCCGAATACGTTGCATACAGTTTTCGTACTTGTTTCGGAATAGGATTTTGCAACACTTAATTTCAAATTGTTGCGGACTAATATCGGATTTTTTGCTTACAGAGTTCGGATTGCTTCGGACATTTTACGGATTAAGTTTTTTTAACTATATTAAATTCGGATTATTGCGGACTGATTCCGTATTCTTTACATATTGATTTCTGATAATTCCGTACTTATTTTAGAAGAATTCTTCACTGGTCATAAATTCGGATTGTTGCGGACTAATTACAGACTCAATTCGTAAAAATTTAGGATTACATCAGAGTGTTTTCGGATTCAGGTTTTCGTTTCGATTAATATCAGACTAACGCGGATCGTTTTCGGACCTTTTTTGTACAATCTTCGGACTAATCCGTAATATTCTGTCCGTATTTAATCCGGAATTAGTCCGAAATTTTTACCAGGGTTTACTTGAATTAACCAAAGTATTTGCTTGAGTTAACAAAAGTATTTGCTTGGATAAACAAAATTGATTACTGCAACCGAAATAATTGCCTGAGTAAATCAATATTTATAATAATCAAAATTGAGTTAACCAATTTTTGGATTAGATTAAATAATTGTTTGAGTCCATCAAATTATTTGATTCAGCCAAACTATATGTGTTTGAAGTAACTAAATTGGTTAACTTGAGTTATTAATTATCTGTCTATTTGGTTTAAGTTAACGGAATTGTTTTGTTTAACCAAAATATTTAGCTGAGTTAAACAAATTGTTTTTTTAACCAAAGTAATTGTCTGAGTTAACCAAATTCTTTTTCTTAACCAAAATAATTATATGAGGTTAACCAATTTTTTTTTATTAACCAAAATAATTGGCTGAGTTAAACAAATTGTTTTATTTAACTAAAATATTTGGCTGAGTTAATCAATTTGTTTGGTTTATCCAAAATATTCGTTTGAAATAACCTAAGTGTTTTGATTAACCAGATTTGACTGAGTGAACCAAATTGTTTGGTTAAGTCCAAATACTTGTCTGAAGTATTTAAATTCTCTCGATTAGCCAAAGTATTTGTTTTGAAGTAACCAAATTGATTTGTTCAACTAAAGTATACTTTTGTTTTAATCAAAATGTTTGCTTGAGTCAACCAATTTTTGTTGTGCAATCCCTCTGAGCAAAAGGATATCTCAGGGATATCCTAGAGATATCTCGCGGGATATTGAGATATCCCTGGGATATCCAAATTTCCATGCCATGGGAGACTCGCGCGGGATATCCAAATATTCTCCACACGGGATATGCTACGTGAGAAATAGTAATATGTTGAAAAATAATTAGAGCTTTAAAGAGTTGAAAAACCATTATTAAATTATAACCAGAATGAGAAAAAAATTATTTTAAAAATAAAAGTTTATTTGAATAATATCAAAGTTATATTTTTGTGATTTAATAAACATTAGTTGAATTCAATAAAATGTCTTTTTAACGCTAAACATTTATTGTGTGTGGGTTTAAACTAATTTTGGTCAATTCATATTGTCTATTACTGATAAATATTTATTGCAATAAATATTTAAATATTAAAATAATAATAATATTTATTTAATAATATTTATTTTTTATTTAATAATATTTAAATATTTAACCATGGTTAAAGATATTTACAAGAAACTAAAAAAATGTGAAAGTTAAACATATTAAACAGCAACACTTATAATCACACACTGCAAAACACAAACTTCTAATGCGCTTCTGATCTAATGACGCGACGCCATGGTCGCCATGACACTCAACAGCTGGGAAGGTCGAAGCATGCGTGTGTAAGATTATATGAGTACATACATATAAAATTTTATTTCTTCTTGTTTAAAGGGAAAAATATACTGGATTTTCAGTAATTAATCTAGTAATTCATGTAGTATTTGTTTAGAATGTAGTTAGAATAAATATTTGAATAATTTAATATATCATCTACCAAAAAAGTAACTAAAAAATCATACACTTTAAGCTGAATTTATAAATATATTTATTTTCCACTTTCGTTAATTTAATGCAACAAATATCTAATTAAACTTTTTTTAATTTAAATGCGTTAAATATAATTTCACAGCTCTTTGACATTTGGAACGATTGCATTTCGTTTCCTGCGCATGCGCTGACATATCCCACGCGGGATATCCCACACGGAATGCCCCACGAAAGAAAACTTTGCTTATCCCGTGGATATCCCAGGGATATCCAAATTTCCGTCCCGTGAGATATCTTATGGGATCTCCCTGAGATATCCTAGGTATATCACGGGATGGAAATGGGATATTTGCGGGATATCCCGTGCTGTGAGGGATGAAAATATTTGTCTAAAATAACCAAATTTGTCGTTAAGCCAAAGTATTTATTTAAAGTAACCAAATTATTTGATTTAGATATAAAATTTGTTTAAAGAAACCAAATTGTTTTGTTGAACCAAAATGTTTGGCTAAGTTAACCAATTATTTGATTGACTTAACCAATTTCTTAATAATAATTACCTGAGTCAATCAAATTATTTTATGCATCCGAAATATTTGTTCGAAATAACCAAATTGTTTTGTTAAACCAAAATATTTGGCTGAGTCAACGAAATTGTTTGGTTCAATCAAAATATTTTAAATCTGAAATAACCAAATTTTTCGTTCAACCAAAATATTTCCGTAATGTAACGAAATTATTTGATTTAGGTAATCAAAATTACACTCAACTAATAAACTTTATTACCAGGACAAATTATTTTTTCTCATTTAGTATAATTTACACAATTTGACAAGAAATACATATATAAATAAATATTGCATTGAGTATCGCGCAACAAGAACGGCTATGGTTGAATCGTGAATCGGTTTTGACCATTATTTTTGAGCAATTTTCTTTGTTTGCAATTTTATTTTTTTTATTTATCATTTATCTTTTGCCATTTTTAACTAAAAAGTGAATTTTTTTTAATTTACGTGTCTTTCTTCAATTGCTTCAAATCGCGCTTCTAATAATTATTATGAGAGAGAGAGAGAGAGAGAGAGAGAGAGAGAGAGAGAGAGAGAGAGAGAGAGAGAGAGAGAGAGAGAGAGAGAGAGAGAGAGAGAGAGAGAGAGAGAGGTTTATCTTTCGTACAATGATTTCCCACCTACTTTCGTACCTGAAAGCCATTTTGTGACGTTCTCAAAAAAAGAGAAAAAAATCGAAAATATAAAAAAACTGTATTAAAAAGTGCATTAGCCGTTATAATATATGGATGAAAGTCAAGAGTAATTTTTGACTGAATTCCAAATAATTGCAGACTGACTATATGTGGTTAAGAACAAGGCGAGTGATCATTGTTACAGAGAGGCTTTATATCGAACAATGATTTTTTCCATTGTTATATTTATTAATTATTATTATTTTTATTATTATTGTCACATTAATATTGTTTTAACGAAAGTAAGAAATCGTTTCGACCAATTACGTATCTTATGGCTGACGGGTACATAAATATTTCAGCGCAATAGCTCTGTATCGCTTTGCACACGCGTTAAATCAGTATTACATTTATATTTATTAATAATTTTCACAAAAAGCGTTGTATTTTGTAGTTTAAATAAAAAAATTGTTGTGAAATCGCAAATAAAATTTGGGGAAATCTTTTACAAAAGTGAGTAGTTGACTTATTGAGTATTACAGTGTTAGGTAACTGTTACATAACTAATTAATAACAAAGATTGTAAAATTTTTCGATTAGTAAAATATTAATAAAATTAATGTTCAGTAACAGTTACTGCTTGAAAATTCGAAAATATAAAAAGGAATGTTTTGTTTGCGATTTCTTATGATAACTTTGAAAATCTTTGTCTTCGAATTTTTTCATTTCTTTTAATTGCCAAATGACTGAAATCTGATTTAAGAAAAGTGATGATTCGTGACAGAGCTAAATGAGAGGTTTAAGTGATCGCGTTGATATTATGCTTACGGTTATGATGATTATGATTGTGGTTATGATTACATTAATATATATATATATATATATATATATATATATATATAAAGAAAGTGCACTCTCACACAACTCTTTATTATAAATAAATTTTTTTTCGTCGATTTTCTTTACAATACTTTTTCTGTAACTTTTATTTAATTTTAACTATTCGTTCTTTTGTATACTTGCAATTTATAATTATAGTATTATATAGATAATATTCACATGAAACATTCTACACGCGCCGCTTTCTTGTCAGACTTGCGATATTTAATGTCTTTCCATTTTTCATTTCTTCTTCGTCTGAAAAAAAATTTGTTTTCTACGAATATTTTCAAAAACACATTTTTATCATTCATATAAAAATATAAAATATACTTTAAAATTTGTAAGGCTCAATCTGATTATTATATACTAAAAAAAGAACAAATTGCTAATAAATTGTTTTCTGTTTAATTCTTAAAAGAAAAAAAAATATCTCTCCATACAAAATCCGATAAAAAAATTATTCTTACGACTACGAGAATAACTCCCCAAGACATAATAATTAAACTTAGAACAAATTGTAGACAATTTATTATTGAATGAAATGAAAAATAAAGCGACATTTGAAAAGAAATATGTATGAAATAACAATGTTGTCTTTTATTCGCATTTCACTATCCCTAATTACTTTGTTGTAAAAAAATTTACTTTTGTGAGAAATATATTCTTTATTACTAATTTATAATATTTAATTATGTATTTATAAATTATTTAATGCAATTTTTTTATATTTGACTTTTAAAATTTTTAATGATATATAAATGTTGATTTTGGTAACGTTAAAAACAAATCAACGTAGGGGAGGATGGGGCAAGGATAGTTAGTTGCTGTTATGCTTAGACGGCTTGCTCAAAAATCGCGTAATTCATGGTATATTCGCGTCTTAACACGTCTTTTAATAACCCTTGCTTTATCGCCTTTTATCCTTTTACTATTCACTTCCTTCCCTTTCTATCCCTATTTAAATCTCAGTTCATACTTGTCTCTTTTTATCCCTTCAGTTCTATCAGAGTCTAGCTCTTTTCTATTAGAATAAAAAAAATTCTATTACAATTTTTTTAAAAATAATTAGTTAACAATCCAATTTTTTCTTTTTCCTTAATCTTTTTCAATAACCTTTATTATATCCCACTGAATCCTTTTTCAATCCCCAAAGTTAACTTTTCCCAGGAGGAAAAGTCGGACGAATGTCGGATTATACAACCGCCTGGGATCCGCGCCCGTACGGACCGCCAGTACCGATGGTCTGTACCGATTCGGATCCTAAAATGCAACCGGCGCGGAATAGATTAGGCTCCGACTTTCGGATCCACCTTTCTATTTTCGTCAGTACTGGCGCGGTACTGGATTTGTTCCGCCTGCGGATTTCATTCTTCTACGCGCGTCGGAAGAATGACGGATGTTAGGTCTGTACTGGCTCGGTCCTGGGGCGGATCCGACTGCGGATCTCGTCATTTATTGTTATAGTTCACATTATCAGTATAACCATAAATTTATTTTATTATTATAATTAATTATTACAATAACTAATTGCATTTATTATAATATTATTATTAGTTAACCAATAAATAAATTAATAGTATTCATGCAAAGGAAGAATATAAGAAACTTAATTTTTTCATTATATATATAAAAATCCAACTTTATTAATGTGCAATTAAATAAATAATTTTTAATAAATAATATATTAATTTGAAAGAAGTAAAATATATTTAACTTGAAAGAAAATGTGTTCAATATATAATAATGCCTACAATAAATAACATATTAAATACAATATATAAAAAAGAGATTATTAATTAATTAATAAGCTTTTTTTAATTTAAACAATATATTAAGTAATTATTTATTGACACTTTTCTGCAAATTAAATAATTAAAAAAATGTGTTGTGCATTAAAATTTTAATCAATAAAATACTATTACTTATATGTTATAAATTGTTTTGTAGTGAATTTGCGTTCAATATTATTCGATATATTATGTAATAAAATATTAAAAAACAATAATAAAAATATAACAATTTTTTTTAAACGAAATATTGAAATATTCATAAATACACATTCAGTTAAGTATTGAAAATATACCGGTATTACATCAGTTCGTATTTCCAAATTGCCTATTGCCGCGTAGTAATTTTACAATTTTTATTTCAGCTAGTGAGACTTGAAAGCATTTAAGGTTTGAGAGTTCCATGCGAGCATAGCATAGTGGTTAGCGTGCGAGATTTCGGTGCGTAAATATTCGGTTAGGCGTAGGTTCGTACCCCCAAGCGTTAGGATTTTTCAAATGTGTATGTAATAAAAAATTGCGTTTAAGTGTATAAAAAATAAAAAAATGTGTAAAAAAGTACTGTCAATGAATTGTCATCCGTATTTATCTTTTGCAATTAATTATTATTTTTTTATTGATATTTGTTGAAATTATCATTTTGATCCGAGTCGGTTGTCAGGCGGTAGAATGCCAGCGCATATCTGGCTAGACGGATGGCCAGCCAGCTCCTGGCCAAGTCATCTTTTGGTAAAATACCAGTTCTCGGGCGGTAGGCAGACGGTTCCCAGCCAGTACCGTTACTCCGACGTCGGTACGGGCGAGGATCCGCGCCGGTTGTAAATTTCCTACTGGGTTTATACCCTTTTCAATGTCACTTCATACTTATCCAGTTTTATATCTCCCTGATGGAGGTAAAGGGATAGAAATCCTATCTCCTTGAATATTTGTTTATCTCTGAGATGGAAACAGATAAAGTTTATTTCTTTTAATCTATCCCCATTTTTATTACTACTATCGCATTCTATCTTCTCTTCTTCTCAATCTTTTTAAATAACATTTTTCTTATCTTCTTCAATACTTTTCCCATCTACTTTCTTCCTTTTCTGTCGCTACTTTAATCTAAGAAAACACTGATCTCTGCTTATATGACCTTCCTTTATCCCAGACTTTTCCTTTTTTAATCCCTTCAATCTCTTTTTATCTCATCTTTTTTCTCAACCTCTTCTTATTTATTTATTTTTTTCCTTATCTTTCTAAATAACTTTTGTTTTATATACTCTTCAATCCTTTTGATCCTTGTACTATCACCTCTCGATTCGATTCAATCTCTTTCCATCACCTACTTTTGCTCAATCCCTTTTAATAACCTTTATTTTATCTCCATTAATTATTTTACCATTTACTTTCTTTCCTTTTTATCCTAACTTTATTCAAATGCCATACTTTTCTCTTTTTATCCCCTCGATTTTATATCAGTCTATTTCTTTCCAATTCTATTGAAAAAGGCCTTTATTCTTTTATCTCAATAATTTTTTTATGACATTTATTCTGTTCTTTTAAAAAAGAGATCAACTGAGAGATAAAGAGTGATAGAGTAAGAGATAAAAAGAGATCAATATAGTCCCGAAATTTAAAAGTTAGTTCAAGAAAAATATCTTCCAAGCTAGCGTGGCTGAGTGACATGTGTATTCGACTTGCGTCCCTAAGGTTCTGGGTTAGAGCCCTCCTGCGTGCGAGATTTTTCAAATTTAGTTTTAAGTGTTATGTGTACAATGTTAGTTAATAATGTGAAATGAAATATAGATTTAAACAATAAATAATAATTTCATAACAAATAAATAACTTGATTTGTGAAAAATAAGTTATAAATAGAAGTACAAAAACTCTAAAAACATTTTTTTTAAATAATAAATTCAGTTGAAATTGTAATACTTCATAAAGTCTTTAATATTGTTAATAATATTGGTTAATTAATTCTTTATATATTAAAAAGGATAATAATTTGCAGCAAAGAGAAATAAAAAGAGATAAAAGTATATAGGTATAAAACCGCTGCCAAGTTGTACATTTTTATAATTTTGGTGTTCATTTCATGAACACTTTGCTTCCTCATAGAAATAATAATAATTGAAATATAAGAATTACTTTTTATAAAAGGGTTAAAAATCATTAAATATTGGTCTAAAAATGTGTTTTTATATATTCTATAAAATGGTAATAATAGTTTAATAATTACAAATAATTAATAAACAAGAATGTTGAAAAAATGATATTTTCCACAATTCTTGATTTTTCAAATACCAATAATTTCATAATTTCTGCCCGAATCAGGTTCAAAAATAGGTCAATCGAAGCGTTTTTTAATGCTCTTCAAGTTGGTAATAATTTTTTGAAGTTACTTTTACATAATTTAAAAAATTTTTTATAAAAGTCTTATTTTTCAAAATTTTAGATTTTTAAAAGTTTAATATCTCCGGTTAATATGGACGCAAAATGTTCAATTAGGGCTCAAAAGATGCGTCTGAAAAAACTCTACGAAACTAAATACAAAACAAAACTAAACTTCTACATTTTTCAACAACATTTTCAAAAAAGTCTTATTTTCTAAAATTTTTGATTTTTTAAAGTTTAATATTTCCGGTTAATATGAACGAAAAATATTCAATTAGGGCTCAAAAGATGCGTGTGAAAAAACTCTACAAAACTAAAGAAAAACATTTATAAGTGTCCTAACATTTTTTTAAGTTATGCCCAAAAAACGTTTTTTTACAAAATGAAAAATGCAAAAAAAAATAGTTTAACTTCATGAATCGGGCTGAAAATACTCTCATTTTATGTCCCCCGTGGAGACCTACAATTTAAGAAAAAATTTGGGCTTTTTGCTCTTTCTTGTTCTAAGATATTGAGGCAGATGTAATGTTAGTACACACACACACACACATCGGGACAAATTTTTAAAATCCGATTTTTGGACTTCGGAGTTCATAATACGTCGAAATTTTTTTTTATTTATTTAGAACATTTATACGGGGAGTTCCTGTGCATATATAAAGTACTAAAGTATTAGGCATAATAAAAAAAAATTTATAAATATGTCAAAAAATGACAATCCAAAATTTGGCTAATACAAAGCTTCCTTTATGAGGAAGCAAAAGAGATAGATATAACGAGATAATAGAGTATAAAAAGGGATAGAAATTTGGAGATAAAAAGGTATAATATTTTGGGTAGGTATGCAAAGTGGCTATTTCAAAGAGATAAAAAAATCTTTATCTCTTTTTATCTCCAAAATTCTATCTCTTTCTATCTTTTTACTTCCAGTAGGGATTGCAAATTTTAAAAAAGTGTTTAATTGTTCTTTTTAGGTTGATATACATAATGGTGCGTAATTATATACGGAAAACGAAGCTTATTGACCAAGAAATTGGTGGTCGTCTGAAGAAAATTGGTTAAACCTCTGATTCAGGGATGCCAGCAGGCGGAGGAATTTCTATCCCACCACGCCGGCAATTCTTCCCCCACTATACCTACCGGCGGAGGAAACGGAGAATAAACGGCAATGCAAGAAGACTAGAGACAGGAGGGCAAACTCGGCTGTTTTCTCACTCACAGCAGTGAGTCAGTATTAGGGGGGTTCTGAAGGCGTAGTTAGATTGCGCCAAATATCTTGTTTTCGGTTCTGCACATCTCAACACTCTTACATTATATATTTGAATACGTGACACGCGTGTGTGAGTGGAAGTGCAGAATCAAAACACGATACTTGGCGCAATCTAACCACGCCTTCATAATCCCCCTATATTTGTCCTACCCCCACTACTGCAGTTAGTCCTCCTGTCTCTAGTCTTCTTGCGGCAATGATAGCTTTTTTCTGTTTTCTAGTATAAAGGCAAATACTAACCTAAACTAAGCATAAAAGGCGCTAAAATTCAAATTCCGAGTTAAAATAAGGAAGAGAAATAATTACTTAATTACTTAAATATTAGTAATAATAATTGATTATAATTATGAAATTAATTATTTTTAAAAATTTATAATAGTAAAAAATAACACAGGCACACAAAAAAATAAAAAGGTCAAAACCCAGAGGTCACACCCCCCTATCCCCATGTTTTTGGGGTCGCTGAAACCGAATATGACCATGAAAAATGTTTTTCATCGGCCATTTTCCCGCTACCACCCCCTTACACCTGCTCCCGGGGGTTGGAATTTCAGTTTAAAAGAAAGTGGAGTAGGGTGTCTATTCCTATGTTTTTTGGGTCGCTAAAACCAAAAAAGACTACCAAAAACAAATTCTTCCCTCCCTTAACCCCCTACAACCCCCTTAACACTCGAAAGGTGGGGGGTCGAAATTTGAATTTTCACGAAAAGTCTATTACGGTGTCTAAACCTACGTTTTTGGGTCGCTGAAACCAAGAAAGACTACCAAAATCAAATCCTTTCCACCCTCGACCCCCTACAACCCCCTGCAATATTTTTTGATAATTAATATTTAATTTTCAATTTCCCAAAAATCGGTTTGTTTTATTTGAAAAAAATTATTGCAGGAGATTGTAGGGGGTCGGGGATGGAAAGAATTTGATTTTGGTGGTCTTTTTTGGTTTAAGCGATCCAAAAAAACGTAGGTTTATACACCGTAATCGACTTTTCGTGAAAATTCGAATTTCGACCCCTCACCCCGGGGTTGTTATGGGGGTTGTAGGGGGTTAAGGGAGGGAAGAATTTGTTTTTGATAGTCTTTTTTACTTTTAGCGACCCAAAAAACATAGGAATAGACACCCTACTCCACTTTCTTTTAAACTGAAATTCCAACCCCCGGGAGCAGGTGTAAGGAGGTGGTAGCGGGAAAATGGCCGATGAAAAAAAAAATTTTCATGGTCATATTCGGTTTCAGCGACCCCAAAAACATGGGGATAGGCGGGTGTAACCTCTGGGTTTTGACTTTTTTATTTTTTTGTGTGCCTGTGTAATATTAGATAATATTATTTTTAGAAAAATAACAAACTTAATTTAATAATTAAATTAATTATTGTAAAAAGTTATTTATAATATTAAATAAATAATATTATTATTTATTATAACAATTTATGATGAATTATTGTTATTAGTATATATTAATTATTAATAATTATCAGAATGGAATTTTTTTAAAAGAAAAATAATTTTTATTTTTACATAGATCTTTGAACAAATAAAAAAAAATTGTTAATTGCTCCCAACAAATAACAATTTTTCAAAGTAAATAATTACTTAATTACGAAAAATAATCATTATTATTTAATAATATTATTTACTCCCGTGTGGAAAAGTGGTGTTGGCCCCCGCCGGGGGCCCGCATGGATCGCCCACATCCATGAGGGGCCCACGTGTGTGATCCAGGCGAGGCCCCTCATGGAAACGACATGCTGTTCGATGAGGGCGCCCGCATGGGCGATCCACGCGGGCGCCCTCGTCGGCCCCCGGCGTGGCCCTCGCGTTTGCCCTCATCTTTGCCCTCATCTTACCCTCACCTTCATTTTTCAAAATTAACTTAATAAATTAATTATTTATTAATAACAAGCAAGTTCAATTATTAATAAATAACATTGTTATTTAACGATTTTTACTTTTTTTAATTAAATTGTGACGAAAAAAAAAATCTGACGCACGCGGGTATAGAACCTACGACCTACGGACTATCAGACAAACGCTTTACCACTGTGCTAAGGGACCTACTTAAAAATTTTGTATTTATTGTAGGTGACTTGCTGACTTGCTTTTGATGATTCATTAAAACATTGTTGATACTAATACACTATAACAAGAAAGGTGTTTTTCATTGTTTAAAATCATTATAATCATTAATTTTTGTTACGTAAAAAAATATTTTTTGTTTGGACTTAGAAATTTTTGCAAGTCAATGATGTAGGCGATCCATGCGGGCCCCTCGCGTGGGCCCTCAAGGATTTGCCCTCATGTGAGTTTTATATTTTTTAAAAAGTAACATTAAATATTTGTTAAAAACGTGTTTTTTATTGTTTAAAATCATTATAAACATTAATTTTGTGTTGTAAAAAAAAATTTTTGTTTGGACTTAGAAACTTTTGCTGGTAAATGATGTGGGCGATCCATGAGGGCCCCTCGTGTGGGCCCTCAAGGATTTGCCCTCATGTGAGTTTGATATTTTCAAAAAAGTGTAAATAATTGTTTGTTAAAAACGTGTTTTTCATTGTTTAAAATGATTGTAAACATTAATTTTTTGTTGTAAAAAAATATTTTTTGTTTGGACTTAAAAATTTTTGCTAGTGAATGATGTGGGCGATCCATGCGGGCAGCTCGCGTGGGCCCTCAAGGATTTGCCCCCATGCATGTGAGTTCAATATTTTCAAAAAAATGTAAATAATTTTATGTTAAATATGTGTTTTTCATTGTTTATAATCATTCTAAACATTAATTTTGAAGTAATAAAAAATTATTTGAGGTTTGGACTTAGAAATTTTTGCAAGTCAATGATGTGGGCAATCCATGCGGGCCCTCATGGATTTGCCCACATGGATCAGCCCTCGTCGGCCCCCGCCGGGGGCCCTCACGTCGTGTGGGCATGATGGGGGCTTTTTCCACACGGGCTATTAATAATAAGAAAATAATAAAATTAATTTAATAATTTTTTTTTAGAGAAGAATAATTTTTATTTTACATAGATCTTTAAATAAATAAAAATAATGTTAATTATTAATAATAATCATATGTAATAATTAATTTAATTATTAAATAACATTAATAAAAATGTTTTCAAATTTTAATTAGTGATACTGACTTCTTGCTTTTGAATTAGTAAATTTTATAAATTAGTGAAAATTTACTATTTATTGGTAAAATTTACTAATTTGAAAGCAAGAAGTCAATCACTAATTTAAATTTAGAGAGTAAAATAAATACAGTATAAATGTTATTATAGAATTACTTAAATATTTAAGTAAAACAAAAAATTGTTAATTGCTCCTAACAAATAACAATTTTCCAAAGCAACTTTTTTTCAAGATAATGATTGGTATTCAGCCAATTTCACTGAAATATTATATTACTTCATTTATTCAAGTATTTCAATGATCTTGTTTCCAAGATGCACCACGAGGAGGTAACCAATCTTGCATCTCGCCATTCAGCGTCAAAAATGTCATGAATTTCTTTTTAAATACATACTAACTTTTATAAAAGGCAAACAATTTTAAATTGTTCTATTACATTGTCATTACATTCTGTTATTTATTAATAAATATATAAGCATTGCTCCGGATAAAGAATTAAAATATATTTTTTACTATTTCTTGAAATTTTTAACACTGCATGGTTAAAACTACAATACTACATAAACTTAGAATTAAAAAAAAATAATTAAAAATTTTAAACGTGAACATATATATGTCGTAGGCAAGTAGAAGAATCAGGCATTTAGCTTAATTCCTAGGCAGCAGGCAAAATTTAGGCAAATAGAAGAATGCACATGAAGAGGACGCGCATTCTTCTATCTGCCTGGATTCAGTCAGTCATTAAGCTTATTGCCTAGGCAATTGCTAACTGCCTGAAGTGTCCTCGGCAAATAGAAGAATGCACATGTGGAGAACGCGCATTCTTTTATCTGCCTGGATTTAGTTAGTCATTAAGCTTATTGCCTAGGCAATAAGCTAACTGCCTAAAGTGTCCTCGGCAAATAGAAGAGATACAATATTCTATGACCGTATATAAACATAGATATGAAAACAAACTTTTGAAACACTTAATTAATTAGAAATAAACGTCAATTTGTATTATTATTTAACAGAGATTTGAAAACAAACTTTTGAAACACTAATTTATTAGAATGAATATTATTTAGAAGTAATCGCTAATTTGTTATAAGAAATGCAATTGCAAAGCAGCTTCTAATCAATGCCAAAAAATAGGTGTTCGTGTTTTAAATCGAAATTAAAATGCAATTCACGATGTCATCAGTCCACAACTTGTTGCAACAAATAACAAAAAAACCTATTGCTTTTAATATTTTTGGAATTATTATGAATTAAATATAAATTGACGTTTATTTATAATTGATTAAGTGTTTCAAAAGTTTATTTTTATATCTATGTTTATATATACCGTCATAGAATATTGTATCTCTTCTATTTGCCGAGGACACTTCAGGCAGTTAGCTTATTGCCTAGGCAATAAGCTTAATGACTAACTAAATCCAGGCAGATAAAAGAATGTGCGTTCTCCACATGTGCATTCTTCTATTTGCCGAGGACACTTCAGGCAGTTAGCAATTGCCTAGGCAATAAGCTTAATGACTGACTAAATCCAGGCAGATAGAAGAATACGAATCCTCTTCATGTACATTTCTCTATTTGCCTAAATTTAGCCTAATGCCTAGGAATTAAGCTAAATGCCTGATTCTTCTACTTGCCTACGACATATACACAGATATAATTGTATCTGAACGTGAAAATAAAATAAATTTTTTAAGTTTTTAAAACTTGGAACATATAACATATATACACAGATAGATTTGTATCTGAACGTGAAAATAAAATAGATTTTTTAAATTTCGAAACACATGGTATAAAAAATTTAAATGGAGAAAATAAATGATTAAAAAATTAAAAATATGTAAACATTATGCAAATTTACATAATTTTGAAATTGAATTTTTGAAAAATTTGAAAAATTAACATGTGTTTTTATCTTTATTTACGTTAAATATTTTTTTGAGAAACCATTTTTTAGCATTCCGTTCTTCTTAGTATATTACTGAAATATTACATTTTAAATAAAAATTCGAAGGTGAATAATTAAAAATTATATTTTGTAGCTGAAGATGAAAATCAAATGTTCTAGGGAATCAACGTTTTTTTGTTAAACAATTTCTGATCGCGAAACTACAACATTCTTTACTCTTCTTCAGGAAGTAGAGTCAGCTTTGCACCTCTATCCACTGTGGATTTTTTTTTCATACAAATTTTTAGGATCCATCAAATCTAAATGTGTTCTTGTGATTTTTGTTGAAATGGCAGACTCATTTCTCGATTGCAACGCAAATCGGGTAACACAAATAGAGTTGAAAGTCCTATTCCCTAATCGATTTCGTAGTTTTGTTATAATAGACGGCAAAATGGAAAAAGCTCGCTCTACTTCAGCATTGGAATGCGGAAGTGTGCGAACGCGATTCAAAAGAAGAGTTAAATTGGGAAAGCATAATTCGCCATTAATATCGATGAAGGTTCCGATATTTTCCCACATATCATCAAATGACAATTTTGTCAATTTTTCCTTCTCTTCAACACTAAGGTCTTTCTAGGAGTGCCATTCTTTTAGAACAGCCTCAGATTTCAAAACTTTTGAGAAGCCTAAATTTTCGCAAACTTTCCAAATCCATTGGAAAGTATTTTCTCGATTGGCATTAAATGCCGGATTTGGTCTAAATAAAGAGACAGAAGACAAAAAGCAATCATCAAAAGGCAGACAATCTCGAATTTCGGAACTTGGAGTGACATAAAACTGTAAGCAGTTAGTTAAAAACTCATTAATTTGAACAGGAGACAAAGTTTTCTGTTTCAAATAATTCGTCGCTTCTAAACCAACGTCAATTTTATTTAATGCCAACTGATTAGATGATTTAGAAAAATTTACCTGTTTAATTACTTGAAAAAACAATTCCGGTTTAAGAAAACCTGGTTTTAAGTATTTACTTAGAATCCACTTGAAGAGTTCAGCAGATTTTGGCTTAAGTTCCTGAACTTAAGTTTCGCGTTTTTGAAAAGTCGCATTGTAATAATTAACCTTGTTCAAGGTAAAGTCAAGAAAATGAAAGTAAGCTAAAGTCAATGGATTTTGCATTTTCTGTAGCAAATTTTTCACTTTTGTAACTTTTCCTTCTCCATCCTTCTGTTTTCCTTTCGGATCTTCCAAAACAATGATAGTTAAAAATTCAATAAGACGATCCCAGAATTTAATAATAACACGAATACAAAAATGTCGAACTAGCCAACGAGTTTTCGCATGACTAGGAATTTTCTTATATTCACCTTCTAATTCTAAACAAATTTCGCGATATATTGCAGTCCTCTTTGGACTTGCATTAATAAAACTCGGAATTGATTCAATAATAAAATCGACATCTGGGATTTTCTCGCATGAATTTTTAGCTGCATTATGCGCAGAATGATCTACGCATGGCAAAACTTCAACATTCGGATCTTTTTCTAATAAAAGAGTTTTAAAAGATGAATTTTTTCCGAGCATGACACTAGCACTATCCGAAGCTAGGCCGACAATATTTGATAAAGGGATTCCCTTTTCGGATAAAGCTTTTTCAAAAGCTTTGAAAATTTCCCGTGCTGAACAATCCGAAGCATTTAAATTTACATTCTCAAGCAATTCAACCCTTACTTTAAGCGTTTTTTGTTCAACATATCGCACGACGATCGAAAGCCACTTTTCCGAAGTTATATCGCTCGATTCATCAACGTAGATTGAAAATGGAATTTTTTGTAAAATACGCGATAGACGTTGAGTTTCTGCGGGACAAAGAACATTATTTACTACTGACGTCATTTCAGTGCGACCTAAACGCGCTTCTTTTAAAACCGCGGGCTTAATTGTTTGAAAAAGAGAAATCATGTCATTCGCGACGAAAAAAGGAAGATTTTTTAATAAACAAAAATTCGTGATTTTAAGTTCCGCTTCTTTTACTTTATTTTGAAAATTTTTTAAACCGTCAAAATCGGAATTTATTTCATCGCAATGACTATTTAAAGAAGAATCAACATTTTCATTTACATCTGAAACTTCATTTGAAGAAGCAACAAAAGATTCATTTACGTCTAAATCTTTCTTTGAAGAAGACGCAAACGAATCATTTGTATTTAAAACTTCATTTGAAGAAGAAGCAAAAGATTCATTTTGATTTAAAACTTCTTTAGAAGAAAAGGCAAATGAGTCATTTCTGAGTGAAATAGTTTCTGAAAAAGAAATTTTACCGAGATTGTTTGCAATTTCATTTGAAGAATCGGTGGTAAAATTTGAAATACTATTCTTACTGTCAATCCCGTATGCCAGAGTTTTTTCAAAAAGTTCACAATTTTTTTGATGCACGGAAGTCGCTTCGTGATCACGAATTTGAGATTTTCCACAAGTTAATGTTTTTTTTACAAAATTTGCAAAAAAATTTTGTTGAGTCTGACGATTTTACCACCCATTCTTTCCATGAAGGAAATTCCTCTAGCCAAGCTTCTCTGAAAGTTTTGGACTTTTTTACTTTTTTCAAAGGGGGCCCGTATTCCACGGGGATTTCCAAAATATTAGGGATTTTTTTGTCCATTTTAAAAAAATTCCAGAGGTGCGAAAAATGACTCAAAGAAGTAAAGAATTTATTAAAAGGGACTTACCCGAATTGATAGAGAAATACAACGAATCTGGAATCCTTTGACAAAACCAATTTTGCATGACGAAACCGCGTGAGAATGCAAAAAACGAACACTGATAACTTCACTACTGTTTAATTATTTCGAATTTAATTAGAAAAAATGAAAATTATATTTTCAGAATAACCAGAAGATCGAGAAAACGGAATTTTATGCCAAGTTTGGTTATTATCATTGACAGATCAAAACAATTATGGCTGCTCCATTTATGACAAAAACAAAAGAGAAACGAAAAAAGCAATGTTATTATATTACACCCCATACTTAAAAAAGTGGGAATTTAAAAAAAAAATAACATTGAAATCTACTATAAAAATAAAAAAAGCTGACAAGTATATTAATTATTGACAATTTTTGAATAATTTTAAATTATTGAATTAATTTACAACGATTTAAGACTATGAATCAAAAAATTCAAAATAAATACATGAAAACATTTTATTCTTACTAAATTGAGAATTTAAATATTTTAGTTAAATTGTGTGTTCTTATTCATAGAATGTAATTTTATAAAATTGTAGTGCATTATAATTTTTATGGAAAAAAATTAATTTTATTGTGTAATATTATTAACAAAATTTATTTATTTTTTCAGCTTTTTTCAGTTTTTTCAGCTTCCAAAATTTTTAACTTATTTCTATTGAAACAAGTGTGTATTAGTTAACAGACCGAGGGAAGTATATATCTATATATTATTTCTTTATTTTGATTAAATAGCCCACTGCTCGGTAATACTCTGTAAACCCACGTGTTTCAAAACATGAAAACTATCTCACACATACGTATTCGATAATTCTCATTCTTATATCATATAAATGATATAATAGAAAGAATATTATTGTTCAATTTAAAAGGACATTGTTTCCCAAATTTAAAGATCCTCTAACAATGAGATACTGCTCCAATAATTATTCGGTAATTCAGCTTTTTATTCTTTCTAATTTATCCACTACTAAATAAGATAACACAGTGCAACACATAAAATGTGCACTAAGTTTTGACTTCAGTTTCTGAAAGTACTTATCGAAACTAGCAAAAACCTATTTCAGTTTTGCTAGATTAGCTCGGATTTAAATTTTATCGACATTGAAATTTTTTTTTGAATTTTCACATTTTTCAGTTTTCTGATACGGGCTGATAGGAACACTGGCTATAAAAAGTTTATTAAAAAAATTCGCAATGGTCAAAATGTGAAAAGCAATAATCCCTCTTTAATTAGAGAGAAAGAAAAAAAATTGGTCGAAAATTGTTCCAGTTACGAATTTTTTTTGGCTTTTTTACATTTTTTGGTTTTATGAAACGGACGGGTGAGAAAGCTGGCTATTAAAAGATTATAAAAAAAAATTCGTAGTGGTAATCATTTAAAGAGCAATAATTCTTCTTTAATTTCTGACTTTGAAACAAAAATTTGGTCAAAAATTGTTCGAGTTATGAATTTTTTTGTACTTTTTCACATTTTTCGGTTTTTTGATAAAGCGGGTGGAAACGCTGGCTATTAAAAGTTTATAAAAAAAATTTGCAATGGTCACCATTTGAAGAGCAGTAGTTCCTCCCTAGTTTCTGACATTGAAAAAAAAATTTGGTCAAAAATTGTTCGAGTTATGAATTTTTTTCGTACTTTTTCAAATTTTTTTTGTTTTTGATCTGGGCGGGTGAGAACGCTGGTTATTAAATTTTTCTTTTTTAAAATCGCAATGGTCACATTTTGCAGAGCAATAATTCCTCTTTAATTTCTGTCAATAAGAAAAAATATTTGGTCAAAAATTGTTCTAATTATAGTTTTTTACTTTTTCACATTTTTCGGTTTTTTTATACGGGCGGGTGAAAAGGCTGGCAATTAGAAATGAATTAAAAAAATTTACAACGGTCAAATTTTAAAATGCAATATTCCTTCTTTAATTTCTTATATAAGAAAAAAAATTGGTAGAAAATTATTCGTGTTATTTATTTATTTCTGTACATTTGTATACCCGCGGTCCCGTGCAACCGAGGGTTTTGATTTTTTTTTGACTTTTTTCGAAACCAAATATTTCGAATCAAATATTTTATCTAAGGCAGAAATTAAATAGGGATTATTGCTCTTTAAATTGTACCCATTACAAATTCTTTTTATAAATTTTTAATATTCAGTATTCCCACTTCCGTTATCAGAAAACCAAAAATTAAAAAAAAGTACAAAAAAAATTCATAACTTGAACAATTTTTGACCAAATTTTTTTTCTTGGGCAGAAATTAAAGACGGATTAATGCTCTTTAAATTGCGATCATTCGAAATTTTTTTATACATTTTTAATAGCCTACGTTCTCACCCGCCTGATCAAAAAATTGAACAATGTGAAAAAGTCAAAAAAATTAATAATTGGAACAATTTTTGACCACATTTTGTTTTCTTTGTCAGAAATTAAAGAGGAAGTATTGCTCTCTAAAATGTGACCATTGCGTTTTTGAAAAAGAAAAATTTAATAACCAGCGTTTTCACCCACCCGGATCAAAAGCAAAAAAAAATTTGAAAAAGTACGAAAAAAATTCATAACTCGGACAATTTTCGACCAATTTTTTTTCAATGTCAGAAATTAGGTTGAAATTACTGCTCTTCAAATGGTGACCATTAAGAATTTTTTTTATAAACTTCTAATAGCCAGCGTTTTCACCCGCTTTATCAAAAAACCGAAAAATGTGAAAAAGTCAAAAGAAAATTCATAACTTGAACAATTTTTGACCAAATTTTTTTTTCTTTATCAGAATTTAGAGAGCGATAATTGCATTTTAAATTATGACAATTAGAAATTTTGTGTAATAAACTTTTAATAAATAGCGTTTCCACCCTCTCGTATTAGAAAAACCGAAAAAATTACAAAAAAAATTAGAACTCAAATAATTTTCGACCAAATTTTTTTTTCAATGTCAGAAATTAAAGAGGAATTATTGCTCTTTAAATGGCGACTACTGCGAAATTTTTTTAAAAATCTTTTAATAGCCAGCTTTCTCACCCGCCTTTTTCATAAAACCAAAAAATGTAAAAAAGCCAAAAAAAAATTCGTAACTGGAACAATTTTCGACCAATTTTTTTTTCTTTTTCTGTAATTAAAGAGGGATTATTGCTTTTCAAATTGTGACCATTGCGAATTTTTTTAATAAACTTTTAATAGCCAGTGTTCCCATCCGCCCGTATCAGAAAACTGAAAAATGTGAAAATTAAAAAAAAATTCAAATGTCGATAAAATTCAAATCCGAGCTAATCTAGCAAAACTGAAATAGGTTTTTGCTAGTTTTGATAAGTACTTTCAGAAACTGAAGTCAAAACTTAGTGCACATTCGATGACCTCAAAAATGTTGCACTGTGTAATTTTTCTATCTTTTGTTCGTAGGATAAATATATATAAAATAATAAATTAATAAATTAAAGTAAAATTATAATAATTAACACAATTTTTTTTTAACTATAAAGAGATCTTTTCTTATGATATAGTTTTTTATATATAAATAATTTTGTAAGTTCGGTTGCTATATTCTATATAAACTGACACAATATTAACAAAACAAAATAAAATAAATAATAAAGTTCATTCACCTTTTTAAGAACCTTTCTCTCACTCAACAACTTCAAAAATTTTAACAAATGAATATTCCCACTTTGACAAATCTATAAACAAAAATTAAATAAAATTTAACAATAAAATTTTATAAATCCTACCTACAAAAGGTCAAGTTTTCCCTAAACCCTAAATTAACTATTCTATTAATAAATAAATATTCTTTAAAATTATAAACTTTACTAAATTCTGATTTATTTTAGATATGATAAAATTATAATATCGAAAAATGATCAGAATTAATTTAATTCACATAATAAAATCTATTTATTTCTCTGAAAAATTGACTAAATAATTAATTTAAATAAATTAATTATTTCCTATTGTAAATAATATTTTTGGTGGTCTGAGATCAATATTAATTATTGAATCTTTCAAACTGCCACATCGATATAGCCTATTACTATATGAACACAGCTCATAAGAATATTCAATAAACTTACGATTTGCTTTTGTTACCCCTTTAGGAATCAAAACTGAGGTTGAAAGTTAAAAAGAATTCAACGAGCTCCTCAAATCTTAATTCCAGAGCTTGACTATGTAGATTATTTTGTAATTAACAAGATATTAGTTGTAAAACAACAAATTCTTGTATAACTTTTACGATTTGTAGTGTATTTGTGTTAAATGTTAATAATTATAACTTTCAATAACAGGTCGGAAGTTGAAAAACAACGAACTCCTGAATATCTCCAGATTATAATATTGTGTGTAAAATGTTAATAATTATAACTTATAATAACAGGTCGGAAGTTGAAAAACAACGAACTCCTGAATATTACAAGTATTAAATCTTTTTGTATGATAAGTGTTAATGCTTACCCTTTCAAGTGTTTGAATAGAAATGAGAGAGCGAAGCCTTTGATTTCGCTGTTTATATACCCTGCAAAAGACGCTACCGAACCTTCTAGAACCTTCTAGAATTTTCTACCCGTCCTTATTTCTTTCCGGTTAATAGGAAAAATCCGGGTGACTTCCGTTTCGCGAGGCTATCGTTCTCTCTATTGACGGAAATTCATAACGCGTCATATTCGTCGCTCCAATAATATTTAAATTCCTCGAGTAGAGACAGAACTATATTTTCTCTCTCTCTAGTCTCCAACGTGTCTAACGTATCCCGAAAACAATACCATTGTATAGCTGTCAATCACTTTTCTCTATGAAATTATTTTATTTCTTTAAACTTAAATAATTCTTTAAATAATAAACTTTTCATCATTTTATATTTTGTTAACAATATCTATTAATTTTTATCTTTCTATTGATATAAATTTTACCATACCTTTATTTATTCTAACATAATATAATTAAATAATTTAATTAATAAAATTAATATTATTTATAAAAAAAAAAATATACATTTTAAATAGAAAATTAACATTGTGTTAATTTTTAATAATATATCTTTTTAATATTTATTCAAATTTCTAATTAATTTTATAAATTTGAAATATCAAATTTTCTTTTCTCTTTCTTAACCTTGGCCTTGAGTCAGCTGAGCCTACTTCATATTTAGGTGTTTATCTCAGTACATTTGTACTCAATTGACCTTATTTTGAATTTCCTATACTTTTAAATTTAACAGAATTATATTCTTTTCTTTTTTTAATCTACAAAATTTAATTATATTAATTTATTAATAATTATTAAATTTTTAATTTTGACTATTGAAATACCGTCTCACTATTCAATTTAAAAATAATTTTTTAAATTAAACATGACAAGATCATTGAAATACTTCAATAAATAAAGTACTAAAAAATTTCAGTGAAATTGGCTGAATACCAATCATTATCTTGAAAAAAAGTTGCTTTGGAAAATTGTTATTTGTTAGGAGCAATTAACAATTTTCTGTTTTACTTAAAAATACTGTATTTATTTTACTCTCTAAATTTAAATTAGTGATTGACTTCTTGCTTTCAAATTAGTAAATTTTACCAATAAATAGTAAATTTTCACTAATTTATAAAATTTACTAATTCAAAAGCAAGAAGTCAGTATCACTAATTAAAATTTGAAAACATTTTTATTAATGTTATTTAATAATTAAATTAATTATTACATATGATTATTATTAATAATTAACATTCTTTTTATTTATTTAAAGATCTATGTAAAATAAAAATTACTCTTCTCTAAAAAAAAATTATTAAATTAATTTTATTATTTTCTTCTTATTAATAGTAAATAATATTATTAAATAATAATGATTATTTTTCGTAATCAACTAATTATTTACTTTGAAAAATTGTTATTTGTTGGGAGCAATTAACAATTTTTTTTTATTTGTTCAAAGATCTATGTAAAAATAAAAATTATTTTTCTTTTAAAAAAATTCCATTCTGATAATTATCAATAATTAATATATACTAATAACAATAATTCATCATAAATTGTTATAATAAATAATAATATTATTTATTTAATATTATAAATAACTTTTTTCAATAATTAATTTAATTATTAAATTAAGTTTGTTATTTTTCTAAAAATAATATTATCTAATATTATTTTTTACTTTTATAAATTTTTAAAAATAATTAATTTTATAATTATAATCAATTATTATCACTAATATTTAAGTAATTAAGTAATTAACCCTCCTGCGTACCTATTTTCACCCATAAAATTGTTTCCAAATGCACAAATTTTTCACACTGTTGGATTTTTCTACAAATTGGTACCTAGGGGTTTTTGGGGTCGCTGATTACGAATCTGAGGTCAGATTTAAAAAATTCAAAATGGCGGATCCAATATGGCGGATAAATTTTTAAAAAATTGTTTGATTGTAATGATACTTGGTATCTAGAGGTTTTGGGGTCGCTGATTACGAATCTGAGGTCAGATTTAAAAAATTTAAAATGGCGGATCCAATATGGCGGATGAGTTTTTAAAAAATTCATCCAAATTTTTTGAAAATTTATAATCGGGGTTTTTTGAGGTCGCTGATTACGAATTTAAGGTCAAATTAGAAAAATTCAAAATGGCGAATCTAATATGGCGGACAAATTTTTAAAAAATTGTTTGGTTTTATTAAAAAATTTAAATGAAACTTGGTGTCTGGGGTTTTTTGAGGTCACTTATTACGAAGCTGAGATCAGATTTAAAAAATACAGAAGATCAGAGCCAATATGGCCGCCAGCTTTAAAAATATTTTAGATTTGTTATAGATATGTTAGTATTTTACAAGTCCTATATAAACTACGTCTCTGTTATATGAAACAATGTGCATTTTTTAGACTTCCTAAGTTGAGTAATACTACATAATGATGGTTTATAAATTTAACAATTTAACACATATTTAAACAAATAATTATAGATGTTGATTAACTTCTTGCACAAAAGACTTAGAAACATGCTTTTTCTAAATTTTAAAAGTTAACAAGATGAGTATTATTGTAAGTTTCATGTTTGTTAATTGCAAAATTGGAGGTATTTTATTCAACTTAGTTAATTGCAAAATTAGAAGAAATTGCATGTTTTTAGATGTTTTTTGTAAAAAGTTAGTAAATAACAACATTATTTGTTTAAACAATTAAAGAATCGTTCAATTTATGAAGAATCTTCATGTAATATTACTCAGCTTAGTTAATTGTAAAATTAGAAAAAAAATTGCATGTTTCTAGATGATTTTGTAAAATGTTAGTAAATAATAACATTATTTGTTTAAACAATTAAAGAATCGTTAAATTTATGAAAAATCTAAATGTAATATTACTTAGCTTAGTTAATTGCAAAATTAGAAAAAGCTGCATGTTTCTAGATATTTTTTGTAAAAAGTTAGTACATAACAACAATTATTTGTTTTAACAATTAAAGAATTTTTAAATTTATAAAATATTCTTATATTGCCATTTTGAGTTTTGAAAATCTGACCTCAGATTTGTAATCAGCGACCACGAAAACCTCTAGATACCAAGTTATATTAAATTCAAACAATTTTTTTTAAATTCATCCACCATATTGGATCCGCTATTTGGATTTTTTAAATATGACCTTAGATTCTTAATCAGCGACCCCAAAAACCCCTAGATATCAAGTTTCATTAAAATCAAACAATTTTTTTTAAATTCATCCGCCATATTGGACCCTCCATTTTGAAATTTTTAAATATGACCTTAGATTCGTAATCAGCGACCTCAAAAACCCCTGATTATAAATTTTCAAAAAATTTGGATAAATTATTGAAAAACTCATCCGCGATATTAAATCCGCCATTTTGGATTTTTTAAATATGACCTTAGATTCGTAATCAGCGACCTTAAAAACCCACGATTATAAATTTTTAAGAAATTTAGATGAATTTTTGAAAAACTCATCCGCCATATTGGATCCGCGATTTTGGATTTTATTAATCTGGCTTCAGATTCTTAATCAGCGACCCTTAAAAACCCCTAGATACCAAGTTTCATTAAAATTAAACAATTTTTTTAAAATTCATCTGCCATAGATTATAAATTTTCAAGAAATTTGGATAAATTTTTGAAAATTTCATCCGCCATATTCGATCTGCCATTTTGAATTTTTTTAATTTGACCTTATATTCGTAATCAGCGACCTCAAAAACCCCCGATTATAAATTTTCAAGAAATTTGGATGAATTTTTTTAAAAACTCATCCGCCATATTGGATCCGCTATTTTGGATTTTTTTAATCTGGCTTCAGATTCTTAATCAGCAACTCTAAAAACCTTTGAGATACCAAGTTTCATTAAAATCAAAAAATTTTTTTAAAAGAAGTATGTATTTGCAACTTTTATTTTGTGACCTATCCTCTAGTATTTATAACAAATATTTAATACTTTGTTTATTAACAATACTTTAATTGGAGACTTTATTATGTATGTATCATTAACTACGAACCTTACACTGTAAGTTGCACTTTGTCTCGTGTGTTAAAGTTAATTTGTTTAAAAGTTATAAGAAAAAATATTTGGACGAGTATACTCGTCCTCGCGCATTTGGTAACAACTTAGTTTGGACGAGTATACTCGTCACGGTACGCAGGAGGGTTAAGTAATTATTTCTATTCCTTATATTAACTCGGAATTTGAATTTTAGCGCCTTTTACGCTCAGTTTAGGTTAGTATTCGCCTTTATACTAGAAAACAGAAAAAGGCTATCATTGCCAAGACTATTATAGTATTGATTCAAGAAAACCATTTTCTTGACATAGAATATTTGGGAGAAGAACATATATTCTTGATCCAAGAAAATATGGGACTCGACCATGAAGTTAATCGTCTTGTACGAAATATGAAATGTATTAATTGAATAAAATATTTTCTTGTTCTAAGAATGTATATAGTCAATTGAATTATTTTATTTTATTCATTCAATTTTTTGTAACGTTCGTTCAAGCAATTCAAGATTTAGATGAAGAAAACATTTATTTTGTGAGAAGAACAGATATTCTTGATCCAAGAAAATATGGAGTTCGATCAAGAAATTAAATAGTATGTAAGAAATGCAGAATATATTAATTTAAAATCACCAGAAGCCGTCACGCTACCACTTGCCATCCTAGCCTCAATGGACAGTTTTAAAAAACTGATTTTTAAAGTTGTAGAACCATTTGAAGAAAAATATTTTCTTGGATTAAGAACACCGGCATTGTGTTAAGTAAAAAAAAAGTTTCAAAGCAAATAAAATGATTCGATTCAAGAAACATGAATTCTCCAGACAATACTTTATTATTTCGCTTAAGAACATAATATTCTAGATTCAATACTTTTTAGTACTTCGGATAAGTAAAATATTTGGTTGAAATAATAACATATTTAGTTCCGCCAAATACTGAATTGTTAATTCAAGAATTCTGTTCAATGCTATAAATAATTACTTGACTGGCAGTTCCATACGAAAAGCAAATGGTGGATCACCGACTTTTCTTAAAGTTTGTAATTTTGTAGTACTTGGGGTACTAAATAACTGTGCTAAACAGTTTTGCAAAAAAAAAATTTTTTCAAAATATTTAGATTTGAAAAATCGGAAACTGAAAAAATGACTGTTTTTGAGAATTTTTATTTCGAAAACTATTGATTCTACAAGAAAAAATCATTTATTCAATTTTTTATAATTTTATAAAAAAAGTTAAGAAAAATTAATTTTTCAATAATTTGTTTAAACAATAATTTTTTATTGTTAAAAAAAAGCAGAGGACATCATGGAATTTTTTAGAAAAATTATTTTCTCAAAATTTAAGTCTTCCTTAATAAATGGTTAAATTTTTAAAGAAGTGATTTTTGATGTTTTTGAGAAAAAAATTTTTGAAGTTTGCTCTACGAGTTTTTGTGCGTTGCGCTAACTAAGCAGCGCCTATATCAGTGTATTTTAAAAGATGATATGACCTTTACTGCTCGCCCCTAATACATTTATTAATTATATACGTAGATATTATTATTATCAACAGTTTAACAATAAAAAATTATTGTTTAAATAAACAAATTATTGAAAAATTAATTTTTCTTAACTTTTTTTATAAAATTATAAAAAATTGACATTTTTTTACAATTTTGAATAAATGACTTTTTCTTGTAGAATCAATAGTTTTCGAAATAAAAATTCTCAAAAAAGTCATTTTTTTCAGTTTCCGATTTTTTAAATCTAAATATCTTGCTAAAAAATTTTTTTTTGCAAAACTGTTTGGCACAGTTATTTAGTACCTCAAGTACTACAAAATTACAAACTTTAAGAAAAGTCGGTGATCCACCATGTGCTTTTCGTATGGAACTGCCCTGACACAAGAAAATGAATTTCTTTCTTCAATTAAATATGGGATTAATTCAATGTAATTTTTAAACAACTTGAAACAAATATTTACTTATGTTAACCTTCGTATTTTCTTGAATCAATATTATATGAGCGTTGAATTAATAGTAAAAACTTTGTTAAAGGAAACAAAAGAATGATTTGTTTTAAGAATTTTATGACTAATTCAATTAAAACATTAATTTTTTTAATTCAAGAGAAATATCGGGTAATGTTACCTTGAGTGGACCGCCTAATCTTTTTTTCAGAAAAAAATTCTTTATAAAAGCAAATTAATCGGAGGTTTCTATTCCAAGCTTTAGGTTAGATCCCTAGATAAGTGTACCATAATAGCTTTGATTTTTTATTTGGAAAAAACAATTGACTTTAAAAAAATAGCTAATTTTTAAGGAATGAAAAAAGTGTAACCTTGAGTGGACCACTCCTAAAAAATTGTAAAAGTTATTCTAAATTCTTTAATGTATTTAATATTTCTGATATATTAAAACAAAATTTATGCTTATGCAGCTTCAGACCATGATTGTGTCGAAATGTTTACAAGTGAAACCATTTTTAATAATTTTGGCAGATATCACATCAAAATCACAAAAAAATTAATAAAGAACATAAAACATAGTTTCAAACCAATTTATTCGCAATTAATTTCCATAAAAATGGTAAACTGACATTAAAAATATAAAAAACAGGCAGTTCACTCATGGTTATAAACAGTGGTCTATTCATGGTGACATGCAACTTTTTATGGCAGCCACCACAATTTTTTTTGAGTCAGAATTATCACTTAATTAAACTAAGACAATCAATTTTAATGCCTAAAGTAGTAGGAAAAAAATAAGTTTCTCCAACGCTTGCTCTGAAAAGTGTACTTTTCTTGGTAGAAAAGTGTGGCGAAAGTAGAACTTTTTTTTTTATCTTCTTTCTTTAGTAAAAACGAATTATTCAATGTTAGTTTTCAACATATTAAACATATTTAATACTACATATTTAATATTATGTGTTTTATTACAACATATTTAATATTATCTGGGAACATTCCCTTAACATCACCCTGGAATATTCCTATATTATTACCGTGGAACATTCCCTAAATGTTATCTTGGAATATTCCTTTGCGACGGACATTTTAATATTACTTTAAGATCTCTGGAACATTCACTGGAATATTCCGAATATGAAATGCAATATTCCCTTCAATTTAAGGTTACATTCCGTGCTACTTGGGTACTTTGTAATTTGATAGTGTTTAGGGTCCTAAATAAGAGTGCCAAAAAGTTTTACAAAATTTTTAATATTTTGCAAGATATTTGCAAGGGAGGGTTCATAAATGATGTCACGTTTTTTGGGGGAGGGTGAAGGGTCTCTACTAAACGTGACACAATGTTACAATCTTACGCACGTCACCGTCACCAATATTTTTACAATATATATTGTAACAATATTGTTATTATTCTTACAACACAGACATCATTAGCGAGTGAGGTATTTACGTATATTTAAAAAAATTTTAACAGACACTACGTGCATCAAAGAACCTTAAAAAATTCAACAATTTATATTATCAATCCTTTATTAAATCTATATATATGTGATTTGTGTATATGTAGGAGTTTATATCTGCATATGAGTCAGTATACATGTGTATGTAATTTATGTACATGTGTGAGTATACAAGTGTGGGTGATTTGCGCGCATGCTTGATATTCATAAAACACTACTGCGCATGCCTGATATTCATAGAACCTCAATGCCCATGCCTGATATTCATAAAACACTACTGCACATGTGTAACATTGATAGAACACTACTGCACATGCGTAACATTGATAGAACACTACTGAGCATGCCTGACATTGATATAGCACTACTGCGCATGCCTGATACTGATATGACACTACTGCGCATGCGTGACATTGATAGAAAACTACTGCGCATGCCTGATATTCATAGAACACTACTGCGCATGCGTAACATTGATGAAATACTACTGCGCATGTCTGATCTTTATATAACACTACTGCGCATGCGTAACATTGATAGAACACTACTGCGCATGCGTGACATTTATAGAACACTACTGCGCATGTCTGATACTGATATAACACTACTGCGCATGCGTGACATTGATAGAAAACTACTGCGCATGCGTAACATTGATAAAATACTACTGCGCATGTCTGATCTTTATATAACACTACTGCGCATGCCTAACATTGACATAACACTACCGCACATTCGTAATACTGATAGGAC
Organism: Leptopilina syphax; assembly: GCA_032872505.1. Taxonomy (NCBI): domain Eukaryota; kingdom Metazoa; phylum Arthropoda; class Insecta; order Hymenoptera; family Figitidae; genus Leptopilina; species Leptopilina syphax. The sequence continues at coordinate 17,051,166 of CM065471.1, read as the reverse complement.
TTTACTGCGCATGTGTTATAGTGATAGAACACTACTGCGCATGCCTGACATTGACAGAACACTACTGCGCATGCGTAACATTGATATAACACTACTGCGCATGCCTGACATTGATAGAAGACTACTGCGCATGCGTGACATTCATGGAATACTACTGCGCATGCCTGACATTGATAGAATACTACTGCGCATGTCTGATATTCATAGAACACTACTGCGCAAGCCTGACATTGATATAGCACTACTGCGCATGCCTGATACTGATATGACACTACTGCGCATGCGTGACATTGATAGAAAACTACTGCGCATGCCTGATATTCATAGAACACTACTGCGCATGCGTGACACTAATAGAATACTACTTTGCATGTGTGATATTGATAGAACACTACTGCGCATGCGTGACATTCATGGAATACTACTGCGCATGCGTGTCATGACATGTATGTGTTTAGCGTATATGTGTAACATACATGGGTAAATGTTTTTTGGACATGTTTGTGAGTGAAGTATTCTAATAGATGTTAGATAGATAGAAAGAGGTGTGAGTCGGTCGGTCGGTCGGTCGGTCGTACATTAACTTAATATAATATAGAGGATACTTGAGATAATAATATTCAATAGTCTAAATCCAATAAAATAAAGAAAACGAAAATTTACTGATTTTCTATAACATTTTTAGCATTCGAATTCTTTTAACTATCCTTGCCCCGGTGCTAAGGCAAGGATAGTTAACATTTTTTTTTACTTTTTCATTCGTATCTCGTAGGAATTTAAGTCTACAGTAAAATAATAAGTAACAAAATTATAGCCAAATAACCAAGCTTTCCAAAAATACTTTTCGTTTGCAGATACATATTCAAGTTTGGCCGCTAGATCCGAAAAGCGTAAGCCTAACTATCCTTGCCCCATCCTCCCTTATACATGGAATGAAAATAAATGTCGAATCGAGATGAGAAATTTGTTTATAACATTTATTTAAGAATTTTTTTATTAATAATAAATTTAATATTATATATCAAATCAAATTCGTATTTTTGTCTCCAAGTGCTACAAGCAGGGTCTCTACTAAGTCGTATTAACCGAGTTCTGCTGTAATTATAAATTCACTAATAAAATATATTTGCATAATTAATAAAAAGTTTAATAAATTAATAATAAATAAAAATGTGTAAAAATATTTTAATTGCAAAATTTGATAAAATAATTTTTAAATGCTTCTTTTTAACTTCTTGGTAAAAACTAAGCAAACAATTTTCCTTTAATTTCTTTATTCTTCGCTTTTATATTATTATTATTACACGGAGAGAAGCCCTGCTGGAAGTATATGGATACGAATTCTATCCAATTTAATATTTTTTAATCCAAAAGATTAATAAAGATAGATTATTTCTATCTTATTTTATTCGTGTCATTCCTGTTTTATTATATCCATGACAATCCATATGTATCCTTCTTTTCATCCACATAAATTTGTATACAAATAAATCTCAAGAATGTTATCAAAACCAATCATAACACTATCTATTCAATTCTTCAAAATTTGATCAATCACTATTTATCTTAACTTTTCTATCCAAATTTATTCTGGTTTTTTCTTTGTTAATCTCTTGTAATCCCTACATTTATCCATTGTATTTCACATCCATACGAATCACTTAAATTTTATCTTAATCTATCATTTCTTTACCTCTTTCAATCAAAGAGGAAACCATTCTTTCTTAATCATATTTTTTATCAAACATAATCTATTTTAAATAATCTTCAATATTTTCTATTTCATGATCTAGTTAGAGTTTTATATCTTGTGACGTGAATAATTTGGCACGTCACATCCGATATAAAAAATATAGAAGTAAATAAAATAACCTTCCTTTCGGACACTTCGTTGCGCAAGTCTCAGCTCCACAATTCGATCTTGTAAAATTATAAGGTTTATTTTGCGTTTTGTTTACTGCTTTTATTTTTTTTTATGTTGCGACAAGCGATTCTTGGATTCTATGTTACTTCGAGATGAGGAGGAACTGTTTTTCAAATTGGGATGTCTCTGGGATAAATCATTCTCTACACTTTGCTGTTCGATGCTTAATTTTGGGCTGAAGATGCCATTCCTCTCACACTCTCGGCTGATGACGCTAAACAATATTTGTTTTGTGGCCTGCTGACCTGGCTTGCTTGTTTTTAAATATTAGAGACCTGCTGTCATCCAATTTTTACTTATTTGGCTGTCGCTGACACCAAGTCTATTTTCTGGCTGTTTGGATGCCGCTATATTTTTGGTTTCTGGAACCAATCACGCTATTTTATTGCATGTCACGCACACACACTCACACACATGGTTGCCAGACGTCACCCCTTTTGGTTGTCATCACCAGTTGCCACAGGAATTCAATTGGATTCTAATTGAGTTGTCGATTTTGTATTAATCGACATATTTTGCCGTCGAACGCCTCGAAATTTATTAGGCGATATCGCTTTTGCCGCCAACCAATTTGGAAGACGATACCCAAGGAGAAACTACAGTTCCGACGGTAAAGAAGAGTTCCAGTTCCTACTTTTGTAAATCGCTCGATTTTACGTTTTTTTTTTTGTTTAACTTACTTTGATTATCTTCGGAATAGAGTCGATTTAATTTAAAATATCAATGTTATTTTCGTTTAGCAGAATTCACATAATTTCGATAAAATAGTATTTTACTATTAAAGACTTTTTTGCGCAGACTGATTATTAATTGCTTTAAAATTATTTTTAATTAACTAGGTTAATTGTTTCGCGACTTTAAATTATTAATATTCAACTATTAAATTCATCGATTTTGAATTTGAAAACATTTGCCGCAGCGGCGCCCTCGCTAATTATCTGCGCGCGCGAGCGACGTCAAGCTTAGGTTAGCCCTCCTTCCCGACGCTACCGGCAAATTTCCAAAAAACGTACTAGACACTTGCGTTGCGATTCCTGAAGTGACACCACGAATATTGTTCTCACTCTCAACACTTTTCAGAGAAAAGTGTTGAAAAGGAGGCGATTCTTGCTGGCATCTTCAAGGTAGTTTTCCTTTAATAACTGGTGAGTCGGCAATATTGTTATTCGCGAGAATGCATAATCTCCTTTACTCAATTTTAATTCGCTGATTTTACTCTAAACTGTGGAGATTATGAGTTTCCGTTACTGTTCGAAATGACGCCTTGTTCCATTTTTCGATCTTATGTTACTCGCGGTTCTAATTATTTTTGAAAATATTTTGTAACTTTCATTTATTTTGCTCAAAGTTAAGGCGTTCATTTCCGAATCAAAATTTTTATATTGTGTGCTTATTTGCCAAAGTGTAGTGTATCTCAAGCGCTATGTGCTCTGCCCGTGAATTTTTCCCTTTGCGTTTCGCTACCTTGTGTTTTGTCGCCAATTTCCGAAAGCCATTTTCTTTTTTTTTAATTTGTTAAAGTAGACAGATTCACGTTCTTTAATTTTAGATTATAAATGATTAGACCCAGTAACTCATTTTATTTTATCGCGGGAGCTGAATCGCGCCTGATTCATATTTTTTGTAGTTAATTTCCGAAATGAAAAAAATAGACTGTTTATTGGAATTATTTAACCTGAAACTAAAGGAAAATTATGTAAATTTGAACAACGAATTTTCAAAATTTATTTAGTTTGTTTTAAGAAATGAATTTTGTTTTATTTTTTTAATCTAGCGGAAATTATTCTCAACTTTACCCTAACCCAATGCTCTCCCTTTTGAGTAATCTATTTATTATGTGAAGTTAATTTTCCGGTAAATTGTGCTCAATTATAACTGATTAATCGCTATTTAGTCTATTTTGTGATTGAACATTTTTTTTTGCCTCGCTTCTGTTCGATGTTTTGCGAGCTTTGTATTTGCCTATATTGTTGTTGGTATTGCTGTCGTTGGTTCATTGGTGAACCTGGCGCCCAACATTAGCAGTAGTTTTCGATTTTTTTTGTTAATTGAGCATAGTTCCGAAGGTGATTGCACCAAATCTCCATTCGGCACGGAGGTTGCAATTAATTGATCGTTTCGCTAAATCAAATCTTATTTGTAAAATTTTTGGGGTCATTCTGTCTGGTGAAATAATCAATTTTATCACAATCTATATAAATCTCTGGAATTAAATCTCAAACAATTTTTTTCATGCTTTCTTATTTTTTATACGTCAATTTATACAATTTATACTTTCAAACATTATGGTATCCAAATCTATCTATATTATGATTGTTTCTAATGGTTAATTTTACTATTAATCAAATAACATAGATAACTTGCAAACTAAAATTTATATCAGTTAAATAGAAATATTGAAGAATTTTCTGAACTGTATTAATTTCTATATAAGTCAATTAATTTGACCATGAGGTTGAATTATATTATATAACAATACTCAACGGTATTTGACAACTCTATACACCTAAATTATTAAAACAAATATTTAAAAAATAATTTGTTATAGTCCTTTAAAAAAATATATATTATATGCATATATTCCATTTCCCAATAATATTTATATTTATTTTATTACATATCTGAATAAAATATCTTAAAAATTTTAAATGCTATATTAAAAGCAGAATTAAAAAGTGCATGATAGTTGGCATCACTGACGTCAGAGTTGTCAGTTGATCATAGCGTCCGACATTTTGAGATTCATTCGTTCGGTTACGTTCGTTAAGAGAAGTTGAAGGCTTTGTGCCAGACTATGTGCAGTAATAATGTACAGTAGGTTTCACAAATGCCTTCCTTGGGAGGCATTTGTCGCACATAATTGAAACTTACTGTACATACTACACTGTTGATTTAGAAAATGATGTTAAAACCGTTAAAAATAATAAGTGATTAATATTTAATGCTGTTTAGAAACAAGTGCATTAAAACAAGAGAACCTCAAATGTCTCAGTTCTGCTTATTCACTTTTAAAAGTGAATTACTGTCATGCATAGCATGAAACGCCAATGAATATTACAAATAAATAAATAAAAAATGCAAAAAATTAAACTTTGATTTGCTCTATAGGATATGTGCAAGTATTGAAATGGCGGTCTAGTGATAATCTAGTAACTTTATCCTTTTACTTTGATAAAATAAGAAAACTTTTTTTGGGTAGAAATGGATAAGAAAGAATTTCAACATAGATTTATATGGATATAAATTAAAAGATATAAAATAATAAAAAAATGTTTCTTTAGAGTCAAAACGCGTCAACCGTGAATAATGAATTTTTTGCATTATTTAAGAAAAAAATTAATAACTCATTACTGTTTTGCTAGAAATTAATGGCAATTTTTTTGATAGTCATTTAATATCCACTCTTTTGAATAACTTAATTGTGAAAAAAATTTTTTAAAAATTTTTAATTTTTAATAACAATTTTATAAACAATTAGTGTTTTTTATGCTTTCTAGAGCAAGGATTTTAATAAAATTTTATATTTCCGAAAAAAAATTTGTAATTCCAATTACAACTGGAGATTTTGAATTTTTTGTTGCGCCGTGCGCCGTCACCGCGGCATCCATCGCTGTGATAAATGCCGCGGTAAACGAGCAGACGGCGCACGGCGCAACAAAAATTTAAAAATCTCCGGTTGTAATTGGAAATACAAATTTTTTTTTCGGGAATATAAAGATGTAGATTTAATGTATCTTACATATAAATTTCATTAAAATCCTTGCTCTAGAAAGCATAAAAAACACTAATTGTTTATAAAATTGTTATTAAAAATTAAAAATTTTTTAAATTTTTTTTTCACAATTAAGTTTATTCAAAAGAGTGGATATTCAATGACTACCAACAAAATTGCCATTAATTTCTAGTAATGAGTTATTAATCTTTTTCTTAAATAATGCAAAAATTTTTTATTATAAAAAAAGGTATAAATATTTAAAATTTTGAAAAACGGTTAAAAGTGTTTTTTTGGTTTGCTGTGAACTACAGATTTTCATAAATGTTTTGACTTTTCCAACACTATAAAAAAATGTATTCACGGTTGACGCGTTTTGACTCTTTGGGATGGATTTAAAGAGATAGAAAATTCTGGATAGAAAAAGATAATTTTTAAAAGATGCAAAGTATATACTTAGTAAAAATAGAAAACTTTTATCCATTTTTATCCATCAGTTTTTATCTACTTCTATCTTTCTACTTTCAACAGGGAGAGTTGGAGTAACATTAAACAGGATGTCTACTAAATTTCATTATTCAAATTCCCGGTCATTTCCCGATTTTTTTTCAGGTTAATGGTATTTAAAATCTGACTTATAATAGTACATTTCGTAACTAGTGTGAACTGATGGCGTTTTTGAAACGAGTTTCAAAAACTTGCGCGAGTTTCAAAAAACAGTTTACGCAAGTAACGAACAATACTTTTTATAATAAAGTCATAAAAAAAGGCGTTAAAACGAGACACTCAGATTTGTCACAAAACTAGTTTACCGATATACATTCAAACGTACAAAATCCTTTTGTCGCGCGGGGGGGTTCGGGGCAAAAAAACCGACTCAAAAGATTAATTTTTATTGACAATTTAAAGGTAAACAATTCATTTCAGTATTAATGTTGAAAAACCTTTGGTGTGGCCTACAAGGGGAAGGGTACTTCGGGGGGCGAAGCCCCCCGTTCTCAAATAACCATCTCCAAATCATAGGCTTCAAATATTAATTATTCTGACAGTTGATAAAAAAAGTGAGGTTATGTTGAGGAAATGTTTTGACAATGATAGCGAAATCATAGAGATTTTTAAATTTCTAGCGAATCTTAGGTTGGTAGTGCTGTCCATAACTATTGCTATATATATCTACGTCTGCGCAAATGAGTTTATCGCGACGCGTTTTTTGCAGTAGTCTGTGTGCTACTATTCTCGATAAAAACGTCGACTCATTCTGTCCTTCTCTCTTGGTTCATCGCAGTCGTTACATTATTTTTCTTTTTCGTACTCTGGGGTTGTCTTATTTGCACTCCGTACGAATAAGAGCTCTTATGACGCGCTGTTCAAGAAAAGGCAGTTTTCTACTTATCTCCGGAGTACCAAAAATGCTGTTTTTATGACTGAGTTATAAAAAAATATTATATGACAAATCCTACATTAAATAAATAATTGATTATCTAATATAAATGATTATCTATCAGAGACACTAACTTATAAAAGAATTCCGTATACTTAATGCAACTTGCGTGCATTTTATAAATTTAATTTATTTTATAAATTTTATGATTTGACACCACATACAGAATTTAATAATAATTTCGCCCAAAATAATTTTGTAATATTTGTATTGTAATTAAAAATTTTTTGTAAAAGTTCAATAGATATTCACAATTATAATTCATTTCCCGAACTAATTCCCGGTTAGTTAAGACCCTGTTAAAAAATCTTTGTCTGAATGTCTTCGTTTTTGTCTTATTATATTAAATTATTGTTATCATAATTATAAAAATTAATTTTTATCTGTTTATTTAGTTATGCAATAAATATATTTTGTAAATATTAAATAAACATATATTTTATAATTTTCTTTATTAAACTAAGCAATTAAATAAATTGTAATTTTTAATTTGGTTTTACAATTATATTTATTATAAGAGGTTAATTTTTATTTTTTCAAATTGTAAACAGAATCGTACATAAGACAGTTTATATCGTAGACGATACTTATCAAATTGGTAGTCTTGGTAACTAAACGGCCGTTTAGTGAAGGTTACTTTTTGTTTTGTTGAACGAAAATGTCACCATATTGTTTAGTAAATATAACTGAGGGCTGAATAAGATTGCCTTTCTTCTCTCCATCTAGAAAGAAAAAAAGTGAAAATATTTCTTCAGCGGAAGAACCTCATTAACAGGAGATGGTATCAGCCAGCTTATAACTATTCTATAAATTCTGGATTACTAATAAAGTGAAAATTAAACATTTTTTTACAAAAGGGTCGACTGAAATATTGGAATTGATATTTTGAATTTTGAATTCGTAATCAACAACACCAGAAGCCCCTACATACTAATTAGTGATTTGTTTTTTCATTATTACTAATAACGTAATTTATTTGTTTCTGAAGTGAGTTTTTCAATAGGAATTTGATTTTTAATTATCACTAATACCTATGGTTGATCCCAGAACTACATTTGGTAGAGCAATTCAGAAAAACAATACAAAAAAATGTCCAAAAGAAAAAGATACATAAGCGACATTTTTGCAAAAATTGAGAAAATGAGAAAAATGAAAAGTGACGAAATATAGAGTTAAGAGATACATAAAGCACTTTTTGGGTTCATATTTCGGTAATCAGGTGCATACGTCTCCAACTTACAGGACAAGATGATACACAAAGTCGCTTATCGTCAACTTAATCTGCAAACCTCGTAACTCCACATTTGGTCGAAATTTAGTTTTTTGTGTTTTCTGATTCTTTATTAATAAACGCCCAGATAACCAGCGTACTAGTACGATGCATGTACTATACAAGTATGGCATAAAAGTCGTACTGGTACTGTACCCGCCATCTACCTTCGCACGGTACCATGTGTGGTACCAGTATGTCTTACCAGTATGCTACACTACCGTCGGGAATTATCGGTACGGCTGCACGCGCAGGGCCCAAAAACATACCAATCTTCAAATCGCGATTTCTTTGTAAATACAAATGTCAGAAAATTAACAAATATACCATTCGAAAGATTATTAAATTCTACGATTAATGATATGTAACTGAAAATTTTAATAATTTATACAAAGCTTGCAGCAATCTACAAATTTGACAAAAAAATTTTTAAAATAAAATTTTTTTGGAAATTATTTCAACCCCTGCACATTTTTTAAAAATTGTAGGAAAAATTTGAAACTTATATAGGTGTAATCATTGAAATCTCATCTTTAATTTAAGACCAAAAGAGTTAAAAAAATCTTATTCGGTTCGTGAGATATCATTATAAACGGCCGAGCATGTTTTTTGACAAATGCATTGAATTAGTCGATTTTGAACGTTTTTTGGCTGAAAATTCTCGGCCGTTTATAATGATATCTCACGAACCGAATAAGATTTTTTTAACTCTTTTGGTCTTAAATTAAAGATGAGATTTCAATGATTACACCTATATAAGTTTCAAATTTTTCCTACAATTTTTAAAAAATGTGCAGGGGTTGAAATAATTTCCAAAAAAATTTTATTTTAAAAATTTTTTTGTCAAATTTGTAGATTGCTGCAAGCTTTGTATAAATTATTAAAATTTTCAGTTACATATCATTAATCGTAGAATTTAATAATCTTTCGAATAGTATATATGTTAATTTTCTGACATTTGTATTTACAAAGAAATCGTGATTTGAAGATTGGTATGTTTTTGGGCCCTGCGCGTGCAGCCGTACCGATAATTCCCGACGGTAGTGTATACTTGTATAACACTAGTGCGATAATAGTATGGTGCACTAATAGGCCCGTCAGTGAGTGCAAAAAGTGCACAAAAATACAAATAGCAAAGTCTCAGTGGTTTCTGGTAGTTTATGGGCTCCATATAAGAGCCCCATAGTTTGCTCTCGATTTTCGGTTGCGAAAAATGATATAAACAATCGTTAAAGTTTGGAAAACGTAGTTTTTCGATGACTGTTGCTTCCGGTTACATTTTAGGGAAAAATGTTGTTATTCAAAGTTGTAGAGCTTGAAAATACCTTTTAAATGACGGGTCATATGTTATAAAAGGTTAATTAGTTTAGTTGCAAATGAATTTAAACCATTAAAAATAGCACTTTTTTAATTGTTAGGTAGTGCTGTCCATAACTATTGGTATATATATCTACGTCTGCGCAAATGAGTTTATCGCGACGCGTTTTTTGCAGTAGTCTGTGTGCTACTATTCTCGATAAAAACGTCGACTCATTCTGTCCTTCTCTCTTGGTTCATCGCAGTCGTTACATTATTTTTCTTTTTCGTACTCTGGGGTTGTCTTATTTGCACTCCGTACGAATAAGAGCTCTTATGACGCGCTGTTCAAGAAAAGGCAGTTTTCTACTTATCTCCGGAGTACCAAAAATGCTGTTTTTATGACTGAGTTATAAAAAAATATTATATGACAAATCCTACATTAAATAAATAATTGATTATCTAATATAAATGATTATCTATCAGAGACACTAACTTATAAAAGAATTCCGTATACTTAATGCAACTTGCGTGCATTTTATAAATTTAATTTATTTTATAAATTTTATGATTTGACACCACATACAGAATTTAATAATAATTTCGCCCAAAATAATTTTGTAATATTTGTATTGTAATTAAAAATTTTTTGTAAAAGTTCAATAGATATTCACAATTATAATTCATTTCCCGAACTAATTCCCGGTTAGTTAAGACCCTGTTAAAAAATCTTTGTCTGAATGTCTTCGTTTTTGTCTTATTATATTAAATTATTGTTATCATAATTATAAAAATTAATTTTTATCTGTTTATTTAGTTATGCAATAAATATATTTTGTAAATATTAAATAAACATATATTTTATAATTTTCTTTATTAAACTAAGCAATTAAATAAATTGTAATTTTTAATTTGGTTTTACAATTATATTTATTATAAGAGGTTAATTTTTATTTTTTCAAATTGTAAACAGAATCGTACATAAGACAGTTTATATCGTAGACGATACTTATCAAATTGGTAGTCTTGGTAACTAAACGGCCGTTTAGTGAAGGTTACTTTTTGTTTTGTTGAACGAAAATGTCACCATATTGTTTAGTAAATATAACTGAGGGCTGAATAAGATTGCCTTTCTTCTCTCCATCTAGAAAGAAAAAAAGTGAAAATATTTCTTCAGCGGAAGAACCTCATTAACAGGAGATGGTATCAGCCAGCTTATAACTATTCTATAAATTCTGGATTACTAATAAAGTGAAAATTAAACATTTTTTTACAAAAGGGTCGACTGAAATATTGGAATTGATATTTTGAATTTTGAATTCGTAATCAACAACACCAGAAGCCCCTACATACTAATTAGTGATTTGTTTTTTCATTATTACTAATAACGTAATTTATTTGTTTCTGAAGTGAGTTTTTCAATAGGAATTTGATTTTTAATTATCACTAATACCTATGGTTGATCCCAGAACTACATTTGGTAGAGCAATTCAGAAAAACAATACAAAAAAATGTCCAAAAGAAAAAGATACATAAGCGACATTTTTGCAAAAATTGAGAAAATGAGAAAAATGAAAAGTGACGAAATATAGAGTTAAGAGATACATAAAGCACTTTTTGGGTTCATATTTCGGTAATCAGGTGCATACGTCTCCAACTTACAGGACAAGATGATACACAAAGTCGCTTATCGTCAACTTAATCTGCAAACCTCGTAACTCCACATTTGGTCGAAATTTAGTTTTTTGTGTTTTCTGATTCTTTATTAATAAACGCCCAGATAACCAGCGTACTAGTACGATGCATGTACTATACAAGTATGGCATAAAAGTCGTACTGGTACTGTACCCGCCATCTACCTTCGCACGGTACCATGTGTGGTACCAGTATGTCTTACCAGTATGCTACACTACCGTCGGGAATTATCGGTACGGCTGCACGCGCAGGGCCCAAAAACATACCAATCTTCAAATCGCGATTTCTTTGTAAATACAAATGTCAGAAAATTAACAAATATACCATTCGAAAGATTATTAAATTCTACGATTAATGATATGTAACTGAAAATTTTAATAATTTATACAAAGCTTGCAGCAATCTACAAATTTGACAAAAAAATTTTTAAAATAAAATTTTTTTGGAAATTATTTCAACCCCTGCACATTTTTTAAAAATTGTAGGAAAAATTTGAAACTTATATAGGTGTAATCATTGAAATCTCATCTTTAATTTAAGACCAAAAGAGTTAAAAAAATCTTATTCGGTTCGTGAGATATCATTATAAACGGCCGAGCATGTTTTTTGACAAATGCATTGAATTAGTCGATTTTGAACGTTTTTTGGCTGAAAATTCTCGGCCGTTTATAATGATATCTCACGAACCGAATAAGATTTTTTTAACTCTTTTGGTCTTAAATTAAAGATGAGATTTCAATGATTACACCTATATAAGTTTCAAATTTTTCCTACAATTTTTAAAAAATGTGCAGGGGTTGAAATAATTTCCAAAAAAATTTTATTTTAAAAATTTTTTTGTCAAATTTGTAGATTGCTGCAAGCTTTGTATAAATTATTAAAATTTTCAGTTACATATCATTAATCGTAGAATTTAATAATCTTTCGAATAGTATATATGTTAATTTTCTGACATTTGTATTTACAAAGAAATCGTGATTTGAAGATTGGTATGTTTTTGGGCCCTGCGCGTGCAGCCGTACCGATAATTCCCGACGGTAGTGTATACTTGTATAACACTAGTGCGATAATAGTATGGTGCACTAATAGGCCCGTCAGTGAGTGCAAAAAGTGCACAAAAATACAAATAGCAAAGTCTCAGTGGTTTCTGGTAGTTTATGGGCTCCATATAAGAGCCCCATAGTTTGCTCTCGATTTTCGGTTGCGAAAAATGATATAAACAATCGTTAAAGTTTGGAAAACGTAGTTTTTCGATGACTGTTGCTTTCGGTTACATTTTAGGGAAAAATGTTGTTATTCAAAGTTGTAGAGCTTGAAAATACCTTTTAAATGACGGGTCATATGTTATAAAAGGTTAATTAGTTTAGTTGCAAATGAATTTAAACCATTAAAAATAGCACTTTTTTAATTGTTTAATAACTTTGTTAATAATTATCGAATTTGTTGTCACTTGGTTTATTAAAAATACACAGCACATTTATAAGAAACAAGAACAATTTATTATTTAAGTTTAAAAAGAAATTACTACAAGAACTGGATGATAAATGTTTATAATGACCGTTCGGCAGGCTCGTCAGAGCAATTATGATTCTCTTTGTCTCTGCAACGAAAGCAGTAGTGCCAACTTAACACGCATTATTCCTAGATAAAAATATGAATGAGCGAATATATCACATTCCTTCACACTTAATTTTGAAATTTTCTCAATTCTTCGAATTGAATTTTTGAACATTTTTACGTATACGCGTTGATCGCCTAACTTCTATCGGAGTTTCAATCGGAACCAGTGTTTTATATCTCTCGTGAATTTTGTCTAACTTAACTTTACATGGTTTAATTTGATCTGAATGACACTTTAAAATTTTTCCGTCGGTTTTACAGTTAAAAGTAACAGGACCAAGTTGATCAACAACTTCCGCTTGACGCCAATTTTTATTTCGAAAATCTTTAATCATTACAACGTCTCCTTGATTAAACGTAACTTTTATGTTACCTCTGTTACATCCCAGTAACATATTTATTTCAGCTAAATTTTAATTTTCTTATATCAACATAATATATTTTTAAAAAAATGTAAATAATATATCATTAATTTATAGATGCAATAACAACAATAACATTAACTTTAGAGAAAAGTGAACAATTCTTGTTGTTATTATAAAATCTGGAATTTTGAAATACTTGAGAAGCGCGATAAGCGAGCGACATAGGAATGTTATAGATGAAAGTAGGTGAAAATCGATGCACCATGCCAAGGACGAGCGACGCAAGCTCGGGCTTGTAGTATCGTTATCGCGAGTTGTTACTCCTAGACAACAACATGTAACTCGATCTTCACTTTCCATATATAACATAATTATTAGGTCACTTATGAAGGAATGTGCGCTCCTTCTTCAAAACAACTTATAAATAGAATTAAGATGAACAGTCCTAAATTCCTAGTAGATAACATACTTTACCCCCATAACTATCTACGAATTTTCCCACTTTTTGTCATTTTAGAGTATATAAGCCAAAGCTTTCTCCACAAAGCTTGTCAAATGTTCCGGTGCGGATTTATAGACCAGTAGTCATTCTAGAGCGACCCTTCAGTTATACACGATTTATTGTATTCTTTCTTTAATCGGCAATTCAGTTCGCGTTGTACTCGATTATCGTGCAAGTCGATTTTGTTATTTACTTAGAAACAAGTTTCTTTCCGTAAAAGGTGCAAAAAAAGTAAATTGACACTTGGAATCAATAATTTTCAATGTATTAACTGTCGTATTCTGCGTGTCAAGTTTCATTAATTGTAGTTTTTCACTAATTGTTTCTTTAATCGGCAATTCAGTCCGCGTTGTACTCGATTATTGTGCAAATTGCTTTTCTCACACTTAGAAACAAGTTTCTTTCCGTAATAGGTGCAAGTGATTTAATTGAATCAACATCTTGAAAACCAAACTTATGCCGGATAGCGCTATAACCTATATCCTACGACTAATCTGTAATAAAAGTAAGTAACATTTATGTAACAACTTTGTAAACATTACATTTGAATATTAAATAAAATTGTTAAAAGGGAATATTTATTGTGTTGTTAACGCAAAACCCGTAGTTTTGACAAGTACAAACGATCCTACTTAAAAATAAAGGTCAAGCTTTACCAACTTGACCATAATCAGCCTACCACTCTTCCAAAAGTTAATAACCTAACTTATAACCACGCCTTCCGCTCGGGATGGTGGCAGCGGTGGGATTCGTCACTTTTTGTTAGACAATTATAATAATTCCCGTTATAAAATACTACATTCAAATCTTACAGATTATTAAGAGTGTTAATTAATAACTCAAATTATTCTTTCTCTAACCGGTAATTCAGTTCTCGTTGTACTCGGTTAGTGTGCAAGTTGTCAGTTTTAACACTTAGAATTATTAATTATTATTATTATTATTATTATTGCACCTTCTTAAGGTGCAAGTTAAACACTCACAACATTTAGAATAAAGAAAATTTAACTGACACTTTAACAACATTGAAAAAAAACATTACAATTCTCTTAATAAAGAACAAATTGTATAAGATTATTCTTACGCCGCTTAGCGAATTTCGATTTTACTGATAGCATTTTACGCTGATCGGCGAATTTGTTATTAGGACAATTAACTTTATTAGACATTCAAGTTCTTGATTTTATCATTTTACGCTCTACGGAACAATCTTTATAAATAAGATCAGACTTTTGTCTGTACATTGCATAGAAATTGAAAATTCTTATTTAGTTTTTAGATTCAAGTAGTAAGAATTCCAAAAATGCCAATAAAAAAAATTATGTATGTATGTATGTCTGTGTGTATGTATGTATACTGTCCGCGATATTTTGTCCTGGATAAACACAAAGACTACTTGACCGATTAAAACGAAACTTTATAGTCTCTTAGGTATTAGTCTAACTTAAATTTATAGCAACTTTATAGAACGCAAGTTATAGCTTTTTTCTAGAGGTGTGCAAAAAGCTCGAATATCATGGTCGATCTCGAGCCAGGCTCGAGTTTTAGTTACTCAAAAATATTTGAGTGCTCGAAAAATTCAAGTGCTTAAAATTATTTTAGGTTTAATACTGCACGTGTCAGATGGAATTTAGTTCAAGTTCGGATTGATTCTGCTCAGCTCTGCTAGAAAAACGAAAAGCTTGAAATACTCGATCGAGCTTTTTGCACAACTCTGCTTTTTTCACAAAATTCAAAAAATCAAAAAAATGCAAATTTTTTAATTTTTTGTCAAATTGATGTGACACTTTTTTTAGCTACTTTTTAATATAAATACAACTAATTTTCACTATAAAAATGAAAACTAAATAATATGTTGGAGTTTTTAAGACAAAATCATATTTTTGATTTTCTACAAAATTTTAAATTAATTTTTTTTTAATATTGTTTAATTTTTTATTTAATTGGTAGTGATATCGGTTGATGTTTTTAAATTTTAAATTACATTCATTACATTTATTTTATTAAAAAGTTTAGAGTCATGAATTTGATGTCGATTACAAATTTTCTAAAATCAATGAACGTGAGTTTGCAAAGAATTTCTATATTGATATTTTCAGATTTTAAGTTTGAAAATTTTATAGCATGTATTTTTATATTTCATTTAACGTAGAAAATAAAATATATGTTTATGTTCAATATAAAGGGTACAGTAAAAGCATCAATAAAACTGAAATTTAACTTCAGCGGGTACGGTAACATATAAAGTCCTTAAAACACCATTAGGGCAAATTGGGATTTATGAATCAAAATTTTCTTATTTTGGAATTCTAGAAATGTTTTAAAAATGACTATAAAAATAAATAACAAATTCATATTCATGAATTAAAATTTTGTTTCTTCAATTTTAGAAATGTTTGGGGTATGTTGTTGCTTTTCAAAATTCTATCTGGGCACTAAGCAAAAACGGGTAAAATGTAAAATCCCATGTGGAAATTTTCAATAGGGATATGGAAAAATCATACCTACTTGAAAAATAAAAATAGATTTTACATGGGATTTTTTCTTAAATAAATATAGGCTTTTTGGGTTTATTTAACCCCTTCGCAGTCAAGACCAAAATCTCATAAGTGGGCTCAAAATGTCGACAAATTTTTAGAAAACTAAAATTTGCGCAAACGAGCATACTATTGTATTTGAAGTCGCTGATTACGAATCCGATATCAGATTTTGAAAATTCAAAATGTCGGATCTAATATGGCGGACATAAAAATTAAAAATCGACTGTGTGTTTTTGTAGCCAAAAATCTGCTTGCGTCTATACACGTCATCGACAGTTTGAGCCCACCTGCATCATGACGTGTATACACGTCATTGACTGCCAAGGGGTTAAGGTATAGTTATCACTCAAAATCGTGTCGCAATTTACCATTCGGTTTTACATGGGAATTCAAATGGTTTCCTTTATGAAAGTGAATCCCATGTAGATTCCCATGTACGAATTGAAAACGTGTTATAGTTTCTACCAATACATTTAACAGAGTGTCTATCAACCGCGAAAGAAAACCAAGAAATAGCCGAAAATTTAATTCGAACAGGAAAAATCGGAAATTTTTTGCCAAACCGGGAATTTTCTTATCTAATTAAAAAATGTTTTATTATATTAATTCGTTTTTAAAAAATTGCTTTTTGCTTTAATCTTTATTGATGTAATATTTTTATTTTTTAAAATTTAAGCCCTACATTCAGACTACAATATAGGTCTTATTTTAGATTTTAGCAGTCGTAACGAAGGGTCTACTTGCGATACAATTAGTTCGAATTAGACTCTACATAACTCGAAAAGCTGTTAGAAAATTAGAATTAATTTTTAATACATTAATTGAAATACTACAAACTGACAAATACTGTTCTGTAAATCTGAATTAGTTGAAAATAGTATTTGGTAGGAAAAGTCATTTACTGATTCAAACAGTAATATTGTTCTAATGAAGTAGTTAATGTAACTAATTATTAGTTTTTCCCAATCAAATTAAATTCCCGATTGGTAGACACCTCTTCAAATATATTAGTAGAAACTAAAACCCGTCGAAGACGGGTACGACAGCTAGTTTTTAAATAAAGATAATAAATTGTAACAAAATTTTGTAAAAATTATAATTTTGCTAATACAATTAATCTTGTATACAACTAGCCAAATTCTTAATAAAAATATAAATTCGAAAACTAAATGAGTAGTTATTTTTTAAATCTTAATTATAATCAACATAATTTCCCTTACGTTGAATTGATTTCGGGTTATTTCAATTTACATAGAGGTAACTTTTTAATATATCACACCTTATTAATAAATTTAATTCAACAATCAGCAATAGCATCATTCGTATACATTGAACGTAATAATTCAACTATATCTCGACAAGGTGCGATTCGTACAATTGGAAGTAAAATAATAGAATTAAGTTATTTTTCTTTGAGATTCGAAGTTAACGCTTATTCTCGTAGTAATTCAGAAATTATCGGTATATTAGGAGCACCATTTCTTGATCAAATTTTTGAAACTAGATATTTTGAAAGAATAGCAAATATTTACGAAAAAGAAATTTGGAGACGTGAATTATCAATTCAAATAAGAATAAGGCGCCGTGTTGCTAATTTCTTACAAAATAATTTATTCAGAAGATTTTCTAATATTAATAGAATTTTTCATGAGTAAGCAGATTAATAATGTTTCATTTAATTAAAAAATTTATCCAAAAATCCATATATCTTCTAAAAATCTAAAAAACAATAGAGGACTCTTTTTAATTAATCCTGCTTTGGATATTAACTTAATAAACGAAAATAAACTCACTCCAGATACAAAAATAAAAAGATTAGAGAAATATTTGACGCTCCACGAGAAAAGGGACCTTATTTACTCTTGTCATAAGGTCCCTTTTCTCGTGGAGCGTCACATATATACAATATTTTGGATCATTCATTACTTCTGGAACAGCTAAAATAGTAATCGCGAATAAAACAATAAAATTTAAAACTTTTATTAATCCTACTCAACCTGAGTTGACAGGTGTATTAGGATCACCATTTCTTAATACAGATCCTTGTAAATTTACATTCTAATTAATTATATTGCATGTATTGCCTAATACTAATAACAACACTTTTTATTGTAACATTATTTTTAATAATTTGGTGGCTAAAGATTTGGTATATAACCCAAAATTTTGAAACCAATAATTTGACAAATATATTGATTTAAACAAATCTCAATTCAGAAAAGGATTAAAAAATCTTAACATTACAAGAGGTAGTAATAAAATTCGCATAGCATTGATATATACCACTTACGGCTCTCGCGCGCGGCAAGCTTACAGTAGTACTAATCAAGTATAAGTCAGACATAGAGGTCTTAAAAGTAAAGCTTGTTCACACCCACACTGAATTACTAGTGATAAATAGATGCTTTTTTTTGCTTAGGGACTTTTGGGAAATCTGCCTACAGATACCTTGGATTTCGCACTCCAAGTTTATGTGGGGTTGGTCCAATGAAACAAAAGGAAATATTAAAAAAAGATAAATAAATAAATTTTATAATTACCCAGATAGCCAAGCGTACTGATCGTCATTTTCCAGTACGGCGTACTGAGATTATGCTCGTATTGTACCAGTACGAAATAATTAAGTATGTACGTATTGGTACGGTACCAGTATAACGACGGTCTGTCGTACGACTAAAATTATAAAATATAAGTACTCCATAAAAGTATGAGGTTAGTATAGTACCATTACATTGTACTGTCATTTATCAAAATACAGCGTATTCGTACAATACAAGTACAATATCGGTACACCATACTCTGCGTGGTGATGCAAACATAACCTAATTTACTTCACAGTTGTCAATGACATAAGCATCCAGTGCACATGGTGCAATGATTTTTTGTGGAAAAGCTGACTTTTAGGATGCAATCCAAAAGTTTTAATCTTTGTAACATGTGTCTTTATATTTAAATTAGAAATCAGTGGTTTAGTTTCTATTAATTTATATGTATTAAGTGTATACTCTATTAATCTCAAGTGGTTTTGCTTTGTCATCATGCTTATTTTTATCATTAGCATATTCTAATTACTACTACAACAATGAACATCTTCTTAATTTTCAACTGTTTTGTACTTTACATTTGAGAAAAACTTTTTAATTCAAGAGTTACAATAAAATATATAGCAATCGCACTATTTTTTATAATTTTTCTTATATATTACATAAACATGTGTCATCGTTTATAGGTTAGAACGTCCAAAATATTTTCCATTTATAATAAAATATTTTATTATAAATGGTAATTATTCATAATTATTTTAAAGAATGTTTAAAAATTAACAAAGCAAAACCACTGCAGAATTATTTAATTAAAAAACTTCAAACACTGATTGTTCTAATATAAGTAAATGTGATTACAAGTTACATGATTTACATGTAATAAATATCTTTTAGGTACAAAAAAGAAGTCTTTTAATAAAAATAGATTACTTCAAAATTAAATTGATCTTAGTAATGATTCTTTCAGAAAATTTATCATCAAATATTAAATTAAAATAGTTAATACTTAATACAAACTAAGGCACAAGAGGGGGAGGGATATAAAAGGCTTTACACGCGGTTCTAGTATAGTACGAATACAGTAAACGTACGATAAACTAAATTACAAAAACCTTTAGTACACCATACTATTATCGTACTCGTATTATATGAGTATAGCATACTGGTATGACATACTAGTACAGTACCTGTTACCGTGCGAAGGTAGATGGCGAGTACAGTACCAGTACGACTTATACGCCGTACTTGTATTGTACATGCATCGTACTAGTACGCTGGTTATCTGGGTAATTTAATAAACTGGCGACCTACCAGCCCGACCCACTAAAACCCGTTACCCTTCTTCTGGAGCCCTTTACCCTCCCTCGGAACTGTCGTAAGACTTAGCCTTCGAGGGTGGCGCTCCAACTCTGTCGCTAATGCGACCTTCTCCCTTTCTCTGCGGTCCTCCTGCGTCTGTCGTTAAAAAAAATAATTAAAACTATTACAAAGTCCAAGCGAAATTCACAGCACAACAATAATAAAAAAATCAAATTTTTTAAGAAGTGTAAAAAGTCAAAAGATAAAATTGTAAACGGATATTAAAAAAAAGTAAACACGTATATAATATGAAAAGATAAAACTGTATAAAGACGAATAAAAAACACAAAACAAATTAAAAAATGTATAAGGACAAATAAATCACAAAATAAATTAATAAAAAACAAACAAATTAAAAGCTGTTTAAATCACGCTTTTTGGCGGCCGTCGAGATCCTTCCTCGACATAACCGAGGTTACGAAGTTCTCGACTCGCTCCTTTTAATACTTCTTATTTGCTTTTAGATTTATATATTTTATATATCAACAATTATCACTAAAATCTGCATTCTTTATTCATATCGAAGGTCTATTCATATTAGATCCCTCGTTACCTATAAATATTATTTAAAAAACGAGCTTAATCCGTTTTTAGGAATAAATTGTATATTAAAATACTTTTTAAGAGACGGTACCGTACGAACGTTTGGAGAAGCAAAAGTTTGCGTTAACTATTCAGTAATAGAATTCCAAACAATATATTTTGACAATAAGTCAGATATAATTGGAGTTTTAGGACTTCCTTTTTCTTTTGATATTATTAACGAATTATTGTAAATTAACAATGACTCGTAGTAAAGGCAAACGTCAGAAAGATATTACGGAAGACGATGAAAGTAATACTTCCGGAACCAATAGCGGAACCTTCACAACCTCCATGAATAGATCCCTTCATGATACTATGGTAAATTCTATGGCTGAATGTTTTGCGTTACAACAGGGTATAATGAATATTCCTTTTTATGATGGGCATAATATGCCAGTAAATGATTTCATTGAAGACATTATTAATGCTGAATCTACTGTTCCAAAACACTGTGAAGATCAGTATTTAAAATCTGTTCTTGCTAAATTAAAAGGTGCTGCTAGAAGTAGTACTCATGGTAAGTATTTTGGGACGATTAATTAATTGATAGAGCATTTAAAACAAAGATTCTCTACCCATAAATCATATGCATGGTATTTGCAAGATATATCCACAATTCGTATGCACGGAAATGAAAATGTTAGTGAGTTTTATGATAGGTTGTCCCAATTATTAGCAGGAGCAAACGCTCACTGGTTTTTACGGAGCACCTAGTGCCAAAACCCAAATGGAACTACTAAATTATTGTGCTTTGGAAGCCTTTATAAAAGGACTCCCAGATACTATGGCTACTATAATAGAGGCAAGAAATCCCGCAAAACTTAAAGATGCTTTTGAAATCGCTTTACAATTCGAACAACGTCACGAATGTCATAAACCTGATTATAATGCTTATTACTATTTAAGATATTAACAACAAGATTACAGATATCGAGAAAGAAGTCCTAGTAATAGAGTACAGTTTTCATATCCTCATGAACAAACGAGATATCGTTCTCAATTACCTACTCCTACTAGTATAATGAGAAACCCATATCCACCATACATGCCAAATAACAATTTTCCGCCACAATATCCTAATCATCCAAACTTGTTTATTCCTAATGCTTATATGCCATATAATTCTCATCCTTTCTACCCGTATCCACCTCCACAAGAAACGTATTTTAACAAACCTCTGGATGCGAATAAAACACCACCTAGTGCTCAGTCCCCACACTCCTTCGAAAGGAGTAATTTAAACTCGAATACGTCTCGACTGACCGACGCGACGACGAGCGGAGATTTCAAAGAGCGTCCAGCAAACGCGAGAATCCTATCATTACAAGAAACATCTTCCACGCTAGAAACTCCAGAGAATCTCCATTGATAGTAATCAATTCTCCAAGTTTCCAAAATTTATCAGAAACCTTATTAATAGATACAGGTGCTGATGTGAACATAATTAAAAAAAATATAATATCTCCAGAATTGAAAATAGTTCAGGAAGAAATACACATAGCCAGAATTGTCCCTACTACAATTTTAACATTGGGAACTGTTTCCGGTAGAAATAAAGGCGAAGCAAATAACTTTCCAAGTAGTATCTATTAATTTCCCTATAGAATCTAATGGTATTCTAGGTCGAGAGTATCTACGTGAAGAAAAAGTTGAAATTTCATTTTGGCATAATACCATTGTCACACACTCCGATCCTATATTTTTTATATTTTATATTTAAAATTTTTTTATATTTGTCTATATTTTTTGCAGACAAAGAATCAGTAGAAGCTAGAGAAGCATTAACAGAAAACAAAGCTAATAAAAGAAAACAAACAAACATGGTACAACATAAAATCCTTACAAAAGACGAAATACCAATTCACACTAAGCAATACAGATTTTCACTTACCCAAAAAGAAGAAATTGATAAAGTAATAGATAGAATGAAATCAGAAGGAGCTATAGGTCCTTCTTGTTCACCATATAATTGACCATTACTTATTATTCCAAAAAAGATTGATGGAACTGGTAAGAAGAAGTGGAGAATAGTGATCGATTTCAGGGCATTAAATGAGAAGACATTTGGTGATTTTTACCCACTGCCAAATATAATTAGTATACTTGACACCCTAGGGGGCGCACGATACTTCTCTGTATTCGATCTGGCCAGTGGATTTCATCAAATTAAGTTAGATCCAACTGTAGATCAAAAACAGCATTCTCTACCACACACGGACATTACGAATATGGGGCAAAATTCCTCAACTGGCCAGGTCAAAGAATGAATTTTCTCTAAACTTTGCTAAAATGTTACTATTATTAGTAGAAGTGTAAATGTAAATTTTTTTTAATTTTATAAAATATTTGTTGAGTTATAGAGTTTCAAAATTTTGATTTTTTTGAAAATATATTTTTTTCGATTTAATATATTGATAAGTAAAATTAATCAAATTTAAAGTATGAATAATGATTTTTAAAGGGTTTTTCACGGGCTATAAGCTGGTGATGAAAGAAAGTTGTTTTCTTTCAATTTGACCTTGAAATTCAAGGTCAAATTCATAATTTCAATATATCTCAAAATCGGTGTTTTTTATTTTTTTCTAACCTATCCCAATCGAAAGCTTACCTTTTGTCCTATGAGCCATGTAAAAATCAGAGTGGGACCATGGAAATTTTTGAGGAAAATAATAATTTATCATTATTTTACATAGAAAATGATGATTTATATTTAATTTCTTCAAAAAGTTTCATGGTCCCACTCTGATTTTTACATGACTCATAGAAAGAAAGGTAAGCTTTCGATTGGGATAGGTTAAAAAAATATAAAACATCGATTTTCAGATATATTGAAATTAAGAATTTGACCTTGAATTTTAAGGTCAAATTAAAAAAAACAACTTTTTTTACATCACCAACTTAAACCCTTTAAAAATCACTATTCATACTTTAAATTTGATTAATTTTACTTATCAATATATTAAATCGAAAAAATATATTTTCAAAAAAATCAAAATTTTGAAACTCTATAACAACAAATATTTTATCAAATTCAAAAAAAATTTACATTTACACTTCTACTAATAATAGTAACATTTTAGCAAAGCTTAGAGAAAATTCATTTTTTGACCTGGCCAGTTGAGGAATTTTGCCCCATATATAAGAAGCCAATGGGATTAAAAAATTCGCCATCAACATTTCAAAGACTAATGGATCAAGTTTTGACAGGACTTCAAGGAGTCGGATTATTCGTATATTTGGATGACATTGTCGTCTATGCGAATGATTTAGAAGAACACGGCAAAAAGGTAAGACGATTGTTACAACAACTAAAAGGTTCCAATCTTTCACTACAGTCCGAAAAATGCGAATTTCTTTTTAAAGAAGTAGCTTATTTAGGATATACAATAAGCAGTGAAGAAGTAAAACCTAATCCAAAAACTGTAGAAGCAGTCAAAAATTTTCCTACTCCAAAATCACCAAGAAATGTAAAGCAATTTTTAGGATTAGCAGGATATTATTGAAGATTTATTAAAGACTTTTAAGCAAAGGCTAAACCATTGTCTAATTTACTGAAAAAGGAAGTAAAATTCGAGTGGAAACAAGAGCAAGATTGACACCATAAAGGACTCAGGACAACGATTAATAAGGTGGAGACTAAAACTAAGAGATTATGAGTATGAATTTAAATATAAATCAGGAAAACTAAATACAAA